>OZ034974.1:19420264-20052764 GCA_964030785.1 Siderastrea siderea | reverse complement strand
CTTCGCTTGATGAGCTAGCCAATGATCGCTTTCGTCGTTCTTCATTCCCATCCCTTAAAAGTATATGAAGTGTTTAGTACTGCTCTATCGATACTATATCCACTCACGACTTCTTAAGATCTACATAACAGTAAAAACGGGCAAGAGGTTGGGTACTGTAATTTTTTTAAAAATAAAATTTTCAAGTGGACAGTGTCATAAGTCAATAGAGCAAATATTATGCAGAAACGCACATACTTATAAGTATCATAAAGGCATACAATTTTTAGTGAAAATTGATCATTTTTACTGCAAGTATGCCTAAACCCTTAGTTAAACACACCAATAAGACTTGAAATCTCTCATTAACCACGTTTTTATAAGATAGGTCTTTCGAAACTATTTGTAAAACATCCATAAGTACCTTTTCTTTCCCACTTCACTTGATGAGTGTTCCGCTCTTTTGTTCTTTTTCCTCATTGGTTCATATTTCAATTCATCTTCGCTTGATGAGCTAGCCAATGATCGCTTTCGTCGTTCTTCATTCCCATCCCTTTAAAGTATATGAAGTATTTAGTACTGCTCAATCGATACTATATTCATTCACGACTTCTTAAGATCTACCAGTCTCATAACAGTAAAAACGCGTAAGACGTTGGGTCCTGTAATAGTTTTTAAAAAAATAAAATTTTCAAGTGCACAATGTCACAATTCAATAGGTGAACGTTCTGCTAAAACACATACTTTGTAAGTATTATAAAGGCATACCTTTTAACGTGTTGACTATGACGACGATGATGTTCGCGATCTTTGGTTTTTTGCTTTTTATGACTTTTTCCCTTTTTCCTGGCATCTCTGGAGAACGATACACAGATTAACATTGCATGCCCAAGCAGCCAAGGTTCTAATGCGCCGCAAATTTTTATCTCATTACAAGAAGAGTATCTACAATGATACATTCCTCGAGTTCCTTCACGTGACTCATTGCTCAAAAAAGGCTAATTTTTTTCCGACCCCATCTTGACGGGTAGGCAACGCAGTTAGAAATTATAGTGTTTGTATGGGAATCCGATGGCAAATATTTTTCGCAAAAATTGAATTCTGGACAACTTATGAATCGTAAAGTAAACATACTAGGCAAAAGTTTTTATTGACCAAGTTTGGAAGATGTAGCTGGTCTAGAAAGCGTTCAGTTACGTTTTTAATTTTCCATACATTTGCCTATAATTTTTTTCCCGCGAACCGCGTCAATTTACGGGAAAATATAGACAACTGGATGGAAAATTAAAAACGTAACTAAACGCTTTCTAGCCAAGCTACATCTTTCAAACTTGGTGAATAAAAACTTTTGCCTAGCATTTTAACTTTACAATTCATAAGTTGTCCAGAATTCAATTTTTGAAAAAAATATTGCCGTCGGATTTCCATACACACACTATAATTTCTAACTGCGTTCCCTACCTGTCAAGATGGCGTAGAAAACCGTGATAAGGCCAATTAAAACATTTTTTTCGTGGTGTTCTGTTTTCCAACGTGGAATCTGTGAGCTTCAATGTGAGCTAACAAACGGATAAAAATGTTTAGATTCGTTAGTTGGCAGAGTTGAAGGGCCAAAAGTTTTCAAGTTCGATTCAAGTCTACTTTGAGATCGACTTTGAGGCTTGTGAACTATCATTGTTCATTCAATTGCAGAAAAATAGTATGTTATCCTTTTCACCTTTCACTGTGACTTCTTGTCTGTAGCGTTATTTGGTTTCGCTGGCAGACTGAAGTCAACATGAGTTTCGGATGAGTTTATTAGCGGTCAAATGGCGAAGATGCATGGATCTACTTAGATTTCAAACACTACACTTAGAAATCGATTAGAAAAGAACTCTCGATTTTTATTGTTGTTGTCGTCGTTGTTGTAAGCTTATGGTTTGGAAATCTGTTCAAGTTAAAAATAGTTTAAAAGCTTCACTTACCTGTCTTTCCTGTGCTTTCCCATCTTTACAAGTCCGAACAGTTCTTAGACCGTAACCAAAGCGTCGAAATTTAAAGCGGTCAACTGAAGCATGTGCTTTGAAAGTGACGTCACAAGAAAATATCTCCCTTGGGGAGTAGTCCGCGTTGCAAATTTTGTAAGCTTAACATGAGGCAGAGCGCCTGCCAAATATCGAAAATATAGAACACCTGCGATTCTCATTTGGAGACAGAGAGGGTGAGGAGAACTTATTTTCTCTTTGCAAGTATTCAATATTCTTGATTAAAAAACTGAATATTCAATATTCCTTACAATTTTGAGCCAATATTCAATATTCCTTTACAATTTTAAGCCAGTATTCAATATTCATTATTCCGCTTCAACCCCCGAACCTCGCTGATCGCAGCTAGTAAGGTGCATTCAACTGCAACATGCGATTGAAAATAATGAGCGCTGGAATACAGCCAAGACAACTTCACAATTATGATGACAGAAAACAATACGAGGAGGAGGAGAATAGTGATACTACCAGCGACTGGAATATACTTGTCCTAACGACCCAAATTGAGACCCACAACCAACGCTACGTGGAATGTATCGCAATGATGGAGTCAAGAGGGAAGAAGATGAAATTCTCAACAATAACGACGATCTGGGAGGAGACGGTGGTTGATGTACGTCTTACTAGAATCCTCTGTCTGCCAAAAATAGGAAACCGACTTTTCTTTTAAACTTTTACCCTTGCTGTCCTTATTCCAAGAAAACTCAAACTTCTGACTGACTTTGAATTTTCCACAAACTTCTGTGGCTCCCCATTCCACCTGCCTAAAGGATATTTATTTATTTATTTACTCATTTATTTATTTATTTATACAGGAAAATCTGGTTTAGCATTAAAATAGAGCTACATTAAACAGAGTCCTGTAAAAAACAAATGAACAGATACAATGAAAATCAATACAGAAAGTAGCACACTAATAAAACACATAGAGATACGCGACATTTGAAATGCTGGGAGCACAATACTATCCTACAAGACAAACACCAGTCACAAGCTAAATACCCACCCTGACACTTAAATAAAGTTATTCATTCATTCATTCATTCATTCTCGTGAAAGCCAACTTTAAAAAGTTCATTAGAGCACTTAACAACCTATCAAAACCAACGGCCGTGGAACGATCCTTCAATTGTACTGAAATATCAACTGTCTCGCCCTGTCATTATTCTTCTGAGGACAACGATACTGAGTACAGTAGTAGCATACTAAAGTCGTGGGAAAACGAAAATGGAAGTTAGAATTCCGTTTTTCAACGTGATAGGAAAATGAAAGATGAATAGCGGAAATGGAAATTGGAATTCGTTTTCCAAAATCTTGGGAAAACGAAAAACGAAAACAAAAGTTCGAATTCTGGTTTTCAGTGTCCGAGGAAAACTGAGGAAACGAAAATGGAAGTTTGAATTCCGTTTTCCAATGTCGTAGGAAAACGGTTGGCACTAGAATACACACACTGTAAAGGAACCGAAGAAGATGAAGACGATAAACAAGAAAGTGACGAACAAAGAGACATTGAAAGGGAAGAGGAATGTGGGGAAGAGGAAGAAGAACATTAAAAAGAACAAGGGGAAGAAAGTTGTGGTGAATGTGATTTTGCTGACGAAGGATCTGATGGTTTCAATAAGTCTGATATTGTCGATTCTGAGCTTATCTTTTGGCCTGATGGCATTGATGATGCTGATAGCGAGGACAGAAGTAGCGACAGTGATAGCGATGATGATGGCGAGAGTAAAGGAACCGAGAAAGATGAAGACGATAGACAAGAAAGTGACGAAGGAGACGTCAAGAGAAAAAAAAAGACAAGGACTATGGGGAAGATGAACAGAAAGGAGAAGACACAAATGAACAAGAAGAAAGTTGTAGTGATTGTGATTTTACTGACGAAGGATTTGATGGCTTCAATAAGGCTGATGTTGTCGATGCTGAGCTCATCTCTTGGTCTGATGGCACTGCGGGTGATACTAAGGACATGAGTAGCGACGACGCTATTCATACTAATGACGAGATTAAAAGAAAGGAACAAGATGAGGGTGTTAAGCAAGAAAATGACGAACAAGGAAACATCGAAAGAGAAATAGAAGCGGACTGTAGAGGAGGAGGAGGAGGAGAAGAAGAAGAAGAAGAAGAAGAAGAAGAAGAAGAAGAAGAGGAGGAGGAAGAAGAAGAAGAAGAAGAAGAAGAAGAAGAAGAAGAAGAAGAAGAAGAAACAAGAAGAAAGTTGGTGAGTGATCTGATGGTATTGTAGGTTCTGATGGCAAGGACAGACTTGATAGTGAGAATAGGTTCGATGGTGTTGATGAAGAAGACGAATGTGATGGTGTTAACAGTGAGGAAAGTTTCGATAATGTTGATAGAGAGGATGATGGAATCTGTATTTGAGAGTCTAATGGTGTTAAAAGTGACGACGAATATGATGGTGTTGATAGTAAGGACAAATTTGATGATATCGTTGATGGAGAAGGCATCTTCCGGGTTCAAAAGTTAACTTCGTCTAAAAGTAATGTCAGCTTCATGTGTTGACCATTTTTGCAATAAACAGACTTAAATGGTTTATTTCTTAACTATGAAAGGCAAGCAGTGTTACAGATCACGAGAATAAATGTCTAGATCAATTTTGAAAGAGACATGGACTTGAAAATTCAGCTTACGTACAATCCGAACTAACTCTAAGATTTATTTTTGGTTCTTCGTATGTTTTCTGCGGAATCTGTAGAACCTGGAACATTCCAAAACACCATCAAAACACACAGGGACACACCCAGAACGCCAAAAATAACGGTCAGTGGTCAGACTGCTCACGAATAGACTGGGCGCCCGAATGACCTCCGAAAATTAACGAAGACTTTCATTTCATTCATTTAATGAAACATAAATAAATAAATAAATAAATAAATGATAAATAAATGAATAAAAATATCGGTGCAGCGTTACTTCTATCAATATGAAATAAATATTACAGTTGAATTGTTAATTCTAAGTTATTGTAACTTTCGACAAACAGATGTGACATCATCGATATAAGGGAAATTTGTAGGGCATGTGATAGTCCTTTCCTTGATTGGAAAAGATTTCACCTAAACTTTCAAGGAAGAAACAATTTTCAACTATAAGTGTCAACCAGTGCCAAGGCCATGCAAGTTTTGCATCAATGTCACAAGGAAAATTTCTATTTTTCTTTGTGTAACTATGGTCAATTTTATTAAATAAGCAAGGGCTTCAGTCTAGGCACTTTTTGTTAGAAATGTACCAGGTGCATCAATTGGTTATCAAAAACATCTGCTGTCACTCAAAGTGATTACGTCACAAACTAAACAAGGAAAATGGCCCTTTACAACGGTTTTGGGCGGCACGGGAGTCTATGGGTTTCCCTGGGAAACGCGAGGAAAACGATAGCTCTTGAACACGAAAAGGGCATAAAAAGGCATTTTAACGAAGACATGTAAAAGAAGAGTGTCAAAAAGATACTATAAAAGACATATAAAAGAATCAGTGTCCTTTTTGAAATGAAAATTTGTTTACTAGTTAAAAAATTGTTGCTTGATCCTGTTAAGTTAAAACAAAACAAGGTTTCTTTCTCAGGATCCCAAATTTAACTAAGCCACAAGCTTTCGACTCGTCGCTGAATCTTTATCAAGTGATGGTGTTGGATGTTTTGTCACGTGATTTAGGATGATGAAAACCACGTGACAAAACATCCCCGTAGATCGCCGGGAGCTCGTATCCGTTGTCGCGATTCATTGCTGGGGTGTGACAGTGAATTTCGATGGCCTCTCTTAAAGGGGCAAGAGAAGAAAAGTCAAGAGTGTGTCCCCACAGGCAAGCAAAAGAAATGCGGAGTGGTCTACAAAGTTCCGTGCAGGAATTGCAAAGAGGATTACATCGGTGAGACGGCTAGACCGTTTGGGATCAGGCTCAAGGAGCACGACAACATTAGAAGGGTCTAGAAGAGCATCGACAACTGCTGTGGGTGATCACCTCAGGGACACGGGACACACTCTTGACTTCTCTTCCTCCCTGATCATTGCAAGGGAAAATGACACTTTCTAGAGACGAATTAGAGAAGCCATCGAAATTCACCATCACACCCCAATAATGAATCGCGACAACGGCTACGAGCTCCCGGCGATCTACGGGGATGTTTTGTCACGTGGTTTTTTTTACCATCCTAAATCACGTGACAAAACATTCACACCATCACTTGATAAAGATTCCGCCACGGAGTTGAAAGCTTGTGGCTTAGTTAAATTTTGGATCCTGAAAATTTGTTTGCTTGTTTACGGGTTGTTTATCTGTCCTGTTATATCACCAAAACTTGAAAAGACTATTCCCGCGCGCTTATTTGGATCATCACATTTTGAATGTATTACGCCGGATTATGACACAAAGGCAATCAAGCTTGCGAGCGCCATCCATCTTGCTTAGTAAAGCTACTGAGGTTTGTTCAACGGTGAAATGCAAGAAGTTTGTTACTGAAATAGTTTTCACAAATGCCATCAATGTAATTAAAGAATTACACAATAAATACCAGAAGGTCCATTGTTTTGTTGTTTGTTCTATTGTTTTCTCAGCAAATCAGAGAAGACCTTGTAAGAGCTGAGTACCGATAAAAACAGCACTTCTGTTTTTATGTGTTTCAATTCCCCACGGACGCGGTGTTGTTGTTTTTGTTTTTTGCAGGTTTCGGGTTCAAAAGTTAACCTCGTCTAGCAGTAATACGAACTTCATGTGTTGACCATTTTTAAAATAAACAAATTTAAAAGATTTATTCCTTAACTACGAAAGGCAAATAGTGTTACAAGACCCGAAAATAAATGCAAAAGATATGGACTTGAATATTCAGCTTACGTAGAATCCGAACTGCCTCTAAGATTTGTTTTTGGTGCTTCGTCTGTTTACTGGGAGTCTGTAAAACCTGGACAACCCAAAACACCATCAAAACACACAGGGACACACTCGGAACACCAAAAATAATGGTCAGTGGTCAGACTGCTCACGAATAGACTTGGTGCCCGATGACCTCCGAAGATTAACGAAGACTTCAATTTCATTCATTTAGGGAAAAAATAAATAAATGAATAAATAAATAAATAAATAAATAAAAATATCGGTGCGGTGTCATTTCTCTCAATATGAAATAAATATTTCATTTGAAATATTAGTTCTAAGCTATTCTAACTCGCTTTCGACAAACAGATGTGACGTCATCGATATAAAGGAAAGTAGGCTATGTGACAGTCTTTCGCTTGATTAGAAAAGATTTCACCGATTTTGGGCGGCACGGGAGTCAATGGGTTAACGGTTTCCCTGGGAAACGCGAGGAAAACGGTAGCTCTTTAACAAAAGGGCATAAAAAGGGATTCTAACGAAGAGATAAAAAAGAAAAAACGAAGAAACATAAAATACCAAGAGAAGTATTGTCCTTTGTTTAAACCGGTGTTGTTTGTTTCCAGGTTTGTTATCAATTTGTTTGTTTGTTTCCAGGTTCGTTATCAATCCTGTTATATTAAAAAAACTTGAAAACACTATTCGCGCGCGCTTGTTTGGATCATCACATTTCGAATGTATTACGCCGGATTACGACACAAAGGCAAGCAAGCTTTCGAGCGCCATCTATCTTGCTTAGTGCAGCTAGTGAGGTTTGTTCAACCGTGAAATGCAGGTGAATACAATGAGCGCTGAAATACGGCCTAGGCATTTTGCTTTCGAAGGATTTGGTGGTTTTTATAAGTCTGATGTTGCTGACTCTCAGTTTATTTCTTGGTCTGATTGTATTGATGTTGCTGATGGCGATACTAAGGACACGAGTAGCGATGATAATGAAAAGGGTAAAGGAAGAAAAGAAAATGAAGACGGCAAACAAGAAAAAGGCAAACAAGGAGACATCGAAAGAGAAATAGAAGAGGGCCGTAGAGAAGAAAAAGAAGAAGAAGAAGAAGAAGAAGAGGAGGAGGAGGAGGAGGAGGAGGAAGAGGAAGAAGAAATTTGTAGTGGCTGGGATTATGACGGTAAAGGATCTGATGGTTTCAATATGTTTGATGTTGATGATTCTGAGCTTATTTCTTGGTCTGATGGCATTGGAGGTTGTAATGGCGAGAACAGCCTTGATAGTGAGAATGGGTTCGATGGTGATGATGAAGAAGATGAAGGTGATGGTTTTGACAGTGAGGAAAGTTTCGATAATGTTGATAGAGAGGACAGATTTGAGAGTATTGATGGAGAAGACAGTTTTAATACCAGTGTTGAAAGTGAGGACGATTATGATGGTGTTGATAGTGAGGACGAATGCGATGATGTCGTTGTTGGAGAAGACGGTTTTGATTGTGTTAACGAAGATGTCACCAGATATGATAGTATTCGCGGTGTTGATAGTGAGAAAAGTTTCGACAGTGGTGATGGCGAGGACGGATTGTACTGTTTTATTGTAGAGCTCATATATGATGGTGTTGAAGGAGAGGACGGATTTGATTGTGTTGATGGTGAAAATGGCCAGCTCAGCAGTTTCAAGAGTGAGGACGGATTTTATGTCGCTGATGGAGAAGACCGATTTGGCTTTGCATATAATAAAGATAGTGAAAGTGCGGCTGATTATGAGCGGAATTTTTCTAACGTTGACGATGATGATGTTGATGATCACTGTGTTGGTGATGGTGTTATAGATGTTTGTGATGGCCACTTTGACCAAGAGAAGAGGTTTCAGGGTACCTATGGCATTGACGGCGATTCAATTAAGGAGCGAGTCGTCACAGTGACAGAAGAAGTTAATGCTGTGGAATTCGAAAGGAAACAAGAAGAGGTTAATGAGAAGAACATTGTAAGCAAACGTGTAAAGAAAGTTAAGGAGCGAGTTGTCACAGTGACAGAAGAAGTTAATGCTGTGGAATTCGAAAGGAAACAAGAAGAGGTTAATGAGAAGAACACTGTAAACAAACGTGTAAAGAAAGTTAAAAAGCGGAAAAATATTTTGATGGGGTGGATTTGCTCCAAGGTTTTAAAAGTTTTTGCTAAACAAGGAGTCCTCTTGTGATTTACGCCGGTTACTAATTCAACATATAGATTAAATAATTAAGCGCTCAAAGTTTAAGTCTTTTAAAAAGCTTCTTTTGAATTTTCGCAAGAAATTTATATATATAAATTAAGTTGAGCATTTTTTGTGCTCCGTTAGCCTCCTAAATTTCTTTCTGTTTCTCTTACTCAACTAATAACCATATTATGCTATTAGAGATCTCGCCTCTGGCTATTTTAGATGTTTCATCCCAGTCGGTTTTCGACTGGAATGAAACATCTAAACTAGTGGCAGGCGAATGAAGGCAGTGTTTGGCAAACATTAATCGTCGAGGTATGAGAAGTTGCAGCGCTAAACTAGTGCCACAACTTTTGCCAAACAAACAAACGAACAAACTACTGAAAATCAGTGCTACACGGCTCAACTAGTGGGGTGAGTCCAATTAGAATCCAACGTAACTTTACTTGGGGTCCTGAGCCGGTTAGATAGAACTTAAAATCGAATCCAGGCTGATTGGATTGTCTAAAGTGGCCACATTTCAGTACTTCGCGCTGTACTCAACTAATTTGTCAGGCATGTTTTAGCGTATGCTGCTTCCTAAAACTCTGTAAGAGTGATAAAGTTTGATGAGATTTTCGCAAAACTGTACTCATGTTGCAAGACTTGCAACTAGTAAGATAAATGTGCGGTCACCTTAGAAAGGTAACGCAGACGTAAATATGGTTCCACTTTGCCTTTATCATGGGTTATACACTTTGGCTTGTCAGGTCTGATTAATTTTAGTCCAAGGCACATTCTCTGAAATTTCGTCCTCTCTAATAATTATTATTATTAATGGTTACAGTAATTTGTTCATTACCCCACGGCCTAATGTCAAAAACAACAAAAAACATATGGAACTAGGAAAACGTAATTGAAATCGAGTTTTTCTTTTCTGTACATGAGTTTCAGGAGTAAGCACTTTGAATCTTTTCTTAAACGGGTGTCAATTTTGCTTGCCTTGTTAAGAAAGTACTTCACTGTGAATATGAAAAACAATTTACAAAAGGAAAGAATTTTATTATTAAAATATTTTTCACAAATGCCATGAATGTATTAAAGAATTACACAATAAATACAGCACTTCTGTTTTTATGTGTTTCACTTCTCCCAGGGACGCAGCAGCACAGTTTCCTTTCCAGTAAGCTGCGAGCTGTTGGTTTGGTTTCTTGTTTTCTTCTTGTTTTGCTTTGTTTTGTTTCATTTTATTTTTGCATCTTTCGAGTTCAAAAGTTGACTACGTCTAGCAGTAATATCATCTTCATGCGTTAACCATTTTTAAAACAAGCAAACTTAAAAGTTTCATTTCTTAGCTACAAAAGGCAAACAGTGCTGCGAATTCCGAAAATAAATGCTTAGATCAATTTTGAAAAACGTATGACCTTGAAAATTCAGGTTATGTAGAATCCGAACTGGAGCGAGCAACGTGCCCCTAAGCTCTGTTATTGGTTCTTCGTTTAGTTTGAGGGGAAGTCTGTAAAACCTGGAACATCCGCGGAACACCACAGAAAAACATCAAAACACTCAGGAACTTACCAGGGACACCAAAAATAACGGTTAATGGTCAGACCGCTCACGAATAGGCTAGGCCCGAAGTCCTGCGAAGATTAACGAAGATTTCCGAAGTCGAAGACTTGCGGATCCTAACGTTTATAGAATGCTTCCAAATATTTGCAAAGCTTCTTATCTGAGGTACGAACATCGCTCATTCACTTTCATTCATTTGATGAAAAAAAAAAAGAGATATCGGTGCAGTGTCCTTTCTATCAATGAGAATGCGCCATGCGATATTGATATGATATAGTTATTACAGTTGAAATATTAATTCTAAGTTACTATAACTCCTGTAAGATTTCCGTCATCACTTTCGACAAACAAATGTGACGTCATCGATATAAGGGAAGGGATAATAGTTCAGTGCGTGACAAAGGCATTGCGTGACAATATGCAAAGCAGATGTTGCGCGAATGCGTTTCACTTTCGAGACGACGGAAAATGTAAAACACTTTGTATCCGTTGGAAATTATATGATGGTCACGTTTGCAGTCACTTAATGAAGCTTGTGATTGGTTTACCGAAATTAAACAAGTACGAAATTCTGCGGGGGTCTTTCAAAACCCATTTACTGCGGCGACTGCGACTTTTCACTTTGTTCCGGGTCAATTCTGGGCTGTTTCTCTTCACACTAAGCGGAAGTATTGTATCTTTTGTCGGTACGATAAGCTATCCGGTACCGAGAAGGCAAAGCCCGTTGATTTGCCGAGGCATTTCTTGCAATGTTTCCATACGAGTTTTAGCTGGTGTATAGCCCCAGGAAACCGGAAGTAGCGCCGTAAGTTGCTGGGAAGTTGCTTTCGGTCAGCGGATTATGCTATTTCGGTAGCCTTACATGAAATCTACACGAACATCCAAGATGGCGCCGTGTTCAGAACTTCTTTCTTACTTGCGAATTTTAACCTCAAATTCAGGCAATACACCTTCAACAGACAGAAAGAAAGAACTTGATGACGTACTTGTATCAAATATCGAGCGACTGAGTTGTGTGCTTAGGGAAAAAGGCAGATTTGCACAGTTGCAAGAGCGCTTGGATGTGCACGCGAAAAAGAGAAGTGAAATGTTGGGTGAAAGTAGGGAGGCTTGCAAGGGAACCCTTTCAGAAAAAGACAGCAAAAAAGAGGATTCAGGACCAGGAAAGGCAGTTTTGGCGCAGCAGAAAGATTCTGTAAGGTGGACGTACGTTAAGACATGCTTGGAACTTCTAAAATTACTTAAAGAGTCCTTGATTGAACTGAAAAATGAAAGTGAAGGCAAGAAACCGGAACCAAAGCTTGGAAAACGAGGGAACGAAGCACCACCTTTGCCTGCAGATTCACTCAGTGTTGGAGATCAGAAGACAGTGCTAACTGCCATTCAATTTGTCGTTATTTTGGGCATTTGCCCTAACCTTCTCAAAGGTGTTGGGTTACCAGTTGAAAAGCGTTCAGGGTTTGCTAGTCTGATAAACATTCAGTACAATACGAAGAATGAGAGACGTCTGTTTGAATGCATAGACACACTGGTTGAGTGCATAGCACAGCCTTCTCTTGGTTCTCTTGTTTTGTCAAGACATCTGGGAGACATTTTGTCTGGGCTTTTACAGATTTGCTATGCACCAGTGTCAGCTTATTCAGATTTCAACACAAATGCAAGCAGTTGTACATATGTGAATAAGGATTCTGTTGCAAGAACTTCTTGTACTTTAGACAACCTCCCAAGTGATAACTCTGTTATTGTTTGTAATGGTTCTGGGGGTATAAGGAATCTCAGTTCAGAGGCCAAAAACTCTGACAAAGATGGTTCTTTTGTTGAAATACACCCCAGTGAAGTGTATAATCTGGCTTGTCAATCCTCAAGTAGTGAAGGTGAAAATCATAGTGGATTGTTCATATCATCATCTGAGAGGGAAAAATGTGTCTGCAATCTGCAGAGGATTCTTGATCGTGTTTACCAACCCATAGTGATAAGGGAACTTTTGCTTCTTCAAGGGAGTACTGGAAGTACAGGCAAAGAATCTCATAAAGATAATTTGGGGAAAACAAGTGTAGCTGGAGAAAATAGAGTGGGTGCTCAAGGTTTGAAGCATTCAGTGCTACCATCACAAACTCCAAAGTGGTTGAGAAATGTCTGTGGTCAACTTTTGTCTGAAAGACTTATGAAACCAAATGGAGTGAAGGCTGTGTTGTATGGAATACTCGACATATCAACAGGTACCTAGTGCAATAAATAAGGCCTTACAGTTTTTTTATATTGGGAGGGGCAGGTGAGTAAGCACAGACAGGATTATAACAAGTGTGGTGACTTGGGGTACATGATTTTGACAGCCCTCTGAACTTTTGTACATGTACATCTGCCCAAATTATTTGTTGGATGTGGCAGCTGTCTTTGAAGGCATTTGTCCTATGTATATTATCTTTAAGGTGTGAGGTTGTTTCGCCTACAAGTCGTTTTGCCTACAGCCAGTTGGTTAACCTTTAACAGGCTTTAAGAATGAGAAATAATATATATGGCATTTTCTTTTCCTTGGGCAACACACTTTAAGAATGAGAAATAGTAGATATTGCATTTCCTTTTGACATTTAAGACTTAAGCAAACAAAAAAATACCATAGATAAAACAACTTGTAGGTGAAATGACCAGTTTCCATTTTTAAGCTATCTAGATTGTTAGTAGTCCCTTTCTAGATAATCAAGAGGGTGCGTAATCATGCAAGCAAATGATCATGATGCATGAGGGTTGTAATGAGTGAATAGGCCAAGGGCAGTGACCCCTCAGCCCTCTCGCTTGCATCAGTCTCATCAAGTTTGTCATGCTCAAATACCCATTTATATAATTGATACCTAATACCTACCAACTCAATTATACTTGTAGAAAGGGTCAGCTAGTATTCTACAGGCTATCATGGATGTAAACAAAGTTTTCAACCTTCATACAAGCTTAACCTACTAACAGAAAATTAATATTATTTTTTCAATTTACCTTAAAAATACAAGCAACACAAGAATGTCATTCTGTAACAAGAAAAGCTCCAGGAGCATTAGACCCGCCTTTGTTCTCCCTCCCCTCAGGGTGCAAATATATTACAATCACTCAAGATACCAGCCCCAGCCTGTGTAGCGAAAGATGTGACAAATATTTGTTTGGCTGAGTGAAAACTGGAGGTCTGGGGCAAGGTACCTATAAAAAAAAGGGTATTACTAGACCTCATCCTGATGGCGGGGTAATGACTGATTACTAACAGCGTCTATAATGGTTTAATCTTGACCAGGTTAAGGATTAACTGATTGTTGTGACTAAGAATTTTAAATTGTGAAATTCTATCAATTTCTTCCCAAAATTTTATTTGTTGTGATTTTAAGCAGGCTTTCCCCCTTCCCACCTCTACCCACCCAAGATGTCATCTACAGCTAATTTCATTGCAATGACCTCAATTTTCCAGTAATTAGTTGATTTGGTCGTTGTCATTTTTCAGGAGTTGCTAATACTCCTGATTGGCAGAAGTGTGATGTTGTTGCCAAGGTGATTGCTAACTGTCCAAGTCAGGCCAAGTCTGTTGAACAGTATTACAAGCTGGTTTCCCCACAGGTGAGCTGGCCATAACGAACCTGATTTACTTAACAAGTGTGTGGCAAAGAGAGGAGACATCATTTGAGTTTTACTGGTAATTTGCTTGGTCACTGAATGCTTACACTTCTGATGCGGAGATGCAATTGACTAGGTATTAATTTGTTGGACATTTTGACATCAAGTGGCTGGGCCTTGGTCTTTGCCAACATGTTCATCGCTTTTGCGCAGTTTACCGGTAACTCCATTCATAGCACCTCTATCCATAAAGGTGTACGAATAATGCCAGCAAACTTCAAGAAAAACTTAAGAAAAAATAATGGCAGGGGTCCTGATAAACAGGCAATTCATCCTAAGTAGACTGTTAACATTTATGAATAGTTTTAGTAATATTATTAAATAAATAGTATTAGTAACATTTAATTTATTAATAATATTCCCAGTGACCTTATGCTACAGAAACCATTGGCCTTTGTGGGTCACTAGGATCACTATTCTTTATGTACCCCTGGTTATAGTGTTGCTAGTCTGGTAACATCATCAGCTTAGAAACCCTCCTGGATAAAACACCAATCTCCACTCCTTTGAAAATCTCTCTTTCTTCAATATTACAAATCGTGGCTTTTTTGTTTAGCCTGGTAGAGCCAGTGTTTATTTAGAATGTGTGAGGGCATGAAGACAAGATTTATAACAAGCAATTTTTGTTAATTATGCAGTTTTGAGTGTGTTTTGAGTGTGAAACCCTTATGGCTTGGAAAAGCCGGGAGCAAGTTGCACAAAATTTGCTGATGGGAGATGCAACCGTTAACACAAGACATTAAATAAGTCACTGATTTTGACCAGACTGAAGGTCTTCACACTAACAGTTGTGTGAGCCCAGTATTAAGTTTGATGCAACTTACTCCAGGAGTTTTTGTTGCACCCATCTGCTGACTTCACTGTGTACGTATCTTGACTGACTGCTTTATAGCTGATTGATATATAACATTGCATTGTTTCTTGGCAGGTTCGTCAATTGCTACATGGGCAGAGTACTGAGGATGGAAGACTGTTTATCAGAACTGCTTCGAGTATTGTAAGAGAGATGTTAGCGCAGTACCCTAAACTGGCACACAGATACATACTGTCGACAATGCTTGAGCCTTTGGCAAAAACTACAGAAAAGACGCAAGATGCATGTAGGTTCACTCCTGAATTATTTAGATTTTTTTAAATGTATGTTGTAGTTTAAAACTGAATTTTAGGTCAAAATGATTTCAAACTAGTTTGATTTGTATTTTCCTTTGTTTCAGTTTGATGATAGTGACTATAAAACAAAGGAAATACAAATCAAACTACAGTGTAGTCTTAAATCATTTTGACCTAAAATTCATTTTAACCTACAACATGTACAAGGCTTGATTCTCTTTTGCAATTCTGGAAATTCTTAATTAAATGATAACGTTTTTGTCAAATACTTGTAGTCATAACAAAACTTGTTGAAACACTAAATAAATAACTTATGGTCAGCACAGTCAATATGCGACTTATATAACCCTTCTTTAGAGTTCAAAAGAAAATGTCCTCTTTGTCTTTCTTCAGCTGGTGTTCATTTTCTGCCCATTTTATAAGTACAGATTCAAAATTTCCATCTTGTGGAAGTGAAGGTCGAAAGCTTGTGTTTTATTTGTTGTTCTTGTGTTGTGTTTCGAGACAAGTTTAGTCCCACCTTATACGTTATGAGTAATTTCTTCTCTCCTGGTCCCAGGTTTCAGTTTTCTGTGTTCCCTTGTAATCACAAATTAATCACAGCAATTATTGCTGTTCCCAAACTCATTAATAATTCATGATGTTATAAGCCAACCAGAGCGCCCCATTGGGGTGAGGTGGATGAATTTGAAACTCAATGAAACACCAGTTGAAAATCATGTTTCCTCACGTTTTCATCACTAGTGTTTCGTCACGTTTTCATCACTAGTGATAAAATTGTTCTTAATCTGCATATTCATATATTACTCAAACACAGCTTAACATGAATCATTAATTTTTAATAAACAGTGACCAGGAAAAACATTTCAAATTACAAACTGACTAGCTGTACATTTCTTAAAGTCACCAAAACAGACTGGCATAGTATCCATATCCACATTCTGAGAAACTTTTTCTACCTTCCGTGACACGGACTCACTGTTATGGGCTGAGTAAGCGGCTGAACTTTGTGCAATTCATACTCTTTAAAAACTCCACCAACTTCGAGTATTGGAGACTTGACACTTCGCACTCGTTGCCAATCCTCAAAAATGCCTACTGCCCACTTATTTTTACATCTGGTAGACTTCGGTACTGCTCTCTCTACGCAAAGTTCTTCTTATTCGCTTGTTTTCGGGCAGCGAAACCTTCCTTCGGCCATGGCAAAAACAATATGTAAATCACTTCAAGTTCACAACGCTTTTGGAATACAAATTTGGTGCAATGCGAATTGGATAATTAAAAACAAAAGCTCACAAATACAATGAATGCCAACTGAATACAACAAATCACACAACAAGGCATTTTAAAGAAAAATGGGGAAAAATACAACACTGGATAATTTTATATTGTTTCTTTAGAGAAGTCATTTTAAAAACTTGTGCATCGTGTTTCATCACGATTTCCAAACACTCAAAAACAATAAAAGCACTCGGCCAAAGCGGCCTCGTGCTTTCATCTGTTTTCTCGTGTTTGGAAATCGTGATGAAACACTCGCACTTATTTTTGAAATACTACTTCCACAATAATTATGGCAATCAAGTTGTTAAGTGTGTGTTTTTCAAGTTTGCAATACAACTGGAGAAAGAAGTGAATAGAAATTATTATGGCAACTTAACAGTGCTTAACATTTGTTTGGGTATATTGTGTAACTTTTCATTTTGTCAGGATTTAAAACTAAACAAAGAATTGGCTTATCGTACCAAATTGGCTATCTTGAAAATTTAGTCAACTTTAGCTTCTAAGAAAAGATGGAATATTCAGAATGTCGCGAGTATGGGACAAAGAAAAAATTCTGAGTCCTCAATAGGAACCAAACCCATGACCTTCTGTACACCGGTCGGCGCTCTAACCACTGAGATACTAGAAGACTCATGGCGAGTTATGTCACATTAACTAGAGTTGATGTGACACGCATCCTGCATACTGCTAGGATCAGCAAGGTCAAAATTACCATAAAGGATGATAGGGAAAGAAAGATGGTTAATTTTAAGATTGGATAAGAAATAAGAAAAGATGGAATATTCAGCATGTTGCGAGGTGGGACAAAGAAAAAAGTCTGAGTCCCCGTCAGGAATCAAACCCATGACCTTCTGAACACCGGTCGGATGCTTTAAGCACTGAGCTACTGGGAGACTCATGATGAGCTAGGTCTCATTAACTGGGGTTGACGTGATATGCGTCCTGCATACTTCTAGGATCAGCAATGTCAAAATTACCATATAGGATGATAAAGAAAGAAAGATGGTTAATTTTAAGCTTGGACAAGAATTAAATAAGAAAAGATGGAATATTCAGAATGTCGCGAGCAAGGGACAAAGAAAAAATCTGAGTCCCCGATGGGAATCGAACCCATGACCTTCTGTACACCTGTCAGATGCTCTAACCACTGAGCTACAGCTTTTAGCCAATATTTTGTCTACTTGCCTTAGTGAACCAAAATGGTCCCAGCTTGCTATTTTTGGTAAATATTTTTTTGCTTTTATATATTCAGGTGACATTGATGGTATGTTTATCAGTGAGGCTGCTGTGATGATGTGTGTAGAAGATATTCACAAGGTACTTTAGTCAAAATATTAAATTTGAGTATTGACTTATTTTCATTTTCTATTAATTTATAACTGCAGTGTTTTCTAAGGATATTCACTATTGAAAAGAACTATAATTTACACAGTAACTGTACTTAAGTGTTCTTTCAGAACTTCCAGTTCCTTTGATGCTGTTTCTGTGTGCTAAGCATGTACGTGTGGCCTTTGGTGATTGTCACAGACTCCTGGCAGCTATTTTGAAGTGTTATGTGATTTTAATGAATGACCAAGACCTCAAAAATTAACTGCCCCCGCAGGGATTTTGCCTAGGGGCAAAATCCCGAGGAGGCATCCTTATAGGTCGCGTGTCTGTAAAGTAAAGTGAAATAAAGTACTTACAGTCAAAATATACAGTAGGTATATATACCAGATCAAGTCTCGATTTGCCAGAACAGGGTGCGCAAGGAGTCGGTGGGTAATGATCAGGTTTCATCACTAAACGCCCGAACGGAATAAATAGGTAATGATGATGTAGCATCAGTGAATGCCCAAAGGGAATATATGGGTAATGTGACAGTGTCAGTAAATCAAATATCTCTATCTAGGGGGTGCACGGTATTCACAGAAAACACGTGGGTTGTTTTGCCGTCAGTCATACTGCGAGCGCTTCATTACCGCATGTGTGTTCAGTGTATAAATCCCGCAGAGCAGCTGTTTTGAAGGCCAGAGAGAAACAGTAGTTTTTATTGCTTTTGTCTCATTTTATTCCCGTAGAAAGCCAATATAAATTCTTTGACCACAAAAGTAAAAGTCCGAGTTTAACCTAAGAAATTTTGGATCGAGAAACGCTTTGGGGACTATTTGTCAGGCGCGCACAAATCACTGACTGGAAAAGATGTGCCACAAATCACTTTCAGGGACTGAAAGACTCGGTCCACAAACAACCAAGCATTGCTTTGAGAACGAGAGAATCTCAACACCAGCAAACCCTACAGACATCAGTTATATTTTTAACTCGCAAAAAAATAATTGTGTTACAAGATTGTAGTAGGTCACCTGGAAACACAACAACTCTAGCACTTCCCCTCAGAAATAGCCCATGGAAACAGTGAATTTCCTGTGAAATTTCTAGGTCTAGTTTTTCAGTTTTCGTATGCTTGCAAGTTGAGGTGTGACCTCATTATTTATAACTTTTCAGATTAATACATTTCGAGATAGTTTGGGTGACTATGAAATTTCAGTACATTAACAAAAAAAGCCGCTTTTGCAATTTTTCTTGATTGATTTCGAATTCAATTCATGCGGCTGATTGTCTCTGTGAAAACTCTCGCTTGTAATGTAAGAAATGCGTCCGAGAAAGCGCACTTTGTATCAAAAGATACGTCGTTGGTACTTTACATTGCCTATATGCAAATTATTTCCATGTCTCGGGAAGTTGCTCTCCCGCATTTTAGTGCAATTTCCCCATGAACTTTCCACTGCAATGTTTGTTCTAATAAAGAACTTAGATTATCAAAAGAATTAAGGTTTTATTTCAACAATATAGGACGAACAAATCGTTAAGCATTACTGTTTATATTTTAAAGCACGCGACCCGCGGAATTAGCTTCCTGTTTATTTTCTTGCTGCTTATTGTCCTTCTATTGTCCCTCATTCAACTGATATGTTCCACTAAATTGCACCCAAACAATACCCAAACACAAAACAGTTCCATCGATGACAGAAAAAATGAGTTCATTTGCATTAGCGATCGACGTGTTTCAATAGGCGCGATTCCATAATGTCATGAAGCCTCTTAGTACTAGAGTGAGTGCTAATCTCAACTTGGCCTGCTTCTGCAGAAAAAAATCTAAAACTTAAATTATACTACAGAAAAACATATATTGCACAAAAGAGTTTCTAAGTAAATCAAGAAAAAAGGAAACGTTCAAAATCAATTAATATGTTCATGAAAACTCTTAACAGCTGGGGCAGCTGTAGTGTCAACTATTCCTAGCAATAAGCTATGCACATTTGGTTTTTTAGAAAAGCATTTCTATGCCCTTTTATTATCAGGACAGAATAGGAACAGAAACTGTTTTTGTTAGAAAAATTGAGTAAAATTTAAAGCAAGGTGGGATAGTGTAACTCACACGACCACCCCCCCCCCTCCTTTCTATTATACACAGACCTAAAATCTCCCGAATTGTGTGGAAACACAGGGTAACTTGAAGGATACTATGTCTTGTAGACAACAAATTGTAATGTTTTGTGCTTTCCATGCACTGATTTCTCTTTTACCAACTATTTTGCTAAAAATATTTGGTTTGAAATTCTTCTAATTACTCGGTTCATTTACATGCTAATATTATGCTTGGTTTATCTATTTGCTTGAATTTGTTTCTTTCAGGTTTTTGTTGTTGGGTCGTACACTTCTGAGTTACACTTCCTGTTGCAGATTGTCCATCCCCTGTTTGAACTCTTTTGTTTCACTAGAAAAGGTGTTTCTCATCTGAGGTGAGTGAAGCAAGTGTGTTTTTTTAGAGGAGGGTGTAAATTGATGGAAAAAATATTTAACAAAAATTCATCTCTGGCTCACAGTTGTTTACCCACGAAACACGAAACACTTAGGAGCTCGGAAGCTCTTTAAGATGTGTTCATGCACTCCAGATCTAATGGAATTTGGAAGTGTTGGTTTTTGAGGAGAGCGGAAAACCGGAATACCCAGAGAAAAACCTCTCGGAGCAAGGATGGGAACCAACAACACATGTGACACCAACAACACATATGACACTGGGACTGAGAGTCGAACCCAGGCCACGTTGGTGGGAGGTGAGCACTCTCACTACTGCGCCATCCCTGCTAACCTTGTGGGTTCTTCTAATCCCAATACAATACATATACACGTGCATGGTGTCAGGTTGTAGAAGTGCTAGCCTTGCAGCTCGCAGCCAGACATGAACCAGTGAGAGTTGTCAAAGGTTATCAAAACTTCAAGCTTTTTGAAATGTCAAAAGAGTTAAAGAAAGTGTTAAGAGTTTGATCCATCAGAGTTTCTCATGAAAGTTTCTGCAGAACAGGGATTGAGTGTTGTCACAAGGCCAAATACTTTGAGAACAGATAGGAGTTGTTTAGAGGGTACCAAACAAGGGCTAATAAAAAAAAAAATTTTATAGATTCTCAAGACAACTTGAATAGAATGGCAGATAATAAGACACAACGGTAGTTCAAAATCTTTGAGAGTGCACGAGAGTTGATAAAAGCAGTACAATGGGATGGAGTGTTTTATATTCTCATAGATTTTTATGATGGTGTGGACAGATAGCCATTATCAAGAGTTGATAAGAGTTCAAACTCTTTGAGAGTGTAGGAGATTTGATTGATGTGCATCCATCACGGGCAATGAGGACCACTGACATGCGAGGTGGATGTCGGTGGATTATAGCACATAAGTCAAAAGTGCCAGCAACTGTTGGTGACTTTTGTTCACCTCGCACTCTTATTGGCTTCATAAGTTGTGAAAACTATAAAATTAATGAATGCTGTTGATCTTTTAATTTATAATTTCAGGTCTGCACTTCAAGAAGTTCTTGTCCATTTATTAAAGCATACTGAGCCACACGAAGCCCTCACATTGTTATATGCCCTAGCTTTTAGGCAGAACCCTCAACAGAAACTTTCACCAACAGAAACTTCAGCAAACACTAATGCAGATGATGTGGGTGAAAACGAAAACTTCTCTGTTAACTTTATGAGTGATAATTTTGTGTTTGGGTATGGAGATAATGGTGGAGTGATAATCAAAGGTCGAAGTAATGATTCTGAGTGTGTTGGCACGGACAATGTCTTGAGGAATTTAAGAGGAGATGGCCTGAGTGATAGTGAAGTGCGAGCGCTGTGCATTGTGGAACTTCTAAGTGGTCTAAAGAAGGACAGTTTAGCTGGAGATTTCTTCATATACCTGATGCAGGAGTTGACAAACCTCATATCAGACTTCTCAGAAGATATGGGCTCTGAAGGTACTGTTAATTGTTTTCATACAAATTAAATCAGTTTTTAGTCTTCCAAGTTTTTAATTTCTACTGAACCTGAAAAAAGTTTGGGACAGGCAGTTGTCATGTTTTTACATATTTTCCTTCTATTATTGTTTTCCATAGAAAGTATTCTTTCTGTAAATGTAGTAGTAATGCTTCCAGGGGGGAATGGAAATGAAATCCTGGGAGGAGGGGTACTCATGCCTCTTGTCAAGTCATGCTTCAGCAACTGGATCTAAGCATCAGCCTTGATAAGTCATCTGGCTTACTCAATCCATTGGATAAGACACAAGAATTTATTTTAACCCTTTCACTCCCAAGAGTGCCTTAAATCAAAATTCAAGACAAACCCCAAATTTCATTTTGTAAAATACTTAAATATAAATAGTACCATCTGAAAGTACTGCTGACGAGGTTTCATTTGAATGGTCAGACCATAGGATTTCAACCACAGACTTAAAAGTTAGAATCACTGGATACTAAATGTCTCCATAACTGACTCTGAGAGTGAAACGGTTAATATGTGGTATTTTTTTAGGAACACAGCAGAGTCTTTTGATGCTTCATCTTGTGGCTGTTATGTGTGAGAAGCTTGGGCCTTCTATTCTGAAGAATACTCCACAGACGCTATCCTTCATTTACTCTACACTGAAGCGTGCCTGTGCCATTCTTCAAGCAGATGAAGAGGGACTGGGCACTGCATTTGTTACTGAGACGCTAACTATGTCCCTTGGAATGTTGTCGGCAGTGTTGGGCGGGGCAGTTGAGGTAATTTTATGTCATACATGCAGAGATTTTATGCGAAACTGTCGTATGTTTGGTCTTGGTGAAATAGATTCAGCGTCATTCAACTTTGATGAATACAGCTTCATTCAATATTTTTGTTGAAAACACCCTTGAAAACAATACAAAAGTTGAATCAACATCATTCAACGTGGTGGCTAAATGCTCTTAAGTGTATCAAGCAATGAATATTAAAGGAAGTATAACCTATTTAACTAATCCAGTATCATTTAGCCTTTGTGAGTAAGGGTCCTTGTATGATTGGGTGGGTTCGAGATTTTGACATAAAGAGGGGCGGGATGGTGAGATGAACAGGAAAAAATAGGTGGGATGGTGGGATCTGAGAACCCTATTGTGGGCAGTTATTTTCTATAGTTTTGCTTAAAGAGAGAAACTATAGAGCACCCAGCTTGCCATGGTTCTACCTCAGTGGTTATAGCATCCCACTGGTGTACAGAAGGTCGTGGACAATGGCAAAACCTAAACACAGTTTACCATTATCCCAGGGTTCTTAAGAGTCAGAGAAAGTTTTAGAATTTTCACTGTGTCATGTTCCAGACCTGGAAGGTCCTGGAAATTTTCGTTATTTTGTTGCAGGTCCTGGAAGTCTGGGAATACAATGCACCTGCATACAATTGACTAAAACAATATATATGCACATGTGTCAGCAGTCCAATTCCTTCATAGGAGTCCTAGAAATATTCTAAATTGTGTGTTATTTTGGACAAATTGTAGCCCTGGAAAATCTGCATGAGTGCATGAAAAGTTCTGAAATAGTCCTGGGAAATTGTTTGTGAAAAAGATTACAAACTCTGTTTATTTCAGATCAAGAAGGAGCACCGGTCTCTTGTTCAGGATCTTCTTCCATTACTAGAGACACTAACGGAACATCATCCATCAGTAGAGGTACAGGAGATGGCCACTGATCTGCGAATTGCCATAGCAACACACGGAGCAGTATGGAGCCACAAAATGAATGATGCAGCAAAGAACTTGGGGAAGCAAGCCAAAGGAGTAAAGTCGGCGGCTTCTGGTCGTGCTGGTAATGAAGGTACACTATCTAAAAGTGTTGACTGTTCTGTTGTGTTGTCATGCTGCCTGTAGCAACATCCGTCTCTTGTCACCGACTGCAACATAGGTTTGGCCAGGGCTTCGGTTTCCTGTTATCCAAGGGTTTTATGTGGAAACCTGGGTGTTTCGTACACTGGCTGATGCGATGAAATTTTGTAGCACTGGCTTCCCCATTTGCTGTGGTTCCACCAATGAAGCAGAAGTCCTTTGTTGACCACCATGCAAACACCATGCAAACTTACCCTCAGTCGCTTTCATTCACGTAGTCACACTTGTAACCCGGGCTCAAAATCTTAGGGCTTACACTGGAACTGAAAAGGTAATTAAAATGAATTTTACTGTGACTCTCAAGTTTGGAATAAAACTGGAGACTCAATAATAATTATGAGGACACCATAAATGAATGACAAATGTATACAATGCAATGCTCTTATGTTCAATAATTCCTTATCGTTTATCACAGTTCTTGTCACAGCAAGGAGATCATTTGAAAAAGTGTAACCATTTAATTCAAAACTGTTAAGAAATAATTTCTTGTGTTGCTGTTTGTCAATATTTTGCAAACTGGAATGTAACTGAAATTTGCATACTTTTGTTAGGAAAACCAAGCGCTGAACTTAAAGACGAAAGTAAAACTGCTTCAGAGTTTGATGAAGCCTTTGCCCACCTGTGTGATCCTTTTCTCCCTGTCCGAGGACATGCAATGATTAAACTGGGATCACTTGTTCGTCAGAGGCACCCTAAAGCCATGGAAAGCGCGGATACACTGCTGAAGATTTTCTTGGAGCAACTTGCGCATGATGACTCTTATATTTATCTGGCAGCCATACAGGGACTCGTGTCATTGGCCGATATTAGGGCTGATACGGTCATACCACGACTCACCCAAGAGTTTGCTACTTGTAGAAAGGTGACTACTGATACTGCAGGCGGGAGGACGGATGGAAAAGAGAAGGGTTATTATATGCCAAGTGATAAAGGTTGGTTTATGCCTCAGACTGCTAATGTGCTGATCATCAGTCATAATCGGCAATTGATTGGAATCCCTTACCAGTGCCGTAATCGATTACATTTGAGGAACAAGTGTAAGATGGTGTCCATTCTGTTGCACTTAAAGCATTTGGATAATTGTGGCGTAAAATCCTTCCAGTTACTTTTGAATTTACTGGCCTATACAAAAGCAAATGCTACAGTCAGTTGAATCAATCCGATAATTTCCAATGGTTAATTTGGAAATTTTAGCGTATCCCCTTCACTAGCTAAGGCATTCAGTAAACGATGCATGCAATAAAAAAATTGTAAGAAATGCCGGTGTCTTTCCCACAAAATGAGAAATTGTTACATGCAACGTGGCTGCAAAAGTAGAATTGTAAAGTAGAATCAAGAATGCACACACATTGCAATTTTATTG
Organism: Siderastrea siderea; assembly: GCA_964030785.1. Lineage (NCBI taxonomy): Eukaryota > Metazoa > Cnidaria > Anthozoa > Scleractinia > Rhizangiidae > Siderastrea > Siderastrea siderea. Next base: position 20,027,589 of record OZ034974.1, on the reverse strand, counting down.
GGCTGGATACGACATTGCTCATAATTTTTCCTGTTACTGTTGTCGTTATAGATAATATTTTATGGTGATGATGACATTTTTGGAACTTCACCTACTGAGATTTGACAATGTGCTCACTGACTTACTATTTTAAAACAACGTAGTTTGAGAGCTAGAAGAGGTGCCGAATGACCTCAAATAGTAGATTTGAGACCGTTTGACGACTGACAGTGACTGCTTCCACTGATGGTTCACCTTAAAATTTACCTGTTTTGAGGGTTGAAGGATAAATTTTAGGCCGTTTCAGTTCTTTTGAGGCTCCTTTATAGTTCCTCAGTTGAATATTACATACATGTATATGACACTGGTGTGTACCGGGGTGATGATGGTGAATCCCCTGACTGTGATAACTGGTTTATTCCTGGTGTGCTTTTCTGATGCTCAAAGTACAAAATCTCCTTACTCATTTTCATTGGTTTATTCCAGTTGCAGCTGGATCCAGCCGACCTGCCAGATCTCCTGAGTTACGAATGAAACTAGGAGAGGCACTCGTCAAGGCGACTAGGATCTGTGGTGAACTGGTGCCTAGATTCTCGCAGCATCTTTTACCAGCCTTGCTGACGGGGGTCAAAGATCCTGAGCCCCTGGTACGGGCCAGCAGCCTCTCCAATCTTGGTGACGTGTGTCAACTGTTAAGGTTCTCAATTGGTCCTGTTGTGAATGAGGTGTGTTATTCTAATGCTCAAAGTACAAAATCTCCTTACTCATTTACCTGCTGCCTGAAGACTTTGGAACACCTCACCATAAAAACCGAAATGCTGTAAACGTTTTTTTAAAAAAAGTTTTATCGTAGCCAAAACTTTAGTTATGACTGAAAAACAAAAAGGTTATCTGAAATTATCCGTTTCTTTGTTAACATCTTTCTTACTTGTTTTTAGGGGTAAAGTTTCGCGTTGTGAGCGAGAATAAACATCCTTCTAATTAATTTTTCAGTGTTTAAAGTGCGAAGGGTTGAGCACTTCTCTTTTAGATAGTGGCATTCGTACGTCGACCTCCTTTACACAAATATGGTAATTTTATCTCACCAGCAGTCGTAACTAAAGGTTTGGCTGCCTGTGCTTGGCTTTCTAAAGTTGAATATGTACTATTTTTTAAGTAATGGTTCACGTAAGAACGAAAAATGTTTTAAGAACAATAGATTTTTTAAAATAACATGGACACCTAAATGAATTGATTTGTGAATTTTAATATTTTTCAATGACACTCATTATTTCGTCGTTTTTTACCAGGTTTTCAGTTGTGTATCAGCGGTACTTAAAACAGACAGGTCAGCGGAAGTTAGGCGAGCTGCTGTACTTGTCATAACTTTGCTGTTGAGGGGACTGGGAAAGAGCGTAATAGAGGTACGTTTTTGGTTTTAGTGAACCTCGTCGTGGGGATGAGGTTGCATTTGGGGCTGAATGTCAGTTTCTGCAAGCAATTACCAAACAAATTTGATTTACGCCACTTTTCCAACGCTTGTCTCACAAAGACCTTTGATTTAAGCGATGCATTCTGTTGTTTCGGTGCGTTTTGCTGGGAAGGTGACTCCTCGAAATATTTAAGAGATACAACTTTTTGAACTTTCTGATTGTTCACTGTCCGTAACGTTTCGAAATTTCCAAAAATATATAGATCACTTTGCCCGCTAAAAACGTATAATCTAAAGAGCAACACTATAGTTGCTTGCAGTATTAGCTAAATTAGCTCATTTGTTGGGAACAGGAAGAACAGAGATACGGACAAATTTGAAAGAAGAAAATAAAATGCAGCAAGCACAAAGAACAGTCCTTGAATGTATGTTATGGCAGACACACTCAGCATCAATTTTGACTAAAAATGTTTCTCGTGTGCGTATTTTCGAGGTCATGATTTTTTCTCCACGAGTAATAGACAAGTTTGCGTGTCTAATAACAAGCTATTTTTGACACAGACCATTTTTTGGGTTTTTCCATCTCCAAAATGATGGCTGTTACGGTTGCCGTACCTATACCAGGCGGGAATCTGCTCCACTGACGGACTGGTACACAAGCAAACCCTGCCCTACCCCCCTCCGCCAAACGTTGTAACTTAATTACCTTAAATGCATTTGTGAACCAATTGGTGTGAACGTAATTCATTGTTCACAAAACCTGATGTTTCCATGATAGCCATATTTTGATAGGCTTGTTTTCTATACTTTTAATTTTCTAACAGTAACTTTCTCATTCTCAGATCATTTTTAAGAGTTTCAATTGTCAATGTGTGGTCATTTCATTTGTTGCTTCCACCAACGTATCATCTAAGGTATAATCCTTAGTGGCTTGACAGCTCGGCTGGTGAGCTGGATCTTTGCACTGGTATTGCAAGATCACGGGTCATGTGCCTTGTTCACCTTCGGCAAGTGATTATAGCACATAAAGTGCTACTGGGGCCGGGCACTCAAGCATTACAAACAATTATTTCAAACTGAACATAACAAGGTTAAAACTTTTCGCAAGCGTGGCTGAGGAGTTGAACTCGAGGTTACAGTGAAACAACTCCAGCTGGTTGTAAGAGCGGGACTTGAACCCGCGGGATTTGACCTGCGGAACTTGAACCCGCGACCTGGGAGTTGACTTTCACCGATAGTTATGAGAAGTATGGACTCGCCTCCAGAGGGAGCGAAAAAAGGGTGGTCCGAACCCCAGACCGCACTGTCTCAGTTGACTTTAGAACTCCAAAAGCTGATGGACTCTCTGGGAGGATCGTTTCACTCATATATGCTACTGTTGTACTCCATTCGTAGGTGCTCAGCTCAACGCTGAAGGAAATTTACCAGTTGTTGAAGCTTGTAGAGTCAACAGATGCAGATGATGTGACTCGAGTTCACGCTCAAGCTGCTCTGGGAGAACTGGACTCGATTACAAGGGAATACCTGTTTCCTAAACCTTCTTTTACAAAACACATTCAAGTGTTACCTTGATTGAGACCACTCCCAACTTATCGAATCCTCGCTACATATTACGGGTACCTGGCCTAGTCTCCCAGTAACTCCGTGGTTAGAGCAGCGGACACGGTGTGCAGAAAGTCGTGGGCCCGAATCCTCTTGGAACTCGGAATTTTTTTCTTTGTAATCACAGGCTGCATGAGCGAACTGTACTTGGAGCTTTTGACATTGCCGTTCCTAGCAGTACAGCGACAGCCCGATTGTTCAAACCTGGAGCATCTGGACTTTTCTCAGTGGTCCCGATTTATTTACGAACATTTACGAGTCACAGTTGTAAGAACTTTGAGCAGAAAAAGTGTGAGCAATTCCTTAAAACGGAATTCGTTTGCCTCATGTCCCCTAGTAAAAATTAGTCAAGAAAGCTATCAGAATCGTCGATGAAGACAGGCATGTGGCTATAACATAACATCACCTTTATTTCACCTCGGCTATTTCAGCTGTCTGTGAATATGCAAAGTTTCCTTAAGTTGACAGCGGACCTCTGACCTCCATCCCCTGAATATGTCTCCCCGGTCAATGTTGACAGCGACGGTTGTGTTTCAGATTCTAAATGAAGCTTGAAAATCAACATTGTAGTTGGGGGGAGGGGAGGGGAGAGAGGTACGTGCCTGCAATCAGTAAGGTTTTGAGTAAGTGTTGCAAGAGTAATGACACCGTATTCAGGTTGCCTCACGGCTCTCGATATCTTGGAGTGTGGAAGGTCTTGAGTTCGACTTCCGTAGGCGACTCAAAGTTTTTAGCTTGAAGTTTCATACTCGCGACATTGAACAGTGCTGGCGTATGTTTGATCCATTAGGCCACACTGTAAGAACGTTATCCACATCTCACAGTTTGTGTGGTTTTTTAAATAAAAGTTTTGCTTCAATGTCGAAGAAACTTGCACTGCTTAAGTTAAAAAGTTTAAGTTTCTTCCAGTCCTTTGATTTGGACAGCATTGACCTTTCGCTGTAATTGAAAGACAACCAGCGCAAAGTAGACAGTAAAAAAGTTAAAAAAACATTTTATAACTTATTCTTTGTGTGCAACTCGTGCTTCGCACTTGACCACAAGTGCAAAGGACGATTTGTCCCTTAACCGCCGCCTTTTTTACGTGCTTTCTTTATGAATATGAGTATATGAAACAATGATATATTTGAACTGCGGATAAAGAGAGAATTATATGAAGATCATCGCAGTGAAGGCGTTTCAACTTAAGCAGTTGAAAAGAAGAAACCTGAAATGCGATGATCTTCATATAATTCTATTTTTATCCGCGGTTCAAATATATGATTATTTCATATATTCATATTCATTTCTCCATCTACGGGGATAAATACGAACTCACAATTGACCAGCTCCCAGTTGGCTTGATAGATCAGTTGGTTAGAATGCTGCACCGGCATCGCAGAGGTCATGAGTTCGATTCCCGTTCAAGCCTGAATTTTTCCAGGTTTCTTCTTTTCAATTGCTTAAGTTGAAACACCTTCACTGCGATGATCTTCATATAATTCTGTGCTTCCTTTATACTGCGCATTCAGTAACATGCGAACTCTCTTCAAAACCCAACAAACGATTACGTTCTTTATCCAGAACGCACAAACGTGCCGGCCGCTGAAATAACTTCCTTGTTTTCTGAGACTTCCTCTACGATGATTGACGGTAGTGAAAATGGCATTGTAGGTAGAGTATCGAAAGAGTTCACCGTTATTGTGAGGCCCAAAAACATTTTCAAATAGACCTTTTGTGTTGTTTATCGAAGATGTTGAAGGAAGGGGACACGATAATTAATTTTCGAAATTTGGTAAATAGTCGTATTTTTCCTGACTGAAAAAACCCCTCTCACTTGGAGGTGTTGTTTTGCGGATGTTTTTTTATTGACTCAATGAGGCTGCTATCACCATACGTTGACAACAATCGTGTTTTCATTGAGAGACTAATTAAGACTCTCTCTATCTCTCTAATTTACGTGCATATAAAAGATGGATGACTTGGATGTCTAAGTAATTTCCGTCTCCAAGGTTAAAAAAATAAATGAATAAATATTAAATTGAAGCAAACTTAGCAGTCTTGTTAATGAAATCATGTAAATTATGCATGCAGTTTCGTTGGAGAAGGATAACCTGCAAGTTATTTTCGTAGTTCTAGAATAACTTGGGAGTGAAATGGTCAAGCAGCCGAGAGGAAAGGATCGACCTGATGTTTAAAATTCGATGGTTCGACTGTTTATACGTCGGCCGTAACACAAGCCTGAAGCTGAAGTGGGTTGCACACGCTTTGTTTGAACGATGAGGCTTTTAAAATTTGTTATGGCCCGTGAGTTTTGAAAGGCACTGAGGGACTCCGCTAATCTCAGATCTTGGGGGTAAACTATTCCGCAACACAGCGAGCTCGGCTTTAGCTAAAAGCTTCTCGTGTAAGAAGAAGGGTGAGAGAAGGATAGTTTTCAATGTTTTGTGGTGTGCGCCAGGTTTTTCTTTCGGTAGCCCGGTTCCTTTTCCGCCTGACATTTTCATTAGTTTTTAACCGGGCGACCGATGTCAGCTACGGGAGGAGGGGTCGTCAATTTCCGGCGTTCGTGCTCGCGGCTGTACCTCCCACAGTTCACGCATTTGATTGGCTGTTTGACACAGGAGCCCAAGAAATTTTCTTACTGCCACTTACCAAAAAGAAAAGCAGAAAGGCTAATTCTACTTAGGTTATGTTATTTATCTGAATACAAAATTTCGACTGGCCAGACCGCAGCTTTCTTCCGGTACCAAAGTCGCTGTTACACGAGGCAATTTTTCCTGAAACTCAGACAACGCATAATGCCAAGAACATTGCGAGACAAGTTGAAGAATACATGTTACACGCAGCAACGTATCTCGCAACGTTGCGAAAAGTAGAGCACTTGTCTACTTTTCTTGCAACTCGGAATGCAATTTTTTTATTGCAAGACAAGTCGCCAAGGGTTGTTAACGCCCACGATTTCGTCCTCAACTTGTGTGGCTAAGGCGTTGCGTTGCAAGTTGCAGAAAAAAATGCCTCGTGTAACAGCGCCTAAAAGATGTTTGTCTTTCATTGAATCCATATATATCCAATTCAGTACGTAAATAAAAGACAAGCCTGTTTTGAATCAACAGTTGCATCATGTTAATCTGTCTCTTTCCTTTTAGTGTTTTTCTCGGTTACTTAACTTGTTTTTGTGGTTTGCTGTACGTTTAACCGCATTTCCTTAAGTTTAGCAATTTGATACTGTAGTTCAGTTTCGCTACACCCATTGTATTTACTTTTTATATAAATTCAAATGTAACGAACTTTGTATCAACTGAAGATGACAGAAGTTACTGTCGAAACATGTCTTGTAAAGTTAAAAACGTCGTTTTAATTCTAAGAAATAAAACATTATAAAAAATTACGGAATGGACATACAACGCAGCCACGGAAAGCGATTTTTTAATGTCCAAATTGAGATTAGCCTGATTCTCAGACGGTCCGAGGTCGCTCGCTTAAGCTCCCTCTTGTTTGGGCGAGCGACCTCGGACAGTAGATATCAACTTAGTAAGTTTACACGGAAACGAACCCTGACTCTGTTTAAAACAAAACAAAAAAAAAATAATAATAAAATAAAATAAAATAAAGTTAAAACTTGAAACACTTTTTTTGTGTACGACAACACCCTCTCTTTTAGGACGCTCTCTAGGGCAAAGGACAAAATACACACTATTAAGATTTACAGTTTTAAGTGTTTTAATACAGCAAACGTTTGCCATATAGGATTGCTAAATACTCTATAAACTATATTTAACGACGACAATCGTACAACTATACCCTGTTTAGGACAAGAACAGACCCTGTTTAGGACAGACTGGCATCAAAAACCATACCCTGTCCAGCGGCACGTCCCCAAGTAAAGGCTCTGTTATGCCCCTGGGAATAGCAAAGGAAGGACTTATAAATTATGATTTTTCAACAAACTTTAATGCCAAAATCTATGATGGAAACCAAGACATAACAAGTTATGTATTACATGTCTAAAGTTGTGTACAAGGCAAGCTGCTGGGACTGTGATGACTTTTACATAGGGTAGACAAAACGCCGATTGCATGACACAAAAACTGAACATAAAAAGCGTTTACGAAGAGCTGTTATACGTCAGTCAACGGGTCCGCATCACTTTGATATCTTAGCAACTTGCATTGTAAAATAAAACTTTAAAAGAGACTTTGTTGGTCCGTGAATTACAGCCTGCGTTGAATGAAAACGTTAGCAGTGGGAAACGTTTTCTTTACTAGCTAGGTTTTGTTTTGTTTTGCAGATTTCAAACTGAAGGTCTGTTTGTTTATAATTTTTCATTTTCCTGATTAGGTACCAGTCTCTCACTTTGCGTTTAAATTCATTTGTAATTTTCCCAACGGTCACTTCTGAAGATGTTATGCTGAAGCATACGAAACGTTAAGTTCATAAATCAATGTTTTTACAACATACGTTGTCTTGTCATGTTCGTCACCACAGTTTGCTTTTTATTCCTATTGAAGTTGAGATGGCCGAAGAATAAATGTAGAAATATATAGCGCTGGTGGGCATTTTAATATCTATGCAAGGGCTTTAAGAGGCTCTGACTGTAAATATCGAGAATCGGCGGACAAGCTCAAAAAATCGAAAATCCTGATAACTTGCCAGAAGAACACTTTTGGGGAGCTATCTTCGAAAATATTACTTAAACCTTCTGGAATTCTATTGTTTTCGGGAAATTCGGAAAAACGGTTTGGCTTAATTTATTACGCAATAATCAGGCTTAAAATTAAACAAATTGAAAGCGCTTGCTTTTAAACAATTTGCAACGCCAGAAAACAATTTTAATTTTAAATGATAGCAATACTCTTCTACTTTCTATCAATACGAATTGCATGGAGTTTTACTGTATTTCTGTGGTTTGGTGGTTCTTTGAAACAAAGCCATTTTGCGCACTTCGGAAAAAGGCAAAAATTGGTAAACTTTAGAGGCTTAAAATGGGTCTTGGTATGTCTAATATCGAACTGAAATAAACACTGTGATAAAGTTTGGCCCTACTTCTATTATAATATGAAATAAAAAATCTGGGCAATTCAGGCTCGCGCTGACAAAAACACAAATTCGCGAACCAGTGTTGCCAAAATGTGCATAATTTGGATAATAGAAAAAAAACTGTAATGGAAGGGCGACTTGAAATATGGCAAATTGTTTACTGTAACTATTCTCGGATGGTCTTTCTACTAGATGATGCATTCGCTGATATCTTCATTTGTCTTTCTGAAGAACTACGAACAAATTTGGAAAATTGTTGGTGAAACTAGAGTGCAGTGGGTTATCACTTTTTGTCAGATGTCTATACTCTGCAGCACCAATGGCCTTTCTTTGTTATTTGCAGTTTTTTGGGGGAAAAAACTATTGTTCTCGAAAATCCAAACGGTTCCTTTTACAAATCATTAAAGTTGACGTACGCGTATAAATTGAGTGCTCAGTTTGGCTGTGTAAAGTATAAAGGAACACAAAAGTATCACTCAAAATAATCCAGTCACGCAACCGATCACTGCACGTTCATGCAAACGTGAAAATATTCTTCAATGAAAATCTTATCCTCTAAAACTGTGAAAGAGTTCTCAGCGATCTTGCAGAGTAAAACCAAACAAGCTGTGTATTAATATCTCTTAGATGTACAGCAGTATTTAGAACTCGTAAATACCGATCCCGCTGCCAGAACGTCCGTGGTTTGTGTTTTTTTAAACATATTTATACAAGTGTAATAATATCGATAGGAACAGCACAATTTTTGAGAAATGCGTATAAATCATTATAATAAAAATGATGCACTTTTGCTCCTGGCCAAAATAGTGTCTTTTAAAAAAGTCGCCCAAAATCTTAGCAGCCGTTTGAAAAGAGCGATCGTATCACGTACACAACAACATACTATATTTTGCAGTTTTCTTCTCTCGAAGAGAAAGGTGTCACATGTATACGAAACTAATTCTAGACTTGCCTGTCGCAATTTTCGTCCCAGTGGAATGTCAGCTGCACATGACAGTATGTCCCAAACATAGGGATGCGTACGGTATTCGCTGGAGAACTAGCCATGCATAAAACAGCGGCGAATGTAAGAGACCGCATTTAAAAACTGCCATAAGTAGGTTGACAAATTGACAAAAAATATTCACGTGACTCAGGTCACGCAACAGCTGTGTAGAACTTTTAAAACTTTTTCTCCTTCTCTTTAGTTTTACGTAGAAATAGTATAAGCCCAAAACAATGCAAGAATAGATTGAAGGAATGTTTTAGTTCACTCTTTGTGTGTCTTCAGTAAATAAAATCCTCTAAATTGAGCTCACCCAAACTACTACTTTTCATTTCATTCATTTCATTGCTCAATTTTTGGCAACACTGGTTCGCGAATTTGTGTTTTTGTCAGCGCGAGCCTGAATTGCCCAGATTTTTTATTTCATATTATAATAGAAGTAGGGCCAAACTTTATCACAGTGTTTATTTCAATTCGATATTAGACATACCAAGACCCATTTTAAGCCGCTAAAGTTTACCAATTTTTGCCTTTTTCCGAAGTGCGCAAAATGGCTTTGTTTCAAAGAACCACCAAACCACAGAAATACAGCAAAACTCCATGCAATTCGTATTGATAGAAAGTAGAAGAGTATTGCTATCATTTAAAATTAAAATTGTTTTCTGGCGTTGCAAATTGTTTAAAAGCAAGCGCTTTCAATTTGTTTAATTTTAAGCCTGATTATTGCGTAATAAATTAAGCCAAACCGTTTTTCCGAATTTCCCGAAAACAATAGAATTCCAGAAGGTTTAAGTAATATTTTCGAAGATAGCTCCCCAAAAGTGTTCTTCTGGCAAGTTATCAGGATTTTCGATTTTTTGAGCTTGTCCGCCGATTCTCGATATTTACAGTCAGAGCCTCTTAATAACTCTCTTAAATGTTCGGTGACCCAATATTTTCTTTTGATAGATCACTTTCTTTATCGATTATCTACGTTTTATATTTGTGGCTGTGTATTATCGACTGATTCCGCTATTAGCTGCACTGTAATGGCAAAGCTAAAACGAAGACACCGACTCAATTTACTGAAACAACCACTGAGACCATGTCGAGTTACGAGGACTGATTTGTCAAAATTAAGGTAGTCTTCTGCGTGCCTTATTTCGAAAACGAAGTGGGTGAGCCCCCATTTTTTTGCATTTTTAACACAGGTAACTCACTATCTGACCGTGGCAAAAGTATGAAAAAAAAAGTGTGCTGTAGAAGATTTTCGCGTTAACGTCCTTAAGTCGTGACCAAGGTGACATTTTTCGCTTTTATTAAGGTGTCTGTACAACAAATAAACAGCATACTCAGAAGTACAGAAAAAATCACTTAAATCGAGAAGAGCCATGACCTTTGTGGGCTTTTTACATGGATTTAACAACATTCATTCATTCATTCCCTTGTAATTTAATAATTACTCGTGCCGGCCGATTAACAAAAATGTTGACCGGGGGATTACAAAAACCTTATTCACTCACTAGCAGAGTAATTCTAAAAGCGATATCTAAAATAATAGTATGGTTTGTATATTTACGAGACAAAACAAAGAACAGAAAAAAAGAGATCAATTTGGCGAACCTCTACAGTACTTAGCAAAAGAGACGGCTGGTTTGGGCTTCTGTGCAATTGTGAGACACAGATTTGCTAAATTTAGCCAACACTCGATTCTGGCTTAACTAGGAAACACTGTTGCGGAAACATCGCTGCAGACGAAAACGTTTCCCAGTTTAGCCACCCGAGAAACGTAGGTTGCGGAAGCAAAGTTTGCGTCTTGGAACGTATGTTTCCCAGTTTAGCCACCCAAGGAAACATGTCTGGAAACAATGTTTCTTCAAATCAATGTTTCCCAGTTTAGCCAGGCCCTTATACTCACATAATCAGCGATAATGACAAAACAAAACAAAACAAAAGCAAACAACAACAACAACAACAACAAAACAACATTTGTTTCCGTTTGATATCAGTAAAATAAATACACTCTTTTTTGCATAAGAACCTTTTTTATAAGAACGTTGAGGCTGAATTGAGCCAGATTTTAAGAACATACTAAGAACGTACCCAAGCTGAGACTAAGAGACAAAGCAGTAATTTTGTTCAGCTCTGCATCCGTTTTTGCATCGAGCTAAAAACGCATCAGGAGTAACAACATGAATTTCTATCGAATCACATTTTCTTTGTTTTGTTTTGTTTTTTTAATGTAGAACTCAGGCTATATTTTCTTTCTTTCTCAACTGTGGAAGAGTAATAAAGTGAATTTTGCTAAGAAGAAAAAAACAACAACAGCATGTATGTCAAAGAAATTTGACATGATACAGCGCACAATGGGCGTTTTAAGGTTTCCTGGTCACGCTTTTATCAGTTTTCTGAACTTCTATACCATGTAACTTAAGAACATGCTAAGAACATTTTAGGCTCAAAACGTGAGAAAAAATAAGAACATTCAATTTCGGTTCAGCGTCAGCCGCAAAATTAGACGTTCTTATAAAAAAAAAAAAAAAAAGAGTGTAAGCGCCCAGACATGTCTGATGTAACATCGAACTTTCAAAATGGAAAATCGGGGGGGGGGGGGGTGGATTGGGGGGCTAGCCACCCCCCCCTCTTTGGGGCCATTTAAGCTTGAAATTAAGAAAGGGAACAAAACTATCACTGAGGCGATTTTGTCTCTGATTTTTTCCAATCTCGTCAAGTCAGGTCATCCACCCGCTTTCAAAAATCCTGGATCCGCTACTGCTTTTCGGGTAAGAAAAAGGAAGCTAGGACAGTCACAGAAGTACTAAAGCAGCTCGTAAATGCACCGAAATTCGGAAGAAAGATTCAGTTCTCTATAATTATTTGACACTTGAATGAGGCAAGGAATGAAAAAAGGCCAAACTTTAATTTGTTAGTTTATTTAAAAATATCTCTTAACTATGGAAAATAGAGATATGTTGCTATATCTAGCATTTTGTTGATTTACCAACTTGCCTGCCCCTAGCGTAAGACTACATGGGAAATGTAAGTGGGTCATAGCCCAGTGAACCAAGTCTTTGATATATGAGCAACTCTTGAACAGAAGACGAGCGTGTGTTTTAGCAGCTGTTTCTTGAATGTTGGGTTCAGCTGTGAATTCGAGGTCAACCTGAGAAAACACTCGAACTTGAACTTTACTTTATTTGTACACAAAGATTTGACGGGAACTGGGGAACGGAATGGTGTTTGAACAAGAAATGGACCACGACTTCAGTTTAGGTTTTCATATATCTAAATGTGACTATTGGCTTTTCAAAGTTTTGGGAACGTGAGCGAAATCCCGGTGATACTACCCTTTTAAACTTCTTTGCGCCGTTCCGGTCCACTATCTGAAAACCCGGGTTGCCCGGGGAGGGGGAAGGGGAAGGGAAGTACTCTCCGAAATTTGATTGGTGTTGTGTGGAACTCTTCTGGAAACTCTTACCCTATTTCATAACAAAATATGTGAATTTCCCTACCCTGTTTTAGGCCTGACCCAAAATTCGATACCCTTTTTCAAGAAAAGATAATGTAAAAGTAGCTTCTTCTAAAAACCATACCTGACCACACCCAGAACGAGCAGACGTTACCCTATTTCAGCCCAAAATGGTCAAAATCTATACCCTATTTTAGACCAGCTTTTAAAAAGGAGTATCCCCTCCCCGGCGCTGAAAGCCTCGCCAGGACGCATAAGAATTTCAGAAATAATTAGACGAATCATGGAAATGTCGTAAAGTTAGCCTGGTAACAAGCTCACTTGGTTTACATTTTGAGTCCAGAGGTTAGCCTCGTGCAAGCCTGATCGGAGGCTTCTAGAATGTGACCACAACATTATTGAGGAATCAACAATCTTGAGGAACTACTGTTGAAATTTCCTTTTCTCCTAAGTTGGATGGGCACAATTGGAGGTTACTACTGAGCTTCAATACTTTTTTCTCGTGTCAAAAAAGGTACAAACGTATTGCAAAGAAATTCCCCAAAATGATTATCCTCAAAATTTTTATTTTATATGGTTCATCACATTTACTTGAGTCACACAAAGGAAGATTAAGCAAAAAATGAAGTGGTTTTCCACAATCCCAGGCACCAAGCGGATTCGAACCACTGACCTCTGGTTTACTAGACCAGCGCTCTAACCAACTGAGCTATGGCGCCACCCGAGGGCTTTAGCGTGAATATTATTTTAAATAAACATGCATTGTCTTCTATAATTGGTTCAGTGTTCACATGGCAACACGACCCGTTCGTAACCAGCGGCGTTGTACGTAAAGTGGAGTGCGTGTATAAATATTGTCACGGGTGACTAAAAATGTCAAACTGCGTCCATCAACAATAGAGCACCGCACGTAACTTTTGCCGGAGGGTTTATCGCTCTCAGGGGCCTTTCTCGTATTATTTACTCTCTCTGGCTAATCAATGGTTTAATTTATACACCTTTATCTTGAACTCGACGTAAAGAATAATTTATTTTGCTAAGAGCTCCAGGAGACATATGATTGCGATTAGAATGTTTTTCACGTCGTTCTCATTTTGTTTTGTGCGTTTTGCGGCATTTTCTTTACGCGGGTTGTCAATCAAGCGTTAAACCGGTCGCGGTGCAATCAATACTTGAAACACCGACTCTGTTTAGTGAAGAACTAAAAGAGTTTAAGATTACTGTTTTCGTCTTTCAAGGCCCAGAAATTTGCATTTCAAACGCTCTAATTTGTAGTGTTGAAGACGGCCCGACGTTAATTTCCATCGGCAAGGTTTTTTGTTCGTTCTCCGCTCTGACAGAAGGAGAGCTCGGTGACATGATCTTAAAATATGGGCAATTTCCGACACTAATCCCTAATACTGGATTTTGGGGCTAGGTTTTGCTGTTTTGGATAACACTAAACAGCTGTGCAGAAGGCATGAAAATCGGCATTTCTTCCGGACACAGTGGGGAACGTAATAATTCGACGGAAAAGGCTACGTACATTGAAAAGTTTTGAATTTTGAAAGTTCTTCAAAAAAACGCTGTTACAGAAAGTACAACGATTTGAAATTTTTTGAAGGAAATTTAAGCCATCGACGTCGTTTTTGTTGTGTTATGACTGCGGCTGAGCGACCGGAATCTTATTATTGTTCTATTCGACTTGAAATTGACAACGACGAGGACGCACGCGCGCAAATTGGTCACGCTTGATCAATTTTCGCGGCTTTCAACCCCACGTGGGCGTGCATTTGTCGGCTCGCAAACAGACTATTCCCACCTACCACGCATTTGGTTGGCTCGGAAGTGGCTTGTGGCTGCGTGAAATTTGCGTTCGATCAACGACAAGCCTGTCTGACACTCGCAACTGATATCGCTATCGGTCGATGGAAGTAGCTTAGCTCTAGGCAAAGTCAACTTCTGGGCTTTGTGTTCTAGATTTGAGGGCATCCTTCGACGAACTGACCGAGTTTACCTGTGAATGTTGTTGATGTCACGGGTTGTTGGCCGTGGATTTTTTTTCCGACGTTTTGCGACTTTTGCAAGCAATTGAGTATGGAAAGCAGTGTCGAGCGGTCGATTTCTCCGAGCGATCGAAGCGAACTAGGAGAGAAGCGGTCTGGCGATTTCGATGACGCAGTGCCAAGAAAAAAGCGGCGAAGATGTGGTGGTTGCGAGCCGTGTCTGAGGAAAGTAAATTGTGGGGAGTGCAGCAATTGTGTCAATAGGAAAACTGGTCATCAGATATGCAAGTTCCGTAAATGCATTGAACTTAAAAAGGTGCGAAATATGTGAACGAATGTTATGGTTCTCGCTCGAAATTGAGAATTTTCACACTCTCGTTTGCACACTGGGATAACTTAGATTTCGCTCGAAAATATTTGGGCATGATTTCGTTTTGTTCTTGCAGAAAACGACAACGAGCAACGCTGCGAAGCGAGACGGTGTTCAGTTGCGACAAGGTATTAATGAGAGCGACGCGTCTGAAATCGTACGTCGCGTGAGTAGCGAGGACACAGATAAGGTAAGATACATCGTCTTTAGTACACGTAAGTTTAAATTCGTTTTGTTCCGTTTTTGACAAGGGAAAATTTCATTTGTAGAAGCTGGGAGGTTTTTGGTTTCTACTGGGATTTATTTGCAAGCAATTTATGCGAGCGTCGTTTGCTAATATCCCGTCTTATTGTTGTGGTTTGGATTTTTTTTTTCTCGAAGCATTCTGGCGACGAAAATGCGGAGAGTAAAAATGTCACGGATGCAGATACTGGCAAATCCAAACCGCATAAAGCAGATTCGCCAGCGATAATTCACGTGCAGAAAAACGTCGAAGCCTCTCAGCTGCAACACACAGAAATCAACGCGATCGCAGAGCTCCCTAAAGACGTTCATCTGAATGAAACAGCGAGAGATGTCGTGCAAGACCCCAGCGCAACTGAGCCGAGCGTTGAAAAGCTATTGACAACCAGCAAGCCTTCGGCTTCCCGCAGCGAGAGCGATTTCGAACCCCCTCCATGCAAATGCCCAGGTATTTACATATTTTTTCTTCTTGTATTCTTATTCAAATCCATGGAAGTTTTATTTTATTTCCAGCCGGCGTGAATATTCTAACCGCGGCTGAATCGGTGGGACTAATTTGCTTGATCTCTTTTTCTGGTGCCGCGCGCTTTTTCATTTTTGTTTCGGCTTTTGGGGATAGCGTGAGATGTGGACTTTCAAGACGTGCTTTGTTTGAAGGTTTAAATAAACCTAATTGGGGATTAAGCCGGGTTGCTTGGAATAAAATTTATTAAAGTCTATCCGCGCGGTACCAGCCCGATTTTTGTTTACACAAGCATAAAATTGAGAGCGGAAACCTTTACGTTTGCCCGTCGTGAAATTTATTAGTTTTGCACACGGAAAATTACGCTAAACGTTAAAGAGGTTTTCTTATCAAAATTTCCATCAGTATCTCGTTACGATAGAGATCACCGTTTGTTTATATGTGTCGCAGCTAACCGTCAAAACAGGCGCATACGTATGTACACTTTCGCGCTTTCAGCCATTCAGCGTTGAGGGTTTGTACTAATTCCTAATCTGCCTAAACGACACACTCCCTTTGCGTCTTTGCGAAAGTTTTAATTCGCGTTATCGTCCTAAATCATTAAATCATCAAAGACGCAATGTGAAATACACCGGTGCAAAAAGGGTGGAAAAGAAAACAAAAAAACACACGTTAGCCTTGCTAATGGCTTTAAGTGCGCTTTCGGGACGTACGTTGTCGGTTTCAGGGGGATATTGTTGGTTTCTAAAATGATTGATGAGAGATCCCTCAGCGCATATCTGTCGAGACGCGTTCTCGATTTTCGCGAAGAATAGAAATTAACAGCTTCAAGATGGAACCGGGTTAGTGATGAGTGATTGGGCCATAACGTGAACATCACGATATTTAAATTGCACGGAATCTCGACAGACCCCTGAAATTGAGTGTTGCAAGATTATCGAATAATCAAAATCGGTGAATTGAAAAACGGCCGGAAGTGGTTACTGCTGATTCGAACATTTGATCTTTGATATGCTTCATTTGCCAGTGTTGCGGTAGGCTTATATATTGCTATTTCTGCAATCAGTTTATTATTGAAAGGTGATAAATAGCATTTTTAAAGCCCTTTAATCAGAGCTTATATTTCCCTCATGACATTTAACAAAAATAAAAGTCACAAAAAGGAAACGGCAACTTAAGAACCTTATATTGAGGGCATTGTATTTCTTTTGTCACACTTTGTGCACAGCCTTTTGAAAATTTTTAACGAGGATCTCTACTTTTTTGTTTTCATTAAGAATCAGCAGCAGTGTTTTCATGCTCATTGCAATTATAGCCCTATAGGAACTAAAGCACTTTTACTGCGTAAACAAATGAACCATTAAGCAAACACAACTGCAGCCCATGCCAAACAGACAAAAGTGTGACCCTTGACGTAGTGAGGGGGTTGTTGATTTTAGAGCAAATTTACTTGCCTGCTGTTTTCTCTGAACAACATGACATGCAGGAAGAAAGTGATATTAACTGCGGAAATATCTGCATGTCTTATAAGTTTGCACATTAGATAACTCTCATGCAAATTTTGTTCTTGGGGCATTTGATTTTGTATTTAGCAATTTCCATGCATTAACTAAAAATAATTCTTAACCTTCATCATATGTAAGGCTTTATTATTTTAAAAGTAGCATATATATTCATCACCTGTCATTGATTTTTAAATTAATTGCCATGATAATCTTTTGATGCAGAAATATTGTGTTTAATTCTCATCTTCACTTTTTTGAATAATTTCAATTTTTCACTTTTGCTTCAACCTGGTTTTAGTTCTTTTATCATGTACTCGAGGTACATGATACAGTTTTGGAGAGATTTTAACAAAATTATTTTGAAATGAACTGTCTCCATTTTTTCTCACCCCAACTGTTGTTATTGGAGTAATATAATTTTACAATGCAGGATATTTTATTCTCAAGTTCCGACACCAATGGTAACCATAGACACAGTTGGCCTCCTTACATTTCCTCTCAGTCCACCCCTTGCCATGCCCATCTAAGGCTAGTTTTTGGGAAAATGATGAAGAAGTTTTTAATAATTTTAGAAAATAAGATTTGGCAAAGATGTCTGTTTTCTGTGTTGTGGCAAACTGTAATGCACTTTTTGGTTTATAGTTAGGATAGTAAAGAGTGTAACTTCTGACAATACATTTCACAGAAAGCAAAATTGCACTCATTTCACAAAATGTCCAGTTGTTGATCATGATGTATATAACTCAGGGGTTTTGTTAGAGCAGGACACAGGGACCATTACTTGCCTATTTATTGCTAAGTCCCAGCTATTTTTATGTAGGATTCAAAGGATGAGAGCAAATCTACCATTTTGGTCCCTGTTAATTTACATTTGGTCCCTCCTAGTCAAATACTTAGCAAAAACCCTGATAACTGCATGTGCTGGTGGCTAAGATGGGACAGTACATAACCAATAAAAAGCTCATTTGCATTGAATGGTAGACAAAATTTGGGACAAATGTTTATGGATATCAAAATTATTGCAACTGCTGGAGTCTTAGAGTGGGATGCTAGTCCATTGCGGGCTTGTCCCCTTTTTTAGGTTATGTTCTGGGCTGTTACAATTTTTTGGGTCTAGTTTTAGGCTAGTGGGACTTTTGGGGATATAAAAATTTGGCCTCATGTGCACCTGATTCCCTGCATCCAATGGGAGGGAGGTGGGGGGGGGGGGGGCACTACTCCCCAAAAATTTAGGTGGGGGTGTGCGGCCCGCTCCTTGAAACCCTTACCCTTTTCCAGACCAAAATATGTGATTTTCCCTACCCTATTTCACACCTAACCCAAAGATGAAAGTTTATACCCTATTTCAGACCTGCCCAGAAACTTCTTTAGTTTGTGTAGACATTTGAGAAGGGCTTGAAATTTCCAATATTAATCAAAACACACTTCTCAAGAGAAGATAATAATAATAAAAAAGTAACTTCTTCTAAAAACCATACCCTTTTCCAGATCAGATTGCATAAACCTTAGGCTATTTCAGACCAAAATATTCGAAATCTATAACCTATTTCAGACTAAAATAGCTCCAAAACCATACCCTTTGGTTCCGCACATGCTTATCTAGCTTATATAAAGGAGTACCCCCTCAGACCCTGAGTACCCTGCCTGGGATGCACCAGGTGTATTAATCGGCCACATAATGCTGGGGTAACCATAACTCTGCATTGGACTAGCATTCCATCCATACTCACAGTTGCTTCACGCTACAGAAACCAGGTTAAGCTTCAACGCCTGGGCTTCCTGTGGCTTGTGCTTACGTAGCGGGTTGGATAAACGCATAGGTCCTTTACCATTACCTCTAAATATTATGACTGGTCCATTACACTTATATAGCTCACCTAACTCCTAACTCCCCTTAAATTTAATTTAATTTAATTTTTGAATTTTTTTAATATTTCTTTTGTATTGAGCTGGCAGTGTGCTGCTACTCACAACAACCACCCCAATACACACACGCCATTTTACCCCTACATTAATGCAAATCAATGTCCAATTGGGAACCCCCCTAAAGGGATCCCATACATGTATTTCAACACCTAACAATGCCACATAGGTTGCTAGATATCTACCAATGTTTTTAATTTTCGTTTTTAAAATAAAACCAGGTTAAGCTTCAGTGCCTGGGCTTCCTGTGGCTTATGGTCTGCTTTACATTACCTTTTTGTATGCCTGGTTGGAGACAGAAAGTGTGAAGAAAAGTTTTTTGTAAATTTTAAGAAAAAGGACAACACTTTTGATTCTTAAACTAGACATTTCTCAGTCATTGGCATATCATGGCAACAGCAAATTCCAAGTCAAGATCAAAGACGCCCTACATACTCACTGGGAAAGAACAAACAAAACAAACAAACAGTGCTGTCATGTTAATTTAACTCTTTCACTTTAATATCATTCCTTGCACTGTTAATTAGTGTTACTTTCGCACTTCTAAATATTTGTAATTTTATTGCTACACACCTCTATTATGAATTCTAAAATTCAAATCCTATGTAACTTTATTCGCAACTGACGATGATTGTAGCATGATCGAAACATGTCTTGTTTAAACATCACAAGTGTTGTCCTTTTTCTTAAAATTCGTATAAGTTTGCTTCTTTCAAGACCTATTGGAAAGTTTCTTGCCTATTGAAAGGACACAACACAATTTTAATAGTCTCTTAAAAGAGACCAACCTAACCTCAAACCATGCCACTCAGACCCTCCAATCTTCTGAATGCAAGTGAAACACGCTGACCATTACACATCACCCCTCCACCTAAGCTAATGATGATGGAAAAATACCACTCACACCTGTTAATCATATCCCATTTCTAACAAAGGAAAATACTGACAGTTACTTCAATATTTCAGACCGACTGTCCAATGAAAATAATTTTCAGAAAAAGCACATTATTTGTAAGATTTAAAATCGTGTTTTGACAGAGAGTTCTGCCATCCTGAGGTCTTTTGCATTTTCCATTACATTTGAATTAGTGTAATATATACTAGAATTAGAACAATAGATTTTACCAGTTACAGTGGGATGACTTGCAAGATTGTGACGATAACAAGAATAAAGAAAAGCTATGACAAACTGTTTTGAGAAAACAACAATATGCGAACAATGTGTTAAAAAGAACAAGATAGATTTACATAGTGCATATGGCTTCTTTCAGTTTGATTTGAAATTTTGCGGCAGAAGAGTTAATGATTGTAAAAGAGTTTGGAGAACAAGAACTATGGCATGCCTTAAAAGCCTGCAAGTGTTCGTAAACAAATGACTAATGTTTGTGAACACAAACATTTGGATGATAGCTCTCAGGTTTAGAAACACATGACTGTATAAATGATATCATCATTGAATATTTTATTTAGTTTCAGGCAAAGAAGATGGGCCTTATTATACCTACCTTGGAGCAGCACCAGACATAGAAGCACTTAGAAATATGTTGGAGGAAAGGTAAAACTTGCCTCTCAGCTGGGATCCCTGTGCTGTTTTGGTATCAAAATTTCAAAATGAGGAAAATCCCAAATTCTATTTGCAAAATATTGAGAAACAAATTAAACAAGTACACAAATGGAAAGTTAAGGGTACAGTTCCTTTTATATAAATAATGTGTCATATTTTGGATCCCAGCAACCTCCCCCCCACCCATGTGTAATCCTGACCCTCTGTTTTGGAAATGGATGACTAGTAAAGAACCATGTCCAGCAGGTGTCACGGTATGAAGACAGCATTTTGGCTATATACTCATGTCTAAACTGGTTGATCTGTTTTGCTACGATAGGTTCTCCATTAAAGGATCAGCTCTCAGAATTGAACTGGTAAGTTAACATAAATTATTGGAGTTTTGAGTCTACACCAAACCAGCATGCTCTGATGGCAGGGGGGGGGGGGGTAGAAGCGAGGCCTGGGACCGAGAAATGATGTTCTCACAACTTGCAAAGTGGTCAAGCTTAGCAAGTTGTGAGGACATCGTTTAGATTTCATTTAACCCTTTCACTCCCAAAATCAATTATGGCGACATTAAGGTGATTCTAACTTACAAGTCTGTGGATGAAATCCTATGGTGTGACCATTCAAATGAAACCTTGTCAGCAGTACTTTCACATGGTACTATTTATATTTGGTATTTTGCAAAATGAAATTTGATATTTGTCTTGAATTTTGATTTAGGCACTTTTGGGAGTGAAAGGGTTAAGAGAATGTATGGGAAGTTGCTTCCCCCCACCCTGCTCTCATGATGGGCTAATCAAACTCAGAATTAGCACATGCTATTCACATTCTGGCAATGTGACAGTGTATTCTGTTTATCTCACTTCTTTGTCATATACTTATTATTCCCCTAACTGATGGCTATTTACCTTGCCGCTTTGTGAATCAGTAGATATCCACTACTTAGTCAATACGTTATAGAGTACCCCCCCCAGGGGAGGGGATACTCAATAAAGTTTTATACGGGGAGGCTCCGCCGCGAGGTTCAAACCCTTACCCTTTTATATACTAATTTTTACCAAAATGGTACCCCTTTCATATACCCAGAGCAAAATTGCACCCCTTTCTTATACCTGAAGGATAAGCCAAAACAGCAGAGTTTCCTATAATCGTCACGTTTTTTTCCTGGCTTTGAGTCGTTCTGGTTCAGTTGCTCAAAGGGTGCAAGCTTTTATTGTTTCGCACTGTCATTTCTGCCTAAATCTGAAACCCTTTGATATACTTCACTTTAGCCACCATTTCTTCCACTTTACAGCTGATTTTGAGATCCTTTCATGCCCTTCATATACCAAAATGGCAATTTTCTCTACCCTTTAGTATACAGGTACTGCGAGCTTGAAAAAGGCACCCCTTTCTGGCAGAACCTCCCCGTATAGCCCAGTATGGGGAGTACGCCCCCAGGGCTAGATCTTCTCTTGCTGTTCGTAAACCACAGCGGTGCTTTTCAGCAGTTAAAGAGTTCAAATTGCAATTGGCAATCGAAACCTGCTCTTTGACCTGATGTACCCTTCCCTCTACTTAACCCCACCCCTTTTAATTAGACTCTCACTCCCATATTTGGCAATCCATTTTTCACAAATTAAAAACATTTTAACACAACCTACTTTAATTGATTTTCTAAAGCAGGAAAGATTGTTACATTGATTTTGACAACAAATGTGAATGATGTTTAAGATCGCGTAAAAATTGGTATAGGTAAGGATTTCACATCCTACAAATTTGCTGTTCCTTTGTTTTTAGATTGGTTACACTGGAAAAGAAGGAAAAAATCATCTTGGTTGTCCCATAGCAAGATGGGTAAGTTTCTTGATGATCTAAATTTATTACTGCTGTTGTTGTTCCATCATGTTAAAAAAAAAAAAACTGTGCTGTCATTTAAGTGGAGAGGGCCGGGGGAGGGGAACCCGCGTGAAAAGGGGGCGGGAGGTGTATGGGAGGTCGGAATAGAGGGAAGGGAAGTGGAATTACTAAGTGGCGGGAAGTAGGAAAAAGGAAAATAGGAAAATTGTGCAACATTGCACAACATTTTGCAATTGAAAAAGGGCAAAGAGTCAGGAGCCAACAAAAATGGGGCAGGAATTGGGATAAAAAGGTAAGGGAGGGGGGTTGTACCCCCTCCCCCCATCCTCCCCCATTTAATTGAGTTACTAAGCCAATCAAGGGCTTGATTTTGTCTGGTATACTGAGGTTTCATGAAATGTCTTCTCTTGTGTTAATTACACAAAATTTGTCTCCCCCTCCCCTTCCACTATCTTTATTTTCACTCTTGGTCGGGAAGCACTGGAGCTGGTGGGATGTACCACTAGATGGGTAGGGGTAGCGGTTTTAAGGGTGTCCTGTCTTGAAAAATCGGCAGGGAAATCTGTTTGCATATTTGGCCTTTGAATCAGTAGCTGCAGCTGTAGTTAGTAGTTGTAATTGGTAGTTATAAGTAGTTATCACACAATTCCTCAGGGGATGGAACATTGTGTCACAACCACTAGTAACGGCTGCGTAGGAGACCATTAATTACAAGGTTTATATCGTATTAGAAAAAAGCATTGCTTGTGAAAAAAAAATCCACCTGCAATGTCATCATGTCAAAATCATGAAAAAAGTCACCCCCTTTTAAATAGTGTGTAGCAAAGGTGAATGTTTTAATCTTTGTTTCTAAGATTTGAGTATCTTAACTGGGTTTTGACCTTGCTTAGCGGGCAGGCTATGTAAAGAAACAAAAACAAAACCAAACAAAACAACAACAACAAACAAACAAAAAATACTCACCTCCCTTGCTGTTCCCCTGGAAACCTGCAGGTTATTCGTCGGTCCAGTGAAGAGGAGAAGATATTAGTCATTGCACGGAAGCGTATTGATCATGTGTGCGACATGTCACTGATAGTTGTAAACATTGTACTGTGGGAAGGAATCAGCCGAGAGCGAGCAGATTATCTGTATAAACATCTCAGTACTGTTCTGCCTCAACATGGTGTGCCTACAACCAGGAGATGTGGAATAAATGAAACGTAAGATAATGTGATTATCATTGTGGCTATCATTTTGTTAGTTTTATGTGCTGTTGTAGTACAGCCTGTCAGTCAGCAGACAGTTATAGTTGTTGCTCAATGCAAGAAATGTGTTTGGTGATAAACTGATCGATCGGTCGGTCAGTCAGTCAGTCAGTCAGCCAGCCAGCCAGTCAGTCAGTCAGTCAGTCAGTCAGTCAGTCAGTCAGTCAGTCAGTCAGTAAGCCAGCCAGTCAGTAAGCCTACCAGTCAGTCAGTCAGTCAGGCAGGCAGTCAGTCAGCCAGCCAGCCAGTCAGTCAGTCAGCCAGTCAGTCAGTCAGTCGGTCAGTCAGTCAGTCAGTCAGTCAGTCAGTAAGCCAGCCAGTCAGTAAGCCCGCCAGTCAGTCGGTCAGTCAGTCAGTAAGCCTGCCAGACAGTCAGTCAGTCAGTCATTTTATCATTGTGAATTTCATTCGTTTAACAATATAATAATATTAGAAACCTGCAAGTGGTTATATGGTAATAATGGCAGATTGTTTAATGTTCAATATTTATATTGTGCATTTGATCGTATGTGTGTATGATCAAATCGATTGTTGAGATTTAAGAAGTACATTAAACTAGTTTCTGCTACCCGTGGGCTAGTCCACTGAAATACGAATTTTTAAATAAAGTTGAAAAGTTGAAAGTTGAATTGAAGTTGATTAAGGACTTCATTTGTGCAGAGTCTCGTGTAGCCATGTTTTTAGCCTAAACGCAAAACTATGAAGACTAATTACCGCAGATGCACCCTTCTCCCCGCGATTTAAACCTTTGCTGTGGTTATTGTATTGCAGCAAATCCTGTGCCTGTCAGGGGGTGAGTGTCGATACTTGTGGCGCGTCCTTCTCCTTCGGTTGCTCTTGGAGTATGTACTATAATGGGTGCAAATTCTCTAGAAGCAAATCGCCACGGAAATTCAAATTACTTGATTCATCTAAGGTAAGATATCGCTTGTTTACACGTGTACTGGTAGAAAAATATTGATAAAGTGATATTAGGGTATTGAAAAAAGCGAAAATAAATGAAAAACGTATTCATTGATTAAAAACGTTTGAAAAGTAGTATCGCCAGCCTACAGTCTAAATTGAAGTCATTTGCTCGAGTTGTTTAGTTTTACTAGTTTTAACTAAAGAAGTTTTATGTGATACCCAGAAATAGTGCGCGATAAAAAACTTAAACTATACCGGCCATAAGCTTTAAGTTGCTCTGGAAAAAATCTTCGTTTTGCTTTCGTTTTAGGTCGTATTGACTGCTGGCCATCTCAAACATTTTTCAGTCTCTCTTGAAAGTTCAAGGTAGCGCTAGCGGGAGTGTACTGTATTCAGTTTTCCTTGGTGCATATATCTGCTGCGTTTGCGCGTAAAACCAGGCTTAACCAGGCATCATGTTTCTTTGATATACAAACAGGAAGAGGAGTTAGAAAACATTATGCAAAGTTTGGCAACTGACTTGTCATTTACCTATGAGAAGATAGCTCCTCAGGCCTTCTACAATCAGGTAAATTAACTTGAAAACTCTGAGTAGAGTTGTATTGAAGAGGCCGTCTCAAGTGTGTTCGCCCACAACCGCTGATGTTAAGGCCAAATCAAACAGGGCTACAAGTCATCTTCAGTTTGCGAATAGGGACTTTTAGCAACGACGACGGCAACACAAAGGAAAACGTCATTGAAATTGTGGTTTTCGGTTCTTTTATCCTTCTTCGCGATTATTCCAACTCGTTCAACTTGTCTAATGTGGCCGAACTCTCCGGGAACTGAATTCGTGGGGACGGCGCTCAAGTTTAGGAAGAGAAAGAAAAATTCACCGTCGTGTGTTCCCGTTCTCCAAAAAACCTTAAAACTGGTCATTTCAAGTTGTTGTTTTGCAGAGGACAGCAAAGAAATGTACCAGAATGTCTAACGCACGTGCAGAGTCATTGTTTTGCTCATTAAAGCCTATTGTTTTTTGATGTTCTCGTTGCCGTCGCCGTCGTGGTTGCTTAAACTCTTTATTGTCAACTTGCGTAGACAGACGCAATGGGTGGCCATACGGACTTGAAAGTAGAAGTAATTCGCAAAAAAATTAAAACATTTCAATACAACCTTGGCAGCGAAATTAAAGAGAAAAACACTTGTATAGACTTGTGTTGAGTGCCCAGATGACGGAAAACTTGCGCCAACTTGTGCGCAAACTTGAGCATGGTTTTGTAAAGCATAAATTCAAAAACCTGGTGAAGAGAACGTGTGGCTTGAGGTTCAAACAAGAGTAGTTGAAAATTTGTCAATCTTTTGTGGCGGTAAAACAGTTGCGAAGAACACAGTCTACTAGCCTGCGCACAAACGTCTCCTGTTCGTGGAGCAAAGGAATAGGAGACGTCCGCGCGAAGGCTAACCGTCTATTCGTACAGGTTTTGACTGTTTTGATAAACTGTCACAAATATCGTTATTCTATGTTTTGTAAGCTGCGATATTCGATAGACTGAAGTGTCGCAGATCATCAGCTATGATAAGTATAAAGGCGCGGGAAAACGTCTGCCATTTTGAGTTGATGGGTTTTTAGACAAGTAACCAAGCTTTTGAGATGGGTACCGACATAAACTGCAGTATTCACGATTTCCCAGTCCTTCGTAAGTTATGTTTTCATAAGTCGGTAATAATAACCGCAGAAATCTGGGAGAATGGAAGCGTTTCCTAGTTTCCAATTTATCCTGGACTCATGAACTCAGACGAGTGGTGACATCCACTTGCATAAGTCGGGAATGTCTGGGGCGAAGTCGGTAAAACCCCTGATCGTCTGGAATTTTTTCTGACATTGAAAACCAAACTGAACCCAAGGTACGGCTATCTCTTTCAGTTTACTATGGAGGTTGTGTTCCATTCCTTAGCACCCAGTTTGTCACCACTGAAAAGTAGTTGATAACATAATAGGTCTTTCGTCTTTACCTCACGAAAACAACAACAACAAGCTTTCTGCACTGTGTTTTTTAATGGTCCACTCTAATTCAGCCAGTTTGCTTGCTAGGTAAGACAAGAAAAGGAAGGACTTGAGTGTCGTATCGGAAACAACGAGAAGCGGCCATTTTCTGGTGTCACATGTTGTATGGACTTTTGTGCGCATAGTCACAAGGACTCGAGGAACATGGATGGTGGAGCGACAGTGGTAACTAGTCTTACAATACAATACAACGTCTGGTTATATATGACTCTGTTCCATCAACATCCATGGCCAGCCCTCGGCTATCATCTGTTTTTCTTAAACCATTTGTTAAACGGGCTGTTCATCGGCCCCAATGAAGCCAAATTCCCAGCCCTCAGGCTCATCCACAAACTAAAGAAAGTTTGTCAGGACTGAGCCATTTCTCACTGTTCCTCTAGTGACCGAATTCCTTGTGCGTTCAGTAACATATCTCTGAAACGAATCCACGATTCTTCGAGGTGAAAGTTACCAGTCCGGTATCAAGTGTCTTGGGGTAGACAAATTCTTGACCATCGGAAGTACAACGTAAACAAATGCACCACTGACGCTGGGTTTGGGGATGAATTACAACTGTTTAATAGCTGTGCGGGTCAAACCTCAATTGTGAAGTTTGTAACTTTCTTGTATTGTCCTCAGAAATACTTAATCCTAACATGGCCAACGAACGATACCGAGTGCAACATTCTACAATTTATACCTGCAGAATGATTTGCAAGTCCTGTAGCAAAGAATATTGTGTGACTCCCACCATGGTTTTTGATTCAGGTGATTCATTTTTGCTGTTTCTCTATCACAGGTGTGTACACTGCTGAGGCCAGGCAGTGATGGCGCGGAAGATGAACAGCTCCATGTACTGCCATTAAACCGCTTGCTGGACAAAGATGGTGTCCCTGTGAAGCCCAATTACGTCATGCCCAGCCACTTCCTTAACCCGCCTGTTGGGCTATCTCCAGGTTACGCAACTGTCTCTGGACAGGAAAACTCTCCAAAGCAACAAGCAAACAAAGCAGCGAACAATCAGGAACATCACCTTAAAGAAGAAGGCAAGGAGGTATTCCACGATATGAACAACAACCAGGCGTTTCTTCCCTTTAATGGGCACCGTACCCCACATGGACATGCACAGTCGGTACATGGTTTTCCCACCTCTGTGATCCACCACCATCCCGCTTCTAATCACGTGATGAGCAATTGTTATAACGGACTCTACCCCCCTCACGGGTCGTCTTTGTTTCAGTTTCATCCTCATCTCAGCAATAACTACGTTTTGAATCACTGCCGAGCGCCAGAGGTGCATTGGGTCGACGAAAATCACATTCCTTATTTGTACCGCAATCCAGGACACCTGAATCACTTTCATAATTCGGCGGCTAATTATGTAGATGATAGAAAAGTTCCCATTGTGGGTGGGTCTTGGAACTGTCGAATGCCTTTCAGCAAATCGTATGGGATTAGCGGTTCATCGACAAATCGAGGCACAGAGTATGCTAAGCCGAAGACTGTCATTCATCATTTCAATGGTGTCACCCAGGACATGGGAAGAGGGCCTTCTCAGATCAAATGGGTTGACGACAAAGAGGTACCGCTTATGAGAGCATCAAGCGTTCATGCAGTGGATGAAAATGCCAATGGAAAGGAACACGTGGAGAACAGAAAAAGCGCCAAAGATTCATTTAATTTTGAGCATCTACGAAAACCATTCAAAATCGAGGAAGACATGGGTGGAGTGGCAATTGCTCTTGGCCACGGATCTTTGCTCATTGAGGTAGCAAAGAAAGAGTTACACGCAACGACCCCTCTGAAGAACCCCAGACGGCAGCACCCCACGCGCGTCAGCCTAGTGTTTTATCAGCACAAACAAATGAATCTCACGCTTCATGGTTTGGGTGAATGGGAGCAGAAGGTGGCGAAAAAGAAGATGGAAGAGGAAGCTGCTAATATGGAGGCTGAAGCCTCAGTTAAGGGAGCTGAAGGCATGCAGACGGATGAGCAACGAGAGGTGGGTTATCTGGACATGCTGGCAGAGACAGCTCTGTCCAGAGCCGACAATGAACCTAACGTCACGAACAACCATGTTTCTAATGCAGTGCCTTCTGGCGTAACTTATATGATGAATGGTGAAGCTTTGAAGCAAAATGGCGTGCAGGAGACTTCTGCTGGCCATCCTCCAAGTTTATCCAATCGTGTGCCTTCAACTTCGATACAACGAGGTAATTTCGGAGTGCCTTATGAATTGTCAGGTGGAACTAACCACGGCGCCGCTTCCAAAACTGTTCCAGTTGATGAAGCGAACGAACGCACTGCGAGTGACATTAGGGATGAAATCTCATCCAAATTGTCTCCAGCAAAAACAGGACAAAATAACCAACTTCATATTCCAGTTGAGATGGGCCCTGGAGGGAGGCCTCAAGAGCATTCATGGATGCCCGCTTTAGGTGCTTCCGTAAACAAAGATTTATCACCAACCGCGAGGCAACAAAATTGGGGATCATTGCTTTACGGACAACTCAGCCGTGAAGGACTCAAAAGCACCACGTTGCCTTGTAGTTCAACAAACGATGGCAGTAAGTTAACCTCGGACCAGGTGTCAACTAATCAAAACTTCGATGTGGATCGTTTAGAGCCATCGTCACAGGGTGAAAGATTCAAATGCTATTCTACGCCAAATGGAATCATTCCGGAAAGAGGAGTCGTTAATTCGCACATTAGAAGCTTAGGCTCCAATAAAGATGGTATCATCGCTGAGCTGTCCGTAGGCAAGTCCCAGGAGGAAAGAAGCAGCACTGGCTCCAATTTCAGTGTTTCCAGGATTTTAGGAGACCAAAGCAGTAAAGATAACCGGTCCAGCACCGCTTCATCCTCGTACAGAATAAGCAGCATCCTCGGAGACGAGAAAACCTTCTCAGGGCCTCCTCCTGGAGACAGCAGTATGGAGAAAGCTTCGCAACCCATCCGTACTCAACCAGCTGAGAAGGACCGTGACGGCTCCATGAGGCATCCCACTGCTTCACAGCCACCATTACAAATGCCTACTTCTACGAGGCTTCCATTTTTGCCACCGTTTCCCCACTCCGCGGGAGAAATAGCAAAACTCGGTAGTGGACCTGAAAGATCCTACATGGACCTCTCGATGGCGGCCAATCGCTTGTTCGGCGGCTACAGCCCGTACAAATTCGGCGCCCCATTCCCGACGTTTCCTAGCTTTTACATGCCGCCATTTCACCCACTCCTGGTGGCTGGAAACGGACTTTCGTCAAACCTTGCTGTTGTCAATTCACAGAATTACTTGTCGACTTTTATGGATTCTGCTAAGCGTATTGGGAACATGAATGGTATTGACCCTGCATCGTTAACTACTATCTCGACAGCCACGCGGACGGGAGTCAGTTATCCAATAGACACGCTCATTACGGTAGCTCCGTACACACAAACGTGTGTCACAGGACACTACCAGAACTGGCTCTGATGTGTCACAGGGCACTTCCACGCCAATAGTAAGTAATTATGAAAAAAGGCTATTAACTCCAGAGGTCTTCGTAGGCTCTGTAAGCTTTGGTAATATTACTAAATTCAATCAACCGCATCTTGTTTCTTGCAAATGTGATTGTATTCCTCGACGCGTTTGTGCCTTTTAATAGATCAAAGGTCGTTTTACATGGTACGACTTGACTTTAAAAATCGATGAGCTGGTTGATTTTGCTTTTCAAGCCATTACAAAGGTTAATTAACTTACAGATTCCAGTGACATTATCGTCGCAGTTCCCGTTGCCCAGTTCCCCGACGTATGAACCGTGCTTTGCTTAAACTTCGTAATGCCGTTTAGACTGATTCTAGTTAATTTTTTATCACTTAAGGACGGCGCCTCCTTTTGTTACTGCGCATACGTTCTGCGCATCTCGGGATATTCGGGTTTCTTAAGGAATTTGCCCACCAATACAGCGATATTTTTGCGCTGTTTAAGACTATGTGGTAAAAGCGGGTCTTAGCAAGGGCTATCAGACTCCAAAAAGAAAATTGGGGGTAACCATGCATTTTTCAGAGATAATTGAGGTTAAATTTGGAAAGAAATTGCCATACATTCTTTGTATTTTAACGCTTTTTAAGAATTATGGTTGCTTAGTTATATCTGAAAAATGCGTGGCTACCCGTATTTTTCTTTTTGGATTCCAATAACTCTTGCTAATATCTACTTTATCCCCATAGTCGTAAAAAATACATCTGTATTAGGAGGCACCGTCCTTAACCTAATTAGCCTGTAGACTCGTGGTTTGGAAATCGTAACCTCAATTTGCACCATGAAAAACAGACCTTGAAACACACCAGCTATTTGATGTCGTTGCAAACTGGGTGATGTTCAGTCCTGTGATACCACTAAGTGCCATGGGAATGGGAATTTTCATATCCCTGGGGATTAAACTGTCCTAGGGGTTTCTGTTTTGTGCCTCTAAACGGGAGGCTTCAGGCGAAATTAAATCGATAAACAGGAAAAAAACAGGAAATTCAGAGTTGAACAAGATTATTTCTACCAGATTGTAGGTGTACGAAAAATCAAGCATCCTTATGGCTAGTGGGGAAATTGACGAAGATGCGAACGTACAAGAGGTCTTCTCTCTTACTGAAACTAAAAAGGCCAAGCGCACGTAAGCTTAGAGGATTCTATCGTATGCGATTCTCCAGAGCGTCAAGTATCGAAACTGGCAAAAGTTCTTTTATTTCAATGGTCACACTTAAGGGTTGCTTCCACGTACTTTAAAGTTACAACCACCTATTACACGATGGATAGCTTTCATTTGAATGGTAGTACTTTAGGATTTCATTCACAGACTCAAAACTACCTTTTGCAGCACGATAAATAGCACCACAGGAATGGATTGCCCAGTAGCTTTCATTTGAATGGTCACACTTGAGGTTTGTTAGGCACAGACTCAAAAATAAAGCCACCTTGTACAGTATAATAAACAGCACCACAGGAAAGTACTGCTCAGTAGCTTTCATTTGAATGTCACATTTCAGGATTTCGTCCATAGACGTAAAACTTAGAACTACCTCCTGCAGCATGATAAACAGCACCACAGGGAGAGTACTGCCACAGGGAGGGTACTAACTACACAGAATGATTGGTCAAACTTAAAGGATTGTACACATTACTCTTCATTCTGTGAGTGAAAGGGTATTTGAGTCGATTTCCTCCATAACAAACATTACAAGCAAGAATCACCAAAACGTAGCGTGTCTTGAAGGCTTTATTAAACCTCTAGTATACCTGCCAACTCTGCAGGTCTTAGACTTCTCAGTTCTTTTGCCACAAATCAAATACACTCCTTTTGAGCAACACCGGAGGTACGATCAATGTAGTTCGAGAAAAGTTCGTGCAAATCACCAAATAATGTTAATAATCATGTAAATGAATTCCCCCTTGTTATGACATATTATGAAACTCTCCTTCGACCCTTGTTCTTCGGCAATCTTTTCCCGTCATTTTCGGTAATCGTCGGACATTTTCGGAACTCGTCGGGTCTTCTCTGGACGTCCTCGGACTGAAAAGTTGGCAAGTATACTGCAGGTCGTCCCCGTGATTTTTTCTCTCAAACTTATCTATGGATATTTAAAAACTGTAATCATATTTGAAAAATTTAAGGAAAGGTTGCAAACGTTGTACAGTTCCACTTCGTGCGACAACTGCTAAATTATAACGTAATATAACATACAAATGCAAATTTAGATGGATGATTTTCGATTTATGTTTATACCTCGTGTTATACAGACGTAGCAATGTTTCAAGTCGTACTGTGTTTTAGGGGTTTAAAAATTTTAATTTTTAACCGAGTGGGTTTATCCTTTAATGTCAATTCGTAGTCTTAAACATAAAAAATGAAACAAAGTACAAGGCCGATCGTCAGAGTTCGGTCAATCGTATTGCAATTAAGGCACAACTATAGAAAAAATTTACGATATATTATTATATTTATCTTCAAATTCGCCTTACGATTGTATCTGCCTTTGTGAGGTAAATCAGTTTGCAAGAAATTGATATATTTGAGTTTAACTAAGAGAGAAATACTCTCTTTCTAGTAAAAACCACTGGTCAATAGAAACTTCACATTTCAGCGTTTCATCCGCAGACTCAAAACGTATAACCACGTAGCTGTAGAACGGCATTTACACATGTAAACATGGTTTTGATTGAAAACTGATTTACCTCCCCAATAAGGATCGATCAGCATTCCGTAGCAACATGTAGAGTTGATTTTAATTTGCAGAGTAGCGCTTTTATTAAACGTCCTTTAAATCCTTTAAGTGCCCAAAAGGTCAGAATGTAATTTCTCCTCCGAATGTCAATGCACAACTAAGTACTCTGGTCAGAAGAATTAAGTTGAACAATAATCGAAAAGCGACTGCCTTTGTAGTTAACTCTTTCATTTCGAAGACTGCTACTAGGTTCACAGCTGAAAACTTATAAATTTCTTTTTGAAAAATAACGCACAACAAACACGGGAAAGTACTGCTCTGTAGCGTTATATGAATGGTAGCACTTTAGAATTTCGTGCACAGACTCAAACATTGGAGCCACCTTGTAAGGCATAATAAGCAGATTCACAGGAAAGTACTGATCAACCCTGTGATTGAAATTGCCACACTTTAGAATTTCATCCACAGACTAAATAGTCTGAACATACCTTGTGCGAAAGAGCTGCTGAATAGCGTTTTTTGAAAGGTCACCCTTACGGACTTCATCCACAGACTCAAAAGTAAGAACCATTTTGTACAACATGATGAACAGCTCCACAGGAAAGTACCGCTCAATATCTAGAACTACCTTGTACAACATAATAAACAGCACCACAGAGACGTACTGCTCAGTAACTTTAATAAGTAGCTTTAATTTGAATGGTCACACTCAAGGATTTCTAGCCTGCGAGCAGGCTCACTTAGTGTGTTATTCGCACAAGTATCTTAACGGCGGAAGTCGGCATTCTTCTCGCCGGATCGCTTTGCTCGCCAACTCGCAAATCGCGGCTCCGTGAAGGTACTCGCGCGAATAACACACTAAGCGAGCCTGCTCGCAGGCTAAAGGATTTCATACATAGACTCAGTAGTTAGAACCACCTTGTACAGCATAATAAACAGCACCACAGGAAAGTACTGCTCAGTAGCTTTCATTTGAATGGTCACACTCAAGGATTTCATCCACAGACTCAAAAGTTAGAACCACCTTGTACAGCATAATAAACAGTACCACAGGACAGTACTGCTCAATAGCTTCCACATGAATGGTCACACTTTAGGATTTCATCCACAGGGTGAAAAACACCTTGTACCGCATAATAAACAACACCAAATGATTTGCTCAGTAGCTCGAGTTTGAATGTTCACACTTGCAGATTACGTCCACAGACTCATAACGTAGAACTTCGTTACATGAAGCAAGGTTTGAATGTGGGAATGCAAGTTTTAATCAGATTATCCTTTCTAGCATTATAGATAATGTGTTGAGACCGACGAGGAGAATTTCCATTTTGATATTGGTGCATAAGTCAGTGGATATTTTTAGGTTTCAGAATTGAGTATTCGTAGACGTATTCACCAAGAAAAGAAACTTTATAGAATATTCATTTTATTTGGATATATTTGGCGTGTGCAAGGCCACACAGCTTTATTTGATTGTACAATCAATCGATTTTAATTTCAAAATTTGTAGAGATCACTGTTTTAGTGGTATGTATACCGTGATGTAATTAGAGTGAGATGAAAAATGTAAAGGACTTCCTTCCCTTGGGAACCACGTGTCTTTTTGTTTTGATCTTAGCTTTACAATAGTTGAGGGAATGGTTATGAGCCTTAATGACTGGTTTTCAGTAGCTTTTTAAGCGCAAGCACAGCCTCGTTCCCAGTATTCTGCGCACAGACGTCTCCTATTTCCTTTGCTTCACGCGGAAAAGGGGAAGCACAGGAACTGAAGAGACGTCTGCACGCAGGCTACGTTCCCAGTCGTCCTCGGCGGAAAATCAAATTTGACGTCACCCATCGAGCTCAACGGGAAGATTCACGTTCCACCCAAAGCCTCTCGCTTTCACTTGAGAAGCACGTAAAGGCCTGGGGACGAGGTTGGCACAAGCACAATCCTACTGACGACAGCCATCGGCGTAAGTGCTTGAGCATGAGCAGATGAGATGTTCTTCTCTCTGCACTTGTCATAAGCGGTACTAAGGCCCCGCCCAGAGGGATTCTACATTTCCATTCAACAGCTTCAACATTGTGGAATGCGTCGAGTTGAAGACGTTTGATCACCCTGTTGAAGGATGTTTAATGATGTTGAACGTAGTTTGATTGCCACCAAACATACGTACAATATTGTTGTACCCATCAAAGTTGGACGGTGTTGAATTCGTTTGTCCACCCTGTTGAAAATGCAGTTACTTAAAGTAGAAGTGCACTTAGCTAATACAGCTAGTTCACAGGCACTCCACTGTAATAATCATAAACATATCATCAAATTAAACATAAAGAAGGTTAAAAACCCCAACTGGAGGGAGGCAAACCAGTCGGCTACCTTATTAAACTAATGAAATACAAGCTGTTGCTTTATTACTGTAATTACTTATTATTAAAGGGGCATAGTCACGAGTATTTCACAGATTTTTGGTCAAAACTGTGGCAAAATTATCGGTAGCTAACTTTATCCATGCCCAACATTGTGTTTGAACATTTAAAGGAACATATTAACTTAATTTCATTCAGAGAAAACAAACCATGACCATTTAATATCGATTTAATGTCAACACGCTTAAAGATTTTGAAAAGTTTAGCCTAATTTTTTCAAGTTGCAATCCATTTCCATCCGTGCCATGCGTAGCAACAGACGACAGAAAATAGCTTCAGTAAAGTAATGTAGTCTTTAGTAACAAAACTAGACCATTATTTGTGGGCGTTCATTGATGTGAGGACATATTTTTGATTTTTAAAGTGAACTAAAACAGCGTGACTATGCCCCTTTAAGCTCCCCCAGAGGATCCGTTCAGCGACTTAGAAGTATAATATGAACCTCTAAATCATGTCTGACAGAACATGATAAGGACGAAGTTTATCAGAGTGTAAATATGCACCTATCGGGTATTTAGACTGTGGAATACCTTATGCCTTGCTATGTTTAGCTTGTTTTGTTTGCTATTGTTTACGATGAGGATCATATTAATTATGTTGTTACAGTTCTGAGGTCAAAGCTACATATGGAAGAATAGAAAAAATCGCGAAATTTAATACACTCCAATTCTAATTTCCTCTCAAAATCGCGAAATTTAATACTCGCGAAATATGGTTCTTAGTTTTTCGCGAAATTTAGTACTCGCGACATTAAGTGAGAATAAGGTATTTACGAGTGTGGCCAAGGAGTTGAACTCGGGACTACCGAGAAACAAATCCTGCTAGTGGTCGGAGCGGGACTTGAACTCGGGACCTACGGGTTGCGAGTCCAACGCACCCATAATCCCTTGATGACGTTGGTTACGTTTGACTGAGCCGAAAAGATACAGCTATTTCAATTAATGTTGTCGTATGAAAGCTTAAGCCGATGCGACAAGACGGCGGAATAATATGGGATTTCTATGCCTAAGTTCACCAAAATCACCAGTACCTTTCTTGCCTTACAATAGCAAAGCATATGGAAGAGTTTTTATAGTATAAAAATTAGGAAAAAAAAAAAACCCTGAAAGAATCATTTTCAGATAGAGTTCTCGTTTAAAAAGTAATTTTTAATCTCACTGATCTTTTTGCCTACTTGGTTAAAACGGCAAATTTAAATTATGTGGGTACACGTGGAGCAGGTGCATTGGTATGTAAATTTGAAGTAGGAAAAACAGCACCATGAAAAAAAATGAAACATGAATTTTCGCACATCACTACAAGCACTAACAATTGAAAATGAATAGCCGAAGCAGGATTGCAGCTGACAATAATCGGATGGTGCCCATTTATTACTTGCACTAAGAAATCTGAAGGTCCTGACCAACTGCTGACAACCGTGAAACTAAGACATATTTGCAGCCATCCACACTACCCTTCGGTCTTGTCGCGTAAGCTTGAAATGATCCGACAACCTTAATTGAAATAGCTGTATGCACGAGAGAAGTAGTTCTTATGTTTTTCTTGTGCTTATGCATCAGTCAATTGAAACCCAGGCTCCCCGATCCCCGGGACATAGCGGGGAATTTAACATTGGCCCGGTGTTAAAACACCGCTAATTTCCTCGCCCCAGGTACAAGTAGTTTGTTAAAAGCCCCGCATACCCGCCCCGCATAGTGGGGCATCAGTACCTCAGAACCAAATAAAACACAACTCAGTTTGGTTTGTTGTTAAAAAAATATGCAAATTAGAATCCAGACAATAGAACAAGTGATTTGCAATAAAGATTGAACATCGGCCGGATCATAACAAAACGTAAGTACCTCCTCCGCCGCCATCTTGCGCGCAGATCTTGAAATACGATAAATCCCCGCTGCTGTCCCCGCTTCCGGTGACGTGCGCTGTTAAATCACCGCTCAATGGCCCTGGTTAAACACACGGTTTGTTAATTTCCCCATCCCCCGGGGCCAACATGTCGTTAAAAGTGCGTTCAATTCCGCCACTGGCCGCGTTAAATCCCTGCTATCTCCCGGTATGTCCCGGAGGTCGGGGGGCCGGGGTTTCAATTGACTGATGTATTACGCCCGCGTCACGCTTATGTCAAGCACAGTTTCTTGTTCTCGTGTCGCTAAACGATAGCAGAAAACCCTACTTCATGTTTGAAGCACCACAGCCGTGCGCAATCTGAGTAACAAAAAGTAACAAAAACTTTTCTGTTGGTTCGTTGCTCAAACACATTTCAAAACCTACCGTGATTTGTACACGGTCAAAGCGAAACAACAATTTTGAAGGGCATGATAGCCATGGTCTTTTGTTAACTATGTATTGAAAGACCAGCAAGATGGACAGACAGACAGACAGACAGACAGACAGACAGACAGATAGACAGACAGACAGTCAGATAGACTGGTCAAATCAGACGAGACAAAAAGGATGGAAA
The DNA here is from genome assembly GCA_964030785.1 of Siderastrea siderea. Taxonomy (NCBI): domain Eukaryota; kingdom Metazoa; phylum Cnidaria; class Anthozoa; order Scleractinia; family Rhizangiidae; genus Siderastrea; species Siderastrea siderea. Next base: position 19,990,027 of record OZ034974.1, on the reverse strand, counting down.
GACAGACCGACCGACAGACAGACAGACGTAGGTTTTTCCTCAGTGATAGTTCAGCAGCCACGCGCGCGCGAAAGTCCCCCCCTGTGGAAAAACGACCCTTGAGGGCGACTTTCATGCACACTTGCGTGTTCTCGGTTGAGTTTCATCGAGAGAAAAGGGCCAGTACTTGTAGTTTAAATTAATCGTGAAGTTTACGTGATTGGGCAGAAATGTGGTACAAGTAGCTGCAGGCCCATTCGAAGACATAGTTGTCAGCTGTCACAATTGCTTCAGTGTTTTCTTATCGGCATTGCTGATATTTTTTGAAACAGCAACAAAGATCATCTTGCATCTTGTCAAAGAGGCTAGAAGTTTTGCTCTGACAATGTAACAGTGATTAAAATAGCTGTATTTAGTCAATTTATACCTGACGGACACCTCGCTACTATAGACGAGCATTTAGGTTCCCGGGGCCGGAGTAACAGACAGCAAGCGTTTTCCTAGGCTTTTCTGCGCCTTTGAAGCATGTCTCGCTTTTTGGTCGCGTGAAAATTGGCGTGAGGGCCCACCCCAATTCTCGTGCAGCCAAAAAGCTAAAAACGTTTTAGCTTGCGGTAAAGCCTACGGAAACGCTCGCTGCGTAGGCTAGCAACAGATGATTAACCACACTGGTACCACCTGCCATCTCAAGCCGGGCTTTCGATTAGCGAGAATGAGCAAAACAACATAAAAAGGAACACGAACACAAAACACTTAGGGATCAAATTTACACTTAAATGGTGCGTACCCTGATGCGTCTATACGCATGCAAATTTGTTCGGACGAAGAAAACGCAAGGTCTGCTGAATCTCCAGAAAGTAAAAACGCAAAAAAGCAAAAAAAAAGTTTGTCCTCTCCCTAGTACTACCCCCTTAGGCTCATTAACTGGCGTCGTCTGAGAAGTTAGTCTGCTCAGGTTCGTTTGCGCATGCTCTTCGCTGCTGACCGACTGATTGTGCCAGTTGTGGGGTTCCAAGAAAACCTTTTAACTTTAACATTCGTTTTGTGACAGGAAAAATTAAAACAATAGATAAAAAATTTTCTTTTATCTAATACAACCAATAGATACGAGCAAGCTTCAGTGAAAAGTCTCTTTTGAGGGTCGTCGAGGCATAAAGGTAGCTCAAAAAGTAATTAAGTCAGTAGTTGACAAGATAATGTTTCTTCCCTCATTGTTCCACTGCTTTTATCGCAAATCGCAAAAATTAGTTCCCAGTAGACAAGAGTTTGTCTCGAAATTTACGAAAAAAACTGCCAATCCGCAAAACAAAACTGCCGGCTGCAAAAATCAGTTCATGCCATACGGCACAGTAACATCCAACGAAAAAATTCAGCAAAATGCTTGAAATGTCATTTTCTACTTTCTAAGATTGTTTCAAGGCTTTTTTTTTGTAGAGAGATTTTTGTACGCTAATACAAGTTGATCTGTTCGGACTCTTAAGCTGAAATCAAAGCCTCATAAAACTTAGAGGAACAAAACCTCTTATCTCCCGAATTTCTCAGCTACTGGTGCCTTTTCTTAGCTGACCTTATTTTGCACTCTTAACGACAACAGAAATTACAAAAACAGAAAAAAAAAAGAGAAATTAGTCAGTTCCAGTGTCACAAAAGTTTACGGTGTCCTTTAGTTTCCCTTCACAGTGAATGCATTCGCTCTGACGATGGGCTTACGTTGAAACGTCAGCTTTCAATTTTTTTGACGGTGACCAAATTACCTTACCAACTCAGTTGACAAATCCAAAGTCTTACTCCACTCGTTTTTTTAATTTATTTTTTTACGACTATCCTCCGTTTTAGCCATATTCTACTTTTCATGTTGCTTTTGGTGTTGAAGATCTCCAGTGCGCATTCTTCTCCTCAATATCGCCTCCTTTGAAACAGTTTTTAAATCATATGCAAGCCCCAGCAGCGCCCAAACATCAATGAATATTTTGGTGACATTCAGCGGCGAGGAAAACTCACTGGTAGCATAGTCCTGTGGAAATGTGTGATGGAAGTTGTGATATCCTTCACCGCTGCTTGCTACAATAGCAACCATACTTTCAGCAGGGTTGATGTGCTTGTCATATGGACGTGTTCCCCACATGTGAGCGAAGCTATTGACAGACCAGGTCACGTTCAGATTGAAGGCGTATCGCAATGCATAGGAAATGAACAATGCATTGGAGAGGCTCTCATTCCAGAAGTAGCACGGAACAACTGTCGGTATTATCATGTTGAAGAGGATGTATAGCTTCTTGTAATGCCTAGGATAAAAATAATCGTCAATTTGGAATACCACGAGTTGGGTGTTATCGACGCTGGGTGAATCTCTAGAGTTTTACTAAGGGAGGCTCCGCCCGAGACTCAAAACTCTTTAATATACTAGCATACATCGAAATGGTACTCTTTCCGCTCAGGGATAGTCGAGCAAATAGAGCACCCAAGCAAGTACGAAGATCGCCTGCCGCTTGGAAACGTGACATACACGTTACAGGGTCCAAAAAGGTTTTGGGCTCCAGGGCTCCGGCCTAAAAAATGCAGGTCTCCAGGGCTCCAAGACGGAAAATTCGGGGCTCTCGGGCTCCATTGCTTCACTCAAGGGCCCCATTTTGCCAAAAACAGCGTTTTGGTTCGGAATCCAGGTCGAGAGCGACTTTCGGCTCCGGGCTCCACGACAAAAGTTTCAGGGCCGCAGGGATCCGAAGACCACCACCCTCCATCCCCCCCACCCCCTTGGGACCGTGACCTTATAAGCCACTAGAGTAGTGAGCCGGACAAACACTGACGGGAAAGAGAGACTGCTCGTAGTCTAAAAGTCTTGTAAATTTCCCGACAAAAAGGACCAGTCAGAATCTTGAATAAATCCAGTACCGTTGCTCACTCCGGATCCTGATCTTAATGTGCTGAAATTCCACGATACCCGTTTGTTACGATTCCGAGGCAAATTGCAATCACATAATAACGTAATTACATTAAAACTTCAGGTTGATTTCCACTGTTGCGTAAATTTTGCGTGCGTATGGGCGTGAATTTAACTGGCTTTATGTACGTAAATAAAATTAGAGACGATATATGAACGGCTTGTGTTGACGTAAAAAGTTGAAAGTTTTTAACTTTTTACGTTTACGTAAGTCGTTCATACATCGTCTTTAATGTTATTTACGCACGTAAAGCCACTTAATTTCACGCCCGTACGCACGTAAAATTTACGCAACAGTGGAAATCAACCTTAACTCTCAATAACACCCAAAATCAATATTGAAGGAAACTGAAATTTCACTTTGGAAAATATTGGAAACAAGCAGCACCATCGCGAACGTACTTCTCAGTATCTTCATTTCAATGAATTTAAATTTGTCTGAAAAGTTACAACCACCTTGTACAGCATTACAAACTGTACGGTCACGCTGAATGGTCGCACGTAAGGATTTAATCCACAGACTCTGAGATGAAAGCGTTACCAATAACAATACTTTTCATTACCACTCGCGCGTAAGAAGTTCATAACAAGAACAGATCCGGGCCTGTTTACATGGAGGGAAGGTGACTCTGGTACCAGGGTCACCCTCACTCCATGTCAGGCCCTAGCACTGGAACCTGGGCCCTAAATATCAGGATCCCAAAGGGGTGGGGGAGGGTGTTTGGAACTCTGGAGTCCCGAAATTTTTGTCGTGGAGCCCGGAGCCCGGAGCCCGGAGCCCGGAGCCCGGAGCCCGGAGCCCGGACTAAGGCACTGATGCTGGCTAAATGGAGTGAAGCGATGGAACCCTAGAGCCCTGCATTTTTTTAAAGACTGGAACCCTGGTGGCCCAAACCCCTTTGGTACCCTGAAATATTGCCCCAAGTCTTCGACCAACGTTTGGACGCAAAGGCGTTAATAGGGCCAAAATGTTTGAAGGCGGGAGGCCGGTTTGTTATGCAATCAATATTTCCATTTTTTTCTCCAATCCAATGGTTTCGTAATTACCGCAACTGAAAAGTTATTTTACAAACACTGAAAGCCAAGTTAAATTTTTTGCTCTCCGAGTTATCAGTTACCGGCAGATTGAAAGAACTTACGCTACTTTGGAAGCGACCCAAAATGCCACTAAAAATGAGATCCATCGACATGTGAATCTTAGAGAGTGTAGACGGCAAGCAGATAATGAAACTTTTGAAGCGGAACGAGAAGCGGTGTTAAAAGTGCAAGAAGTTGGAGGTCAGTTAGTTTAAAAAAATCACCACAACCCAGAACTTTCCCCCAAATGAAAATGTATACCACAGTGACAGACCTAGCCAATGCTGTGGTGTTTGTCTATCGACATCGAACCTATTTTGCCTTGCTCTCCCACCCCTGGCAGTCATTTGCCTATTCAATTTAAAGTGGGAGTTGGTCCGAATTACCTTCGCTGAAACATAACAATTTTGTCCTCGTACAAATCGCTCAGATCCAACTGCTTTCCTTTCATTATGACATCTGGGTGCTTCTTAACCATCAACCATCCAACGTGTGAGAAGAAAAAACCCCTTTTAGCGTTGTGTGGGTCTGCATCGGTTTCAGAACTCTTGTGATGGACTCGGTGGTCTCTCACCCATTCGAAGATGTCGTTTTGCCCGGCGATGCAATTCCATAGCATTAGTATAAATCTCAGAGGCCATGTTGCCTTATAGGATCGATGACACCACAGTCTGTGAGCACCAGCTGTCACTCCAAGCCCGGCAGTGTAGTGTAAAAGCGCTGACCATATCCAAGTCCGTGGATTTGCTCCGGGTATACGATAAATGCCGTATAACGCCATAAGGTGCAGCATCGCCATGAAATAGACGTTTAGCCACACGATTTGTCGCTGTGGTGTTTTCTGCCCGTTAGCAGGGTCCTTGCGTTCTGATTGAGATGCCATTGTAAGATTTCCTGGAGCCATACTTTTGGACAAGTCGTGAATGCTACAGAATAAACGAGAGCTGTAGCGTGTAAGAGCGAAATAACCACAGTGGATGAAAAATAGGTTACTTAGCACGAGACACAATATCACCGCATGTCATTGCAAACCTATTGACTCATTCATAAAAAGCATCCATCTGAAACGGGCAACTTGTACATAAATTTTACGCACCCTTGATCGTAGCACAGGCTTTCCATTATCTATTGGAGTGGTGGGTTGTGCTTTTGGTCAGCAAAACCCTATAACCATAGTTCTGTGCACTTAAAGGGACACTGTGTACATTTTTTTGCGTCACTTGGCACATTTTTATCGAGGCTGCGCTGTCCTGAGAAATAAATGTTCGATTACTCTCAAACGAGCATGGCTACTTTAGCGCTATTTTAGCCCAGTAATTATCATCTCTGTGTTGGTTTAAGGTTTCTTTTTCTCTGTTCCCTTCTGCTCCCACCAAACCGAACGAAGTGTAAAGAGATCAATTGAGGGGGTCATTTAGGTGATATTTCAAGCACTTATCCGGCAACTTGAGTCAATCATCTCTCCTTTGCAAGAAAGGCGGTCATCTATTCTTTTTATCGCACATTTCGAAAGACTACAGGACAGCGAATCACCTCAAAAATACCGATAACGATTCGCGAAAATGCGGATTCAATCATCAATTTTGATCGACGTGTTCGATTGAATTCCAGAAAAGGAATTTTAGGTACTTTTGTTACGGCAAGAACATTTGGCCACTGAAATTTGGAATGTCGCATTAGTGAAAATTATCTCCTCGAAAGGACGGAAAAACATATCTTGAACAGGATTCACACCCATAACCGAGACTGCGATACTGGTGCAGCGCCCTTACCAACTGAGCTCTCAAGCCACTCGGAGCTGGTCAATTGAAGGTTCTTATTAGACCCGTAAGTGGTGGATAAATGAATGTGAAAATATAAAATAATCATAAGCTGTATGTGAGTTTGCGAATGAAAGACCATTGCAGTGAAATAATCAAGTTGAGCAGTTGAATCAGGTTTTTCTTCTTCACTGCCACAGTCATCATCGTGTCTCATTTCGTCCGCACTGCGACAGTCATCATCATCAGGTCTCCATCATTTCATCCGCAGTTCAATAAAATTGTTGCTACGATTTTTTTGCTGACTGGCTCGGCCCTTAGAATGGCTAATAGCCCAGTAATCGTGGTGGGTCTTTCGTTTTGATTTTTCTGACATATGCATAGATATTAATAATAATAATATTAATCGGGATGAATGACTGAATGAATGAATGACTGACTGACTGACTGAATGAATGAATGAATGAATGAATGAATGAATGAATGAATGATTAATTTAATTTGAGTGTTGGATTACGTAGTTACTTGTGGAGGTATCACGGCTTAACTGACAGACGACCAATAACTTACATCACGAGTTCGTCAACCGCTCAGGTTGTCAAAACGTCAGTCAATGTCACCCCAAACAATCCTTCTCAGGACTACACTCACCCGGATGATCATACCTCGCCGACTTATGATATATTCCTGTGTCACTCTAAAAAGTTAAAATGACAATAAAATAAATAAAAGTGTCATGCAGTACACAGTACTATATTATAGTTCAGAACAAGCATCCTCAGTCATTTATCTCTTATACTGTTTCTGAAGTTGTCGATTGTTGGTCTCTTTTTGTCAAATGCGCTTAAACTCGACCCAAGGGGGGACTTTCATTCAAAAGTGACGAACGTCCTCATCGGAAATTAAAGGAAGGATAATCTTGTCTAATAGGCGTGGCTTAAATTCATTGTACGCTGTTCTCATGGAATAACGGTAGTCACTTTAGATTTTATCTCCCTATACAATTTCGATTTTGAGCCTTACAGGTACGGAAAAGAACTCCTTTTCTTTTATGTGAAAATATTACCACGAGCCTAAAAGAGCAACTAAACATGATTTTATTTTCAGTGTAATAAAAAGCCCTATACGACTTTTAGAATTTTTATTATATGGCTGGCTGTGAAAGCGGGCAAGATGAGCCAAATCCTGAGCTCTGATTGGCTATCCGAGCGGGCAAGATGGAGCTGTCTTTCTCGCTCGGGATTGCCCGCTGTGTTCCCGCAAGAAAAGTTTTCTCTGAAGCCGGGTCATCGCCTTGGTTGGTTCATAAAAACTCAAAAAAAAAAAAAAGAAAGAAAGAACTTGACCAATATTTAGCCATCTTCACCTCACACTTAGTCAATAACGCACCTATAAAATTTGTTTTGGCGGGAGGAGTCTTATTCCGGCCCAGTCGGCGGGACTGGAAAACAGAGACTCTCGTTTCGGCAGGAAACACTGTTTTTCGTTTTGGTGGGAAACCGGCGTTGTCAATCAGTGAACGCGTGCAAGTTTCTCATCAAGAAAAGGAAGCTTTTTGACCCATGGTTAAGTAAAATCTGTCTCAATCGAAGTTAAACTTATAGTGGCCATTGTAAATTAGGACAAACAATGCTTGACTTTGTAACGTTTTGATACCGGAAATAGATTACACGTTATGTTCCGCTGTTCAAATAGGACATCACAAAACTAGTTTCTACTAGAGAAGATGAATCAACCCTAATCGCAAAACTTTGTCCTCGAAAATGACGAAAAGCCGCCAATCCGCAAAATGAACAGCCGACCAAACTTCACTTAACCCCTTAAGCCCCAATAGTGAACAGCATCAATTTTCCCGTCATCATAGCTGTGCACTATTAACACATACAGGTCATGAGAATTTAGAAAATGATCACCTGAGATGAATTGTCTTGATGTTTAAACAAGTTCACCCAATTAGAAGTCAATGAAATGTATGAAGATCAGTAAAGAGAATTTGTATAAAGATGTCGCGGCTTAAAGGGTTAAAACGCTGTTCAGTTTACTTTTACGACAGTCAAAAGAAAATCGTCCGTTTTCAGGGGCACCCAACGGTCCTTCTCGGGAAATATCTGTTCGGTGAGGCCTAAAATAGCCCGAGGTGTTCTGATTTAATTGCAGTGTAACCTAGAGATTTCTTTGGCGAAACATCACCTCAGACCTTCATAACGAGGGGACTGATTAATTCCTATTGCTTTCGGAAGGACAAATATATCGTTTAAAGTGTAAAATAAGGTCAGCTAGCATTTTCGGAGAGCAGCAGCAGCGGCGGAAATTCGGCGCGGATGGGATTCTGTTTCCTAAAATTTTCTGCGGCCTCCATTTTTAGCTAAAACCTCCGAACAGATCAAGCTGTGTTAGCTGACACAGATATGCCCCTAAAAGGTTCTGAAACAGTCTAACAAAGTAGAAAATAATATTTGAAGTATTTCGCTAAAATTTTCTCGTTGGGTGCCCCTACGTTTTAGCCATATTCTACTCTTCATGTTGCTTTTCATTTTGAAGATCTCCTGAGCGCATTCTCTTCCTTAATATCGCCTCCTTTGAAACAGTTTTCAGATCATATGCAAGCCCCAGCAGCGCCCAAACATCAATGATCATTTTGGTGACATTCAGCGGCGAGGAAAACTCACTAGTAGCATAGTCCTGTGGAAATGTGTGATGGAAGTTGTGATATCCTTCACCGCTGCTTGATATAATAGCAACCATACTCTCAGCAGGGTTGATTTGCTTGTCATATGGGCGTGTTCCCCATATGTGAGCGACGCTATTGACACACCAGGCAGCGTTAAGATGGAAGGCGTATCGCAATGCATATGAAATGAAAAATGCATTGGAGAGGCTCTCATTCCAGAAGAAGCATGGAACTGCAGTTGGTATGATCATGTTGAAAAGGATGTGTAGCTTCTTGTAGTGCCTAGGATGTAAAAATAACCATTAAATTCATAACATCGCAAGTGGGGTATGAAAGTCCATTTACTTTATTTGGACGCCATCCATTTTGATTTGCTATTATTTATTAAAGGAGCTGTGTCACGGGGATTTTGCTCGCGTTTTGCACGTTAAGGGTGTGTTGAGAGTTTAAGTTTTCCGTCCTAATCGTATAACGATCAGTGTAACTTACCTACCCACCCTCTCACAGTTTCTTTGTTCGCACTGTGACCCTTATCGTGCCACTGAATTTTTCCCCAAACTTACAGTGATGCGATAATTGCTGTAGTGCGAAATAGTATACAATCCGGTCTATTTATTGTATAAATTTCAGGAAACAAACAATGAGTTGCTCTTATGAAAGTGCTGCTCGAATTACAACTTCACTGTAACTTCATTCTATACAAGTTTCGTGCGTCAAATACTAGAGAAAAACTTGCAAGAAATCCGCGAAAACCTGTTCCCTGTGTTACTAGAGTCTGAAATCCAAAATTCGCGAAATTTGTTCCCGCGAAATTAGACTCTTGCGAAAATAGTTTTATGCCACATGTTATTTGAGATTTTATCGATAAAGTGATAAGATAAACTTCCTTACACCACATAATCACCAGCACCATAGGAAAATACTGTTCAGTAATTTTCATTTAACTGATCACACTTCAGAATTTCATCCACAGACTGAAAAACTGGAACAACACGGTACATCGTAATAAAGAACACCACAGGAAAGTACTGCTCATTAGCTCTAATTTGCCTGCTTACCCTTTACAGAATTTCATCCAAAGACTGAAAAGTTAGAACTAAGTTGTGCAGCATTTTTTACAGCACAGGAGGTTTTATATGGAAGTTTACACTTAAGGATTTCATCCTCAGGCTTAGAAGGTAGAACCACTTTCACCGCATAATAAACAGCACAGACAAGTAGCCATCATTAAATGGTCTGGCTGAGGGTTTATTATGCTGTTCTATCTTAAACATTATAATAAACAGAACCACAGAAAGATCAATGGCCTTCATCCGAATAGGCCATTTCCGAGTTTTCTTGTACCTCCTTTTCAAAGCGAGTCTTGGCGCATAGCCTTTCATATGAAAATGAGTTTTCATTCATATGCAGATAAAACTCATTTTCATATGAAAGGTTTTGCGCGAGGCCTCACTTTGAAAAAGAGGCACAAGACAATTCGGAAATGGCGTACTGTCCCCATTTGTTAGATTCAAACGCCTCGCTTTGCTTCGTGATTATTCACACGCGCGTGTTTTGCTATATTCCATTGTTTACGCGCGTGTGACATCGCGTTACTTCGTGGCCCAATCACGTGTTCAGTGTCACCTTTTTCATTTAGGCCTTGTAGTACATTTCCTCGCTGTTTGTTTCTATTCACTACTGTTTCGTTTCACGTTTATATTCTGGTTTTTCTACTTCACCGGATCAGGGGAATATTTGAAATTTTTGTTCAATGAATTTTTGAATTAGTTGATTAGATTCTTGGAATTTTCGTAATGTATTACTTTCCAGTCGAACCGTCATGACCATAATCGTCTTGATCTCACTTGGACATGCGTTCGAATTTCAACAAGAAATTCTGAAGAATTTACACGCGGCGCATAGTCTGTCACCCCCTCCCCCAGTTCTTAAGGAAAAAAGTTTCAACTTTAGTAGTTCGTGGTTTCCGGTGGCCTGTTATGGACAATTTGCACTTCCGGTATGTAAGAATGTATGTATGCAGCTTGAGAACTTCGTTTGTTTGTAACCAGTGACCTCTGTACGACTCTTTCAAATCGTTCTTTAAAAACCGTGATATCGTTAAGCTGCAACAGGCGGAAACACTTTTTGGTCAAAAAGCTTTACTTCTCCTCTTTTGAGCTCAAACTTCATTTTGTCTAGGGAAGGTACGGTTTTTCTTGGGGGGGAGGGCTGGGGAATTTTGGTATTTTTTTCCCCAAAAAAGTGTTAGCCCTCCCATGCGTTTTAATTAAAAAACTCCTGACCCCCCACCTGTGTGCGCGCTGAAACAAGGAAAATGCGAACAGTCATTGTGGGATATTTACGTTTTATAGCTGAAGTTTGAATAGGAAGTATTTGAGTATTATAAAAGTTTTGAATATAAAATATCTAGGGAAAATACACGCGCTTCTTTCTCCGACTAGCCGGCATTGCTGTTGCTGTTATTTATTTTTACTTATTTATTTTCTTTATTTTCTTCTTTTCGTCTTTTTTTAATTGACTAATTAATTGCTTTCACCAAGCTTTAGTGCCAACCTACCTCTGTACTTAAACATCACTTAGTTTTACTCAGCTCGATTAGCTTTTTAGTTATCCTGAGTAAACATTACCTATTTTTGTATTAATATATTATATTGTAAAGTTTAACTTTTTTTCCTTTTTCTATTCGGTAATAAAGCTTGTTGTTGTTGTTGTTATTTTAACAGAAAGGTTTATTTGTTTAACATGTGAAATCTGCCTCTCAAAAACAACTATTTCCTACATTTCCGGCAAGGTAGAGCGCATTGTTGGATCTACTAGTAACTATTCAGAACTAAACGACTCAGGAGATCAGGCAGCGGATAGCCAACAGCAAGCTGAAGAAACGATACCTGAGTCAAGTACTTCTCGATACGGACGGAAAAGGCTATGGCATAATATACATGTAGAAATGTAACCTAGTACCTATAATAAAACACCAAATTAAATTAAAGTAGGTGAAAAGAAAAACTTAATCTGTAAGAAAAATGGAAAGCAACATCACAAAAGTTCTCAATAAAAAATTTTGGAAAAGATGTGTGACCCTCCCTTGAATAGCTCACATGAGGTATGGCCCTCCCCTTTTGGTGCTCACTTTCACTGATGACCCTCCCCTCTGAGGCCCCAGCCCTCCCCCCCCCCCAAGCAAAAACGTACCTTCCCCTAGTATTCTTGATTTCACGTAGGGGTTCAGACCAATTTTTTATTCTAGAGACATCTGGAAGACATATTCACGTCAATGCTGAGATAGCTAACCGACTCGTGACATTTATATTTTTGTGTGTTAACCCGTGCTCTAATACAGACTAAAATGAATGAAACTTTATTAAATTAGTTTGAAACTGTGGAAAGACATAAACGAAAGACTGAGAGGTCTCAGACAAGTTTAGACAACCAAAATTCTAAAAATTGGGCAGAACCGAAAACCAGAAATGTATTTCTGACCTGGTGCGACGGAATCAATTTAGATTGGTGATACTCAGGCCTTGTTTGTTATTTGATTGAGATTTCATCACCACCGAATTTTTTTGTTTACTGTTTTCCTTTTTTTAGTGTTATAGTTTTTTGGGAGGTTTTTTTTTAAACTATAGAAGTTAGTTCCAGCTTTGATTCTGTAAGGGCCGGGTTTACAGTGGCAGGTATAGATTTCATAGATTGCTTTCCGTCTCGTGCACTGAGAGAACGCACGTGAGCGCGGATGGGCATTGGACGCACACAACTCCCAAGTTGTCGCTAGCCTTTGTAAACACTGCCCCTTAAAAACGAAATGTCCTCAAAAACCGCGAAATAAACATTTCAACGCTTACCTTTACTCAACTTCAATACGCCGCGAAACTCAAAACAACAAAATTACGCTGCACATGCAAGAATGGTCATGTCACCAACAAATCGTCCGGTATTTGAAATATTAGCTTTCAATCTCGTAAAATCCACTTCATTATAACGAGCCTGCCTACTGACTAATGTCAGTCTACTGACTTCCGACAATTCAGGACTGTGCCTTGCATTTTATGAGACGGCAGCGACGTGCCTAGCTAGGCACGTTGCGCCGCCTAGCAATAGTAAGCATTGAATAAATGGCACATTTCAATTCAGCCACGGTTTGGTGCTTACACCATTTAGAATTTTATCCCCATACTCTAAAGTTAGGACAACGAAATGACTAACTCCGGGTTGAAACGGCTAATCATTATTACTCGCGCGTGAGGTCACGTGTATAGTCAACACGATTACTGAAACTGGTTCCTAAGGCATATGACAAGCCCTTCTAGAAACCACTGCTTCATGAATTACAAACAAGATGGCATATCTGTAAGAAAGAAGATGGGGTGTCTGTCATTCTTGTAATTTAAATCAAATATACATTTGCGAAATTACGCGGAATCACTTAGTCTTCAGTGTTTAAAATTATTGATTTCTGTCCCTCTATTATAATTTACGTAAAGCTTGAACTTCCTTCTACCAACGCAATAACAATCGATGAAAGTTTGCGTGCAACAGCGCCAATATGTCAATAGAGATCGAGCAGGTGTTATGCAATCACATGTCTTAATCTTTCTCGAGTCCACTAGGTTTTCAACAGAAAAATAACGATTTTGTTCTCCTCAAAGTGAAGAGTGAAGTCGTTTTAAGACTAGATGAAATCTGCAATAGGTCATGGAAGTACAGTGAATAGCTTGTTCTGACGATTATTGGCTGACTGAAAGTGATATTCAAGGACTTAACTTAACTTTGATGCCCGGGGGCTGCTCCCTAAAGTGGCCCAGACAGGGAGGCACCGGTTGAGAAGGGTGCCTTTTTGCGCTTACAAAGCGCAAAAATGTAGAGAAATTTGTTGGTTTAGTATTTTAAAAGGGTCGCCTAATTACAACTTAAACTAAAGGGATAGCAGTTAATTCTAAATACTATGAAGAATTGCAAACTTTTGGCAGAAATCACAATGCAGAATCATACGAAAGCTTGGAAAGTTGGAGCGACCAAAAGCCCATGATGATGTATGTAAGGTTTTGGTTTATCTTTGAGATATGAAAAAGGTGTCTATTTTTGTTGAAGGTATACGAAAGGAGCTCCCGATCTTGATCAGAACTAGAGAAAATGGTAAAATAATGGTAAGAGTTTAAATTTCTGGGCGGAGCCTCCACGCTTAGGAAACGTTCTTGGGTAACCCTCGCCCCCCGGACTTTGAAGGCGACACAAAATGCCACGTATAAGATCTCTCGTCATGCAAATTTTACATGCGGCAAATAAATAATGCAACTTTCGAAGCGGAACGAGAAACGTGTTAAGAGTGCCAAAGGTCGGAACTGTTGGTTAACCACTGCAACCCAAAACGTACCCAGTATAAAGTATCAAAAGTACACAAATGACATCACGCTAATCCCGTGGTGTTTGCCTATCATCATCGAACCTATTCTGCCTAACTCTCGCACCCCTAGCAGTCATTTGCCTGTTCAAGAGAGAATGGGTGTTGGCCTAAATTAATTAATTACCTTCGCTGAAACATAACGATTTTGTCTTCGTACAAATCGCTCAGATCCAACTGCTTTCCTTTCTTTATGACATCTGGGTGCTTCTTAACCATCAGCCATCCAACGTGTGAGAAAAAGAAACCCCTTTTAGCGTTGTGAGGGTCTGCGTCGGTCTCAGAATACTTGTGATGTACACGGTGGTCTCTCACCCATTCGAAGATGTCGTTTTGCCCGGCGATGCAATTGCATAGCATTAGTATAAATCTCAGAGGCCATGTAGCCTTGTAGGATCGATGACACCACAGTCTGTGAGCACCACCTGTGACGCCAAGCCCTCCAAGGTAATGTAAAAGCGCTGACCATATCCAAGTCCGTGGATTTGCTCCGGGTATGTGATAAATGCCGTATAACGCCATTAGGTGCAGCATTGCAATAAAATAAACGTTAAACCACACGATTTGTCGCTGCGGTGTTTTTTGCCCTTTGTCGGAGGCCTTCGCTTCTGATTGAGATGCCACTGTTGAATCTCGTGGAGCCATAGTTTTTGGAGAGGAGTAGCGTGCAGGAGCGCAATAACCACAGTGGATGAATAATAAGTTGCTTAGCGCCAGGCACAATATCACTGCGCATCATTGCAATCTTAACTAATTCATAAAAAGCAGTCATGTGAAACGGTTTTGGCTAGTACTTCTGAGCCTGCGGTACACCAAACCCAAAGGACCATGTCACGACCCATGTCACCCGTTCCTCACGTTGTAACCCAGTAACTACTGGAATTGTTATGACGTTGTAACCAATAAATTAATGCTTGTAATGAAGCTGTACCCAATACATATATTCAACTAAGGGAGGGGTAGTAGAGTGAGATAGGTTTCTGCATTGATTCATTGACGACGCCATATTGGATTTTGTGGATTTCGAATTCGAAGGCATGTATTTCGGGCCAGGTAAGAGGAAAGGATATTCGTCGTTCAAAATTATAGACAGGTCAAACAAGAATCGGAGGACCACTGTCAAACTACCATCTGCTCTGCCACCGGAACCCGTACAATCCGTGCAAGAAGAAATCGGGGAAGAAGAGGATGGTGAATACCTTTGTGCAGGAGAAGACGCTGAATCTGGAGAGGATGAAGTGTCCACTTCATATCAAACGCGAAGAGAGAGGCTGTCAAAAAATTGGGAAGCCTTACGTTTGACCCTACTGAAGTCCTCCCTTCAATTAGAGGCCTTATTAGAGGCCTTCCTGTACCACAGGAATGTGTGGAGATAGACTGTAGTAAGGTTGTCGAGAGCCGTTGCAGGGATTGTAGTTTTACAGCCTACTATTGCCTTGATTGCTGCAATCGCTTGCACCAAACAAAGCATCATTTCCACCAGCCAGAAGTTAAAAAGGTATGGTTTGCTTTTTATGTAAGCTTATTTTAGGAAACTAGTACAAGGAATTGTCTTGGCATGTAGTCACTCTAAGCTCTAACTTCACTCCTACAGTACACTGCAAACGAGTTTCAAGGGCTCTCGTCCAATTGTATGCACCAGGTGTTGTATTAGCTTAAAGGAGACATTTGCTGAAATTTCCTGGAACCACTAAAACTGTGGCAGGACTTGACTCTTGGGTAGCAGGTGGAGGTTGACGGGTAATGGGTGGAAAGTAACAGGTGATTTTACTCAAGTGTTAGGGACTTAGTGGACCACAAACAGAGGCTTATATATGCTAAAGATATATAGATACAATCATAATATGATTCTATCACCACTTGCTACCAGTCACCTGTCGCCCTCTGCACCGTAACCAATCACCTGTCACTTGTTACCCTGTGACCTGCTATCCAAAGAAAAGTCCTGACATTGAAAGCACACTTTATCTTATATCATGTTCTTTCATTTAAGAAAAGTGTATCAAGAGTATTCTCTTTACTATCAAGTTTTCATTTAGTATTACACATGTATGCTTTCTAAGTGACCAGTTTTTATCATAACTGTGTTTGTTTCTGTGTTTGTCCACCAGGATGGTGTTTGGCATTTGCACAGTGTTCCTAACAGAATGTTGTTCAATAGGAATCATGTTTGCTCTCACATGTATACTAGAGAAGTTACTGTGATAGATGAAAAAGGTAAAATAATGTAAATAATGCATTGCCAACCAAATTGTCAATTATTGTATTGTCAATTGTACATATTGTCAAATTGTGTTGTCAATTTTGTGTATTTTTATAGTACTTAATTGTTCAGTAAATCCGGGTTTCAGAACAGGATAATACATATATTTCCTTTTACATGAAAACTTTGTTGTTAAATTTGATAACACTTCTTTAAGACTGCTTCCCACAAAGCCAAAATCTGAGAAGTTAGGAGCTCAGCATGTGAAATATTAGGTACGCAGAGATTTTCCGTGGTCCCCAGGCTTCTGGGCTCCTGTTAGCCAATAGCCTTCACTGGGTAATTTGTCGTTTGTTGGACATGCTATGGATGAAGCATAATCAACTTTGCATTAATTTTGCTTTTTTTTATTATTGTGTTCTGAAGGTGGTCAGCATGAAGTCAAGATAGCCTGTTGCACTTGTCAGAGTGTTTCAGAGTGTTTTCTTTGGCAGGGCTTGTGGCCAGCTACTCCAATGGAACCAACATTAGCCTTCACTTTAAGCCTGATGGAGCTTGCCCTAGCCCTCGTGATGGAATGCCAAGTTTCCATTTTTGATTTGGTGAAGGCTTTGGAATTCAATGTCAACCCTCTCTTAAAGGTTTGTTCTTGTGTTTGGTTTTAAATTCCACTACTGGCAGTGGGAATACATATTTTGTATTCATCAGTGTCACCATTATGTTTAAGACTTTATACTGCAGATTCCATTATATTAAGGCCTTCACCCTTGCAAGACAAGTTTATAAATTGTTTGGAGGTTCTTGAACATCCCTTTTCTCTGCTATTTAGCAGTAGCTCAGCAATGTTTTGTAGTGGGAAAAGCCTGGTTATGACTATAATGCCCAGGGCAAACAGAGTTACAACCAAAAAGTTTTTGGGATACCTCAAGCAAATCCACCAACACAAGTTTAGAGGAAAATGTTGGTCACAATAAACCACTACCTAGTAAATAACCCTGGAGTAACTCTCTACAAAACAGGAAAATCATGTTTGCAGACATCCTGTCACAACCTGGTTGAGAACCCCGGTCGCAGACTTAAAGAATGAGTAGATGTCCTGTAAGGAAGCAAAAAGAATGGCTGAAGACCAATCTTGTTTCAGTGATGAAAAGGGGGCACCATGCTCTAAATGGAGTTTACAGGAGTAATAAAAATTATAATAATGGATTATGCTATGTTGATTCAAGTTTCAACTCCAGTAAGGAATTAATATTGTTTGGGATCTTCTAGTACTCTTATTCAAGAGACACTTGCATTTAAAGAGCTGCTCTGTGAGGTTTTTGTGAGTCACATACATTGTACCTGTATTTCTAATTTTAAAATGTACACTATAATTCACTACTTGATTTTCTTAATATTTTTAATTGTAGAAGAAGAAGATATACGAGCAATTCCTTGACAGCTTTGAGGAGTACAGGTGCTTATTAATAACATAATTATGATCAACGATAATCAACACAGTTATTACTAGTGTCTTTCTCCCAATTTCTTTCAGTACAGTAGTTAACTTGTGATGCAACATCACATGTTTGGCGTATGATGTTTTCAACAGGTATCATGTTAAAGCTCGCCTTTGTTATACCGAAGATGAAGTGTGTCCTTTGAAAGCCCCAGTTTGCCCTGCTTGTCCCAAGGTAAAAACTTGACACAGTGTATATTTGCATTCATCTTTTTTTCTTTCATTGATAGCCATGTTATACAGCTGTACACAGTAGCTTTTCTGGTATGGACTAAAACAGCCAATATGACCGTGCTTTAGATTGAACAAAATTCACTCAATATGACATTCAGATGATAATTTATGTTGAGGTTGTTTAGTGAACATTTTGAAAATAAATATTTTGTTATAATCATACCACAAGTTTTTCTGTGTTTAGGGAAAACTTTATATGGCAGCTATCCCCCTTGAGGATCTATTCTTATTAGCTAAATTAAGTTGTCACTAAAAATAGCACCCATTGCAATCAGGAGTTAAATATGTATATGTACATCTAGATGGCAGAATCGTAACAACTTTTTGGCTATACAGTAATGCTGTTGTGGCTGCTGGATTTTTTCTTTATACTCTAAATAAGGATAAAATAGTATATCATTTTTTTTTAACAGGAAAATGGCAGAATATTTGTGTCTGTAGATGCGTGTTTTGGTTTGCCCCGAAAGAAGTCATCTGGTGCCAGTTATCGCTCCCCATTGAGTGAAAGTATGTTCTTCCACAGTCAAGAGGATGTGGATCATTTCATGGCATCTTATCCATCAACAAAAAATGAACCTAACAAGGTATTGCCCAGCTGTAATTGAAATTAATATTCAATTCTGTATTTGTTACCACTTTCAATATTTCTGTAAATTTAATTTCGTTTAAATATTCAATACAGTAACCTTATTTACTTGAAAAAGTGCCTCCCCTGATAAAGCCCCCTCTCCCCCCCCCCAACTAAGTCCTGCTTGTGGTTCCAAAAATTCTAATAATTGCCGCCCTTGAACGAGTGCCACACCACTTAATAACAATTTGGTCCTTATTCGAAGCACTTGAGCTCTGAGTATCAAAGGGGGTTATACCCCAAGGCAGCTTGAGAAGCAAACATAGTAGCATTTGAAACTGAGTTTTGTTTTTGCTGTTGTCATTTTCAGAAAAAAAACAGTAGTTTTTTTTTATATAAATTATTTAATTTATCAAGTAAATCCTGTATTGTGTTGTTAATTTACATACCTGAAGGCAAGAAATTCCACATGCTTAGTATAATTAACATTCAATTACTTAAAAATGACTGAAATTGCAATTTTACTCTTACAGTGTTGTAATCTGGGTTTATTAATAAAAAATGAAGGCAAGTTCCATCTCTTCCTTCTTTTGTTTTAGTTTATCGTTGTTTTATTTTGTGTGTGTTTAAGGACTGCAGTGATTTTCAGGCTGGATCTGAGATTCTGTCAAAGGGGAGATTTGATGCCCTAGATGAAACAGCTGTTTCTGGTATATGTTGCAAACATGGGTTTCCTATGAAGTTCTTAAATCTGAAAGGAGGTGAAAGGTACATGTACCCCTCTTAATTTTTCACTGTGTTCATTTTATCCTATTATTTCATATTCATTTGTTAGTTTCGCTGAACACTTGTTTTAGTTTTAAGTTTTTATTAGTTTTCATGGCTTTTTAGCCTTTTAATATTCTGAAAATTATGTAAATAGTTGTTTTCAGGTCTACACAGCAAGGATACCTAGATGTAGATTTACACTCTAAGTAGAATCCACTGTTTAAATATACACTGCTGTAGCACTGTAGTATCCTTCTTGATGGTTGTTATTTTCACAATAATGTTTTTAGCTTAAAGATAGGTTATAACATCTCCCACTACAACATTTGATATGTACATGTGATGGTATAAGTACGAGCCATTACTTGATTTTGTTGTTGTAGGTTGGGATATGCTGTTTATCTGCTGAAGGCCCTTTTAGGAACTAAGGGAGAAGGGGTGACAATACATTTCATGTACGACGTATGCTGCCTTTTTGAAAGTCATCTCAAAGTAAGTATGGGAATTCTGAACTCTTAGTTGTCGTAATCTTACTACCTAAATTAACACTGTAAACAGTCTTAAATTAATCTTATGATTTAATGGTAATTTACGATGAGTTTTGGTGTGGACAGAATAGTTTGGTCATGAGCCAAATATTTCCCTTTCTGTTGAGTCATGTGATAGTTTACATCTTAGTCTTAGTTTGCTTGTCAGTTTGTTTGTTTGTTTATTTGTTTTTCTAGGAACATTATCATAACCCTAATTTAGGTTAACTAGGAACTAAAAATATGATAAATGCATTTCTAATTATTTGCAGAAACAAAAACTTGGGGACCTTTTGGCTGAGGTCCAACTTGCCTGCCCACAGTTTCATGTTTATGGACATGGTGCTACATGCCAGGTTAGGTACCAGTAAAAGACAGTATATTTACATGTAGTCTCAATTACATACAGTTGCATGTAGCTGTTGATTAAGTTATTGTTTATGGCTATGTTCTTATATTGGAATATAGCTTTAAGCTAACTTACACCTGTAAGCAAATTTTAACAACTTGGCCTGATTGTAGTCATGTGGTTTACTTTGTGCTTTCTTTTCTTACTCTGTAGTTGTTGTACAGTCCACGACGCTTAGAGGGCTGGGGAATGGTTGACGGGGAGGTACTGGAGCGTCTGTGGTCATACCTTAGCCAGTTCAGGAAAATGACAAAGGAAATGTCTGCAAGCCACAGAGAGGACATTCTGTCAGATGCTCTCTTTTATTTTGGTGAAAAACAGAAATCACGAATAGGTTAGTAAACTAAATTAACAACAAAAAGGTTTTGTTAAGACAGTAGGCACCTTTGTTTGATCAGGGTAGCCTAATCAGTATCAAAGGCTACTGCTTTCAGCATGGGCCTTGATAACTGATACAGTTCCAATAAATCTAATAACATATGCTTTTTCATGGGGTGCTGTCTCCATCCCCACATTTAATTGTTATACATACAGTCACAATGATCCAAAATAGACCAAACGTTTCTCTGGACCCTGCCGTAACCTCTGTACTTATACTCACAAAGTTTATACATTCTATATGTATTTTATTCAATAGCAATGATGTGAAATGACTGTTGGTTGAGGGTTTTTATCATGATATACATTGTACTCACTGTATTGTTTGTTTTGTGTCGCCTTTTTTTTCTTGTCTACTGTATGTATGATGCAAGTTCTGCTGTTGACAAAACAGAGGAGTAGAGTCCTTGAACTAAAAAAATCTGCTGAACTGGAGATAGAGGAGATCAAGAAGAATTCTCCTGGTAAGTTCTGACAATGTGACATTCACAAGCAGATAGCTGGACTGTAGCAGGAGTACCTACTGAAGAGTTTGTATCCAGACTGCTTGTGGATTTGATTAAACCCAGCATAGTAAGCACACTCAAGTGTCCACTTTTACAAAACTCTGTTTTGGTTAATTTTTCCTTATCTTCTTGGCAGGGTATCTTAGATCATGAAAATTGGGAACTCTGATTTAAGTGAAACTTGTTTACTGTTGTAGTACCTATAACAGACGAAATGATTCAGGAATGGAAGAAGAATGAAGCTGCCATCCTTAACAAGTCAAAACCTGATGACGGTACATATTTGTTTGTGTTTTACTCGCATGTCGGTGTTTTATGTGGTCGTGTTGTATTTACCTGCCTCTTTTTTTTTCACAACTTGTATAGTTGTTAAACTAATACCGTTTAAAATACAGTATCAACGAATAAACAACATGAATGCATAAATCGGGCAGAACTCTGTAGAGCCTTTCTCTGTTTCCAGCTGTTAGCATGCTACATATGGTAGTTACTAAATCAGTGATTTCTTTTATTTTTCTGGCATGTTTTCAGTTGATTTGGGCTCTCATTCCTGGGTGCTGCAGTATTTCACTCTTTTGCAGAAGTACTACTTGGCACGGTAAGACAAAGTTTGATAATGTACTCAGGGTTTTATGTTAGATAGTTCACACGATGGAGCTCACTTTGGTCATGTAGTGAATTTTCAGTGTTAAGAAGCATTTTACCTAATATACATATATTACATATATATATTGTTTTATACAGTTATAAAACATTCCTTCTTGAAAGCTCGAGTGGGCTTATCTTTTCATTGTTCTTTTTAACTTAAGTGACCAATTGGCCAGTGGTTCTGAAGGTGCACAGTCTCTTCACCTGATTGACGTGATGAACAGGTTTGTTATCCTTTGAGATACACGTACTACCCTATTTTCCTAAGTCCCTTTCCTTCCCGCAAACCTAACGCTGACTTCAATGTGGGTCGTTATTTTTTTCCTTTCTGTGTTGTTTGTTATGGCGGCATCAATTGTTATCTCAGTTGTGATGTTGCATAATTATTCAAAGCAGCCAGTAAACGCAATGGCCTTCAAAAAATATTGTCTAGACTCTTATTTTTCTCTCTACTATGACATATAATCTTTTGTTAAAATGTTGGAAATCTCCACCTGCCCCTTGTCAGTTGCTCCTCTTTATTCTCAAGTTTGCTCTTTAATTTGCCATACCATATGTTGTGGGTAATTCAAGCATGACATTGTGATTTCCAGCTGTTAAGTCCCTCCTTTTAATAAGCCCTGCCTGCCCCGCCCCGTCCCAACCTCTTTTCCAAGCCATAAAATTATTAGGCCCACCCTCGCAATAAGATGACGTCTTTGTTGTGCACATTTCGTCAGCAGGTTCGTAACGTTCAATGTGCAGGGAATTATTTTAAGTTGTTATGCTGTTGTGTTTCCCAAACTGAATTACATGCATGTAATTAATATGCTGTGTTTGGTTTTCTCCTTAAGAGCGGATGCCAGAAAATATCGAGCAAAATAAAAATTCAGCGGCCACGGTGAAAAACTGTTTTTCGCTCATATTTAATATATTGGTAGGCAATACAGGTAAAATAATCGTGGTATAGTTTGTTTTTCAATAACTCGCTTTCGTTGAGAAAAAGTCGGGAAAATATATTTTCACCTTCGGTGACCTCAAAACAACCAAAATTACGGGAGCAATCGCCAGTTACCAAACATCATCTCGCTTGCAAAAGAAAAGTAAAACTGAAAACATTTGCCATAAGATACTGATTTAAGAAGTATTTAACATCTCATTTGACCTCGAAATGATTCTAGGCAATAATTTTAAACGCAAACAATCGCATTTTAAGGACACGCTTTTTTCAAACTGACCAAAAGTAGGATTTTACCTCCGGGACACGATCAAACATTTTTCCATGTGCCCAGTGATAATTTTTCCTGAGGTACAAGCTGTGAAATGTTGAAGACTTGTCCTAGCACATATTTTAAAACTGGAATGGGTATTTTAATTTTAGTTTCACAAAAGACCTTCAAAGTTGGGTAAATTTTCATTGATTAGTGAATAATTAACAAGGTTGAGCCGAACCAACGTTTCTTCATTCACCGATTCTAAGAGGAATTTCTTAAAGTTACAGTGAAAGTGAATGAGTTGAAAAACTGCAGTTTAAAGTACTTTACCTGGTATGCTTGGTATCAGTCGAGTCAGGTTATGAGAAGCTTCGATTTGTGGATTTTGGACCCTCGCCGTTCTTTGTATCGACCAGCTGTTGAGTTTGACCTCGAGGTCATCAGTTTAGATAACACCAAACGGCAAATTCAATTACTAAGGCGCCGTTTACATGAGTTATTTCATCCCGGGATGAGTTTCACCCCGGGATGACCTTCATCTCATCCCGGGATGATTTTCATCCCGGTGTCTGGTCATTTACCTGTAAGCGTTTACATGATTTGGAGCAAAAATGGGTTCGCCCCGGGATGATTTCATCCCGGTGCTGAAGACCGGGATGAAATCATCCCGGGGCGAACTCATTTTTCCTCCAAATCATGTAAACGCTTACAGGTAAATGACCAGACACCGGGATGAAAATCATCCTGGGATGAGATGAAGGTCATCCCGGGGTGAAACTCATCCCGGGATGAAATAACTCATGTAAACGGCGCCTTAGGAAACTTTTACGTGTAATTTTTGGTCATCTTCAACAAATGTAATGGCAGAAGGCTTTTTCTTCGAACATAGCTCTCCATTAACAGAAATAAGAACAGCCAAAAAGCAGCGCCGCTAGCAAATAAACTAACATGATGTTGCGTGACTGTTTTGAGCAAAATCTTTCGCTCGGGGTAGGGGAAGGTGCGAAAGGTTACGTTACTTGCGTGCTATTGTGCGCGGAATGTTGCTAGTAAGAGCCTTAAAGAGCCTTAAATCAACGCCAACCTAAAAATGCTACTTAGAGGTTGAGGTGAACAATATGGCGAGATAGAGCTTATGGTAAAAAAAGTATCTTGACATTTCCAAATGTGGTTTTGCGTTCTTTAGTTTTTCGCTTGTTTTTTTTCGCGGTATCGTGTTTTGGGTACCCCCCCCCCCCCCCCGCCCAATGCCTCGCTCCGTTACTTTTCGGCGATGTCGTTTTGTTTTCACAACGGTTACTGTACTTTCGGTTTTTTTTTTTTTTACCCATACGAAAACGTGGAAAAAGATGCCACTTTCTGGTTGTTTGATAGATCTAATTTTTGAGACTCAAATTAACTCAGTACTTTTGATTGACAGTTCCGTCAATTAGATAAGAAAATCAGTGATCAAACTCGCTGTTGGTCAGTAGCGTTAACTATGGAAAGCACTTGCTCGTTTCTAGCGATTGTTGGAGGGCAGTGCGGCTATGACCGCAGAGACAGAAAAAAATCAGTGGAATGTATTCCATTACTGAGCTGTGCGAAGGACATCACAAGTCACAAGTCATCCTTTGCATTTTACGACATAGACTGGGAAGTGGATCTTATACTAGCGAGAGCCGGAATCTTCTCCCGCCCTCAAAGTGTTGAACAATTAAAAATATGCCCATATCACCGCGCAACGCTTGGCATTGGATGGAAACGTCCATCCGACAGATGCAAAGTACCGACGGTTATGTCACATCACAGCGAAGATGTCGGGAAAAAACCAAAAGCGGAGAGAGGACTCGGCAAAGCGGGTTCGGAAACTATATTTAAAGAGTGCGGAGTTATTCTTCCCGTTGGTTCAGGTACGTAGTCTCTGCTTAGAAAATTGTCCATCGTTTTTTTTTTTTCAATATAACCGAAATAACTTGAGTTTTGCTGTTGAACCTCATGAAGGATTGGAATGAATTCATCTGGAAAAATAACCAAACGTTGGTAAACACTTTAATCAAATTAAGCCGATTCATCTATTTTTGAAATACGTACAAATTAAGTTTAACCTAACTTAATTAACTGGTGTTTTGTTGGTTTATTTCTTCGTTTGCCTGTTCCTTGTTTTGCTTGGATCATTGTTTTTTGGTTCCTCTCTTTTGCTTGAAGTACAACTAAGAACAAAACTAAAATAAAGCGTAAAGTAATCCTTGAATCTTTTAATCAAAGGGGTCTGCCTAAACTGCCGGCATTTATTACGCGGAAAAGTTGCGAAGGCTGACGATACCGAAGTCATTTTGCGAATGGAGGATATGGCTTTGGTAAGTTTATCCCACTTCGTTCGTATTAAAATGTGATTTAGAAATTGTTAGAAGATGTTTTTTGCCATCAAACTAAACACCGAAAAGACCACAGAGTAAGTTAGACGAAATAAAACCTGGATTGGGAAGGGGGGGGGGGGGAATAAAGGACCACCACACACTTAGAGGACCCCTCACACCCTTGCCCCAACCCCCAGTCACTCCGTCTATAACTGACGGCTGCTGATTAACTGCTCTCGCTACACAGACAAACATTGGCCCAGAAACGACATAGATGATGCAAATAAGTAATAATAAAAAATAACGAATTAACTGTTGGATTTGATTTATTTTCCACAGGATGAAACAAGTACTATTCCAGTCGCTCAAAGTACTCCAGCAAGTTTCTTTTCACCCGAATTTCAGACTCCGTCACAGAGCATGTACGTTCTCACCGACACAGATGATTCTCTTGTACCTTCTGGTCAACCACTTGAACAGTTGAACACTTTCCTACATAGTAGGGACATTAGTCCGGTGAGATATCCCATGAAAACAGACTGGGAAGAGGCCAGCGAAAGAACAAGGCGTCGTCACATAGGAAAAGCGAAACAAGCAATTTTGGCTGTTTTAGACGAAGTGGGACCGAATCAATGTCAACAGCTTTGGCAATCCTTAGTTGCATCCAAATCATTAGAACACCAGTTTTCTAGTGATAACGATGAGCAAGTTGATGAAGTACTTATTGGGGCGCTAGCAGAGTGCTACAATAATGCCGATAACTGGCAAACCAGACGCCAAATACTGTCAATAATGGCGGACAAAGTGTCATACAAGACACTTCGAACGTGGGTCCCTAATCTGACCAGGTATCGGTTTAGCGCAGCACGAAAGCACGTCTTAACTGAAGGTAGAGGTGTTCCACTTCCGCAGCAGTCTTCTCGGACAAGAATGGCAGTATCCCAATCTCAGTTGGATCACTTCCTTGACTTCATAACAAGCCAACATGTGATGCAGGACCTTCCATTCGGGGAAAAGTCCATCACACTGTCAACAAAAGAGGTTATCATGGTACCTAATGTTGTTCGGATGATGATTCCCGAGTCTATCGTCAAGCAGTACCTGACTTACGCGGATGAATGTGGTTTCACTCCCCTAAGCCGCAGAACGCTCTTGAGAATCCTATCGGTTTGTTCCGCCTCAACAAGAAAGTCGTTGCAGGGACTTGATTATGTGAGCTCAGCAGGTAGTCAGGCTTTTGATGATTTAAGCGACGTTGTCGATAGATTAGGTGAAGAGTTGATGGGAATGACGTGGGCAAGAGAAATAAAGGAGCGCCTGAAGTCGGCTAAACGCTACCTGAAAAGCGACTATAAGGTAATTTTAAAAATGTAACTAATATCTGCAACTGGTTTACATTTGCAGCCTACTCCAAACCTTAAAAAAACAAAACAAAACAAAACAAAACAAAAAAAAACAAAGAAAGAGATAATCTTGTTCCCATATGATATAATCACCAGCTAACTGAAAGTCTGGACTTTTTCAGCCACTTATCTTAATATTTATATTATATCTAGAGCCTATCGAAAACGCGCTTCACGTCACACTCACCGACGTTACTTGTCTCATCAATATACTTCGGAATAAACGTCCATATGCATCCCTCGTGTCCTCGAAATGCTTCCGTACTCAGCTTTTTACTTAAAAAGTTGTATTCCATAAACAAATAAATATTGCAAAGGCAATTCAACATAGCCAATAGGCTGATTAATACACATTATTGTCTATACAGGTGCACGTCTCAAAGCAATCAACTATTCCAGACCATTGTAGAGCGTACGCTCTGAGCGACCCAAAAGACAAGGATTACCAGTCCATCTGTGAACATGATCACCTAGAAACCTGCGATCGATGCGAATTGCTTGCATCCGTTCTCGATGACATAGATGAGGCTCTTCAAAAGATGTCGAGTAGCAACATTGCAAGTGACATAATCGAAGAGCTAACCTTCATTGTAGACCACGCTAAGCAGCATATTTTCTCTTGGAAAGCTCACCTCCTTCGTTGTATTAACCAGGATGAAGCGAGATTAGACGTAATCGATGGCCTCAATGAAACCTCCGTAGTTTTGGTACAAGACTGGGCCATGAAATTTCTGCCCAGAAAATTCAGAGAGAACCAGAGTGACTGGTTCGGTAAACGGGGTTTGCCCTGGCACATTACTGTGGCTATTCGAAGAGCAGAGAACCAAGAACTCCAGATGATGACATTCGTACACATTTTTAAAAGTTGCACTCAAGACACCTGTCCGTGCTAGCTATCATGAAGGATGTAATTGGAAAGCTCAAGTCTCAGTTGCCTCAACTAGAATCTGTCTTTTATAGGCAGGATAACGCCGGGTGTTACCACTGCGGTGCAACCATAGTTGGAGCATGCATTACAGGTGAATGCCATGATGTCTCAGTGAAGCGGATGGACTTTTCAGACCCCCAAGGAGGCAAAGGGGCGTGTGACAGGAAAGCTGCCACAATAAAATCACACATGAGGATCCATCTTAACGAAGGCAATAACATCGAAACCGCCAGTGAAATGGTAGATGCTATCCAGTCAGGAGGAGGCGTTCCTGGAGTTTATGTTACACTCTGTGACACTTTTGAAGTGCAAAAGCCTTCTTTTCATGTAAAACTGGACAGTGTGAGTGTCATTTCTAACATTGAGTACAGTAGTGAAAGCCTTCGAGTCTGGAGAGCGTATGGAATAGGAACCGGAAAGAAAATACCCCGTGCAAAGCTTGACGTTTCTCAGGTAGAACAGTTCCTTAATCACGTCGAATGCGATTCCAATCCAGCCAACGGTACACGAGAGGCGTACTTTCACAAATTCAAGTCTAGAGCTAAGTCTTCTTTGGAAGATGCCGCTAAAAATTCTGATACTGAAGCAGAGCCAGCTACTAATGCCTCTAGCTGTCCTCTTTTCTCCTGTCCCGAGGAAGGATGCATTAAAACGTATCAACGACTTTCCGCCTTACAGCACCACCAAGACTGCGGAAAACATGAACGCGCACTCGAACATGAAACTCTTCTTGACAAAGCCGTGTATGGTTATGCAGATAGGCTCCAAGAGCAGTCTGGTGGGGTACCACAGATGGAGGAATTTACTAAGAGCAGAAACGTTTCAAATCAACAACATTTGCCAATGGGTTGGGCACTGAAATCCAGTCAAGTTCGCCGAGCTAGATTTACAGAAAAACAGAAAGATTATTTATCCAGTAAATTCTTCTTTGGAGAGTCAACTGGCCAAAAAGTAGACGCGGCGTCAGTTTCAAAGTCAATGATGACGGCCAGGGACAGTAATGGGAGCCGGTTATTTACAAGTTCTGAATTTCTTACCAGCCAGCAAATTTCAAGTTTCTTTTCAAGACTAGCTTCCAAGCGTTCTCAAGACCAAGCGACTGATAGTGACAACGAGTTAGAAGATCAGAACATGGAAAACGAGGAAGCCTTTAGCGATCTGAGAAGTGAAATTCTTCGAGACGTTGCGCTTGTTCACCCCATCTGCTACGACAACCATAACCTTTGCGAACTTATTGCAACCTCAAAGCTAACAAAATTTGCTATTCAAATGCTTAGGGATATCTGTGAGCACTTTGATATTCCAACGGCTGACATAACAATAAGGAAGAAAGCCCCATACATTGAAAGAATTGTCGCCTTTGGTAAGAAATGCACCTGCCAGGGTTGATAATGTCTTAACACGTGTTGAAATTTCACAGTAACTACATACCTTTCTCACAAAATACATGAATGGACTAAGTAATTTATTGGTAGGGAGGGGGAGCAAATACCAAAAAAGGGAAATTAAGAAAAAAAAACATGCACAGGGAAAAGGTTCAGAGAAATACCTTAAAAACTGAATAAGATCGGTTCCTACAAAGCTTTAATTTAGCGAAAATAAAAAGGCGGGCATCAAAAAAGACCAAAAAAATGCTTAACCCTACCCCTCCCTCCCCATTGTTAAAAAAGTTAATGGTCCGTCCCTTAAGCAGTGAAACTCGTTGAGATGTGACACTGAAGCGTTTGGTCGTAAGTGACGTGGCCACAGGATAACGATGCAAATATTCAAACAGGACAACCATCCTTACTTTGAGTTGACGGAGGTCCAATTTACAATTCCACCACTTAATCTTTGTGAAGCTATCCGGCTTCAGGCAGAAGGAAGAAAACAAATAACTTTCTGTCAGCACCTACTTTAGAAAATGATCACTGAATATTTTCACCATAGTGATACAAGTGTAGAGGAGAAAAAATTCTGGCAGACCCTAGTTTAATGAACTCTAATTAGATTTCCTGTTTTCACGAAAGTCACTAACCCACTCAAGTAAATGGGCTGTATAACGAATTGAGTGGCTATTGAAACCTAACGTTTGTCCAGGTTACCGTTCCACTGTTAAATAATGAAGAATGTACGAGGCTGCAATAAGGTCTTGTCACACGGTAGCTTCTCACGGAGTTGTTCAAATGATTTTGAGGCTAATTGTGCGGGATAAGTGTTGGAATAACAGCATGTCCTAAAACAAGACGTCCTTTCCTAGTTCAAAAATGGCCTTATATGGCCTTATATGTCCTATACGAGGACTTGCCGCTGGACAGTGTATGGTTTTTGGCCTCTCTTCCCTGAAAAGGGTATAAAATTTTATAGTAGTCAGTCCTACAGGATCTGAAAATATCCTAAACAGGGTAATTGTTGCACGATTGTTGCTGTGACGTTTGCCGGTCTCTAAAAAACTAACAATTGTGTAAAACAAGAAAGTGCGTATTTTTTTCGTTTGTCCTAAACAGGGAACGAAAATGGAAGGTGTTTTGCTAAACACGGTTGGTATTTTAGGACATTTTTTCTTCCTAAACAGGGTCAGGGCCCTGAGACCGCTTGATAACATTCCAGTCCTCTGCCGAGAAATGATCTACAGTCTGATAAAAAATTAAATAAATGAATAAAAATATTTGAAAGTATGTCGAACCAAAATAAAGAAAGAAAGAAAAAAGAAAAAGCTCTCTTTCTGCATAATGTACTTGCCTCATTGTTTTGGTAAGTTTGCCCCTTCTACCCCCCCCCCCCCCCCCCTGCCCCTTGCTGCGTAGAAGTCTGTTCAGTCACGCAACTCCGAAAGATGCGTAATCACGTTGACTGTCAAACGTGTACTGGCTTTCGCCTGCTTTAATTTTAGGTTCTTCTGCTTTAAATCGGTTTCATCTGCTTTGAAATGTGCCCTTCTGTTAATAAACGTGCTTCGAAAAAGTAGGATAGATAGGTCGAATGAAATTTCCGCTCGAATTAAATCTTTAGAAAGATTTTTTTAAAGTCAGACGTTACTCGCTCGATCGCTTTTGAACCGATCAGCAGCTGATGAAGCATTCTATAAACTGGAAAGACTTGTATCTTTCGTCTAAGGTAAGTCATTTAATAGTCTACATCTTTTCATTTAACTGTCAATTTAATGTTGTCAGCAAGAAGTTGTCTTAAAGTCCATTTCTTCGCCGGACCGAGAAACTGTTCGTTACATCGTAACTAATTAATTATTCAAAAAATGCACAAAATATCTCTAACTTTGGGGTTCTCAAGGGAGACGAAAAACAAAATACCCATTTCAGTTTTAACATATGTTTTAGTTCAATGCTTAAGCAACTTCCAGCGCGAATCCTAGAACAGTTCGTTATTGGGCACATGGAAAAAAACCTGATCGCGATGTAGCGATAAAATCGTAATTTTTATCACCTTGCAACATTCGCGTCCTAAAATGCGTTTGTTTCCATTTTAAGTCGTCGCCAAGAAGACAATCTCATGTCAAATGAGACGTGAAACACTTCCCAAATAAATATCTTAGGGCTAATATTTTCTAGCTTTGTTTTCTTTTGGACGAGAGTAATATTTTGGTAACTATTAAATTCGCCCTTAATTTTGGCTGTTTTGAGACTAAGGACGTGAGAAATATATTTTTCCAATTTTCCCAAAATTGAAGCGTTCTTTTGGAAAACAAACTACATCACGATTGTTAACTTTGTATTGCCTACCAACACTCCAAATATGAGCTAAAAGTAATTTTCAACTGTGGCCAACGTTTGCTCGAAATTTTCAGGCATTCGCTCTTAAGTCTGCATGAACGTCTTCTGAAGATGGAAACACAGTATAAAATCCAAACTCGCTGGGCTCCGTCAGATCCTCAGTACAGGTCCAGTTTGGTTGCTTACGAAGCTGTAAGAGCGAAACAGACCCTGGACCTAATATTGGTTTCTGGTAGAAGGAGGTGGTTTCTTCTTTCCCTTAAAAAGAAATACACAAAAGAAATACACAGGTATACGAAGATAAGCTCACAAAAGAGAGTTCATCTTGTTTTGAGAAAGAATCTTTCTTGAGAACGAATAACCGTGCTATCCTCTCTTTTTTAGATGGCCAGGCCCAAGCGAAACGTTTGTGTAAGAGCATCACCAAAGAAAGTACAAATTTGCGCAAGCAGCTGAAACGGTTCAACTCTTCTGTAGACATCCTTCGGCAAAATGAATACTCGTCGTTTTCTCCTCTTACGTGGGAAGATGTTAGTGACGTCAACAGGGCCATCTACTCAATAAATATCCCGAATGAAGATGATGTTCCCCTTTGCATAAAAAGATCAGCAGTCGATGCACAAACCTTGATTGCACGATGCTGTGAGGAGGTGAAATACCTACACGCAGAAATGTCAAATACCATTACTGCCTATTTCAGCAAGTGTCTTGAACTTGAAAGACGTCTTTCTTCATTAGCAAGTCGCCAAGAAGTTGAGACTTCCAGCATTTTTCATGGCCTTTTTTCCGTCATCGCAAAGCAACTGTATGACGAACGTGTGCGACTTTTTGCTGCCTGTAACATGTTCGAGAACGTCTTCACACCATCATTAGAAGTGACTAATTATATGGTTGAACATACGAAGGAGATCAACTTATTTGACACTTGGAACGCAGATGAAGAGGTTGAAAGCGACGAGGATGTTGACAGTGATAGTAATGACGAGTGACTGCTGTTATTGTGGTTGATGATAATGTTATGCTAAAATCATTACGTTGTGTCTTTACCCAAACACAAACACAAAATGTTGTTGTGAAACTATGAAGAAGTAATCAAATTGATTTTATCAAGGATAGCTAATCAAAACAGTTTTTTCAACTTTTAATCCATTTCCATCCTCGCCATCTGTAGCAACAGTCGACAGGAAACAGTTTCAGTCCTGTATAAAGATAGTTTTTAATAAGAAAACTAGACCATTATTTTTGGAGTTCAATTGATGTGAAGACACCTTTTAGCTTATTAAAAGAATACTTAATAACGTGTCATCGCCCGTTTAAAGTGGAGCGTGGAGAAGGAGGGTTGTAATGGTGGTGGTGTGTTAGTGACAAAGCAACAAATGTAATGGTTCCGGTGCTGCCCTTGAACAACAGTTTTAACAATTGAGAGCCCTTGCCCTTCTACCACTTAATGACAATGGTATGGGATCATTTGAAAGACTAATTCTTGCTAAACAAGACTTTCTTTACATGGTTTTAGGTCAACCGTGGCAACGAGAGAACCCATCAAAAACACCCTTAATTTCGGCTTTAGGTTCTCCTCTTCAAGAAAACGAAAGAATATTGTTTAGCAATAATAAAGGCTTTTAAATGATAACAAGTTGTTGTCAGTAAGTGATACGGAGTGATGCTATCAGTCTATTAAGGACAAGGGTTCCAAACTGTTTTGAGCTACCTGAAGACCACGAGGGACGGATTGCTTTAAAATTATGCGGTAAGCGCCAAGACTATTACCGGCAATAAACGAAATATTACGAAGAGGCCCTTTTAAAATATTCTTTTTTCTGTATCAATGATTACAGTTGAGAGTGATCAATTTATGCATTTCAAACAATTTTAAACAAGCCATTCGGCGCGGATATAAAATTCCACGAGCTGACACGGCAGGGAAGTAAACCACAGAAGCCAAATAGTCACAAAACCGGTTTGTGATATGACGCAGTGGGTGGGGGGAGGGGATACTTGGACAAACAACCACGTTTTAAAAGCGTAACTTTCGTGGTTTAGAGAATTTTCATTAAGACCGAGTCATAAATAAAACAAAAACAGTGTTGGTGAACTTCAATTTGTTTCTCCATATCTCCGATCTTGAATAAAATTGAGAGATTTCGGCTTCCGAACATCAGAAATAAAAAGCTTTTAAAAGCAACACCCCTGCCAAACATTGGCTTAGGAATTTGCTCATGGCTAGGTATAACCTTGCCGTAAAATCGTGGTGCCAGCACCGGTTCAGGTGTACTTAGTTTTAGCCCACAGCGGGAGCACCAAAATAGGGAAACGCTCTATTGGCATTCTATTTGCTCTGACATTTTCGTCCCCAGAGCAGCTTGGCCTTCGCGTAAACAAGGTCCTGCCCCTCGTGCTTAGTTTATTGGCCATAATTTTGTCATAAATGCCATAAAAGGGCTACACTTGTCCCGCAAATAGCGATGGCTAGTCTGGGCGAGTAGTGTTTTTACAGTAACTGAGACAAAAGAAGTCAAGTAACATACAAAATATATACATATATATGTGAATAAAGAAACAACAAATAAATAAAGGTGCACGTCTAAATCACCCAGTCCAGTCCAGTGGAGAAATTAATCCCAAGCATGTTCAGTCAGACATTGCTGGGGAAACCTTCTGAAATCTCAAGCTTACCGTATATATCTTGATGACCTTTCGTTTTAAAGTATATCGAACATTTGCGTCATGTGTCCTATTTTTGTCATTACTGGATTGTTATTAAAACCTGGGACGCTACGAGATTTAACCTTTTTCATTTTGTTTTTTTTAAATCCGTTATCATTTATAGGTCGCATAACGCAAATGCCCGACAATTAATTGAATACCGCAAGGGGAGTGAAGGTCATCACAGTTCTATGCGGATGCCGAGTTGAGAGTTGGCTATTAAAAAATAAAATAAAGAATTTGAGAGTATTTCCATTAATTTCCTGCAATGTACCCATTAGAAAATTACCCGTGGAAATGAACTTGCACAGTAATTTGATAATATTTTCTTTAGATCGTACACGACCCAGTCACCTCAGGTGGTGTTAAAGACTTTTTGCGGATAAAGTTGCAGGTTTAGGCGAGGCTGTGTTTCTGGTGTTTGGAATGTTCTTAATACTCTCATGGTCGTTTAGGTCGAGCGTAGAGCTGACAGTACATGATTATTGTAGGTGGTTACAATAAAAACGCGACGGTTCTGCAGTTGATTACGGCGATAGCAGTGCTGCTCGCAGTTATGTCGATGGCCTCTTTACCCCACAGGTGTACCGTTGCTGGTCCGTGCGTTCAACCATGTAACCCTAGTCCCTAGCCTATTAGTCCTAGTCCGGACTCGTTGACATGTTCTGAAGTGGCTAAGGTTTGAGTACGTGCAAGCTACAGGCCTCGAAGAAGTTAAGTTTTGCCTTAATTGATGGGCGTACGCGTCCACCCGGTTCTCCCGACGCTATCGGCGGTGACGGCCGCTAGCAGGCTAGAAAAGTGACAAAATACCCGGAATCACCCACAGGATTCTATGCCGGACAAATTCCAGTTTCAATTTATTTAAGAAGTAATTGAACTGCATTCATTTTTTCGCTGAACATCTTTCTCAGTGAGCAAAAATCTTAATTAGGACGATTTTTAGGCAGCTAAACAGCGCTACGAACCAAAGCGTGGTACCAATCAAGCTCCGGTCTACGTATAGTATCCTTCAGATGGGAAAAACTTCCGAAAAAAGGAAATTGGAATTTCGAAGAACCCCATAAAAGAGTCAAAAGAGCATTCCAGGCCGCCAATTGATCCCTGTTATACGATAACCCGATAAAGTGAATCAGATATTTGACCATGTTTCAAACTGGGTCCTCATTAAAAATGCAAAATGGCCGAAAATTTCGTTGTTTGTATTCATCTTTTTCTCGTTAGTTTTGCGCTGTGAGGCTGAAATTTGGCATGTGAAGTATCTAGATCAAGATCAACCAAATACTTAATGTACGCCTTAAACAAGCCAAACGAAAGGGTTGTATCGGCTTTTTTGAGGGTTTTTTCAATAAAAAATGCTGACGCAGCAAAAATTTGTAATTTTTGGCCCTTGCAATTGATAGAACGCATCGATTGACGTTAATGTACCAAATTTCATGATTATCACTTGAAAGAAAATCAAGCTATAGACTTCACAAATTCGGATTTTTTGAGGCATCTAATAAAGCCCGGTGAATATCCGACGTCAACGGCCAAACAATATATTGGGCTCGACTAGTAATTTGTAACCTGGTGCTCTTTTTTTTTTATTCAGTTTCAGTTATTTAAGAAGTGATTGAGCTGCATTCATTTTTTCGCTGAACATCTTTCTCAGTGAGCAAAAATCTTAATTAGGACCATTTTTTAGGCAGCTAAACAGCGCTATAAACCAGAGCATGGTACCAATCGAGCTCCGGTCTACGTATAGTATCCTTCAGATGGGTGAAACTTCAGAAGAAAAGGAAATTGGAATTTCGAAGAACCCCGTAAAAGAGTCAAAAGAGCATTCCAGGTCGCCAATTGATCCCTGTTATACGATAACCCGATGAAGTGATTCAGATATTTGACCATGTTTCAAACTGGGTCCTCATTAAAAATGCAAAATGGCCGAAAATTTCGTTGTTTGCATTCGTTTTTTTCCCATTAGTTTTGCGCTGCGAGGCTGGAATTTGGCATGTGAAGTATCTAGTTCAACTTCAATCAAATACTTAATGTACGCCTTAAACAAGCCAAACGAAAGGGCTGTATGGGTTTTTTTGAGGGTTTTTTCGATAAAAAGTGCTGACGCAGCAAAAATTGGTAAATTGTGGCCCTTGCAATAAATAGGACGCATCGATTGACGTTAATGTACCAAATTTCATGTTTATTACTTGAAAGGAAATCAAGTTATAGACTGCACAAATTCGGATTTTTTGATTCAAAGGCATATGATAAAGCCCGGTGAATATCCGACGTCTACGTCCAAACAATTATAGGACTAGACTAGTAAATTGCAGACTGGTGCCCGTTTTTTTGTTTTGTTTCCTTTTTGTTTGTTTTGTTTTTTGTTTCTTTCTTTCTGTCTTTGATACACATTCGACGCACTTAAAAACTCTAAAACGATATAAACACTGAAATTGGAAAGACGAAAACTACCACAGAAATCAGAGTCACTGTTGAGCACTGTCTACCCAGATGATTTCATCCAGGAGAAAATAGGGAGTCATGAAAAACTAGGAGCAGGGACAGGAGCAGGTTTTTTTTACCCCGCCGTCAGGACGGAGTCTAGTAATACCCGTTTTGTTTTTTTTTGTCGTCGCGGTCACTTGCCCCAGACCTCCGCTCGGTCAAAACAATTCTTGCCGGTAATGTGCGTTCGTTTAGCGTTTATTCGCCAGAATTTTCATGAAAGTTGGTGTAGAAAACTACTGGCGATTTAATGGCATAAAAACCGCTTCGCTGAAAGCAAGAACGAAGGTGCTAGCGAGCTTTGAAGCTGGCATGAATTCGCCAAACTTGCCCTGGCACGTAAACATTACATCACTGAAACACAGAAGCCGATTCGGGGAAGTCCCTTGCTTTCGCCAAGTTGAATAATTCAACAGTCAAATGCAAGCAGTTTCTGGGCAGTTTTGCTTTGCTTCGCCAAAATCTTTAGGGAAAGTTGTGTAGAAAAGTACAAGAAATTCAATGGAGTTGACTTCTCTTCGATGAGAGCAAGGACGAAGGTGCTAGCGAGCCTTGAAAGCCAATGATTCAAGCTACGTGCCGTAGCACATAAACATTACGTCATTGAAAGACAGAAGCGGATTCGGAGAAGTAACTTGCTTGCACCAAATCACTCATCAAATCACGGCCTAAAATAGACTTTTACGTTTTTTTCCCATAGCTACCAGTTTCCTTTAGATTTTAGAATAAGTTTCTTTATCAAGAAATCTATTTAAATTTCCGTGCCCTTGCTATTTAGAATTACGCTGGCATGTCAGTTCGTTTATTTAAAAAACGTGACGTACCTGAGTCACGCTACGGTCAAAATATTTCGTCACGTTCTTCTTCGCAAACGCTAGGACAAAGGGATGACCAAGGAATGAGGGATGGGGTTCATACTATCAGGGATTCATGTTATCACAGGGAGAAGGGTGCGGAGAAGACGTAAAGGGGAATGGCAGCAAACACGTCAAAGGTACGATAAATCACAAACTTTAAAATTTACACGCCTTGGGCTCGTATGTTGAGTGACCGTAACATATTTTGCCCCCTGGGAGGAGGAGAAAAACAGCGGGGTCCAATGCCCCTGGGGCGTTTCTTGTTTTTTAATAATGCGAAGAAGGACACAACATGTTGTGAGCGCTATATAAAAAAAATAATCAAAGGATTACAAACTAGATATTGATCATACCATGAGCTATAGGAAACATGGAGTTCGAATCGAACGTTGTTTCAAGGAAACAGCGCTGAAAGATGTCCAAGCTTCAATAAAATTATCACGTTACCGTTAGTTCTGTTGTTCTGTGTCTTTGGTTTCTACCTCATCTTCTGCAAATATCCCTGTTTCTCCCCGATTCTCTGCTGAGTTCGATGGTAGATGCTTAAACCACCCGCCATTTTGAAATTCCCTCAGTCCCAGTTCTACCCAGCTAACTGGAAATAAACCTCTCCTGTGAAGCCACTGGGTAGGAAGCACTTGGGCCGTTGCTAGGAGATTTGGGCCATTAGCCAATCGTAGGGCCGAAAAGACGATTGCTATTGTTTTTCAAATTCGTGTTTAGCTGGTAAGAGCAAAAATAACTTTCCAGTCCCCTGCTAGCAAACACATGTGAGAAAAAGTCGACTCTCCCCACAAGACAAGAGTCGGAAACGGAAATAAAATTTTCTTGTCGGGTCTTTTCCGGGAAACTTTTAGGGAACAGTATTATATTGCATTTGCCGAAATTCGGAGCAGCTGTTGTCTCCCCGAAGAAGCTAGCAATCACAAAAACAACATACAACATACATGTATTTGTTTGGCCGAAAACAAAAAGCATTAATTTTACCATAGAACACAAGTTGAAGGTTATATTCCGGGACGAAAACGGAAGAAGCATTATTTTATAGCCGAGCGCCGGAAGCAAATTTTTTGTTTCGTCTCGCTCTCCGCGCTTGGCTAAATAAACGCTTGTAAGGTCTTGTAATGCAGGCTATCTGAACAGACAGTTTCACTGAAACCATCTGTTTTTGCAACTGCTGATATTAGGTAGGTGAATTTTCTTAGCTGGGGCAATTGTTTTTCCTCCCTCGTAGTTAACCCGTCTTTTCTTCGCTACAATCGTTCCCGGGAAAGCAGCTCTCAAAAGACTTCCAAAATTGTTTTTGTTTACGTCTCTGGCAATGTTCCTCGACCTTAACATGAAAATAAAGTGTTTGTAGGCTTCGTCCACACTAATTCCATGATTTCCCGGCTGATCGGAACAGTTTTCCTTCTCGACAACGGAAAATAATTCTCGCAATATAAAATGGACATTGAGGTTTTGATCAGCGAGTACACAGGCTCGATTCGTTTCGAAAACGGGAAATAAACCCGAAAGTAAATATCTCCTTCAAACTGTAAGCGTAAACTAAAGTTAACAATCAAATACGAAAGAACTGGCCACTGATGCGATCTGGTTTTCAACTAAACATGAATTTAAATTTCGCAATTTGTTTCTACTTTTTGAATTTCCGAGAAAACCCCTGAAAGAAGAACCAAGATAGAACCTAATTTGAATTGCAAATTTTAATCCGTTGCACGACGACCTTCCATATATGGAAGTCCGTCGTGCAATGTTCTTACAAGCTCGTGACGATAGCCTGGCAAAGATAGCCTACCCACTCGCTTTAGGGGTTTTTGTTAAGCTGAGTAGAACTGGGACTGAGTGAATTTCAAAACGGCGGGCGGTTTAAGCATCTACCATCGAACTCAGCCGCTGAGAGAATCGGGGAGAAACAGGGATATTTGCAGAAGATGATGTAGAAATCCAAGACACAGAACAACAGAACTATCGGAAAAGTGATAATTTTATTGGAGTCTCGACATCTTTCAGCGCTGTTTCCTTGAAACAACTTTCGATTCGAACTCCCTGTTTCCTATAGCTCATGATCATACATCGATAGCCATAATCATCGACCTTTGATTTCAATTTCCTTTTAAGTGAACTGAGTTGATAAATTCCGGCGGGAACCACTGTTACAGTGTACCACGACAAGCCCAAAACCTAGCTTTCGAACATGCCCATGTGGCCATTTTACACCTTAATACGGCCTGAAGTCCGCAATTGTGGGATCTAGACTGCGAAGGAAAAAAGAATATGACTGGCAACAATGATAACAGTGAATCTGGGTCCCACCTTGTCGTTGGACGATAGAGGGAGAGGTGAGGGGAACATCGGTGCAAGGGTTGAGAGGAGCAGGCGCTGGAGTTGGTAGAAGGTAAATTGATTGTCACCCTCTGTCCCAACAAAAGCGTTGCACAGTTTATTATTCCGATTTTAAAGCGTTTTGTCGGTAGTATTTCCACACAGAGTTAATTTGCCTTGGTTTCACAATGCATGACCTAATCACGTCCAAGTCTAATTAAATCCAGTTATGTTTGGAGGGAGTTTAGGGAGTGTTATTCCTGCAAGGGAGGAAGACCATATTTATGCGACTACGAGAGCGACGAAGGTGTTGTTAACCGTCGCGGGTCCCGGCTATTCTGCAAATCTTTGACACCGTCCCTTCAACGATAATAGCAATAAAAAATCTTTATTTTAATTACTAGATTTTAATAATTATAATAATAATAAATTTAATAACTTTATTGTAATAGTTATTTGTACAAATCTTTAGTTGATCAGATTGTCCTAAAATATGTATATGCACGTTCTAGTTTTCTCAGTTGAGCACTCTGAGAACAGTTCTACAGTGGTATACATTGTTTTATAGATAATTTATTAATGAAAAAGACTGCCTGCCTGGAATAACCACAGGAAATAGCGGAAAAAGGTATCCAATAAATTGAAATGCCGCGGGATACAGGTCCCCAGGATCAGAGGATAGCACAAAATTACATATCAACTAGAAAGTACTACAAATTTATACAGATTATTAAAATGAACGCAAATAAATGATAGCTTTTTACAACTTATCACATTTCAGTACAATTTACAACATCAATCATGAATGGACTATGAAAGTAAATAATATTGACTACTAAGAAGGTAAAACAGTTTAACTTTTACTAATCTATGAATTAAACTAGAAAACGAGACAACTGCAATAAAAAACAATAGTATATCTAATAGTCGTAGAAAGATCACGTTCCCTTCCTCTAGACATTATCGAGTGATTATCAAGTTAGTAAGACTAGGTAGCCAACAATGCTCACAAACCAATTGGCCGACCGGAGCTAAATGACAGGTTCTGCTGCAGGACGCTAGTAGAAGTCGGTAATGCTTGAATTCCCTGGATGGGATTCTTGTCCATCGCAAGCAAGGTTACTTTGGTACGGTTCGGCGGTACCCATTTCTACATTCAGCGATAAGACTTTATACACTGGGAAAACACTCATCTGATTTGTTGAAACATAGCTCATCGTATTACTGTTATGAGGAGGGGGTTGTTGGATAAATTCACCCTAAATCTTTTACAGATCTTTGCAGTAGGGAACAAACAATATGCGCACTTAAAGAAAAACAATTCAAAACTATTCAAAGGACGTAGTGGTGAAGATCTGCAGTAATTAGCAAGACAACTTAACAGGAGGTAATTAATTAGAAACAGTTGAAAGAACAACAACGGTGATTCACCCAATTCGTAACTATATTTCAACACGAGGATGTCCAGACTATAATGAGTTTTTCTGATACATGTTGTTAAGTCCATTCTGAGTACCACTCCCTTAAAGAAAACATATATTGAAAGTTGGAACTTTGCTTACATTGTGTGTAAGTATTGATTTGCTCACTCTTCAAGTGTACTGAATGAGCTGAAGAAAGCAATGTTTAAAGGGGCACTGTCAAAATATTAAAATTAAATGATTATCATGCCAAAAGGTGTCTTGACATCAAAAGAAGCCCACAAGTAATGGACAAAACAAACAGTTTACTGTTGTCACATGCTAGACGGATGGCAAGGATTAAAATCCCTTTTAAATCCCGTTCTAAAACTGTTACCATCGAGTTCAGTTTTGACCAAAAAGAAACATACCAAAGAATAGCAAAACCCTTGACACTGCCCCTTTAATGAAGTCAATCACCGATGCTCTACTTTCTACTTCGTAACTGTCTCTCCCTGGACATTATCGTCCTTGGAGAGACAAACTGATCGGGATGGAGGCCATCTTTAAGAACCTCGACCTCCGAAACGTTTTGTTTATGCATATGGCCGCTTTGTCTATGTCTGATGTAATCAGTCGGCCAGGCAACGAAACTTCCGGCCTCAACTTCGCCAGAATGGGTGGGGTACTCCTGCCATGGCTCCACTTTGTTCTTTGATATTATATCAGTTACCATGACAGGTACCCATCCATCTTTTATGGGACGCCCATGTACTTGGCTTTGAGAAGTTTGTTGGCCGCGACAAACCAACCTGTTGAACTGGTCCAGAAGGTCAACCTCATGACCTAAACCCGGCAACAAAAAAATGGTAGTAAGGTTACAGAAATGCCATACAGCAATGTAGTACATAATGTTGTATATAGCTTTTTACACTTGTACATAGCTCCTATACCTATACTAACACATCTACCGCATTATTGTTATTTAATTACTTTCATTTTTGCACCTCTACTTATTAGTTTTATTCTAATTTTATCTAGTTTCAATAAGTTAGATAGATAGACAGATACTGACAGACAGAAAGACAGACAGACAGACAGACAGACAGACAGACAGACAGAAAGATGAGTGGAAACACGCCTTCACTTCCACTAACGGCAGTGTCTGGTTCCGTGGGAGGCGTACCAGTAGTGGGAACAGGATCCTTCTTTTGACTCATCGGTGAATCTAAATGCATGGAAAAAAAACAGTTGTGCAAAAAAATGTAATTTAGATACTCAATCAAATTTAATGAAATGAAGAGGTGGACGCATTTGTTGAATTTACTCAGTTACCAGTTATATAAAGTTCAAGTGGCCCTTATCTGGCCTCGTGTGTGCACTTGACAGAAAGCACATAAATCGCATTTCATTCTCGCCGAATGTGATTCCAGCACAAACCGAAAGATCAAAGCCCAATGGTCGTAGAAACAACAAGTAATACACAACTGCGAATTGCATCCGAAGTAATTGAATTGTAACGCCTTAAGATTTCGCCTAAGAAACTAGTGGCGGATAGTTGAAATAAATACCTGATTTTCCTGGAGTTTTCTTCTTCTTGCGCCTGCTCCTTTTTTGGGAAGTGGCCGCAGCATCCTTGGCAACTTTAGCCATCTGTGTCTTGCCTGTTATTGTCAACAGCGAAGCAGCATTAGTATTAACAGTCTCCGCAGCGACAATAATAAAAACGAGAAAGTGAGGCCGGGACTACCGAAAGACCGAAGGGGTAAAGTAAAGTAAAAAGGGAAAAGTAAAAGTCATAACAAAAGTTAAATTGTTTAATGATGAAATTTGCAGCATGATACATGGTCGTCTTGTTGATACTTACTAAATTTGGTAACGATGTTTGAAACCACGTAATTCAGAAAGGTACTGTCCTCTGCAAGTTCTGACATCTGTGGAGAGAACAGCTTTTCGGGAACGGCCCCGCCGTACCCCACCCAAATCGAAGGACAGCCCAGTTGATCCAGTCTTTTTATCTGTTAACAAATCAAGCAACTAAATAACTGAGACGTAGGAATTTTAAGATTTATGTATATATTTATGGGCTTATTATAAAATTCAACTATAGATATATATATATATATATATATATATATATATATATATATATATAGATATATAGATATATATATATAAATTTTTTTTTCTGTGAAGGTGATGAAACAACGACAGAAAACCTTTCCAATCATGTATTTATCTTTCAGTTTTTTCTTAAAATTCTAACTTGCCTGCTGCTATAATGACACCTGACAAGGAGAATATAAAAGCACGGCCTACGAAGTCGTTATCTGGCTGGATGCAGGGAAACTGAGAACGCATTACATAATCTAAACAATGTAACGAATGCGAGATGTAGAATTAGAAAGTCATAACGTAACAAAGAATCCAAGACAATTTTATTCCACAATATAGCTTTAGATTTCGACTCTGAGTGTATCTGGACATCTCACACTTACATACAAGACACATTTAAGCGGTCTACTAAATATACCAGGATGCAAGCTGGTCTACCTGTTCAGACTTGCGGATAAGGTTATCTAGTGTATTCACCTTAAAGGGGAGACACACACTGGATACATTTTTATCCAAAAAATAACACTGGAAAGGCGTCCATCGGATAGGTGGCGCACGGTACATTTTCTCACTGAAGCTTAAGAAAGCATGAGTCATTTATTGGTGTAGACCCTCCCCCCGAAAAAAATGTAAAAATGTTGGAACCCAAAAAGAACATTGCAAATGTTCTCAGTTTCTATTCATCAAGTTTTATTGGGTCACCAGCTGCAATAGCTTTTCGTTTCGTTTTTGAAAAGTCGTGATCATTGTCAGACTTAATATAAATAATTTGCAAAAGCTATGCCTTAACATGCTTGAGTTGAACCGCTAAGGTCAGACAATTTCTTCCAAAGTGTGTAATGCTTAAAAAAAATGATAAAAAGTACATACGTTAGCATCTATATTGGCCACAATCTTTCTAATCAGCCGCTCTCTTGGGATTGCTTCTGTAGGCTCAACACGATTTTGCTGCTCGGCGATTTTTTGAAACGTATCTCGCTCCTCCGAACTAAGCTGGTGGTAGGCGAGATTTCCCTCCTTTTGAACGTCACCAGGCCCAAGACCATCAGCAATCATTTTCTGAGCTTAAAAAAAGAAATATCAAGAATTGAAAAAATGACCTGCGAAATCAGTGTTTAATTTGTCCTGGAATATAGAACGTATGTCATACATTCACTTGAGTGTCTTGCCCAAGGACTGAAACAGTGTGAGGCCAATATACCTTGTGGAAAACTGAAATGGCAAGAGTATGATACTAAATAGAACGTTAAACCTTATTCAATGGTTTTACAAATGATACGCTCACTTATTTTGCGTGTTCTCGAGTCCTTTTATGATTAAATAAG
This sequence comes from Siderastrea siderea, assembly GCA_964030785.1. NCBI lineage: Eukaryota > Metazoa > Cnidaria > Anthozoa > Scleractinia > Rhizangiidae > Siderastrea > Siderastrea siderea. The sequence continues at coordinate 19,945,674 of OZ034974.1, read as the reverse complement.
GCAAAAGTGGAATAATAAAAAGTCTCATTTGTTTTGTTCTAATAATGAATCTTATGTTTTTTTCTTCTGTTTGTGCCTTGCTTAAAGCTTATTATAATGAAGAACTTTCTTCAAATACTTAATTGATAATGTGAGCTAATAACGTGCGTAATGACGAGTAAACAAGAAGGAACACTCGCCAGCTGACTCGCCGTGGCATGAGATCGAGAAGTTTTTGGGACCAGCGGGCTGGGTATATGTTATAGAATAGGAATGTTATAGCCCAGTGATTTCGTGTTGCCTGTTGTCATTCCTTCTTTTCCCTACTGTTACCAACACCGTCCACCCCAAGCCCAACTGCATGACTGAGTCCCCATGTGCATGAATGGTTATCTAATATATCAACTTGACGAGCAAAAAGAATGACTAAAAAATGATTAGTTACACCTAGCAAGGTTTCCGAGAGAAAGCAAAAGGCGCTTCAATGAGGAATACATAAAATCAATCAGAATTTAAGCATAGTATGTTTCATACTATAAACAAAGTACTTACCTTTTTCACCAGAGAGAAACGTGCTTTTGAAAACGGAATAGCTGGACTTTTTCCGTTTTTGCCCGGGAACATATTTGAGTGTGTTATTTATCGGCTCCCTTGGACCCCTCTTAGACGTCAATCCTCTTCTTTTCCTTTCATTTCCTATCCAATACTTTGGCATAAGTGTTCAAGAAATAATGGCGGTTAAACAACATCAAAAAATTACTACAAAAAAGGGAAACAAACTAAATAACAGTACGTTCATGTACTGATTGGTGTCAGTTATACTACTTTTATTACAATTAGGTGCATCTTTAGGGGGAACTGATCTCGGTGTGACGGCTGTGTATCACGATGGGAAATTGAACAAAATATTAATTGGCACACAAATTCGAAAAGGCGAGATACCTTAATTGTTTTTTCGCTTGCACCTGTGGCTTGCACTGCCACAGTTATCTTTTCCTTGTGTCCAGTACTGGTCAAACCATCCTCCCACAATTCCTTCAGTTTTTCAATTTGGGCCTTGGATAATTTAGAAGGTGGCATCTGAAAAATAACAACACAGAAACCATGGGATTAACAAGTTCGCTAATCTAACCTTATTGGGTTACAATAAGGTGTGACTGATTTCAAGAATCCCAATACAATTACCGAAATCACATGATTCTAAATGAGCTAATTGTAATGCACACATTACTGGTCGGATTGTAATGAGACAATTGAAATCCTGATATTACTATTTGTCATGAGACAATTGTAACCCAAAAATTACTGGATTGTAATAAGACAAATTAACCCACAAGTTATTGGATTGTAATATTAAGACAATTGCAACCCACAGATTATTGGATTGTAATAAGACAACTGTAACCCGCAGATTACTGGATTTTGTAACCCACAAATTACTGGACTGTAATGAGACAACTGTAACCCACAAATTATTGAAATATAATAAGACAACTGTAACCCATCGATTACTGGCTTTTGTAACCCACAAATTACTGGATTGTAATGAGACAACTGTAACCCACAGATTATTGGATTGTAATGAGACAACTGTAACCCACAGATTACTGGCTTTTGTAACCCACAAATTACTGGATTGTAATGAGACAACTGTAACCCACAAAATATTGAAATGTAATAAGACAGCTGTAACCCAAAGATTACTGGCTTTTGTAAACCACAAATTACTGGATTGTAATGAGACAACTGTAACCTACAAATTATTGAAATGAAATAAGACAACTGGGGATTACTGGCTGTTGTACCCACAAATTACTGGGTTGTAATGAGACAACTGTAACCCACAGATTATTGGATTGTAATGAGACAACTGTAACCCACAGATTATTGGATTGTAATGAGACAACTGTAACCCACAGATTACTGGCTTTTGTAGCCCACAAATTACAGGATTGTAATGAGACAACTGTAACCCACAGATTACTGGCTTTTGTAACCCACAGATTATTGGATTGTAATGAGACAATTGTAAACCACAAATTAATGGATTGTAATGAGACAATAAAATGTAACACACAAATTATTGGATGGTAATGAGAAAATTGTAACAAACAAATTATTGGATTGTAATGAGAAAATTGTGAACCACATTTATTATTGGATTGCAATGAGACAATTGTATTATACACAAATTATTGGATTGTAATGAGACAATTGTAACACACAAATTATTGGATGGTAACGAGACAACTGTGATACACAAATTATTGGATTGTAATGAGACAATTGTATCACACAAATTGTTGGATGGTAATGAGACAATTGTAACCCACAGATTATTGGATTGTAATGAGACAATTGTAATGCACAAATGATTGTATTGTAATGAGACAACTGTAACACACAAATTACTGGATTGTAATGAGACAATTGTAACCCACAAATTATTGGATTGTAATGAGACAATTGTAACACACAAATTACTGGATTGCAATGAGACAATTCCAACACATAAATTATAGGATTGTAATGAGACAATTGTAACCCACATATTACTGGATTGTAATGAGACAATTGTAACACACAAATTATTGGATGGTAATGAGACAATTGTAACCCACAAATTATTGGATTGTAATGAGGTTATATAGTTTAGCTTAGATTATTTGCAATCTTGTAATACATTTTTTTTCCTTGTCTGTTTGAATTTATTTTTGAGGGCCATATGTTAGAAAACTGTAAAAGGTTAATATGTTCACCCTCGTTAAATAAAGTGTATTGTATTGTATTGTATTGTATTGTATTGTATTGTATTGAGACAACTGTAAACCACAAATTATTGAATTGTAATGAGACAACTGTAAACCCCAAATACTGTAAATAATTGCAACCCACAGATTACTGGATTGTAAATGACACAATTGTAACCCACCAATTACTGGATTGTAAATGAGATAATTGTAACCCACAAATTACTGGATTGTAAATGAGACAATTGTAACCCACAAATTACTGGATTTTAATGAGACAATAATTGTAACCCACAAATTACTGAATTGTAAATGAGAATGCCCTTGCAACCAACAAATTACTGGATTGTAAATGAGAATGCAGTTGTAACCCACAAATTACTGGCCTGTAATGAGACAATTAATGTTATATTGTAACCCACAAATTATTGGATTGTATAAATGAGACTAATTGAAACTCACAAATTATTGGATTGGAATGAATAATTGAAACCCAAATTTTCTAAAAGTTGTTGTATAAGATGTGGATTGTAAATGAGAATCTCAATGCAACACAAAAATTACTCACCAACAATAATTAATGCACATGTCACCCACAAATAAAATTGTGAAGAGAATGCACTTGTGACCCACAAATTACTGACTTGTAAATGAGATGCTTGTCATCCATTTAAATTGTTAGTTTGTAAATAATGGTAATTAATGTACAGTCGAATATCTCTTTAATGTGGACGCCAAAGGGATAGAGCTGTGTCCATCAGTTAAAAAAGATTCTGGATTAGATTAAGAGGCAGAGATTATATCAATTTTGCATTCCTTCGGACCAAGTACACTGTTCGTAATGGAGTGTATGTATTGTAGAAGTATCCATAAGGAGAGGTTGGACTAATTATGTTGGAAATCAGCTGATTGTGAACCAAAAATTAGCTGTGATAACAAAACACATGGAACCTACAAATTACAGAGTTGTCATTATATAGCGGTTTTCAACTGATCAAGTGTGGAAAAGTTTTACGTCACTACACTATCTGATTGGTCAAAAGAGGCTTGCACCACTTTATCAACCAATATGAATTAAAACCAAAACCAATTTTGTCACCACTTGCTCATGGTCACGCAAGTTTTCCATGCTTGATACTGGTTACATTAATTTGCTTTGAGGTCTGAATTACATTATTAATTGCATCTGCTGTGGGTGGTCAGAGACATTACTTTGGATTTGGCTTGAACAAAACTCGATCACACTAATTTGTAAACCACAAATTACTGGATTGTAAACGAGATGATTATTGCAATTAAACCACAAAATAAGCTTGTTTATTATTCAACAAATTGTCACCATGCCCATATATGGTAAGGAAGCCCTCAATATCTGTCATCCTACATGACAGATATCCTGCGATATACGTAAATGACCATATTTGGAAGTGCACTGCAGCTTTTCTTTCATTGCTTGTTTGGCGGCCATTTTGAAAAGCGAGGCAGTTTTAGCAGTGTTCTCCGTAAATTTTGACTCTCTGGAAGAAACTTTCCACGATTAAATACTCTCAAAAAGTCAACAAGTATTTGCTTCAGCTCACAAAGATATCCAGAGGTTAACTTGGAATTTTCAAAGTGAGAACTCAACCAAGAAAATGCTATTGCGAACGAAGCAGCACACTTGCTCACGGAAAGTTGTAAAGACTAAAGTTGAAAAGATTTTAATTTACAGGAAGAGGACTTATTCTCGGTAAGGTAGCAATATTTTTTTCGTTTGTCTTGTCATTTCCAAACATGAGTTTGTAAATAAGTCTTTTTAAGTGAACGGTAGTAAACTTGAAATTCTGTTTTGATTTTTATTAAGCTTATGTGTTGCTAGCTTTTAGCGTTTTTATCATAGAGCCGTAGTTTTTCTCGTTCTGAAAGTGGTAGGCGATGGGAATTTGTTGAATAATAAAACAATTATCCTGCTCAATCTTGCAGAATATCCCCTGATTTAGCCAACTCGGCCTACGGCCTCGTCGGCTAAGTATCAGGTGATATTCCGCGCGATTTCGCAGGATAATTGTTAAATATTTGTAAACAACATAATCGTAATCCACAAATATTATTGGCTAATGTAAATGAAAATGCACTTGAATTTTAACCCACAAATTACTGGATTGTGAATAAAATGAATAATAAGCCGGAAAATATCGATTTGCAAACGGGATAATTGTAATCCACAAATTATTGGCTTGTAATAAAAATGCACTTGTAACTCACAAATTACTGGATTGTAAATCCAGATGATTGCAACCCACAAGTTACGGGATTATTCTAATCCACAAATTGTTGCTTTGTAATGATAAATCACAAAGGAGGTAACCCGCAAATTACTGGATTGAAAATGGGATAATTGTGGTTTGTAATGCATGGTTCAATTTTACCTGTTACCATCCCCCCCCCGGGCAACCCCGGGGACAAGTCCAGCCCTTCGGTCCCGGGGGTGGGGAATTGTTTGAAGCCGTCTTGTCCCGGGGGGAGGGGGGCGGGGCAAATCGAAAATAACTTCTTGTTGTTCTTGTGAAGTACGTCACTTCTCGGTTGACGCCGGACCGCGTGGAGAAGACTGCCTATTTCCAGGGAGAATCTCTAGAATTTGTAGCAGACTGGTTAGAGAAGATAATCTCTCAAAATTAAAATTTGTATTCGAAGGTACTTTTATTTTAAATTGTTAAACGAATGTGCGTTTGATGCGTACTCGAATAGTTGGCGTTCATCACAAACAAAGATTTATTTCTTTTGTGAGCGTATTCTTATGTATATACTAAGACGACTTAAATAGACTCTATATGAAAACGGATGCACGGCTTTGTATTTAACAGAGGTCTCAGTCCAGTGTTCATTCTTATGAAACAAGCTAAGAAAACCTCCTTTAAAATGCTGCCATCGACTTGTTCACGGGCCTCTTGTGCGTATGTGCTATATTTAGAATAAATCACTTAGCGGAAATTCTTTACTCGCTAGCCGTATGCAGTTAAGGGTTTTTCTTCAGTTTTTTTTTCAAACATAGTCAGTGCATGTTTTTATTACATTATACATGTAGTGTCCTTCGTTCAAGAAACTCTAGAAAAGCGTTTAAGTTCTTGTCAAAATGTCTGGTTTTGCTATTGCACGGAAATCAATATCGTAATCTATGTTTTGTACATAAAACAACGTATTTGTGGTCGATGAGCAGTCCCGGGGGTGGGGAATTGTCTCTTTTTGCGTGCCCGGGGGTGGGGAATAGACCGCCAAGTAAGAAAAAAATTGCAAATCCCCGGGGGTATGCCCGGGGGGGGGATGGTTACAGGTAGAATTGAACCATGCATAACCGGGATAAGGTAACTTAAAGTGTAATCCACAAATTAAGACACTTATTTGCTTTAAATGTTAGTGTACTTGTAAGCCACAAATAAATGGTTTCTATTAGCATAAAATGACAGTGAAATGAGATGCATGATTGTTATACATAGGTTGCTGGTTTGTATCCCAAGAACAGTTGAATGCCGCCCATAAGCAATGTTCTCTGAACACAAATAATTAACTACCAAATTTAACCGATTCGTAAAGAGGATAATTTATTTGTCATGCACGTACAGGGAGCAATCGATAGATCCCAGATAGACGGGTTTTGTATCCCTTAGAGAGAATAAATACCTGTAAATAATCCATACTAACTTAATCTTACCTTGAAACGCTTTACACGACGAGAATTAAAAGAATTGATGGTTAATTACGGGTAAACCTTCCGACGTTCGGCAAAATGTCTGAGCGCACCGCTGCACCGATTTGTAGTTTCGCGCGAGAAACCTATCCCACTCTACCACCCCTCCCTTAGTTGAATATTTGTATTGGGTACAGCTTCATTACAAGCATTAACTTATTGGTTACAACGTCATAACAATTCCAGTAGTTACTGGGTTACAACGTGAGGAACGGGTGACCATGTTGTCCCATGTTGTCACTTGCAGCAACTGCTGACCGGAAGAAGGTCCTTTCAGGTCATCCTTTCTAACCACCACCATGTGAAACAGGCAAGTTGTATACGTGATCAGTTTCCACAGCACAGGCTAACCATTATCTACTTGAGTGGTGGACTGTGCTTTCTGTCAACAAATACTGTCATTCTAAAACCCCCCAAATTTTGGTTCTGGCCTCAGCTGTTCAGTGGCTGGGTAACTTTATCCGCGTAACTGCACCCTTGAAAAATCACTCCCACTTTGGTCTCGGAAAAAAAAAATCGCCCAGGGTTACTATCCGACAAGGTGGTGGTAAGTAGCAATGACATGCTTTCAAACCTGTGGTGTTGGCCAGGGGTGTTCATCAAAGTTTCAAAACCTTATTACCCTTTTGAGATGCCTCCCCTTCCATGTACCAAGGACAAGAGTTGCACCTCTTAAACTATGCCTCAAAAATAAGACAAAGGCAGAGGATCATTGTGGGATTCTTGTCCCCTTCAACGCTTCAAGCGTTCAGTTTAAGGTGTATTCTGGTAACCCTTTAACCTGCAAATAAATTTCCCTACCCCTTTTGGGCAGAACATCCCCATAAAACCTACTTAATAGGGAGTACCCACCCGGGGTGTTGGACAACTCTCTTAGGTGGCCTACCTCCAGGTACATAAAACTATACATTTTTACCCTACTGATGGACACTTAAAAGGTGGCCGTAGTGTACAGTGAGTTTATATGCTAGGCTCATCTGTACCAGTTAAAACTAATGATCTACCGAAATATTTATTACATGACAGAAATGCAAGAATTGTTCATCTTAATATCAGTCTAATCTTTTTTATTAACAAAAACAGTTACATCAAGTTTAGCCACTCACAAGTGCAAGTTTACATGTTTTGTTCACAAGTGTACATTTTACATGCAGCATCCTAAAATATACCTTAAGTCATAATTTCAAGAACATCTTACACCATATGCATTTCCTCATGACAATGTTAAGAGTTGCACAAAGAAGAATCTACATAATAATTACTAAACTTAACTTTCTTATTTTCTGTCAAATTTACACAATAACAAAAGACAAATATCTGAAGTGGTGTTGCACTTATTTTTACATGTAGCCTGATGCAATTATATGTTTTGAAGGAGCTGTGGATGATGGCTACTGTACCCCTAGCCTCTTTAAACAGGGTACTTTAAGTATTGGGGGATAGGGTGCTACTTTGTTCCCTTAGCACTTGGCTTGCACAATTTTTTCCCACCAAAGAGCCTGTACACAGGTTTACTGCCACCGGACCCAATCTCATTCTCAGAGCCCTCATTACCCTTGTCTAGCAGAATGGGAAACGAGAAGCCCTCGGTCCCGACCACTGGTCTAGGGTAACAGGGACTCTGGGAGCGAGATTGTGCCAGACCGGCTAACATGTCCTGTCAGGGGATAAGACAGTTTAATTCAGAATCTACCGGCTAACATGTCCTGTCAGGGGATAAGACAGTTTAATTCAGAATCTCCATCCCTCAAACTCATTTGAAAAGTTATATCTGAGGCTCGATGTGCACAATATGAACACAATTTCACCTCAAAGGAGGTTCATCTAATCTCGTATCCTTAAGAATAGAAACTAGGAATACAATCAGAACAGAGATTTTTAACAAACTAATAATTATTACCAAAGTACAAGACTTTTGTGATAAATATACTACCTAACATTAATTTTAACAACAGAAAACATGCATGCATATTTTCTGCTGTCTACCAAATATTTAATTTACACATATAAACAGCAGACATGGTATAAATTATCCCCAAAACAACAGTTCATATCATAATTGTAGTTTAGACCCCCTGCTTCTTGTAAGCTTCTTTAAATATTCAAATGAAAGCAGATTATTTTTTTGTCACACTCACTGACAAGTGCTATTCTTTATCACAATTTTACTAGATAAGCTTCCCCCCTTTAAGCATTACTTAAAAACTCAATTTCTACCAAAAAACAGCCAGGTTTAATGCTGATGTGAACCAACTTTAGGCTTAAGCTTTTGAATCACGCTGGCTGCTCAGCTGGTCAGTCTTACATTTGCAGGAAAGGATAAGGGTTTTATGAAATGGGATGAAGGGGAGGTTTGGGATTATGAATCGGTGCATATCCCAAAAGAGGCCAGTATGGGGCATGCACATATCATCTCACATGATTAAAAAAAAAAGGTGCATATATTCACCCCCTTTTGAGTCTGCAGTTGATATACTAGTGACTTAACTAGCACTCTAGTTCATTCATCTTTCCAAGTTGAAATTGTGAAATCTGTTGAAGGGTTTATCGACCAACTAGAGGCCTAGTCATCATGGTGGTTTAAGCGTTGCAAGTCTCCAGTACGCATTCTTCTCTTTAAGATAGTGTCCTTGGAAGCAGTTTTCAAGTCATATGCCAGTCCAAGCATGGCGCATATGTCGATAAACCATTTAGAAGGATTTATTGGTGAACCCAATTCACTTGTTGCATAGTCTTGTGGGAAGGTGTGATGATAGTTGTGGAATCCTTCACCACCGGTTGCTATGACAACAGAGAAGTTCTCTGAAGGGTTAATGTTCTTATCGTAAGGCCTTGATCCCCACATATGAGCCACGCTGTTCACGCACCAAGTTGCATTAAGGGTAAAGGCATACCGGAATGCATAACAAATTATAAATGCATTCAGGAGGCTCTCATTCCAAAAGTACCATGGAACCACGCTTGGAATCACCACATTGAACAGAGTGGTCAGAAGCTTGTAGTGTCTAAAATAAAAAAAAAAACCTAACTGTCAGTTTTTTCAAGTTTAAAATCAGTGTTCACAGTCTTACTTGATTCACACAAAAAAGTGCTAAACAAACTACATTCAAGAGAGAGGAATCCCAAGGGATAATGTGACAGGAGTACTCATTTAAAATTTTGAAAGGAACTCCAGAGAGCACACCTGAAAGTATCAGGAATTCTTTTCTTTGGTTGTGGCTCAAATTTACTTTTACCTCTAAGAGGTACACATTCTGAAAACAAAAAAAAAAAAGATCCATTTCCCTATTCTGGTCATGTGGCAAAAAATCCATACCTTATAACAGAGCAGTTAGAAAACATTAAAATGGTAGCAGATCCAGACCTTTCCATAAGATGAGAAACAAGACTGTAAAATGGGACACCCAAGTACCTTTCACAGATCTGCCATCATTTAAGCTAGTGACACAACAAACCTAGCTTATACACAGTGTAGCCTTCCAAGTTCTTTCTCCCCATCTGGGGTTTGAAGAATGAATATTGGGTTTCAAACTAATTATTCTCACGTCTTGTGCTTTCATTGTTAATTTTATCTGAGAGATACATGGTACGGACAAACTTAAGTAGACCCAGGGGAGGGGAAGGGTGGAAGGGAAAGGGTTTTGCATGTTCAGAAAACAGGTGGTAAGCAGTGCCCACTCACTATGGGTCCTAAAAGAACAACAACAATAACGAAAAAAAAGTTACTCATTTGGTTCTTCATACCTTCGCTGGAACATAACGATTTTGTCTTCGTACAAATCTCTCAGATCCAACTGCTTTCCTTTCTTTATGACATCTGGGTGCTTCTTAACCATCAGCCATCCAACGTGTGAGAAAAAGAAACCCCTTTTAGCGTTGTGTGGGTCTGCGTCGGTTTCAGAACACTTGTGGTGTACCCGGTGGTCCCTCGCCCATTCGAAGATGTCGTTTTGCCCGGCGATGCAATTGAATACCATTAGCAGCAATCTCAGAGGCCATGTAGCTTTGTAAGAACGGTGTGCCCAGAGTCTGTGTACGCCACAAGTAATGCCGAGTCCACCAAGGAAATGACACAGCCAGGTCCAGAACCAAGTCCGTGGATCTGCTCCGGGTATGAGATAAATGCCATATAAGGCCATGAGGTGCAGCACGACCATGAAATAAACATTTAGCCACACGATTTCCCGTTCCGGGCGCTTTCGTCCAAAGTCGGAAATTTTCGTCTCCGGGTCGATGGTTTGTGTCTGCGTGACCGTCTCACTTGGAGCCATTTTCTACTGTCAGTGAAGAAATAAATTGAAAAAAAAAAAATTTAACTGCGCTGTAAAATACAAACTCAGCAACAACAAGGTAAATTATTTATGAGTTTGTTAAACCCAGGGGAAAACCGTCGCGGTAAATACTGTGGCGAAAAAAGTAAACATAATTCAAACCAGACAGTAAATTATTTTTAAAAAGCTTTGTCGCCGGAACCCAAGAAAGAATGAACGACATAATTTGGCTTCTAACAGAAGCCGTTTTCGAAATAAAACAATGCAATTTGAACACTAATTTGAATAATACTGAGCGACCTTTATAGAACAAGTCGAAGCGTAACGCGTACGCATGAAAAACTTCTTCTGTGGCCTCAAAACGAAGGAATATAGCGCGCCTTTTTCTTGCTAAGCATTATTACGGCACTGCACTGTAACGAGTAATTATAACATCCTGCAAGCTTCACATGACAAGCAAGAAGAATTTTCCTGCTGCGTGTAAACAAGGTGAAAATTCATGATTAACGCTATCCTTTCATGACTATCACCACATGATTGAAAATTTTAGGGAGGAGAAAAAATTATAAATTTATCCTGGGAACATGCTTATTACGTAATTTAACGAATCTTTCATCTATAGAAGATTTCCACAAAAAATGACAAAAATAGATCGATTTTTACCGGCAAAAAGAAGTTGCACGTCGTCTTGTTTGTATTTCCTACATAGAAACTTGCAGGTAAAAAACGTATTAAACGTAACAAACCTGCTGAAAATGTGAGCAAAATTCTTCGTCTTTTCCTCAACGTGTAGCGCAGTTGTCTCCGTAAGAAGCTTTTTGCAATGAACTGATAAGGGACAAACTTTTATATACGCTTATTCATCGCATGTTTGGCACGACTATTTCAGGTGTAGCGCTGTCAAAAGGACATTGAAGGTCACCAACCGGAAGTTCCGGTTGGTTGGTTAGAGAATCCCATTATTCATCTACGAAGTTAGCTCAATCTAATACTGTTTTTAAAGGAATCAGAAACCTTTTATATACTTCAACCGACAGAAAACACAAGCAGAATGAACTTTGAAGATATTTTGTTGAAAATTATTCATTATTTAAGCCTTAACGTTCTTAACTTCGCGGAAGTTTTTTTTGTCGCTGGTGTTTTCTCATTACCTCCTCCATGTCGTTTGGCCCGATAAAAGCCGCTTTGTGATTGGTTAGCTTGAAAATAGCCTAGGTCGTTCAAGGTCACTTTGTTTCACGCGTTGTGTTCGTTGGCGCACGTGAACAGGTTTTTCGAGGGAAAATAAAGCAAATTCTATTTGTCCAAATTACGGCATTCATTAAACGTAGAATGTTGGATCATATAAAAATGACAAACTTTGTCCGCAACTGTTTTTTTGCTCATGGCTGCATTTCATATGCTGTTAATAACGGTATTCTCTCCTTCAACGTCTCGTTTCTTAAAACCGCACTATATAAACGCCTTTGTGAAATACTCATCCACCATTGTAAAGAATACATGAGCTGAATAATTACAAAGCAACTGAGTGAAATGGAAGTATAATTCCAACCAATAAATACTCTTAAGCCCCGGCTAAACAATCAAACATTTTTGTCTGACATCGCGTGGGAAGAACATGTTTTATTGCATTTAAATGGTTTTCCAAAGTCCGACGTTTGATCAAACATTGTTTCCCCGTTTAGCCACCTGACGTTTTGTGTGACAAACACGATGTTGGACGAAAATGTTTTGTTGCTCAGCCGGGGCTTTGGACAGCCTATAATAAGCTAACGAAGTCAAGAAATGAAAGACTTAAAGAGAGAATTTATGAAGCACTCGCTCTGTTTTATTGATTTTTCGTGGCTGCAGTTTCATACTGATCAGTATGGTGTAGACAAGGTTTTTTTTTGCTTCTTTTAATAGAAACAACCTTTAACAGTGCTGATATCAGAAACTGTTTTATTTTCCATAGATGAAGGAAAAGAAAAAATAAAAAAGAAAGGAAGAAAGGCGAGGCATGAGAGGTTTGAAATAGTTCGTAATGGTAATTTATTCATCTGCAAGTCTGCCGCGGATTTTTATTGTCTGGGTTTCTTTAGAAATCCGCTGAAGAAATGTTCTGTATGTCTGGACTCTTCGTCTTGAATGGCTTAACTATAGAATACCTTGGAAGCTTCATAGAATGACTGCGAATCCTTTAATTTGAATTAATTTTGTTTATTGCGCCGATAGGTAATGATAGGTAATGATTGTTGCACTAGCCTAGAGCTCGTTTTCACACGGGGTTAGTGTTGTTAAAGGAATTCATTAAGTCCCACACACTTAGCTTTCATCACGAAGCCGTAAAAAGTCAATTTTTAAAATTCAGACTCGGTGCTTTTTTTAATCGTGCAGTCAGTAAATCAGACAACTTACTTACTTTTTATCACGCACTTGCGAAACCCCTAAGTTTAATCTTTTGCTTTACATAGAAAGGCCATCAATGTAGGGCCTTTGCTTTTCACAAAAGCCACTAATATAGATTCTTTCCTTCAAGAAAAAGGTAAAGGGATACGGGATACGAAAACCTCTCTAATGGGGCCTCAAATATCACTTATTTAGACCCTTTGCTTTTTCGGGTATTGCCATTCATTTGTTAGTCCGATCAGATACAAATTGTCGGTATATGCTGTAAGCCCTTCAGACAAGCGATGGATTACGACAAAATATTTTTTTAAATATAGTTATCTCGCTTGGTTAACTCACAGCTAAATCTTGAGTCGTGAAAGGCCTATAATGTTTGGCTGTCGTATGACGTTTTAAGTCTGTGGAGTTATCAGCGGGTCAAATGTGCACAACTAGTTACGTTTGTATGCAAGCGAGCAGAAACTTGGCCGACGACAATACACCACAACTCTGCCTTCCGAATGCTCAGATCTCAGATTTTCTGACTTTCTGGGGAACACACGACTTCATTATCGCCGTTAGTTCCCAGTCACGCGGACAACACATCGCGTGTGTAGCTGCACGTGCCACCGAGATCCTGCCCAAACTTGCAGGACAATCATTTTGCAAGCACAAGCAGTTATTCCTTCTATTTTGTTACGGTATTTATCTGCCTATAGGCTGGAGTTTGGCTTCAACTCACGCCGACAATTTAAGGGGTATGTTTTCTTGTTGCAAGTCAAGTCGGCTATGATAATTTTCGTCTTTTTACTTCGCGAATCGCGAAGCAAAGCGTACTTATTTGCATAATAATTGTTCACGTTTCTAAATTTCCCACGTTATGTTTAGCTCTCGTGTAAACTTGTTTTACGTCTCCACTTTTTAGCCGAATAAATTTCGTTTGCTTTGCCTTCGAACAGTACGAAAGTGTTAAAATTCAGCTCGCACTTTCAAAAGCTGCTTGCTTCCCAATCTCAGTAAACAGTTATCTCGCATTCGAATTGTATTGATTCTGCTTGGAAATGAAAATGGGCTCCTTCAAAAAACGAATATTAAAAAGGGAAACGAGTGCAAAGACATATGCATGGGAATTCGCGAACCAAGTCGAGTTCATTGTCTTGCCTGCATTCTTTTTTTCGGAAATTTGTATCCCTCGGGCAAGTACACTAGCAAAAAACCTGCCAAACCTCGGTCCACAAAAACAGCACATTCGACGGAATAAAGTAGGTCCTAGTTGATCGAGATCGAATCTAGACACTTCACAGTCCGGGCGAGGTACTCCAACTATATTACTTTTCTGTGTGGCACACCCCTACCCCAAAACCCATAGGGTACCCCCCGGGCCTCACAGGCGGAGACAAACATCGTTCGCTCGTTGAAATTTACCCTCCACATAAACGAAGTGACGTCACTGGTATTCAAGATGAGCAACTGCGTGTCAGTGGTGGTCACAAGAAAGAAGAAACCATAAACTCCCGAGCGTCCATCTTGCAACTCGCTGAGCGAGCTGCTCGCCGATTTCTTCAACCGGATGTGACGTCAATTTTCGGTGGATCATCAGGTCACGAAAATTGGCGAAGTTTGCTTCCCCCTGTAACGTCATCGGTTAAAAATTGATGACATCAAACATGAGAAGTATTTTTTGATAATAACACTCACGACGGCAGTAACGTCTCCATTGGTCAAAATATGTTCAGACATGCAAATTACGTAACTTATCGCTACAAAAAGACAAATTCCGAAAGTCCTTCAATCTCGAGCGGAGTTCAGATTCAAAGTTGACGAAAATCCCCTACAATTACTGTCACGCCTAAATTCCCTCGGCCTGCTTGATCTACAAAATTGCGGCCGATACAGTCACAAAGTCTATTTATCCACTTGCAAATGCGCACGCAAAAAAAACTGGTCCTCACACTTAAGTCAAGGCGTAACGCACAGTCGATTTCGAAATGTCTCACTTGTTATTTCAGCCTCTTGCCAAGTTTTATACGTACCAAGTTGTCTCTTGGTGAATATACGTGGCCATGCACAAAAATATGTCCTTGTTCCAAGATCTCCGTGTGTGAATTTTTAGGGACTTAAGCAATATTTAATTTGTTAAGGTTTATGTGAATGACTTAATTTTTCCTAAAACATAGCAGTTTGTCGATTTGGGGGATTTTAGGGGATGATTTCTATAACAGGTGGTGTGCACCCTTGCCATTCTTTGGTTGGAATGGTGTATCTTGAAAAAAGGGTGTTTTTATTTTAAAAAGTCTGTTTCTTTTTGGTATGCAAAGGGTTAAAGGTAACTCCGTATCTCCATGTAGACGAGTTTCCAAGTTCCTCTCGAGTTGGGTGGCATTGATCATTGCCAGTAGGTTTATAATGCCGACTGGATATATGGTTGCTGCGATCAGAGTGGGTTTGGGCGAACAGGACAGGAAAAAACGCGGCGAAAATAAATGTGTTACATCTCCGTCATGAACTACAAGATCTTAAAAGGTTGACGCTGAGGGGTCTCAACCAAGACTTTGGTCTCTTGTGGCTTGTATGCAAGACTTACAAGCGAGCGCTCAGTTTTCCGCGTGCACGATGTTTGAATTCTTTTCCAGACGAAAGCAACGAACTAGCAAAGTTTCTTGTCCCTGATGAAGGCAGTATTGCCGAAACTTCGGCTATTTATTTCAGCTTTGAAACTCAGACATCTTTTGCATTATCTTTACAATGATGAGATGACACTTGATAAAGAATGTGGACTTTGACAGACGAGTAGATATGAACTTTGAATAGTCTCTAGAGATAAGACTTTGATGACAAACGATGACTTTGAACCAAGCTATCCTTGTCCTTAAATGTCCAGTGTTTCAAATCTGCCAAACCACTAACTCTCCCTGTTAAAATTTATTCCCCGGTTGTTGAGTAAATGTTGAAAGAAAGATTTTTATTTTCAAACGAGGAAGGTCAGTCTAGTAAAGAGACAACATTCGTCTAGATAGGAATGACATGCAAAGTTAGCAGTTTAAAAATTGCTTCCGGGGAAAGAAGTTTTAAAACTTTAATTGGCTAACACGTGACCAACTTAGGGGGGCCCTTTGGTGTAGTGGTTGGTGCATTGGACTTCAGATCTGAAGGTCGGTGGTTCGACGCCAGTCCCTGCCATCGTATTGTTTCCTTAGACAAGATACTTTACCCCACATTGTACTTTCTCCACCCAGGTGTATAAATGGGTACCGGCGACATACTGCTGGGGGTAACCCTGCGATGGACTAGCGTCCCGTCCAGGGGGGAGTAACAATACTCTCAGTTGCTTCGTGCTACGGAAACCGGGATAAGCTCTGGCCGTGTGGGTGTCCTTGGCCCGAGTGTGACTTTATCCTTTATCTTTTACGTATCCATACGTCCAACTAGTTTTAGAAGGCAAAATAATATCAAAAACACTATTTACAAGGCTAAAAAACGTTAAAAAAGAAGGAAAAAAACCAAACGTTTTCGAAGAGATGCGCTTAGCTCTATGAAGAGCGCCAGTAAAAAACAAACAAATTGACGGATGCAGTATGGGAAACCCTTTATCTCCAGTCCTCGCAAATATCTTCATGGCTAAACTAGAGTCCGACTTTGTCCGACCCTATAACCCACGGCATACGGGATACGGGATATTTTAAGAAAACGTTTAAGGGATACCGGATACTAATACCCACCTACTGGGGCCTGAAATATCATTTATTTAGACTCTTTGCTTTTTTACAGTATTACCATTCATTTGTTAGTCCGATCAGATATAAATTGTTGATATATGCTGTAAGCACTTCAGACAAGCAATGGATTACGACAAAATATTTTTTAAATATAGTTATCTCGCTTGGTTAACTCACAGCTAAATATTGAGTCGTGAAATGTTTAGTTGTCGTATGACGTTTTAAGTCTGTGGAGTTAATGGAAGCTCTTTAGCGGGTTATTTTGAGAAAGCAAATACAGCCTCTCAAAATTAATCAATAAATAAATAAATAAATGGGAAATTGAGGCGCGACGTGAGAGTAATTGTGAGGGATTTTGGTCACTCTTGGATTTGTCTCAACAGACAGCAAATCTAGGCTAAAAATTAAAACTTCTCAAAGTCGGTTTGAATAGAAACTTGCAAAATACCTTAAAATTATTAGAGACATAAGAAAAAAATTAATAACATTAAAAATGAGAAGTATTTTTATGATATGTCCCTGATGAAGGCCGCATTACCGAAACGTCGGTTATTTATTTCAGCGTTGAAACTCAGACATCTTTTGCATTACCCTTACAATGATGAGATGACACTTTATAAAGAACGTGGACAGACGAGTAGATATGAACTTTGAATAGTCTCTAGGGATAAGACTTTGATGACAAACGATGACTTTGAACCAAGCCATCCTCGTCCTCAAATGTCCACGTAGAGATGATTATAAAAAACGAAAGCACTTTTAAAATTGTCAACTATAAAAATAGCTAGACTTTAAACAACGACTTTTACGGTGAAAACAAGAAGGTCAATGTCCTAAAATAGACTCATATCTGCTGACTCACCTGAAATTTTGCACAGTAACCTTGATTGAGCTTATTAAGCAAATTGCCCACTAAACGTTTTCAATAATGTTTAGGTATAACCTTTGGCTCCTTTACAAATTGTAGTTCAATCACTCATTTTGAATTTCACATAGAAAACGTCCACCGAAATCAGGTAAAAATGCCAGTTTTTCAAATCTGCCAAACCCCCCTGCCTGTTGAAAGTTATTCCCCAGTTGTTAAGTAGATGCTGAAAGAAAGATTTTTATTTTAAAACGAGGAAGGTAATAAAAAAAGGTAAATCAAATTTAACGTCGTAGTGAGGGAGTAGTCGCCTAATCTCCCGAGCCAGGGGCTAATGTAGGTCAGTTTAGTCTCTTTTTAAGAGACATCATTTAATTTACGATAAGGAACATTCGTCTTGATAGGACTGAGATGTTTAAAGATTGCTTCCGGGGGAGGAAGTTAAACTTTGATTGCCACGTGACCAACTAGTTCTAGAAGACAAAACAATCACTTTTGATTACTTGCTCATGACTAGCTTTCAGCAGGCAAAGTTTGAGATGGAGTTAATTGTTTCTGACCATTTTCAAAAATCTTTGAACTTTTCGTGGACCGACTCTTGATACGCTAAAATGACTTCGAAGAAAAACACTCATTTAATAGGTATGACGCAATAAGCTACACAATTGTCAACCCTGATCGAGGTACATAACGGTCTTTGAGTCAGATTAGGGTATTCACTTCATTTTGAATACCTTTGGCGGATCAGTTTCAAATATATACGTATGCTTTTTGTGGCTTCTATCGTTGTTTTTTATATGCTAGTGTCTACCATTTGGAAATCTAAGTACAATGCATACTGAGTATTTAAATGTTAAGTGACAAGACCGGCTGAAGTTAGTTGTGACTTATATAATGCACAGTGTGATTTGAATTCCTTTTATTAAAATACCTTTTTGTGTAAACACTATCACGAAACTGATCTTGAGGATAACAATTAGTCGTGGTGAGGATACAAAGAAGGCAACGTCGTTCCCAGGGCCTTTGGGTTGGTCTCGTCCGCACAAAATTAGCAATGTTTTAAAAAAATCTTCGTAGTGATGACCTGCGCGCGCACAACTTTGCGGCTCATTACGTCATTCGTTCGTCTGAGTGTACTTTAATCACAACCCCGCCCCTAGAAAAATCGAAGCAGGTGTTTTACCCTGTCCCTTGTATAAACTATGAATAGAAAATAATCCAAGACGTTGTACCTTGTACCACAGACCAAGTCAATAAATGTGGACAGACACGTATATGTTCACGTAGTTATTGAAAGGACAAACACGTGCAAGAGCACTTATGGATCTTTTCTGTTTCGGTCTTTTGCCACACTGACAACTGTAGTGAAATCCCCTAACTAAAATCTAATATTCGATAGAAATTACTCTGTCATAAGAATCAAATGGCTTAGGTTGAACAAGATGACTATTCATTCAAGAAAGAGCTTCTTACATCCTGTATTTTTGGTCTTTACTGTAGGCAAAAGAACGATAAACCAAACCTGTGAAAAGAATTTCAAGCGAAACACCTCAAGGTATAGTGGAACTAATTCAAATGTTCTTATTGAGTGGTTTTTTCACCTGCTTCGTGCCAGACAATCTCAACCGAACCCGAGATTTGGCAGCTGGAGAGAAGATCCTTCTCGCCGACTGTCGCTTCGCGCGCCGTAGTTAGTTGCAGCTTCGCCGTCAAGATTCTAAATAAACCTGCTCCTAGGAGACTTTAAAAAAGTCGAGTCTTTATTTTCTCCAAGCATACATTGAATACAAAGAAAAGGAAGTCGTTAGTAAAGACATTAAGATAGTGGAGGGGGACTAATACATCAAGAATAAACTGGGATAAACTACTTGGTCAAAGCGACCGCTAATTGTTACATTGCTAGTAGTTTCTACACATAAGACTTAAAGCGACCAGGGGCCCGTTTCTCGAAACTCCCGATAACTTTCCGGGCCCGAAAACTAATTTAGGTGCACAATATTCTCCAATAGCTCTACAATTTTTATTGATTTTGAAAGCTAAATTTTAATCTTTATTATTTCGTGAAGCATATCGCTAAGTTTCCGCCGATAATTACCATTAGCTGATCAATAAATGAGCTTGAAAAAATACTTACCGGGCCCGGAAAGTTATCGGGAGTTTCGAGAAACGGGCCCCAGGTCACTTTCTAGGATGATAGTTTGAAATTTTCTATTGTTTATAGCCTCCGGTAAGAGACCAGATGACACATGATTCAATCTAAGCTGGTGCCCGCATATGAAGAAAATTGGCGTGGTGGAGGCACGTTCACGCAATTAGAAGAAAATGTGAACCCTAATTCTAATTTTGCTTTGAGTTTCTACGTTAAAGCTCTAAAAATAGCTTCTTTAGATAAATGAAGAACTTTATTAAAGTGGATTTGGTTACTATAGCTTGGCTATCCTTTTAAATTTGCTACAAATTTGGCTTCTATCTATTTCTAGATAAATGCAAATCCAAGCCGAAATTTGTGAAATCTGTTGAAGGATTTATCACCCGACTAGAGGCCTAATCGTCATGGTGATTTAAGTGTTGCAAGTCTCCAGTACGCATTCTTCTCTTTAAGATAGTGTCCTTGGAAGCAGTTTTCAAGTCATATGCCAGTCCAAGCATGGCGCATATGTCAATTAACCATTTGGAAGGATTTAGTGGTGAACCCAATTCACTGGCTGCGTAATCCTGTGGGAAGGTGTGATGATAGTTGTGGAATCCTTCACCACCAGTTGCTATGACAACAGAGAAGTTCTCGGAAGGGTTAATGTTCTTATCGTAAGGCCTTGATCCCCACATATGAGCCACGCTGTTCACGCACCAAGTTGAATTAAGGGTAAAGGCATACCGGAATGCATAACAAATTATAAATGCATTCAGGAGGCTCTCATTCCAAAAGTACCATGGAACAACCGCTGGAATCACCGCATTGAACAAAGTGGTCAGAAGTTTGTAGTGTCTGAAATAAAACAGAAAAGCTAACTGTCAGTTTTTTCAAGATTAAAATCAGTTTTCACAGTCTTACTTGATTCACACAAATACATGCTAAACAAACTACTTCCAAGAGAAAGGAATCCCAAGGGATAATGTGACAAAAGTACTCATTTAAAATTTTAAAACGAACCCCTGAAAGGTATCAGGAATTCCTTCTTGTGGTGTAGCTCAAATTTACTTTTTCCTCTAAGAGGCTCATATTCTGAAAAGAAAAAGATACATTTCCCTATTCTGGTCATGTGGCAACAAATCCGTACTTTATAACAGAGCAGTAGGAAAACATTAAAATGGTAGCAGATCCAGACCTTTCCATACGATGAGGAACAAGACTGTAAAAGGGGACAGCCAAGTACCATCCATAGATCTGCCATCAGTAGCTACAATTGTAGCCACACTACACTGAAACCTAGCTTATGCAAAGAGTAGCCTTCCAAGCTCTTTCTCCCCACCTGGAGTTTGACGAATGAGTATTGGGTTTTAAACTAACTCTTCTCGCGTCTTGTGCTTTCATTTTTCATTTTTTCTGACAGATACATGGCTGACAAACTTTGGTGAAGGTGGAAAATTAGACCCGGGGGGGGAGGGGTTGGGGGAGTGGAGGGGTGGAAGGGAAAGGGTTTTGCATGTTCCGAAAACAAGTGCCAAGCAGTGCCCACTCACTATGGGTTCTAAAAGAACAATAATAATAAAGAAAAAATCGCTTATTTGGTTCTTCATACCTTCGCTGGAACATAACGATTTTGTCTTCGTACAAATCGCTCAGATCCAACTGTTGCCCTTTCTTTATGACATCTGGGTGCTTCTTAACCATCAGCCATCCAACGTGTGAGAAAAAGAAACCCCTTTTAGCGTTGTGAGGGTCTGCATCAGTTTCAGAATACTTGTGATGGACGCGGTGGTCCCTCGCCCATTCGAAGATGTCGTTTTGTCCTGCGATGCAATCCCATAGCATTAGCAGCAATCTCAGAGGCCACGTAGCTTTGTAAGAACGGTGTGCCCAGAGTCTGTGTGCTCCACAGGTAATGCCGAGTACACCGAGGAAATAAAAAAGCCAGGTCCATAACCAGGTCCGTGGATTTGCTCCAGGTATGAGATAAATGCCGTATAAGGCCATGAGGTGAAGCACGACCATGAAATAAACATTTGTCCAGACGATTTGCCGTTCCGGGCGCTTACGTCCAACGTCGGAAATTTTCGTGTCCGGGTTGATGGTTTGTGTCTGCGTGACTGTCTCACTTCCTTGAGCCATTATCTGCTGTCAGTAAAGGAATAAATCAAAAGAAAATTAAACTGCGCTGTAAAATACAAACTCAGCAACAACAAGGTAAATGTTAAACTCAGGGAAAAACCATCGTGGCAAATGCTGTGGCGAGAAAAGTAAACGTGATTCAAACCAGGCAGTAAATTATTTAAAAGCGTTGTCGCCACAGCCAAAGAAAGAACGATGAACGACATAATTTGGTTTCTAAGAGAGGCCATTTTCGAAATAAAAGAGTGCAATTTGAACGCTAATTTGAATAAAATTGAGCAACGTTTTTAAAAGAAGTGGAAGCGTTACGCGTACGCATGAAAAACTTTTTTCTGGCCTCAAAATGAATTTTAGCGCGCCTTTTCATTGCTAAGCATTGTTACGGCACTGCACTGTAACAAGTAATTATAACATACTGCATGCTTCACATGACAAGCAAGAAGAATCATCCTGCTGCGTGTAAACAAGGTGAAAATTCATGATTCCCGCTATCCTTTCATGACTATCACCATATTCTTGATTGAAAATTTCAGCGAGGAGAAAAAATTATAAATTTATCCTGGGAAATTTTGAATTCCTTCCTACACGGTTAAACATGCTTATTACGTAATTTAACGAATCTTTCATCCATAGATGATTTCCACAAAAAAATGACAAAAATAGATCGGTTTTTTTAAATAGACAAAAAGAAGTTCTTGTTTGTATTTCCTACATCAGTAGAAACTTGCAGATAAAAAATGTATTAAAACGTAACAAACCTGTTGAAAATGTGAGCAAAATTCTTCGTCTTTCCGTCAACGTGTAGCGAAGTTGTCTGCGTAACAGCCTCTTTGCAATGAACTGATAAGGGACAAACTTTTATATACGCTTATTTATCGCATGTTTGGCACGACTATTTGAGGTGAAGCGCTGTCAAAAGGACATTGAAGGTCACCAAGCGGAAGTTCCGGTTGGTTGGTTAGAGAATCTCGTTATTCATCTACGGAGTTAGCTCAATCTAATACCTTTTTTGAAGGAATCAAAAACCTTTTATGTACTTTAACCGACAGAAAACATAAGCAAAATAAACGTTGAAGATATTTTGTTGAAAATTATCCATTGTTTAGGGCTCAACGTTCTTAACGTTCTTAACTTCGCTCGTGTTTTCTCACTACCTCCTCCATGTCGTTTACCGGGCGTTTAGCTTGACAATGGTCTAGATCGTTCAAGGTTACTTCGTTTCACGCGTCGCGTTTGTTGGCGCACGTGAGTAGTCATAAGTCCAGCTGTTAAGCGCCCAAAATGGCAAAATCGTTCGCTTTTTGAGCTATTTTGTCTACAAAATAGCCTCATAGTCGGCATGCAGCCTCAAGTTTCTGGGAAGGTTGGTTCTTTGGTTGGTTGGTTGGTTGGTTGGTTTTTGGGTGGACCATGTTCGGCATTCCCGGTGACTGTCGAATTTTACCGAAAGACTAGTTGTCGGGGCCGGAACAAAAATGCAATTGAAAACGCACGGAAAATTCCGCTACTAAAGCGACACGACGTAAGTATCCAGATTATTATTGCTTGACGTTGGATACTTATATATCAAATAGAAATGGCTGGCTTCCTTGTGGTAGACTTCCTTAGAAAACGAATCGTCAGCACAAACCTGGTTTACACGTGAGCGGAAGCGAGTTCTAGTAAATAATTCGTGGGTTATCTGATATTTATGATGTTTGGTCTAGGAAATATTTGTCAGCTTCGTTTGTTTTGGTAGATGAGAATTGGAACAAATCCTTTGTACGCATGTGCGTAACTTACGTTTGGAGTTATATGGTTCAACTTTAGAGTGTGAGAAATAACGTGACTTCTGTGCAGGGATGTCCCGTAGTAAAATGATGGTAAATAGATGGCAAATAGTTTGAAGGTATAAAAAGGGCAGAATCGTGCATTTCGAACTTAAACGACTTATTGTTCGCACCTTTCGGTAGGTTTTAAAATTAATGGCCATGCCGCTCGATCACTAGGTCCGTCAAAGGCACAAGGTCAACAAGGAAAAAGATTGTGTGGGTGGGATAAACGTTGCTCGTACGTGCGACTAGCTAAGCGCAAAGTTAGAGGCGGCTTACCAGAGAAATGGGTTTCTAGTTAGCCTACGCGGCGGTAGCGGAATTGTTTGTACAAAGTTTGAGCGGAAAGATCAGCACGACAATCAAATCAAATCAAAACAATTATCACCTCCAATACGAAGACAAAAACGCAGTAGCTCCACGCAAGATTCGTTTCACAGTTTTATAGACACAAAAAGCGGTTATCATTTTTCAGATTACAAAAAACGCATAAATTTACTCATTCCCGCTTCCTTTTAAGTTTCTCCCTTTGTTACACAATTCTAGCTGCCACGAAAGCCAATAAAAAGTGCCGAAAACGAACTTATGACAGTCTTATGAAAGTCTCGTGACTCGCCATTGAACTTTGTGTCATCACATGTCTGTACGTGACAAAACACCACTTGTTTACACAAAACGGTAACCTGATCTCACGCTCAATCAACATAACACGTTCTTTACACTTGAAACGACCCACACTAAGCATTATCACATGACTGCCTGGACGTGCGATAAAATCCCCCCCCCCCCCACCCCCCGGAGCTATTAAAGCAAAATTTGGCCTTGACTTGATCACATGTACTCCACGTGAGAAAATTCACGTTGTTAACCACACAGGCGAACCACTCCATTGTTATTCTCGAATTCGCTCATTTAAAATTCCAACGATTCCTTCGCCCATTACCACCTCTCTACATAACAAAACATCCCTTAATATTATTTTCACCCAATTTTGCATCTTACTTTCACATCAAAACAAAATTTATTCGCTGAATACAACCGCTGATTTTTATGTGGCTTCAGCGAAGCTGAGACCACTACAGTGTGACACCAATATTTTTGCGGGAGTTTAATTTTGCGAATGGCGATTTTTTTGTGTGTTTTGCGGGACTAATTTTTGCGATTGGGGAAACTGTTTATTCTTCCTTGGAATTAATTTTTTGCGATTTTCCGGAAGCTGCCTTCTATTTGGAATTATAACATTCTCGTTTTTTGAGTATAAACAATCGAATGCAGGTGAACAACATGCAGACGTATAACACGTTAAATCAGTTAATCAATGGAGTACCTTCAGACGATCCTTTTCTTTAAAGCTTTTAACAGCTTAATACTTGTAATGTACCTACTCACCAACTGCAATTTCATCGTTTTATTTCTGAATGTTTTGCTTCTAAATTTCGTTTTATTTTTGAATGAAAGAGACGGTTTAAGTAAAGTGGGCACCAACATAATATTACATCACATGTAAAAGGCGATGTTTGTACATAAATGTCGACATTGGAGTAAATTTGTGCGGGAATTTTTTTTTTCGCGGGAACTTTTTTTGCGGATCGAGACAAAACCGCGAAAATCCCCAAAATTTGAATCCGGAAAAAATTAGTGCCACACGGTATGTAAGCACATGCGATGTGTCTGGCTTTTTTGACAGTTTGCTACGTGACTAGTCACGCAAGACTTACACAAGTCGCACAATGGTATGATCTTTTCTAACAAGGCACGCTTATTTTTCGATTTTAGCCGTGTGTTCTAAAATGTAAGTCGGTGTGATTTATATATTTGTCTCGATACGGGAGTTGCCACGTTCGTCAAGCATGATGTCACGAAAGAAGAAGACGTACGTGACTTTCAAGATCGGCTATTCTCTTCTGGTTCAAACATTACAGAATTAATTTTTGTGACAAGTTACGCTTCCTACTAGATCCAAAATATTTGTCCATGGAAAAAAAATCTTTATAATAGAAAGCCACAAAATTAAATTTCAATCCATTGACCTTCCGAGAAACATCTGAGAATGAGCTTCAGAAAGGACTGTTTTGTATTGTTTTGTTTGTCCCATATTCACACTGTTGTCAGATATTCTACAGATTGTATCTCACTTTCTTCTTGTTTGGTCATAATTTGAAGCCACGCTTGTACGCATTAGCGTACCATCTATTGATCAATGGCGTACACGAATTCGAAACCACTAACATAAACTCAAACATTGATCTTTGATTACCCTCAAATCTGTAAAAAGCCCTGGGAACGAGGTTGCACAGTATCGAACACAGCTCCACTTATAAGGTTAACTCTATCTAAAAACCAATACTTTTCGAATGCTCAACGCTACTCAAATAAACAACATCACAATAGAACGTTCATTCAATAACCGTTTCCGTACCTCTCATCGACAGCTACAAAATAGCTCACGCACGCTATGCGTGCCTATGTTTGATAAAAGCATGAAACTTGGTGGAATGATAGACTTACATGTGCTAATTATTTTCTGATATAGGGCAAAACACCTGTTTAAGGTGGTACATATGGCTAAAATGCGTTCTAAACGGAGTCTTTTAAAAACGGTTTATCCACTTTGTTTAAATTTCAGACATAACTATTCCGTAGTATTTTTTCCCGTAGAATCCGAATCTCAAGTCAAAATTTTGAATTTCCTGTCAGAAAGGTGTGAACATTGTCACCTAAAAATGTCACTAAAATTAGCAATTATTTCATTTTCTTCCTTGCTTTTACTTTTTTAAAAAGCTGATCAAATACTATTAAGCAAGAATTATTTTGTGACTTAGCCGACCTCTAATTGTTTATCCTACCGGGAATAATTGAACCTCTTAAAGTCACTCACGTGACATACGGTAACATCGCTCCAGTTAAGTTAGAGAAGATAGCTCCACTTGTGTTTATTAACTCTGGCAACTTTCAGCAGAATTGATTAAAATGCGTGGAAAATAACCCTATTTTCATCTCGCCCATGGTCTACCCTATGGTCTACCCCACGGGCTACCCCACGGGCTACCCTGTGGGTTACCCTGTGGGCTTCCCTATGGGCTGCCCTATGGCCTACCTTGTGGGCCACAACCAAAATTAAATTTTTTTTCGATAAAAATATAATTAAAATACTTTTCTGATAAAAAGAAAATTATCAGTTGAAACATCAACCAGGTTAAAAGGGGCCAAAAGGGGTTGTTATGGACGACTTCTAACCATTATATCTTGGACTCCCTTACTTCCCTGGCCTTAAATTTCGGCCAGGTTTGTCCTATGGAAGTTGCTTTAGCTTTTCAGAAAGTCGCGTTATTGAGAAAGTCATGACGACATCAAGTTTTTATGACGTCATAGTTTTCTTAATAATGAGAATCTGAAGAAATCCTTTCTACAGACTTTGCATGAGAAGGCTCTTTAACCATTGGTATAGTTTTTTATTTGGGTAACATATAGGGAGTTTGACTTTAAAGGTTTTTCAATATTCTGGTCAAGTGACTTTCTTAATATGGCCGTGACTCTAAAAAGTTACAGAATCCTCCCATAGAAAAAACCTGACCGCGAACCAAACTCAGAGAAGTTAAGGCTCACCCCCCCCCCCCCCCTTAATAGCCCGCGGAACTGTTAACAGAAAGCAGAGCACTGCAGATCAACTGCTCAAAGACAACTATGTAAGATCGCCATAAGTCGCCATCTATTATTGTCTCTCCCTAACTACAAAGGGGATAAATCGACTTTCTACGATAGATATGTAACAAACACGAGTGTTGTTTACTGCTAACATGCCAAACAAACACACCATGAACTCATCTGTTAGGATCCCAGAAAGAAAACGTGCTATGAAACCGTAAGCGGGCACAACCCGCACTTCTTCGAACAGAAAAAAAGTCAGTTTTTAAATACAAATTTGCTTGCGAAGTTTACCCCCGTTGAAACAAGTTTGCTGTGCGTATTTTGAATGCATTTGTTAAGCCATGGCCATGCTCGCTGGAGCAAGGTGGTGCTCGATTCAATGAATTTGCCGGATGAAACGCGAGTAGCCTTTGCCGAGCGATTTGTTTTGGTACTTTTCAAGTGAAAATTCAGGGTCTGGTGTATTTTGCTGTTGTTTACAAATGCAAGAAATTGTCAAAGCGTGGTAAAAACTTCCTAAAAGATTTTTTCGTTATTTCACTCAGAAATCTCCGAACTTTAGCTAAACTGTATGCTTTAAACTACTCAATGCTTGGAGTTCTCAAAGCGATAAACAAGTCAAAAGCCCCCTTGATTGTGAGCGTAGTTTGTCACCCATGATATTAATAGGTAATCAAATGCATACTCGTGAAATTAGGAAATAATTTCACTTGCGTTTTTGTCAAAATTCTAATAAAATATCTCGCCTAAAGGCTCTGGAAATTGTTAGAATTTTGACAAAACGCGCGTGAAATTATTTCGGTAATCCTAATTTCACTCGTCACCATTTGATTACACATACTAACAAGAAATTGTTTTTAAAGGTGGTACATTTGGCTGAAGGTAAAAAAACTGATCTAAAAGTATTAAGTTTACTTCAAGTAAGTTACAATTAGTTTTCTACTGAAAAGGGGAGAATTCGAAATCCTGAAGTGGTTGCCATGGTAACATCAAACTTGATGGACAAAGACTTCCTAATGCCAAATTGTTTCCAGATAAATTTTAGGAAAAGTCACTACGTTTGACGGCTTTAGCTTGTTTATTAAAAAAAGTTTTAAGCATCCAAAGTAGTCCGTGTGGACAGAGTCCGCGCAATCCCCACACCCCTCCTGAAAAGGGTTAATTGACCATAACAAAAAAGCCCAGTTAATCGAAGTCATTTGTAGCTTATCTTGGACATCACTCATACATCAAAGAACATACATGATCAAAATTTCTCTTGGCTGCTTTTAAGGGACTTGTATAGAATTTTCGCTTGAGTGACTAATGCATTGTAATGTAATTGGCAATAAGTACACAAACGGAAGCGGTCAAATCAACGATAAGTAGTAATGTTTGGATACTGCACATTGTTTACAGCCTCACTGAAAAGAGCTATAAACCTTTCTCTTGACAATGTCCAGCATTGAGCCCTTTCTTATAGTGACAGTGAATGACTTCATAGGAGGATTCTTGTGCTTTTGGCAAGACTATTTCAGTTGAGGTGAAGAAGGGATGGCGTGGAAGAATATTCCAGCGAAGAAGGTGGCATGCACCTTATACTGCTCATGTCACATGCCTCACAAAATCATGATTAGAACAATCGACACAGATGTTGTTCCTTCAGTCTCCAAACTGGCCGACATTGATCCTGATGAAGTGTGGACTGCTTACGGCACTCGAAAACATTTCAGGTATCTGGCAATTCATGAAATCGCCGCTCAGCTGGGTCCACAAAAAGCCAAAGCTTGTCGTGTGCAGGACCGTAGCCAGAAAAAAATTATGACTGAGGCAATGTCTAAGGTTAAATTCTCTTCCCAGGTATTTAGGGTGTTAAACGAAAAAAAATGACTGAAAAACGAAAAAAAAAATGACTGAGGCAAGTGCCTCGGTTTGACTCATACTGGCTACGGCCCTGGTGTGCTGCATGCCCTTACAGGTTGCGACATGGCCTCCTCCTTCTCTGGTAAGGTAAACCGACCGCATGGAATACCTGGGATGTCTTTGATCAGATTACCGATGTCTTAGCTGACTTGTCATTCATTCCAGAGTCCATAGTTGAGGAGTACGTGCGACTCATTGAAAAATTTGTCATACCTCTTTATAGCAAAACAGGTGCAGGAACGAAACTAGACAACAGCTCTTTTTAAAAGGGTCAAATGACTTTGGAAAAAATTCTACCAACAAGAAAAGCATGGCAGAGTGCTTTGATGCACAATGTTAACTTTTCCATATCCTCGACATTGCGGTTGGAAAAGAGAAGAGGGAGAGTGGACACCAGTGTAGACAGTCTTGCCATAAGCACAAGAACCCTGCTATGAAGTTATTCACTGTGACTATAAGAAAGGGCTCAATGCTGGACATTGTCAAGAGAAAGATTTATAACTCTGTTAAGTGATGCTGTAGACAATGTGCACTAACCAAACGTTACTACTTATCGCTGATTTGACTGCTTGCGTTTGTGTACTTATTGCCAATTACATTGCAATGTATTAGTCACTCAAGCTAAAATTGTATACAAGTCCCTTAAAAGCAGCCAAGAGAAATTTTGATCATGTATGTTCTTTGATGTACGACTGATATCCAAGACAAGCTACAAATGACTTTGATTAAGTCGGCTTTTTTTCTTGTGGTCAATTAACCCTATTCAGGAGGGGGGTGGGGATTGGGCGGACTCTGCCCGCACGGACTACTTTAGATGCTTAACACTTTTCTTAATAAACAAGCTAAAGCCATCAAACGTAGTGACTTCTCCTAAAATTTATCTGGAAACAATTTGGCATTAGGAAGTCTTTGTCCATCAAGTTTGATGTTACCATGGCAACCACATATTGACAGGTGGTTTTTTCAGAATTTCAAATTCTCCCCTTTTCAGTTGAAAATTAATTATAACTTACTTGAAATAAATTAACACTTTTAGATCAGTTTATTTTTGGACTTTCAGCCAAACGTACCATCTTAAAAAAATTTCTTATTAGTATGTGTAATCAAATGGTGACGAGTGAAATTAGAAAATAGTTTCACTAGCGTTTTATCAAAATTGTAATAGATTCCAGAGCCTTTAGACGAGGGAAATTCTTGGAATTTTGACAAATAATTCGCTAATTTCACAAGTATACCATTTCATTGCCTATTAATATCATGGGTGACAAATTACGCTCACAATCGTGGGGTTTTGACTTGTTTATCGCACCAAGAACTCCAAGCATTGAATAGTTTAAAGCATACAGTTTGGCTAAAGTTCGCAGTTTACTGAGTGAAATAATGAAAAAATCTTGTAGGAAATTTTTACCACGGTTTGACAATTTCTTGTATTTGTAAACAACAGCAAAATACACTCCAGACCCTGAATTTTTACTTGAAAAGTACCAAAACAAATCGCTCGGCAAAGGCTACCCGCGTTTCCGTCATCCGGCAAATTCATTGAATCGAGCACCACCTTGCTCCATCGAGCATGGCCATGGCTTAACAAATGCGTTCAAAATACACACAGCAAACTCGTTTCAACGGGGGCAAACTTCGCAAGCAAATTCGTATTTATAAACTGACTTTTCTTCTGTTCGAAGAAGTGCGGGTTGTGCCCGCTTGCGGTTTCATAGCACGTTTTCTTTCTGGATCCTAACAGATGAGTTCATGGTGTGTTTGTTTGGCATGTTAGCAGTAAACAACACTCGTGTTTGTTACATATCTATCGTATAAAAGTCGATTTAACCGCTTTGTAGTTAGGGAGAGACAATAATAGATGGTCAAAATGACTCTAAATGACTTACGGCGATCTTACATAGTTGTCTTTAAGCAGCTGATCTGCAGTGTTCCGCTTTCTGTCACAGTTCCGCGGCCCTATTAAGGGGGGGCTGAACTTTAACTTATCTGGGTTTGGTTCGCGATCATGTTTATTCTATGGGAGGATTCTGTAACTTTTTAGAGTCGTGACCATATTTGGAAAGTCACGTGAACAGAATATTAAAGACCCTTTAAAGTCAAACTCCCTACATGTTACCCTAATAAAAAACTGTACTAGTGGTTAAAGAGCCTTCTCATGCAAAATCTGTAGAAAGGATTCCTTTAGATTTTCATTATTAAGAAAACTATGGCGTCATTAAAACTTGATGACATCATGCCTTTTTCAATAACGCGACTTTCCGAAAACCTAAAGCAACTTCCATAGGACAAACCTGCCCTAAATTTAAGGCCAGGGAAGTAAGGGAGTCCAAGATATAATGGTTAGAAGTCGTCCATAGCAACCCCTTTTTGGCCCCTTATAAACCGGTTGATGTTTTAACTGATGATTTTCTTTTTATAAGAAAAGTATTTTAATTATATTTTTATCGAAATAAAAATTAATTTTGGTTGTGGCCCACAAGGTAGGCCATAGGGCGGCCCATAGGGTAGCCCACAGGGTAACCCACAGGGTAGCCCTTGGGGTAGCCAATAGAGTAGCCCATGAGGTAGCCCATGGGCGAGATGAAAATAGGGATATTTTCCATGCATGTTAACCAATTTTGCTGAAAGTTGTCAGAGTTAAAAAACACAAGTGGAGCTGTCTTCCCTATCTTAGCCGACTTTTAATGTCGCTTTGGAGCATGTTACCGCATGTGAACGATTTTGCCATTTTGGGCGCTTATTCAGCTGGACTAATAACCTGTTCACGTTCGCCAGCAAACGCGACACGTGAAACGAAGTAACCTTGAACGATCTAGACTATTGTCAAGCTAAACGACATGGAGGAGGTAGTGAGAAAACACGAGCGAAGTTAAGAACGTTAAGATTACGTTGAGCCCTAAACAATGAATAATTTTCAACGAAATATCTTCAACGTTTATTTTGGTTATGTTTTCTGCCGGTTAAAGTACATAAAAGGTTTTTGATTCCTTCAAAAAAGGTATTAGATTGAGCTAACTTCGTAGATGAATAATGAGATTCTCCAACCAACCAACTGGAACTTCCGGTTGGTGACCTTCAATGTCCTTTTGAGAGCGCTTCGCCTGAAATAGTCGTACCAAACATGCGACGAATAAGCGTATATAAAAGTTTGCCTTTGGCCTTTATCAGTTCATTGCAAAGAGGCTGGTACGCCGGCTGCAGTACACGTTGAGGAAAAGACAAAGAATTTTACTCACATTTTCAACAGGTTTGTTACGTTTTAATACATTTTTTATCTGCAAGTTTCTATGTAGGAAACACAAACAAGACGAGGTGCAACTTCTTTTTGTCGATAAAAAAACCGATCTATTTTTGTCATTTTTGGTGGAAATCTTCTATGGATGAAAGATTCGTTAAATTACATAATAAGCATCTTTAACAGCGTAGGAAGCAATTAAAAATTGCCCAGGAAAAATATGTAAAATTTTCTCCTCCTTATAATTTTCAATCAAGAATATGGTGATAGTCATGAAAGGATAGCGTTAAACATGAATTTTCACCTTGTTTACGCGCAGCAGGATGATTCTTCTTGGTTGTCACGTGAAGCATGCAGTATGATATAATAACTCGTTACAGTGCAGTACTGTAACAATGGTTAGTAATGAAAAGGCGCGCTAAAATTCATTTTTAGGCCAGAAAGAAGTTTTTCATGCGTACGTGTTACGCTTTCACTTGTTTTAAAACGTTGCTCAGTTTTATTCAAATAGCGTTAAAATTGCACTCTTTTATTACGAAAACGGCTTCTGTTGGAATTCTTGGAAACCAAATTATGTCGTTCATCGTTCGGCTTTCTTTGGCTTGGGGACAACGCTTTTAAATAATTTACTACCTGCTTTGAATTATGTTTACTTTTTTTCGCCACAGCAGTTGCCACGATGGTTTTTCCCTGAGTTTAACATTTACCTTGTTGTTGCTCAGAGTTTGTATTTTACAGCGCAGTTTAATTTTCTTTTGAAAAATTTCTTTACTGTCAGCAGAAAATGGCTCCAAGAAGTGAGACGGACACGCAGACACAAACCATCGACCCGGACACGAAAATTTTCGACGTTGGACGTAGGCGCCCGGAACGGCAAATCGTCTGGACAAATGTTTATTTCATGGTCGTGCTTCACCTCATGGCCTTATACGGCATTTATCTCACATCCGGAGCAAATCCACGGACCTGGTTATGGACCTGGCTTTTTCATTTCCTCGGTGTACTCGGCATTACCTGTGGAGCACACAGACTCTGGGCACACCGTTCTTACAAAGCTACATGGCCTCTGAGATTGCTGCTAATGCTATGGGATTGCATCGCAGGACAAAACGACATCTTCGAATGGGCGAGGGACCACCGCGTCCATCACAAGTATTCTGAAACTGATGCAGACCCTCACAATGCTAAAAGGGGTTTCTTTTTCTCACACGTTGGATGGTTGGTAGTTAAGAAGCACCCAGATGTCATAAAGAAAGGGCAGCAGTTGGATCTGAGCGATTTGTACAAAGACAAAATCGTTATGTTCCAGCGAAGGTATGAAGAACCAAATGAGCGATTCTTTTCTTTATTATTATTATTATTATTATTATTATTATTGGTCTTTTAGGACCCATAGTCAGTGGGCACTGCTTGCCACTTGTTTTCGGAACATGCAAAACTCTTGCTCTTCCACCCCTCCACTCCCCCAACCCCCCCCGGTCTGATTTTCCACCTGCACCAAAGTTTGTCAGCCATGTATCTGTCAGAAAAAATTAACAATGAAAGCACAAGACGCAAGAAGAGTTAGTTTCAAACCCAATACTCATTCGCCAAATTCCAGGTGGGGCGAAAGAGCTTGGAAGGTTACTCTTTGTATGAGCTAGGTTTCAGTGTAGTGTGGTTACAATTGTAGCTACTGATGGCAGATCTATGGATGGTACTTGGCTGTCCCCTTTTACAGTCTTGTTCCTTATCGTATGGAAAGGTCTGGATCTGCTACCATTTTAATGTTTTCCTACTGCTCTGTTATAAGGTATGGATTTTTTGCCACATGACCAGAATAGGGAAATGTATCTTTTTCTTTTCAGAATATGAGCCTCTTAGAGGTAAAATTAAATTTGAGCTACACCACAAGAAGGAATTCCTGATACCTTTCAGGGGTTCGTTTTAAAATTTTAAATGAGTACTTTTGTCACATTATCCCTTGGGATTCCTTTCTCTTGGAAGTAGTTTGTTTAGCATGTATTTGTGTGAATCAAGTAAGACTGTGAAAACTGATTTTAATCTTGAAAAAACTGACAGTTAGCTTTTCTGTTTTATTTCAGACACTACAAACTTCTGACCACTTTGTTCAATGTGGTGATTCCAACCGTTGTTCCATGGTACTTTTGGAATGAGAGCCTTCTGAATGCATTTATAATTTGTTATGCATTCCGGTATGCCTTTACCCTTAATTCAACTTGGTGCGTGAACAGCGTGGCTCATATGTGGGGATCAAGGCCTTACGATAAGAACATTAACCCTTCCGAGAACTTCTCTGTTGTCATAGCAACTGGTGGTGAAGGATTCCACAACTATCATCACACCTTCCCACAGGATTACGCAGCCAGTGAATTGGGTTCACCACTAAATCCTTCCAAATGGTTAATTGACATATGCGCCATGCTTGGACTGGCATATGACTTGAAAACTGCTTCCAAGGACACTATCTTAAAGAGAAGAATGCGTACTGGAGACTTGCAACACTTAAATCACCATGACGATTAGGCCTCTAGTCGGGTGATAAATCCTTCAACAGATTTCACAAATTTCGGCTTGGATTTGCATTTATCTAGAAATAGATATAAGCCAAATTTTTAGCAAATTTAAGAGGATAGCCAAGCTATAGTAACCAAATCCACTTTAATAACGTTCTTCATTTATCAAAAGAAGCTATTTTTGGAGGTTTAACGTAGAAACACAAAACAAAATTAGAATTAAGGTTCAAATTTTCTTCTAATTGCGTGAACATACCTCCACCACCCCAATTTTCTTCATATGCGCGCGCCAGCTTAGATTGAATCATATGTCAACTAGTCTATTACCGGAGGCTATAAACAATAGAAAATTTCAAACTATCATCCTAGAAAGTGACCTGGGGCCCGTTTCTCGAAACTCCCGATAACTTTCCGGGCCCGGTAAGTATTTTTTCAAGCTCATTTATTGATCAGCTAATGGTAATTATCGGCGGAAACTTAGCGATATGCTTCACGAAATAATAAAGATTAAAATTTAGCTTTCAAAATCAATAAAAATTGTAGAGCTATTGGAGAATATTGTGCACCTAAATTAGTTTTCGGGCCCGGAAAGTTATCGGGAGTTTCGAGAAACGGGCCCCTGGTCGCTTTAAGTCTTATGTGTAGAAACTACTAGCAATGTAACAATTAGCGGTCGCTTTGACCAAGTAGTTTATCCCAGTTTATTCTTGATGTATTAGTCCCCCTCCACTATCTTAATGTATTTACTAACGACTTCCTTTTCTTTGTATTTAAGGTGATTCCATCGAAATAGAAGGAATATTTAAAATTTTCTAAAACTTGGTCCAGTTGGTAATTACGTTTGGAACATTTCAAAAATGGAATAAAAAATAGGGGTCACCGTGCTTGTTTTTTCACAAAATGGATAGCCATTAATAGCAACTATACGACCCGCAAGGTTTTCCTGAGAAACCCTGGTAATCAGAAATGAGAACTCTAATTGCTTTAAAAAGTCATTGCTTGTATTGAAATATTGAAGCAGTTCACCAAAACAAACATTTATCTTGCATTATATACTATTTTAGTTGAACAGGAATCAATATATGAATTTCATATATTCATAATTTCACCTTCATCTTTCCCGGGTATATTACGAACCAACTTAATGACCAGCTCCCAGTTGGCTTGTTAGCTCAATTGGTTAGAGCGCTGCACCGGTATCGCAGAGGTCAGGGTTCGAATCCCGGCAAGCCTGATTTTTTTCAGGCTTTCTTTTCGCAACTACATAAGTTGCGTTAATAACTGCGAGGATCTTCTTTACATTTATTTCTTCATTCCGCAGTTCAAATATATGAATTTCATATGTTCATAATTTCACCTTCATGTTTCCCGGGTATATTACGAACCAACTTAATGACCAGCTCCCAGTTGGCTTGTTAGCTCAATTGGTTAGAGCGCTGCACCGGTATCGCAGAGGTCAGGGTTCGAATCCCGGCAAGCCTGATTTTTTTTTTCAGGCTTTCTTTTCGCAACTACATAAGTTGCGTTAATAACTGCGAGGATCTTCTTTACATTTATTTCTTCATTCCGCAGTTCAAATATATGAATTTCATATATTCATAATTTCACCTTCATCTTTCCCGGGTATATTACGAACCAACTTAATGACCAGCTCCCAGTTGGCTTGTTAGCTCAATTGGTTAGAGCGCTGCACCGGTATCGCAGAGGGGGTCAGGGTTCGAATCCCGGCAAGCCTGATTTTTTTTTTCAGGCTTTCTTTTCGCAACTACATAAGTTGCGTTAATAACTGTGAGGATCTTCTTTACATTTAAGATTATGAAATAAATTTACAAATTTGCGGCGAGCGCACATACCCTGCTGAACCTAAAGACGTGTTCTTTTCGGCATTTAAATAACAATATCTCAAAGCAGAATTTTTAACTTTTCTCAAAATCGCGATATATTGTACTAGACCGTGTGCCATTTGAATTTATGTATTAAAAAATGGGGGTCACCGAGCTCGTTTAGGAGAAAACAACCATTTATTTCTCTGAACAGCTCAGCTTTCATAGAAAACCTATCAAGTTCCGAAGGTGCGCGCGCTCGTGCACGCGCTAATCACGCAAGAAATGATGCGCAGAAAGGATGCGTAATGCAACTGAATGGAATCATCTTAATGTATGCTTGGAGAAAATAAAGACTCGACATTATTAAAGTCCCCTAAAAGCAGGTTTACTTGTTTTATCTAGGTGTTCACACAAGAATCTTGACGGCGAAGCTGCAACTAGCCACGGCGCGCGAAGCGACCGTCGGCGAGAAGGATGGGGCCCTCATTGGGCCCAATCTTCTCTCCAGCTGCCAAATCTCAGTTTCGGTTGAGATTGTCTGGCACGAGGCAGGTGAAAAAAACCATTCAATAAGAACATTTGAAATAAATGTAAAGAAGATCCTCGCAGTTATTAACGCAACTTATGTAGTTGCGAAAAGAAAGCCTGAAAAAATCAGGCTTGCCGGGACTCGAACCCTGACCTCTGCGATACCGGTGCAGCGCTCTAACCAATTGAGCTAACAAGCCAACTGGGAGCTGGTCATTAAATTGGTTCGTAATATACCCGGGAAAGATGAAGATGAAATTGTGAACATATGAAACTCATATATTTGAACTGCGGAATGAAGAAATAAGTGTAAAGAAGATCCTCGCAGTTATTAACGCAACTTATGCAGTTGCGAAAAGAGGTATCGCAGAGGTCAGGGTTCGAGTCCCGGCAAGCCTGATTTTTTCAGGCTTTCTTTTGAGTTGATGTTCTTATTGAGTGTTTTTTTTTAACCTGCTTCGTGCCAGTCAGTCTAAACCGAAGCCGCGATTTGGCAGCTGGAGAGAAGAATGGGTCCCATGTAGGGCCCATCCTTCTCGCCGTGGCTAGTTGCAGCTTCGCCGTCAAGATTCTTGCGTGAACACTGACCTACATAAAAATAAGTGAGCCCACTCCTAGGTGACTTAAAAAATGTCGAGTCTTTATTTTTTCCAAACATACATTAAATACAAAGAAAAAGAAGATATTAGAAAATACATTAAGATAGTGGCGGGGGGATATGAATTACTAAGCCTACCCGGTTAACAGTACTGGTACATCAAGAATAAACTACATGGTCAAAGCAACCCCTAAGTGTTACATTGCTAGTATGTTCTACAAATAAGACTTATATTAAATAAGCTTTTTCTTGAAAGAAGTAACATAATTTACACTAACTTCTTCAGAGTCCAGAGCAGGTCTCCAAGTCCAGAGAATTTTCAGGCCTTAAATATGTTGTCTTCTGCTGCATTTTGTGACCGAAGTTCAATGCCAGCACTTTTGGAGGTTTCTCAGTCTGATTTTCTTTGAAGCGTAGGACTGTGGTGTCGATATAGGTTTGCGATTCCGAAAAAAAAAGGGCGGGGGGGAGGTCTTTGGAGCCCTGGAGCCCTGGAGCCCAGAAATTCTTTGTCGTGAAGCCCAGGACCCGAAGCCTTTCTTGACTTGGAACCCGGACAAGAATGTGATTCTGGCTAAATGAGCCCTAGAGTGAAATGATGGAGCCCTAGAATCCCGCATTTTCCGTTTTGGGGCCATGGAGCCCTGGAGTCCCAAACGCCTTTGGGACCCTTACGAGACGCTTGTAGCCTGTAGTTAGAGAGAGAACAGGTTTATTGCGGTAAGAGATGAAGAGGATCCAACTTGCAAAAAGTCTTGAATCCGGCTTCTCCAAGCCAAGAAAGTGCTTACTTGAAAAAGGTTTTACAGTAGATCCTCCTTGTGCGACCATCTGTCGTAAGCAACCACCTCCCATAAGCGACCACGTTTCCAAAAACCAAAATTTTCTGAGTATAAAAATCACTTAGAAGAATCGTCTCTTAGGTGGCCAACTCCCTTAAGCGACCACGATCACTTTTTGAGCTGATAGTTTGAAATTTTCTATTGTTTTTAACCTCCTGTAAGCGACTAGTTGACACACGATTCACTCTAACCTGGTGCAAATTGTATGATGCGACGCCACGCAACACCTGAGGCACGTTTTTTGGGCACCATTCTGGAATGAGTATGCTTGGAATAGCTTTTTGGCCCGTTTTTTAATTACCTTTTCTAATTCCAGAATCGTTAGAATGGTAGTTTATGTCATCAGTCCATGTATTCTGCTATTTGGGGTAGATTGAACAGAATGAGGAGAATAAAAAAGTTGGCAATCACTTCGCAATAACAAAATGGCTGAGCAAAATAACAGCGCATCCGCAGCAAATTTGAATTCTCCCGCCGAACCTGAGGAAAAAAAACCACCGGTCAGTTTTCACTCCATGTTTGGAACACACTTTCCTTTCTTGTTTCGTATTCCAACAATTCTGATCATTCCCATTCTACTTATTCTCATTCCAGAACAGACCAAGAAAACGCGCCCCTGGTTTCAGAGAAAGTCGACGGCTTTTTTGGGTTATTTAAAATATTATGTTTATGTGGATAGATATAAAAAATACGCCTCCAAACTAAGAATTCCAATCATATTTCGAATACACTCAAGAGAAAACTGAATTTCAATTCATGATCTAGCTGGGGTTACAAATTTCTTTCCTCAGAAAACAGGTCTACAGCTAACAACGGTAACCTAATAGTGACTAAGAGACGTGACATCTACAATCATCAACAGCTTGTTTCACAAATTCAAATAAACATCTGCAGACATCCCGTTTCCTCCAGTCTTGCTTTCTATTCCACAACTAAAACGAGGAATTATGTGTTTTGTTACCATGGTTACTTGGTTTGGTTTGGGCGTGGTTTCACCAGCCTGCTGATCTGCTTTTTGTACGCGGGCCTGAAACAGAAAATAGAACTCTTTAAATAAAGAGGGAAATAATATTCATTGAAAAGTTATTGACGGGAATATACTATTCAATCACGGGTATTAATGTGCGCATATGAAGAATTTTCCTTAAAACGTTCTGAAAATAATGCCGGACTCAAACAAAATCAGGAAAATGATTTTATTTGTTCTCATTAATTGTCTGATAAATCATATATGGTTTAGTAAGAAGGAATGAGATTTTGAAAATGTCATTGAACATAAAGTTAAGTGTTTGGGTGGTGGAGATACTTTCACGCAATTAGAAGTTTCCACGTTAAAAATAGCCTCTTTGGATGAACTAAGAACGTTATGAAAGTGAATTTGGGAGTTAGCGTGGTCTCCTTTTAAATTCGCTAAAACTGTGCCTGGCATCTATTTCGTGATTCGATTACTCGTGGGCACTCACAAATTGACTAGATGTACGTTCAACTTTAAGCAGTCACGTGACCCCACCTGGTTCTTAAAATGATTGGGTCATCGACTTTAGTGTCCTTTGTGACGTCATTCCAAGTCACACCATCATCAGTTGAGTATTCAACTTTAAGGCCTGGGAGTACAGTTTTCACTTGGAGTTTGCCATCAATTATCCTATGTAACAAACAGAATAGGAAAAAGAAAAGAAGCTGATATAATCAATTCATTATTGTTTTTATCAAATATTCGTCGAAGAACCGAAGATTCCCATTTTCATTGCTCTAGTCACGTGTCGTAGGAAACAACTGTGCCTGCAAAATGACCATAACTAGACTTGACGAGTTTCATCTCAAGCTGGTTACGGGAGCTTATTTCACAACGTTGCGTGAACCCCTTCCTCCTACAACAAAATGGTCCTATGACAGCGGTTTTAAACCGAAGTTTCAGCTCGGGCCACACTGGCAGGAGGCGATTGACCTCAGCTCATTTCAGGTTTGGCGGCTGAGTGAAGCAGGATGTAATTTGTTATTATTTCGCAGTATAACTAATGCTAGGACAGAGTGCATGAGTAGAGTGTAGTTTTTTCGATTTGCCGTTGGAGATCCGTCGTGTGATTTAAACAGCCTAGATCTTTCTTCTTTAAGGCTATACCTTGCTTTAGTAAAGCGTTTTCCTGGCAAACCGAAGTTAAAACCTGTTTATGTACCTCTCGAACGCCCTACATAAAAGTAGAATCAATTAAAAACAAAGAATAAATGAATTTCACACTTAAAGATTATAGCACATTCGCGCGAAAATTAACGCCTAAGTGGAACAGAAACGATCACCAAAACAG
Organism: Siderastrea siderea; assembly: GCA_964030785.1. Lineage (NCBI taxonomy): Eukaryota > Metazoa > Cnidaria > Anthozoa > Scleractinia > Rhizangiidae > Siderastrea > Siderastrea siderea. The sequence continues at coordinate 19,904,517 of OZ034974.1, read as the reverse complement.
ATTTAATTACGTTGGGATGCTAGTAACTCACTGGGATTCACACAGAGATGCCGGACTAAAAAACTGGTATCTCTGCGGGATCCCAAGGTAATTTTTGGTTGCTAAGAACGTCTGGCTCGTTATGACTACTGCCGCTTACACCCTGCGTATCATTTAAGTATTAAAATCCAACCTAGCTCCTGGTGGGGTCACATGATATGCTATGCCTAACTGGTCCAGCCGCCCCAGTTCTCTGTAAGCCACCGTGTTTGCAAACTTGACCCAGTCTCTGTGTCTTTTGCGGGCTCGTTCACTTTTGTCCACAATATCTTCCCACGATGCTTTGTGCCAGGCACGTTCTGCCACGGCCAGGAGACGCGGAAAGAGCATCTTATACATTTGGTCAGCGGTGCGCACTGTTTCCCCCCAGAATGAGCCTTCAATTCCTGCAAAAATAATAATGAAAATTTAAATAAATAGATAAATAAATAAATAGATAAATAAATATATCAATTAATAAAGCAAACCAACAACAAATGAGGGGATAGTCAAATAAATGTTTATTGTTTAGTTATTGAGTCGTAACGAGTTCATAACCGACGAGGCGTGGAAGTACGGCTCCATAGCTATCCCATTTAAATGATTTGACTTCAGGGTTTCCTTCAGTCTCAACCGCCAAGGGTGCACAATGTATGATTGGAGGTTTGACGGAAAAGGTCAAACTTGCTTAAAAGATCGTTCACCTTACCCATGAGATTTTCTGCGCCATTACTGACACTCTTAATATCGAAGTGTTCTGTTGGTGAATATTCAAAGATCTTTTGCGTGTTGGTGAAATTAGCGGCCCAGTAGTTTCCTCGAGCTTCATAGTCAGGTTCATAAGGGTGATCTAGATACAAACAGTCCGGAGGAGACAACACAACCTGCAATAAAAAGAACTAAAGATTATCTGCTTGCAAGGAAGCCTGAAATGAATTTAAAAATAATAAATAAATAAATAAATAAATAAATAAATAAATAAATAAATAAATAAATGAACGAACGAACGAACGAACGAACGAACGAACGAACGAACGAACGAATGAATGAATGGATGGATGAATGGATGGATGGATGGATGGATGGATGGATATATGGATGGATGGATGAATGAATGAATGAATGAATGAATGAATGAATGAATGAATGAATGAATGAATGAATGAATGAATGAATGAATGAATGAATGAATGAATGAATGAAGGAATGAATGAATGAATGAATGAATGAATGAATGAATGAATGAATGAATGAATGAATGAATGAATGAATAAATCAAAACCTGTCATCCAATAAAGAACGCAGTTTGACGCTTTTTTGAGGTTGTTCAAAAACCTGGATAGCACAAATTTCTGAAGTCAAGTCTAACTGACACATTTGGCCTCGCTACGTGTTTTCTAAACCTGCCCTCCAAGTCAGAAAATCAGAAACATAGTGCAGTTGACGTTCTTGGGGGTTGATTACCTTCAGAGGGAGTCTACAGAAGCTGTAAATGGCAAATAACACGCAAATTTGACTGGAGACACGACGCATTCAGTCTGTGGCTTAAAACCATGAGGCATTTCTGACATTTCTTCGTCCGTCATCATTAGTTAAGGCGTGGGGAATATCTCTGTACAGGGGAACCTCTTGCCGGAATATTCCGGGCGAAAAAAACAAAAAATAGCGAACAGCTTTAAGACTTCTTACCTTATATCCTTCACGTAACGTGATCCCAAGCTTTTTAGTGTCATCACTCATGCTCCAGTAATACGAATAAACTTCTTTATTTTTAAAAGTGTTCCTGTCTGTTACAACATCTTTACCCCCGAAGAATGCGTCGCCCCAGCCTCCAAAATTCAGATTATGTTTATGAGTAATTTGGGACACTTTTCGTATAAAATAAGCCATTAGTTCTGCCCTAATCTCTTCTTCGCTTTTATTGGACGCATTTGCAAACCTATCACACGTGGGAGATTGTTTCCAAACCCCCCAGGCAACCTCATCTCCTCCAAAATGATAAAGAGTCAGCGGCTGTATGTCTTTGTGCATGCCAATTAAAGCCGATACCACGTGATCAATGAACGTATAGGTGGAATCGATGCAGGGATTAGCAGCTTCATCAGTAAAATGCTGGACGGAAAAGTAGAGAGATTTATCTTGGAAATCACTGAGAAGAAACTCCTCAGCCTCCTTTTGTTTTCCCTTTTTCATCAATCTGTCATGGCGTGCTATCATGCTTTTAATAGCTGCGTGACCGTGACCCGGAAAGTCGAACTCTGGAATCACTTGAATGCGACGTTGTTTTGCGTGACGTAGTATTTCTCGGTAGTCTTCAGTAGTGTAGTACCCAGTGCCCGAGGTGCTGGTATCGGGGCCTGAACCGAGAGTAGACAATATACAGGTTTTCTCTTGTAAGTCATGGCATCTCTTAGCTCCAACCTGGGCGGGAAAAAAATAGTGTCTATGAGACGATAGGTAGCCAAAGCTTCAGTTGTATGACTGAAAACGAATAAAATTGTCTGAAATTACAAATGATTCTTCGTTAATATTTTTACTCACTTGCGCAAGGTTCATTGTCCGAGCGAGAATTTTTGCTCTCATCAAGTATTCTAACTATGCAAGGTTTCACCCTCACCCGTCAGTTTTCCCCCATGCAAGCATAATTCTTTTCATTTTACGAACTATAATCCTTGAAAAACACGCCATTTTCACTCACAATTCTCGAACTAAACAACTATACACCGAAAAAGTTCCATCTTTTACAACGTTTCCCGCCATAAGAAGGCAACATTTTGGGCTTCTTACACATGAAACCTGTGCACAAATCTGTTTATCTTATCTCGCCGCTCTCCGTCTCATTGGACGATTCGCACAACACGCGCACGAGTTTTGCTTTGATGACTTTTTGAGTGCGAATCGATCCAACTAACAGTGAGTGACGAGATAAAATAAGCATATTTTTGCGCAGAGGTCTTCGGACGGATATCGACATTTGATTTGAAGAAGCATTCGTAATTTCAGATAATTTTATTGATCTTCAGTCATGTACCTAAAGCTTTGGCTACCTGTGATGAGACCGGCGAATCCGAAAGTCAGAAATTGTTGGAAAGGAAGTCGGTGTACAGGACAAATGGTACTTTTTTAATTTTCAGGTAGCTATCTCTCATACAGTGAATCGATGCGCTGAGGAAAACTGAAATGGTTGATGATTTTGGGAATAAAAGAGCAGACGCGGTAAATGTGGGAAGATAAAGTCCATGCATACTGTCAACTGCTGTGTACTGTTTAAACATCGATTAGATATAAACATATCGACCAGCTACAAAAATTGATTAGCTGTTAAATCGATTAGCTATGCCAGACTAGGTGATTCACACGCTTTCGTATCACATTAGAAAGCTTCAGTAAACTGATGTCGATCGTATTTTATTCCGTTTAAAGTGTTTTCCATCTCAATCAAAACGTAAAAACTGAGATTTTAGATGTGAGTTTTTTTTACGTTTGTTTCAGAACAAAATTGGAGGTGCTCATGGCAAGTATATGTCCTGCAATGTATAACAGAAAGCACTAATATAAAAAAAAATGATAAGCACCTTTTACTTTAGTAGTTTAAGACTTTCTTTTCTCGCTTTGGAACTTTCAAAAGGGCCAAAACCATCTACTTACCTCAGTTAATTCCTCTATTCCTGGTATTTCCAGTCGCCAACCTTCATTCTCAGACAGATGAAAGTGGAATTTGTTCATCTTGTACATCGCCATGGCGTCCAGAAGCTTCAGAATATTATGTTTAGGAACAAAATTACGTGCAACGTCAACCATCAACCCTCGATAAGGGAAGCGAGGAGAGTCTTTGATTGACAGCTGAGGAACCTCGCCTTTATCGTTAATGAGTGTGAGTAGAGTCTGGACACCATAAAACACCCCTGCAGGTCCATAACCCCGGATGATGACAAAATTATCTTTGGTTTCGTCTACAACAAGATGATATGACTCGTGCGCCGTTGGAGATGGCCGCTGATCACTGTCCTGTGGCTTCAGTAAAAGCTTGATAGTCTTGCGAGTATCTGGTTCCTTTCCAGTAGCCACACCCAATACAAGTTGCTCTTAAAAGAACAAAACAAAAAAAAACCAAACAAACAAACAAACATAATTCATGGTGCGTGTGGCGAATACAACGGGCAAGGAGAAGGGTTGGTGACGATATGGCAGGTCGCCTAGGCCTGTTTCCCTTTCGTAAACGGTCGTTGCCATTTTTGACGGTCGATGCCATCATTGGTAACCAAGCCTTTTGTCATGGTAGATGTAATATATGCTCTGAATTAAGTCACAATAAGGTAGCAAATACATTTTTAAATAGTCTTAGAAGGAACAAAGTTTAAGCCCAAGTTGAACTTACGTTAAAAGTTCTGGAAAGGGCTAGGGTCACCTATTATAGATGTATCAGTTATGAAAGACAGTTAATTATAATATATACTTTAATTTTTAAGAATTGTGACGGATTGGCGTGGTAGTGTAGTGGTAAGGGAGAGATTAGCATACGAAAGGACCGGGTTCGAATACGGGTTGTGAATGACTTTCTTTTTAGTAGAAAAACTTTCAATAATAGCTCAAAAATTTTCTAAGTGTCTTAAAAATGGCAACGACCGTTTACGAAAGGGAAATTTGCGTCGCCTAGGGTTCAAATCCAGCTATAGCCACCAGCTGGAGTTGTTGCTCAGTTGCCCCGAGTTCAACTCCTCCGCCATGCTTGTAGAAAACCATTACTGTTCTGCCCACGACCAGTAAGTTTTTTTAACTTGCTATGTCCAATTTGTTATTTCGTTGTAGCCGGTAATTCCGTACATGCATCCTAGGTATGGTAAAAAAAGGTAAAGCCTAGAGGGGAGAGAGAGAGACAAAAAGAAAAGAAGAACAGAACAGAACAGAACAGAACAGAACAGAACAGAACAAAACCAAAATGTCACTTATACCTGTGAACACAACACAACGCAACACAACAAAATAACACAAAACAACACTACAAAGTACAACACAACCCTACATAACACAACAACACAACACAACAAAGCAACACAAAACAACACTACAAAGTCCAACACAACACAACAACACAACACTACAAAGCACAACACAACACAACACAACACAACACAACACAACACAACACTACAAAGCACAACACAACACAACGCAACACAACACAACAAAGTAACACAACACAACAACACAACACAACACAACAAAGCAACACAACACAACACAACACTGCAAAGCACAACACAACACAACAAAGCAACACAACACAACACAACACAACACAACACAACACAAGAAAGCAACACAACACAACACAACACAACAAAGCAACACAACACAACAACACAACACAACACAACACAACAAAGCAACACAACAACACAACACAACTGAAGCAACACAAAACAACACTACAAAGCACAACAACACAACGCAACAAAGCAACACAAAACAACACTACAAAGCACAACAACACAACACAACACAACACAACACAACAAAACACAAATCCAGTTATACCTGCTAAAAGTTTCACTTCGTTTTCAAGACCCTCCTCTCCATAAACCTTCCAATCGGGTCCAAGTGTCAATTTCCTGGCTTTCTCAGTTATGACGACTTTCTTTGGAGTAGGAATAACCAGGTGCGGTGCATGTCTGAGATCAGGAACAATTTTGGCACTGAACGGGTCCCAGGTTAACTTTTGAGACGTGAACACAAAACTGAGGTCCTCTCCTGCTGTGTTAACAATGGTTCTCGGTTTTAATCCTTCAGCAGCCACGTACCAGTTGGGTGCTAAGTCAGTACGTGCTCTCAGAAAACTGGTGGTGTTGAATCGAATTTTGATGTATTCTCCCGAAGCAAAAGGTTTGAATCGGTTCAAGGGTTCGAGCTTATAGAGACAACCGCCAATGTGTGTCATTTTTAAATTGCTCTTTCCTGGTGGTACATAGCCTTTTGGGTTATTGGCAAGATGGTCGTAGTCAATTACTCCCAAAACGCAAACGTATATCCCCCATTTCCCTTTTACAATGGATTTTGAACCTTTGTTGTAAAGTGTTATTTGTGCTGTGCTAGGGGATAACACATCAAAGTAGATTCCCATGTTTTCTGCCATGTTGTCGATGTCCGTTTGGCACAGTCCTTGAATGCATTTTGGCTTCCGCTGTGTACTGCGGGTTGCCGAAGCTTTACGCGGATGATTCAGTGAGTTACCACGAGTAGTTATGACCACCGCCGTGTCAGTGTTTTCAGGTGAAAGGCCCTTTTCTATGAAAAAGGAAAATCAGACGAAGAGTTCATTCAAGTGAAAGGTAGTGAGCAGTATTTTCATGTGTAAAGGGTGGTCGTAACGTAGATGAAATAATAACGCTAAGCATCAGATAAAAGCTACTGAGCAGTACATTCCTGGGGTATCTGTTTAGCATTTTTGCAAGGTGTGGATGAAATCCCTGAAGTGTGACGTTCAAATTTAAGTTTTTGAGCAGTACTCTTCTATATATTATACTGCTCATTAGGCTGTAGAAGATGTTTATAACTTTTGCGTCTTTGATTGTGACTATTTCCCGGGGATAAACGTTGGAGCGCTACTTTTCGCGACTTTGTAATTTCTATCATTTTGAACCAAAATCCTGAATCCTGTCCTTACTGTAGGAATAAGCAATACCCTCTTCGTATAATGAGTCAACGTCATTCTCACCATATGCGCGTTCATTTGGAAATTTCACCTCCAAATTCTCGTCTGTCTTTATTTCTCTTATGCTTAAAATTCGGGTGACTTTCAGTCCCATATATTTCAATTACTTTGACAAACACAAGCGTCAATTTCCTATGATAAGATATAATGTATTCCGGGGGTTCTACCTATTCAACCTGTGCATGAAATCCTACAGTCGAAGAAATATTCACTCGTTCAGTCTTGGTAATGGTTCAGGCTGGCGAATATTGCTGAGTAAACAGCTCCAGAATGAGAAACGTACTGCTATATAGCCCTCATTTGAATGGTCAGATGTAAGGATTCTATGCACAGAATAGGATCATCTTGTACAGAATCATCAACATTACTACGGAAGATTAAAACTTAAAAGCTTGCATTTGATGGCCGCACTGTTTCTTGTCATTTCCAGTTTCACACGGACAAATGATTGTGGCCCAGACTGTTTGTAAAAGGAGATTGATATTTTTTGAATTTCAAATTTCTCTCTCCTTTAGAAGAAAAGTGTCAAGGAATACAGATTAATGCTATTAATTCAAAGCAACAAGAATTAACTTACCCAAGTCTTTGGAGTTATACAACCAAGTACAAAAACTCAATGCAAACAGAATTCCACATACAAGGAAGAGGCACCGAAATTTCTTTCTCAAAGGCAACTTCCAAAAGTCTGGAATCGAATATATATTCATTCTGGCGGTTTGGAGTAGCAGTTGACGACAGAGTTTCTTGCTAAGTTATCAAACACGCCATTTCTCATTTCCCTTAGCTTGTATTGACTGCGTCGTCACACTAAGATTAGCTTGACGTCACGCTAATCAATCTTTCACGTGACTGCGGTTTTAAGTTTGTTATGATGTGAAATAAAGAGGCCAATATAAGATCTTGACTTATTTAAGTCTACTCGTAAAAAATAATAACAAATATAGATAAAAAGTATTAATTCGGGATAAGGCAAAAATATCAAAGCTGGTTTAATTGAAGCTGTTTGATTAAAGCTGATTCTCATCTATAAAACCGTATTCGTCTCCAGAGCCGTCTGGCCGTCTTGAGCTTAGGCGCCACCAAATACTAGAGCACCAGGTAGCTCTGGGAAAGAAAATGCTTTGAAAAGCCTCAGAAAAAGTCTTGCCCGAGGAGAGATGTTCAAAATAAACGTTGTCAACAAAGATGGTCACGTGATTGGCTATTAAACTGCGGACTGAAACCAAGGGAGTGTGCCAGAAACAGACACTACGATACAATACGATACGATACGATACAATACGATACGATAAATACAGTACAGCACCTTTATTTAAACACGATGTATTTTAAAGGGTCGTGTATGATTCTGGTCGGACATTTCAAAGGACCTCTGGGATCACTAGAAAGTGGTGGCAAAAGAGGGAACGTATTTTATTGGCTACTTAGTGTGTTAGGCCAAGCCATACTAGTTCCGCTTTCCATGACATGAGGCGATTAGGAGTATAACTTCTCTCTCCCCCTTGATGGCATGCTAGTCTTTTTATCCCAGGTTACCCTAAGGGGATACTGTGGAGAGTTTCTTGTCAAAGGAAGCAGCACAGAATGATTTAGAGACCAAACCACTGGCATTCCAAACCATAGGGCCCCCACACAAACTATGTAACCGTTAGTAGTTTCAGAATGTGATGAAATGTATAAACTGACATGAAATATTGCGAAAAATATTTCATTTGACTGATTTGAGCTCAAAATAAACGTAAACCTATCTCAGTGGTTGTGTTTTTTGCCGTTATCTCTATACATTTCATTATGTTTTGAAACTACTAACAGTCACATAGTTTGTGTGGGCTCCCTCTGGTTCGAACTTCCGATCGAAATCCAATCAAACATTTAACTTCCCAACCACAGCATCTACCACGTCTCCACAGTACTACCAAGGAATTAACCACCCTATGCAGTATGCTCGTGTTTATTTTACAAGTATGAACCTGGCTTAAATCTCATCCGAGGGTAAGGGCAGGTGACTCATAAGTGGCCTGCAATCTATTTCGCCTATCGTAATGTTACCTAATAAGCTGCCTTTCCGACTGAGTCACTATGAGCAAGCAGAAAAATTAGTGACACGCTCGGAACGAGCTGGTTCCACGCCCTCCTGTTGTCCTTACAGAGCTGTCCTTTTATGTAGCTGGAGAGAGGTAAAAAGATATTCTTCTGCCCCGTTAGGGTATCAGGTGCTTATTTCTTACATGCTTGGATTTTCCTTTTATCGCGACATATATCGCAGTTCGTGGCTTCTCCGCTCAAACTTAGCCAGCTATGCAGGGACGCCTGGTAGCTAAATTGGGTACCTTAATGAAGGTCGCTGCAACGATAAGCGAACAGACTGCCAGGTACCAAAAACATCAATACATTAAATTGCAGAAGAGCCAGAACTACGAAACAACATGGCTTCCCGCATGGGACGACACACGTGACCAAAACCCGCGGGAAAGCTAAGTACGTCATGTAAGCGCACTCGCTACATCTCCTTTCCTTAGTTTCAAAGACTTACAAATACAAAGTGTCACAAAGTGTTCATATGCCTCAAGTTCTTGTGTAGTAAACACAACAGTGCATATACATAAGTAAACAACAAGTAAACAACAACAAGCAAAAAATAACCGTAAGCAGAAAAAAAGGGCAAAGTCAAAAGCATCTAATTTCTCAGCACTCGTAATCTTGTAGCCACAGTGGTTGGCGACGTTCAAGTGTTGGGCAACTTGCAGTATCTTGCTCTGAAGCAACTGGTGTCGACGGGACAACTGGTTACGGCAAGTCATCTGAGCTTGCCTCAGCTGGCTCGGTTTGCTTGGTCACTTCGTTTGTCTCTGATGGCTCCAGCTCCTCGGCAGTTGCCCTTAACCATCTGCGGTTCCGACGATACTGCTTCCCATTCACCTCTACCAGGTACGAACGGTTGCCTACATCTCCAATGACCCGCCCAAGAGACCATTCTTTATCCCCAGGCCGCAGCATTCTTATGGCATCACCAACACGTAATTTTGGCAATTCATGTGAGTGTTGATCATAGTAGTATTTCTGCTTCTGCTTTCTCATCTGAATCTTCTCTGGTACCTTTGTAATAACCTGTGGCTCTAGCAATGTCTTAGCTACTGGAAGACGAGTGCGTGTTCGTCTGCCATAGAGTAGCTGAGTAGGTGAGGCATTCATGCCCTCAGTGGGTGTGTTGCGTCATTCAAGTAACGCCAGCAAAGGATCACGCTTATCTGCACGGGCTTTCAGTAACAATGACTCGCAAGTCTTCACTGCATTTTCAACACGCCCATTACTCTGTGCATGGTAAGGACTTGACGTAATGAAATGGAAGTTCCATTCTTTACTGAAGGACTTGAAATCTTCACTGGTGAAGGGAGGCCCATTATCGCTTATCACTGTCGCAGGGATGCCTGGCAAAACATGACTTAAGAACCGTAATGACACGACTGCTTGTGGTGTGACTCAAATCTTGCACCTCAAAATAACCAGAGTAGTAATCAACGGCTATCAAGAAGGCCTGCCTGTCCAGCATGAATAAGTCAACCCCGGCTTTCTCCCAGGGTACATTTGGTGCATCATGGGGCTTCAGTGGTTCTTTACATTGTTGAGCCCGATAACTGTTACAAATGCCACATTTTGACAGATAATCCTTGAGCTGTGCTGTTATCCCAGGCCAGTAAAAATGTCGCGGGCGCGACGCAATGTCCCTTCAACCCTAATATGCAACTCGTGCAGGCTCTTCACAATGTTAGAACGTTCACCAACAGGTATCACTAAACGATGACCCCTGTATATCAACCCGTCTTCTGTGGTCAGTTCGTCTCGACAGTTCCAATACAGCTCAATCACTTGCTTCCGAAGTCTGTCAAATTTGGGTGCGTGAGCTAAGGTCTCCGGCCAGCCTTCACGGATAATGTTGGATAGAATCTGCAGCTCTTCATCTTTAGCTGTCTCTTCATGCAGCCTCTTTAAACGAGAAGAAGATACACCTAGTTCATCAGCATGTTTCACCTGCTCTAACTAAAATGCAAATACTCGTTCCTTGATCGAACAGACGTCACTGTTGGGCATCTTTCTAACAACTTGTTCGCCCTCCACATATGCTCGACTCAAGGTGTCAGCCAAGAACATTGTAGTGCCTTTTTTGTACTCCACTTGTATGTCATAGTTCTGCAGGCGAAGGCGCATGCACTGGAGGCGCTTTGGAGAGCTGTGGATGGGCCTCTTGAATATGGTCTCAAGTGGCTTATGGTCTGACCCGACGACTACATCACTTCTTCCAAAAATGTACTGACCAAATTTTTCACATGCAAAAACTATTGCAAGTAACTCCTTTTCAATTTGAGCATAGTTTTGTTCAGTCTGGGTCATTACACGGGGGCTGTAAGCCACTGGACGTCTTTCTTGCAACAAAGCGGCACCAAGTCCACTTTGGGAAGCATCGCACTGAATAACCACTGGCTTGTTCACATCATAATAGGCAAGTACAGGTGCAGTAACAATCATTTCCTTGACACGGGCCAAGGCAGCAGCATGAGCAGGTAACCAGCATCATTCAGCTTCCTTTTCTGTGAGTTTTCTCAAAACCTCTGTTTCATCTGACAGACGTGGCAGAAACTTTGCCAAGTAGTTCACCATGCCAAGGAATCTACGTAGGGACTGAACATCAGTGGGGACTGGCATTTGTACAATTGCTTTCACCTTATGCGGGTCGGCTTTGAGACCTTCTAGGGTTAAAATGTGGCCGATGAAGGGAACTTCTTGCTGTCTCAACCGGGCTTTCTTCTTGTTCAGTTTCAGGTTTCTTTCACGACAGGGATCCAGAAAGGCACGGACATTTTGGTGATGGTCTGATTGCCACTCAGCAGGTGTGTTGCCATATCCAACAATCACAAAATCAGCTGCAATGACCTTGACACCCTTAAGCCCCTCTATGTGCTCTCGCATTTTGCGCTGCCGAACTTCTGGTGCATTGTTTATGCCAAACGGCATTCGCTTCCACCGGTAACGACCGAATGGTGTGTTAAATGTGGTCAGCATACTAGATTCTTCGTCAAATCCCACTTGCCAGAAACCATTGCTGGCATCAAACACACTGAATAGCTTTGCTCCATTTAGCCTAGTTGCAATTTCCTCAATGGTTGGCATGGGGAAATGTTCACTTTTTATGGCAACATTCAGATCCCTGGGGTCCAAACAAATGCGTATCTTGGTTTCTCCATCTGCTTCAGAAGGTGGTTTAGTCACCACCAGCATGCTGGATACCCAATCAGTGGGTTGGTCAACTTTTGCAATGACGTCATCAGCTGTCACTTCCTCAAGCTTTCTCCGACCTTTCTCCGTCATTGCAACAGGTAAGCGCCGCGGTGGATGGACTACAGGCTTGACGGACTTATCGGTTACAATGCTGTACTTTCCATCCAGTTTTCCAAGGCCTTGAAACACATCAACATACTCTTCGAGTAAGGGGTCTGTGTCCACCCTTAGCACATTTACGCACGGATCACAGTCGCAATCAAGAATCTTGATCAGGTTCATTTCTAACATTGTCTCCTTAGACAGTATTGGCTCGTAGCCACGGCTCTTGACTACGTTGACTTGAATCTTGTGAGTGTTTCCTTTGCGGGTTACATACAGGGTTGCCTTCCTCTCTATGGGTTGTTCATATCCATTAGCCAGGATCAGAACTGACTTGGCTTGAGTGTCAAGAAAGTTTAAGTCCAGACCACCTGTCACTTCCTTGTAGACATCCAAAGGCAATAGATTACATTCGGCCCCAGTAGCCATCAAGAAAGCCACTGCATGGCCTGTGACAACCTTGGCATCTTTTCACACGGTGAGGGTCACCATCTCACGACTTTCATGACCTACAACACCTGCAGTGCTCAAATAAAACTGCTCGTGAATAGTAGACACCTTAGTCTTTGCTGGGCACTTGGCTACAAAGTGATTCTTCCGCTTACAATATGTACAAGTCTGACCAAATGCAGGACAGTTGCGTCTTTCATGATTCCAGCCACAGAATTTACAGTCTTTGATCCTGCTATCATTGACAAATGGACTGCCATCAGACTGCTCTTTCTCTTTCTCTTTGACAGCATTCAACCCAGATTCTGTAGTCTTAACTTTCATTTGAGCGGCTGTGCTCTCCGCAGCACGAGCGATATCGAAAGCTTTCTCAAGGGTCAACTTCTTCTCTTTAAGCAAATTTTCACGTACCTCGCCATTTCGGGTGCCAGTCACCAACCGATCACGGAGAAGCTGATCCAGTGTGAGTGATTCAAAATCACAGTTTGCTGCAATTTGACGTCGCTCGTCACATATTGATCAACTATTTCAGATTCTCGCTGATCTCGCGTAAAGAACAGAAAACGCTCGTAAATAGTGTTCCCCCTAGGTATACAGTAATCTTCCAACTTCTTTAATACTGGTGCAATTTTCTTCGCATCACCTTCCGAGGCCCAAGTGAAAGTGCGAAATACCTTGTTTGCTTCTTTCCCGATAACTCCCAATAGTGTTGCGACTTGGCGTTCTTCTTCCTCTTTATCAAGCTTTGTAGCAAGTGTATAATTCTTCCAGGCAGAGACCCACGTTCGCCAGTTTGCGGCGGTTGAACCATCGTTGAGCTCGAGGATGTCAGGAGGAGGCATTTGAAAATTAGCCATGGTAGTCGAACTCGAAGTGGTTGTCGAGGGCTGCTGCACGCTATCTTCGCCACTGTTTTCAAGCAGAAATTTGGCAACTTCTTCCACAATCTTTCGGTGCTCTTGGCGTGTGGGTGTGGATTCGGTGGTCTTCTGACACCATGCAACGATAAGCGAACAGACTGCCAGGTACCAAAAACATTAATATATTAAATTGCCGAAGAGCCAGAACTACGAAATTAACAACATGGCTTCCCGCATGGGATGACGCACTTGACAAAAAAACTGCGGGGAAAGCTAAGTACGTCATGTAAGCGCACTCGTTACAGTCGCGAGATTACCCGCTCGAATACCTGCCGAACTACCAACCAAGGTAGTCAAATATCTGGTTGTTTTAAAGAATCGCCAAGCTCAAAGCGATAGCGTCCTCGGGCAGGCATGAAAGCTGTTGCCTTTGCATTTAATTCTAAAGAGCAATGACACTGCTTGATAAGGCTCAGAGACGAGTTGCCGGTGTCGACTCTTCTCCCTGTCTACGAAGTACGTGATTTTTGAGCATTAATTAGAGAGCTGCGGGCCGTTGCCACGGTGACTTTTTCATAGCTTCAGTGGAGGTGGGAGGAGGGGGTGATGGTGTAGTGGTTAGCGCGTTGGACTTCAGATCTTTTGGTCGTTGGATCGAGGCCTGGTCCCTGCCATGGGGCAACCTCGTCCCCAGGGCCTTCTCCTCATTCAAAATGGCGGTCGGTAACACCCCTGGCCAAGGCTGCTGAAATACTACAAGAATCGTGGAGTATTTTGTCACGTGACACATGATGAAATGGCTTTTTCGGAGGTTGTTTCCAGCACCTGGCGGCCCTGTTTGTTTTCTTGCAATCTGTAACCATTGTTCAAACAAAACGAAGACATTTCATCGTGTCTAGGTGACAAAATCCTCACGAATTTTTGGAGCCATTTGGCAGCCTTGGCCAGGGGTTTCTCCGACGGCCATTTTAAATGAGGAGAAGGCACTGGGGACGAGGTTGTGCCATCGGGTTGTTTCCTCATTCCCGTCCCCAGAGCCGCCGCCGCATGCGCCTAGGCATGAGGACCAGGCGCTGGTCCTCTTCCTTAGCTGAAAGAAACTTTACCTCACTTGTCTTTCTCCAACCAGATGTATAAATGGGTACCGGAGACATACTGCTCGGGGTAACCCTGCGATTTACTAGCATCCTATCCAGGAGGGAGTAGTCGAACTCGATATGGTTGTCGAGGGCTGCTGCACGCTATCTTCGCCACTATTTTCAAGCATAAATTTGGCAACTTCTTCCACAATCTTTCGGTGTTCTTGGCGTGTGGATTCGGTGGAATTCTGACACCATGCAACGATAAGCGAACAGACTGCCAGGTACCAAAAACATCAATATATTAAATTGTCTTTCTCCACTCAGGTGTATAAATGGGTACCGGAGACATACTGCTGGGGGTAACCCTGCGATTTACTAGCATCCCATGCAGGGGGGAGTGGCAATACTCTCAGTTGCTTCATGCTACAGAAACCGGGCTTAGCTCTGGCTCGTGTGGTTCACCAGTGGCTCGTGAGCGACTTTAACTTTCTATATTTCGTGGTTGCGATAGCTGATGTTCGCGAGCTTTTCGGTATTCTCAAGAAAGGAACTTCGCTGTATCGTCGGACTATGTCGGAGACAATTTCGTTATTTTTAGGCGCTGATGTATCAGATAACTAAGATGTCTGTAGACTCTTGCTGTTCAGAGTGATAAACTGTGTCGCTTGTCAATGATTCCACCCTTCTATTAGTAATAGTCAATATGTTACGGTACAATTTTTAAAGAGAACAAGAAATTCTGAAGAATTTACAGGCGGCCGATAGTCTCTCAACCCCCCTCCCCCCCTTCCCCTTTTCCTAAGAAAAAATTTTTTTTTTTAAATTTAGTAGTTCTTGGTTTCCGGTGACCTTTTATGGACAATTTGCACTTCCAGTATGTAAGGAATTGCGTGTTTAGAATCGTGACTATGCCGAGGAGAATGTCCGGTATTTGACAGACTGTTTTTGAAAACTGATAAAATGGATTAGTAAGCCCACGATACTTGACCTTTCATACTGAAACTGAATGACGCGCTTTCTATTTTTTTTAATACCCACGATACTCGCATACTTGCATGCATGTCTAGTTGTTTTGAATTTTCAGCCTTCAACAGGCGAGGGTTCCATTTGGATCGTGACGGCACGAGTGCTTACTTGTAGCCTCTTGTTATAACAGCAATGCGATTGTCGTTCACTAAGCCTGATGTGCAGTTGTGTCTCTTGGCCGCGCGACACCAAGAGGACTAAGTCAAGTGACTTAGTACGACCAGGATGACGACGACGACAGAACTGAAATACAAAAAAAAAACTTCCATCTTATAAGTCGGCGAACGTGCGCGTGCTCACGACGGCCGCCTAAATAGCGTTAGATCACAGCGAACAGCGGTGTGTTGTTAGAATACGTTTTTGTCAGGAGGATATCGTGATTATACTTGTGTTGATAGTGAAGCATACACAGTCGATGAGAACAGTCGATTTCCAGTTTTGATTACATAATAATCTTGTATGATGCAAAATTTGATTTTGCTGATGTGACTGAAACTCATGGAAAGTAGAATTCTGTGTTGGAACATTCAATTCACCTTTTGCGTCTTCTGTCCATCTGCGATTGTTATTCAAGACATACAGAGAAAGAATTGTTTTAACAAAAACAAGGAAACACGGATGGAATAATTTGTTCTTTTAAGAAGAGACGAAAAGGAACATTTTCCTATTCTATTTTTGATGTAATACGAAAACGCTTGTTGATTGTGCTACTGGAAAGTTAACGGTTTCGGAAACCTTAAGGCTGGCTGAAATGCAGTTGAAAGGCTCATTGAGATGGTCAAGAAACACAAGGACAATGTATGATCTGGTATGTACACTTAATTGGTTATTTATTGTCATTTTTAGTTTCCTGGTTAAACTAGCGATTTTAAAAGTTCCGTGCAAATCCTTACATTTTGACACTAAAGTGGTTTGTTCGTGAGCCTGGCCCCCCTGTACAACAACCACGAGATCTCGTCCGCGGGACGGTTGTTATCTTTTCATTTCACTATTCACTCTCCCTAATTGTAAAAGCAAGCTCTTCAGTCGTAGAGCCCAGGAAAAGATCAAGGAGGCTGGTGGCAGTTGGGTCCCAGGAAGGTCCACAATAGGTTTGGCGGGATGCGGGATTTGACATATTTTGGGGGCGATATTCGGGATGCGAATTAAAAATAGGAGCGGGAAGCGGGAATTTCAGCTACAAGCGGGAATTTCAGCTACAAGCGGGAGCAGGAGTTCGGGTTTTGAGAGGTCGGGATGCGAGAATCGTGAGGAGGTAGTGGCGGGAAACGGGATTACGACTTTTTACGTAGTGAACTTTAGTAATCTCGGCGGATCGGGATTTTCACGTAAAGAAGGGCGGGATGGCGGGATTACCTGGGAAAAAAAGGCGGGATAGTGGGATCTGAGAACCCTATTGTGGACCCTCTCCTATAAGTAGCATAAACAATGTTGTATACAACAACAACAACCACAACAGCGTATCTGTACGGCAGCGTTTTTCGGATGTATGAGTAACGCAGTTTGGCAAATAATCTGGTTTTAGCTCATTGGCGATTTTGCACATAATGAAAACGCACGTAGGCGTCTCTGTTGATTGCAAGATTGAAACAATATAACATACCCGACAAATAACAATGTGACATAAAGCAAACTGGGCGTTTGACACTAGCGTTCCGTTCGATTCCGTAGTTAACTCTTATTGTAAAGACATTTTTGTTTCGTTGCTCAACCTGACGCATTGTCATTAGGTATTATTATGTTTTTAAGCAAAAAATTAGCATAGTCTCGGCTTTGGGGGCGTTGCGTGACTGACCACCCGATAAAAATTTGCATGATGTACCGACATTCCCAGATCGACTGCGCACAAATTTTCGTTTTGTAACGAGAATTATAATATTTCTGACTAGTTTACCGAGTTTAGGTCGCTGAATTGAAAGCCACTGGAACTTTTCAACTGGCCATACGATAATTTAGATTTGAATGGATAGCCCTGATCAAACAACACTATGTGCATGTGCCTTTGCAGATTCCAAATGCGCCGCAGAATCAAGAGATACTTTAAGATTATTTTGGTCATGGCGATGGTGTTTGGATTCAGTCATTTTGTATTCATTGCGAGCACCAAAGGTAAGTACGTGATGACACTGTGTATAAGCACACTTAGACGATAATGCAGTTTTAATAATTAATGCTGTGATGTATTTTTAAACTGTGATAAGAGTTTTGTCATGCACTGTAGACGTCACGAGATTTCCTCTGTTGTATTCCGTGGCCGTGTTTTTCAGATTCAGTGTGCACTAAGCAGTTAAGCTATCGGCTTGGCCCATTTACCACTAATCTGCTTATTCACTGCAAGACAGTTAAGAATTTTAATGTTTGATGCATTCAATTTTAACTACGATTGCTAAGTCAGCTTAAACCTAGTCTCCTTCGCAGCCGTTTTTAGGGTCGTCACGCAACGCTCCTCCCCACAAACGGCTGCTTCAAACCGACATACATTCCTTTCTCAGAATAAACCAATCATAGTGCGGCTTTCATTTTCTTGCGGAGGTTCGCGCCAGAAATGTCCACCAATCAGCGGGCTCCTTTTATTCGCCTAAGTGAGTTGCAAAATGGCGGATCTTGTAGAAGCGTTCAATCTTGTAGCAACAAAATTCAGCATACCGGCTTTAACCTGGCACCAGAAGTTAGCGATATCCGAATTAATTAAAGGAAGAAAAGATATTTTCATTAATTTGCCGACTGGCTTCGGAAAATCCCTGATATTTCAAGCTTTGCCTTTGGTCTACGACCATATAAAAAAGGAAGAAGGCCACATCTGTGTTGTTGTGTCGCCATTGCTTAGTCTAGTGGAGGATCAAGTGGCGTATTTGAGAGGAAAAGGAGTAACGGCGGCGAGTATTAGCTCTTGCACTGAAGAGGAGGCGACATTGATTGAGAAGGGAAAGGTTTCTGTGGTCTTTGGCTCCCCAGAAGCTTGGATCAAAAACGAACGTTGGAGAGGAATGCTTGGGAATTCAGTTTATTCAAAGAAATTATGTGCTTTGGCCATCGACGAAGCCCACGTAATAAGACAATGGTAAGTTGATTTAGCCTCTTTTTAGTTAGGAATTGCTTTTGTTGACTATCATTTTAGCTGCTGAATTCTCTGCACTCCACAGTGCATGTAATAAGTGTTTACTTGTTGTGGAACAGTTATATACAGGAAGAATTATCTCTGTTAAAGCGGCCGCCTTGTTGAAATGGCAAGAAGCTACGTAACAGAGGTTTTAATTTACAGTATTAGACTTACTAATTTTAGTGACATTTCAGACTTTCACGACTTCCTACTTATAGGCATTGGTCTCAATGAGACTTGATAGTGGTTCCATTATATTTTGATTTTTTAATGGTTCTTTGGTTTGCTTCTACAGGGGAACATCCCAAAGCAATAAGATGGCTGCTTTTCGTGATTGTTATGGAAAGCTTCATGAGTTGCGGTCCCTTGCCCCAAACACCCCAATGGTTGCATTGACTGCAACAGCTACAAAGCTAACTGAAGATACCATCAAAAACATTCTCCTAATGCAGAATCCATTGGAAATTAAAGAAAGTCCAAACAAGGTAAATCTCACCTATTCAGTTACAAAGATGGACAAGGATTTTGATCTTGAGATTTACTTTGAGTGGCTTGCAGAAGACATCAAGAAATTAAAAGATAAGTGTGACAGGACCATAATCTACTGTCAGACCATAAAACAATGTGGTATTATCTATGGAATGCTAAGGGGCCTGTTAGGAAAAGACTTGTTTGTTGAGAATACAAGTACTGGTGGAAAATTTGCGTTAGTAGAGATGTTACATTCATGCACCCCAGATACAAACAAGAAAAACATTCTGTCTTCCTTCCAGAATGAGGATGGGATTGTAAGGGTCTTAGTTGCAACTATAGCATTTGGCATGGGCGTCAATTGCAAAGGTGTTCACAGGATCATCCACTATGGGCCAGCAAAGGATATTGAAGCCTTTGTTCAAGAGACTGGAAGAGCTGGACGTGACGGACATCAAAGTAACTCATTCTTGTTATATCATGGCATGCTTTTGAATCATGTGGAGGGAGACATTAAATTGTTGATAAAAGCAACTGATTGCAGAAGAAAAACAATTTTAGAACACTTTGACCATGATACTGAAAGACCTTTATTGCAACATCTCTGTTGTGATAACTGTGCCAGTACTTGTGACTGTGGTTTGCCAGAATGCAAAACTTCAGTTCAATATCCCATGTCCTTAGATGCAAAAAGTAAGATATGTTCTGGCAAGACAAGAGATATTGAACCCCTACAGAGAGAGCATATAGAAAGATGTCTGATTAAGTTTCACAAGTCACTCTTAGTTGATTTTGTAGCCATGGCTGCAAATGCAAATATTAAAACTTTAACCAACATTCAATTCATGCTAGGATTTGGAGAGCTTCAGATTTCACAGGTTCTTGATAACTTGGAGCATATATTTGAAATGGCAGATGTTTACAGAACAGTAGAAATCTGGCATAAAAGGCATGCACAAGAGATTGTCAAAGTAATTGCTGAAACTTTTCAGGACACAAATACTGACAGCAACGATGTTCATGTTACCAACAGTGATGATGATGATGATGATGACAATGCTGTTTTTAGCGAAGATTTACTTGATGAATGGAATGATATCTTACTTGATGATGAACTTTTTGAAATGGTTATGGATAACATTTCACTCTCCCAGCTAGATACAAGTTCTTTGCTTGACAATCAGTATACATGTAGTGATCCATGTGACATAGATAATGATGACGACGATGGTGATGTGCTTGCGGCTGTTGCAGAAACAGCTGGTGTGTAAGCAAACTTTAACTGTTTTGCTGTCAAAACAATGCATGTTCAATATTATATGAATATTAACCCTTTAAGCCCCAATATTAACATCTCTATTCTCCTCACTATTCTCCTTTTATTTCTTACAATTTGTATGTTACTATTTGGGAGAATCTGATTAAAAAGTGAGAGATTTTATCATTGGTGATCATTTTCTTACTTCTCATGACCTGTATGTTTGATCAAGTAGTAATACTGTAAAAAAAAATTAGATGCTTGTCATGGTTGGGGCTCAAAGGGTTAATATCAAAATTGAGGATCTTTGTCAACTTAACCTGCTGTGCCTCATACACTGCTAAATCTTAAATGATTTCAAACTGATGTCAAAATACCGGTACAGGAAACAGTACTAAATGCAGTAACTAAATAAATGTATCACAGGAACAGTCCAAAATCAAATACCAGGGGTTCTTCAATGGCTAAATCTCAATGCAATTTTCTTTTTCAAATTTATACAAGCTATAACATTTTTAAAGTTCTAGCTGGGGGATGGGTTGGGCTGCAAAGGTGAAATTTCTTGATGATGATATTTATCTAGCACGTGAGCCCCACCATCAATGCCCCATCAATGCTTGAATAAAAACCCTGAAATATATGTAAGGGGCAAGTCAAAGTCATGAAACAGCTCCAGCTGGGGGAAGGGTTGGGCAGCAAAGGGTAAATTTCTTGATGATGTCATTTATCTAGCACCTGAGCCAAAAGCGATGTTTTTTTTGTGTTTGTTTATCCATTTGTAGAGACTCGATAGATCCAACTCTTCGAGTCTGTCCCTCTTAAAACCACTGAATGTTTGGTAGCTCCACCCTTCTGTTTCTGTGAAAACATCAAAGTTAACGGCCCTTTTAACAAGTTCTTCTAGGTCCTTTTCAGCTGAAGCTTCTGGATGCTTGCCTGAGCGGGTTTCTCTCTTCAAACTGCCATCAAGTTTGCCCAACATTGGTCGCGTTGCATTCGCAGCTTTGCACACTCGAGAAATTGCAGACTCTGACAAGTTGGGCCCCAGATTTCTTATCCCTTGTTTAACAAAATTGTTACTGTGTTCCATGTCTTCGTCAAGGGGAATATTTGCCCCTTTCTCACCGTGATTGTTCACAAAACGGTTCCAAACAAACCGCTCCCTGTCTCGCTCTGACAACAAGGCATAAACTAAGAAGAACTGATATAAAATCTCAAGGGCATATTTGGTAGAATGAGAATCATCTGCTCTACAATAGAGAAGGAAGTATTTATACTGTCGCATGACTCGTTCACCGTCACCTTCCGTTATGGCATCAAGGAAATTAAAAAATAGCATGGCATCAGTCATGAGAGCACAGTTATAGTTATAGATGTCATCATCCTTATGTTTCTCTTCTGGGGATGGTGAAGGCTTGGCAGCGGAAAGCTCGATAGGAGGTTCATCAACTACAAAAGGTGGATCATGAGAAAGCTCATGAGTGTCCCTCCTCTTCTTATATATGTATTTTTTGTGGCATCCAGGAAATCTGCATGGAAACTTGTTATCATCTGTAAGTTCTTGCTGTTGTAAGAGCTGCTGTTTCTCTTCTGCAGTAAGGATGCGGTCCACCAAATGAGAACAGTCTTGAAAAATGAAACTGTCAACCACCTTAGCAGATAACTCATGCAGCAATTCAAGCTTCTTTGATTTCTGGAGTTTTCCAATATCAGGAGGGAGAATACACTTAGACGGTTTCCCTGTTTTGCTCTCGAATCCCAAGATGTTCATAGCAGCGGCAATTATTCTAGACTTCAACACAACTGATAAGAAGTCCCTGTCTGCTCTGTAAGCTGACTTGACATCACTGGAAACATTTCTCCTGTTTATCACTGTTCGTTCTGCAAACATTGTACACTGGTCAACAGCTGAAGAGCCACTATAGAATCTAGAGTAGATCAACTATAAAAAAAATAAATGAATGAATAAATAAGTAAATCATCCTTGGCCACATAATCTTCATCATATATCAGATCATAATAATGAGAAATGTAAGGTTTGTGGGATGTGGCTAAAAGAAAAGGTGCACATCTTTTAGCCACACCCCACAAGTCTTATCGCTTGTTCGTGTGGGATCCCTGGGCCCAAGTATTAGCTATGCCATGCTCATGAGGCTTTACAAAACCAAAACAGCTGTCCATGGCTGCTAATATGTGGGCTCAATATACTTTTTTGGTAGACCAAGGGTTAATTTCTGCCACCAACATGGCAATAGTGCCCTGTTTAGTGGCTTTAGTTTACCAAGGCACATTTGTGCAGTAATTCTGACATAATGAGAACCCTGTTAGTTTTTCAATGCACTGGATTGCAAGTCAAGTATAGCAATATTGCTTCTATCACAGACACCTACACTTAGCAATTTCACTGCTGCATGCCAGTCCCCAAGTTGCAAGTGTATTCCATCCAAGCGATCCTGTGGTGTTAGTCCATTTGCCACTGAAGCTATTACATTGACGGCCCTTTCGACTGTTAGCTGGTCCCCTGAGAACAGTTGACCATCTACACCTGCATCACCAGACAGGGGGAGGTAGGTGTGGAATTGTTTTAAAATTGCCAGCATTTCCTCATTGATATTTTCATCTTTGAATATGAGTCCAAGGGGAACCTATAATGTGAGCAACAACAGTAGTGAATAAAGCTACCAGTGTACAGTTTTACATATTTCAGGCTAATTCAAACTGTGTTTAAAAATTTTATTAACTGTTTCCAGTTAAGAATTTTTAAATTATTTAAAAATTCTTAACTGGAAACAGTTAAGCAGTTTTTTTTCAATATTCACTTCGAACTAAGATGTATGATGTTCAACATTGATTATTTGTTAAAGTTACACTATTTATGAAAGTTCCTACAACTTCAAAACTTACAATGCTCCTACACTGAATTCCCCAAGTTTACTAATATTTCAACTCCAAAGAATTAACATTATTGATATATTGCATACCTTTTTGGACTTCTGAGACATCTCCATTGTGTACTTGTGAGGTATGTGAAATATGCAGGCATTCTGTAGTGGCTTTAGGGCTTCAAAGTAGGAGACTAAGATTCTTGAGGTCAGAATTATGTAATTCAAACGCTGATGCTGCTGATCATAGATATTGGGTAGAAACCTGGTATTTGGGATGTTGACAATATCCTCAGCATTAGGTTGTTTTACATCAAGGGAGTTGCCAGATACACGGTTTTCAACCATTTGATGATTGACCCAGTGGTGGTCTTGGTTCTGGGAATCCTTGGTCATATTCCGTCTCTTTAACTGGAAGTCGAGATTGTCAAAAGATATAACAAAGCCAGGATGTGAAGACTTTGCTAATTCATGCTCCTCCTTTCTGGCAGCCAACAATTCAGATGAATTAATTGCAGCTATTCCATGTTTGTCCTTTATATTTGAAATGTTTTCCTTTACTTTCTTCATTTTAACATTGCCTTTTGAAATCTGGTCTCTAGCAATGACTAGATCTGCATCATGATCCTTCCCCAGTTCATCAAGCTTATTAAGTATACTGGAGTTTGAGTTACTAAGTTTGAGCTTGTTGAACCTGGAAATAGTTGCCTATCAATGAAGAATATCAAGTACATGTATAAATAAGTGACTGATTGACGTGTAAAGTGCAAGGCAATCGATTGTGTCAAGATTTTTCATTGCTTTAGCACCCTTTCAGTGTTTGTTAGAACAGAGATCATGAAGCTATGCAGAGAAAGGACAAATTTTGTAATACAAACTTAATCCTTGTGATATGAGGATGTTCTGGGCTGTAGCTGCTGCTGTTCAAACAAATACTGGAAAATGTGTCTTTGCTGTTAAAAAGAAATGTCTGTTGGAAAACTGAGGACATAATAGTATACTTAAGCTCATGCAGAAGATTTATTTGTATAATATTTCTCTCCCCCTTCAATACCCCTTCGAGTCCACTTCTGGCCCACTTCTGATAAAGAAAGAATACACACTATACAGCTGTAGTATAAAGTTTACCTCAGCAGATTTGCTCTTTAGTAGAATCCCCATTACAGCTGCAGTTGCGCCCATTTCGCGATTCCTTTGCTTCAGCAGTAGCGATCCTGCAAGTGCAATACTTCCAAACCAAGTGCCTTTTGTGGTTGTTCGGCTGATAGCAGTGTTCAAAAGGAACGCATAAAAAATTGGCGCTCTTTCTTGCCATTCTTCACACAATTTTTCAAATGCAAAATTTTGTAAATCGTCTTTGCTTGTTCTTCTCAGCAATGACGGCTTGCTTTTGGCGCACAATCCTGCAACTTCCTTTGACACAGTTTTTATCACACTGGCAACAACATGAGTTCGCACTGTTGGGCAGTTCATGACAGCCTTAGCGATCTGAGAAGGGACACCGTGAGCTAATGCTTTACCAACACTCTGATAGCTGCCAGCCAGGGTTTTGTTGACGTTTTTACTCGGATAATGTACCTGTAATTTCACAGAAGTGCGATCGGAGCATCCAGGTGTCCACATAGGAAAGTCCTTTGAAACGTGGCGTAGATCACCTTCGCTATCACCTTGACCAACAACACTTTCAAAACCAGCATTATCCTTGGTTACAATGGGCGAAACTCCGGGAACGAGAAATGCTTGTCGACCTGATGGGACAGGAGTCGACTGAGCGAGTGGAGTAGGATAAGAAGTACAAGCGGCAGAATTCACATGTGAAGTTTCAGAGAACCGGAGGCACTTCGAAGTAGTAACTCGTACATCTCCAATGTTCGTCTCTAGATTGTCTCTGTTTTCTTCCCTTGCGAGTCTCTTTTCCCTGAGCTGTTCTCTATTTCTAAAGGTACTCAGAAGTTCTTGTCTGATTTCTTGTAGTTTCTTCGCTGCCCTTTCGTACTCTGTCAACTGCTGAAAACACTGTCGACAAACAAACAATTTGCTGTCCTCAGAGTATTTATTTACGTCGATTTCCAGCGACAATCGAATGATCCCAGCTAAATCAGCGGACGTTTTTCCAAAGATATAAACCTTATTTTTACTTAGAGGGATGGATGAACAAATAAAACACTTAGTGGTGCTTTCCGCGATTTTCTTTGGAGTTTCTTCCATAACGCAAGCCGTTAAGGGTTTTTCCCGCGAAAGAAAACATCCAGACGCAAAACTTTGCTGCGATTGGTGCAGCGTATACAATAGCTAAGCGCTGATTGGTCCAAGCAAAAATGTCGCAAACAATGGGAAAGGAATGTATGTCGGTTTGAAGCAGCCGCTTGGGGACGGGGAGCGTTGCGTGACTTCGGCCCGAGCGGCTGCGAAGGAGACTAGCTTAAACCTTAAATGTAAACTAGACGAACGAGAAGTAGATTAGCACTTTCTTACTTCTCGTTCGTCTAGTTTAATTTCTGGACGTTTTGTTTGTAATTTCATCATTTGCCTCGGTTTTGCACCGCAGATGATATCACTGTTATCATGTGGTTTTGGTTTGTAGTCGTCAGAGAGAAATCGACCCACCAGGAAGAGGGGGGAAGGCGGGGAGGGGGGGATTGTACGTTATTTCTCACTGTTCAGGACGGGGGCAACAACTAAACTCAATACTTTAGGAAGGGGTGCTGCCTAATTTTTTCGCTACTTGAAACCCATTTTTCAGCCCCCCTCCTGATCATTATTGCCTACCTTGTTTACTTTTATTGATGCCCAGGGATTATCATATTAAAATCAATCTCTTTAAGTTAACCCATCAGTCATCAATCAACCACTTAACCACTTAGTTGATAAAACAGTCAATCAGTCAATTAAAAAACAATCAATTAAAACCAATCTGTGACTAACAGTGTTGCCAATGTGAATAAAAAATGGTCCAGTAATCACTGTGTGACTTTATTTGATGCACAGATTATGACTCACTCTGTTACTACCTAACCATGATGGTAGTAAATCTTGTGGTTTAATTGGTTTTTGGTTTGATCATTAGCCTTTACACTGCATCTAATGTCACCAATGAGCAATGTTACTGATTGTCATAATCTGGTAGCAAAGAAAAACAAAAAGAAAAGCCTCTTCATAAATCATTTCAGAATAGTCTGAAACCTATCAGGTAATGAACTGACAAGAGGGGATCAGACTGTGGTGAATCAATCATTTGAAATAGTTTTCCCTGTCAAGTGAATTCGATCAAATAAGTCTGAGTCACCATTCCTAGGAAGTTAGTTGTGTGTGTGTGTGTGTGGGGGGGGGGGGGGGGGGGAAGCAGGGTTACTCCCAAATAAATGTTACTGGTGTATGGATGTGTTACTGAGGGAACATAAAGTGTATGTGCAGGATACAGTCAAACTAATCAACAACATCAAACTATTTCGCAGGAAAAGACAAAATATTAAACCCTTTTTCAAAACTGCTCTTCAAATTTTTTTTATTTCAATTGATAATGTCTCCCTGGGAGCATACATGTAGCTAAGAGAACAAATTTATTAACCAAAGCCTAATACAATAAACTGCCATATTTTTCTGACATCAGGTTGATGGAATAAAAACCTGTATGGAAAACAAAACAGATTTTAATTATCTCAATTGCCAAAAGTAAGCCCATGGCTTTAGGGGGGTTCTAAGGGCAATTGCATTATTTTTTCTGCGCATCCATACTGCGCACGCAATTCACATGGCAATGTCATGCCATGTCATGCACTGAGCACACACGCTCACTTGAAAAACTACCCCAGTTTTTTAAAGATATTTGTTTTGAGCATGCACATTTAAGTAAGTGGCATTGAAGCATTCCAAGCTGGTGGATAAAAGGTAAACTGTATTTTTAGACATGGTTGTTTTCATGTAACTACTTATGCCAGTCTGACTTTCAGACCGGTCTCATGTAAACAAAATTGTACCAGTCTGAGTTTACACCGCTTTAATGAAATCAGGGTTTTACTGCCCCTGGGTATCTGCGGATGTTGTTAAACATTCTTGAGAGCTGCTCAACTTTAGTCTGAGGGGGGGTTTACATGACACCAGTACACAGTATGGTTTTCATTCTGATACAAGTTCATCCCAGTTCCCTCTTGCTTCTCTGTATTTGTTACATGTTTACAGCACAAAATCTTGTAATAGTGCGAGTCATACCTGGGTGAGTTCATACTGGTATCACGTAAACATGGTATAACTGTTTGATTTATTCTGCATTACGGTAATTAACCATATAGCCTGGAACCAGAATAAATCTCACACCGTGAAAAAAGGATTTTGTAACTTGGGGGAGATTCATAACTACAGATCTTGCATTGTTGCTAAGGGATTTTTGTGGATGGCATTTTGTCATATGCTGTTTGCAGCATTTGGTGCCGCTATATTGAGGAAGAACATCTGAATTCCACAACTTGACATTGCACATGCATAGCTAGTACCAGTCCCCAACCGCACATTAAAAAGAAAATCGGTAAAACTAAAAAGAAACTAGTAAAGTTCCGATCGTTTTGCAAATCGCCCCACCCTTCTTTATAATTTGAAGCACGCAATTACTGTTTTTACAAAGAACAGAAGAACTACAGCACAAAAATGTATAAAGATATGTGCTTGTGCCATCATAACTTTTATATTAATAATATAATAAAGTGAATTTCTAGAAACTGTTGCTTCAAATTTTGCATCCTGATAATATTTAAATGTTTGCAATGTTTACAATAGCGAAAACTGTATGCTGTTTGAGTTTTAGCATTTTTTCTGTTCAGGTCAAGTGACATGCTGAATATGGTTGTGACTTGAAAATCTTGAAAACCTTTCCCACTAAACAATTGTGTCCAAGCAGCCTATTTGTGGAAGTAATAGCAAGGGTTTCCAAGATATGATGGTTCTGAGGAACTTCCCATGGCAACAATATGGTGATTAAAAGTCTCCCCCCTTAAGTCCAGATGTAAAGGCTCTCATTGCCCAGCCAAATGGAAGTCCTGATGTGCTTGTGCTTAATTATGTTTGGCTGGGTACAAAAAATGAATGGAATCAAACACAGCTGTAGGCGTATTTTTGGTTAATAATTATTGTGTTCAGTTGCCGAACCCAAATTAAACCAATCACTGCATTCAATCCAGTTTAATTTACTGAACAGTTTGATACGTAAGCTGGGCTAAATTTGCACGATTTGGGCTGGTATGTTGAGTGACCGTAATATATTTTGCTCCCTGGCAGGAGGAGAAAAACGGCGGGGTCCAATGCCCCTGGGGCGTTTCTTGTTCAGAGTTTAAAGAACGAGGCACATAACAAATATGTGCTGTCTTGTTATTCTTTTGTTATTCAATGAGTTAACATCTTGACGATTCGCGTTGGTACTTGTTTTCGTCTTTTACTTCATTACATGCTTTTAAAAGCTGTTTTTCTCCTTTGCCTGGCTACAGTTTGCTGCGTGAAAACAAAACACACTGGTATCCTTCAAAGCGTTGCCAGGAATTTGAGATAACCGAAGCGGGTTATCGTCGTAAAAGTAAATAACTGGAAATATTATATTCATGACCAAAGCCAAGACAAATTTCTCTTTGTTCGAGATAACGGGGAATTGGAAATAAGCGAGTTGAGTTAGCGGGATCCTTATAAATAAAAGCGAATGTACCATACCGTAATATTCTGTGAAATGATGGAAGAGTTCCGAGAAATTCAGCAATCATCGGGCCAAAGCAATCCAAATTTCTCCTCTCTAAGACACTCATATTCCACTTAATGAGCATTCGGGACCGCGGTCGAGTTTCTTTAGCTATCAACGCGAAGCTACATATGTAACGTCCAGTTTGCCACGTGAAAGACTTGCATTGTACTCGATTCCTCTCACGGCATTGGCAAGAAGCTGGGCGAGAATCGCTGGGCGAAAATTGCTCATATAAGATTGCCATGAAATGCGACGGTCGTACGGCGCACTCGCCTGCGAGCCATTCCGCTTGCCATTCCGCTAATAATAGAGAGACTTCCCTTAAGGAAGAACTCCTCTGGAGCTGAGTACTTACTGCGGAAAGAACATGTCCTGAAGGCCTTACGACAGCAATGTGATAACAATAGACTTCCAAGCTCTCAGCAAGATTTCCTCCACAATAGAAAAAATTGAAGAAGATGTAAAGAAGGATTTCCAGGCAACCATTCATGTGACTGGAAGAATAAAATTCGCCAGTCTTCAAATGTCTCATAAGGTTGACCAGGAACATGATAAGTTCTGAATAGCATCCACTGAAGGCCAAACTCAGCAGCACAAAGTCAATTCTCAAGAACTTGGAAAAAAGGATTTGGAAATCTTAAAGGTGGATTTTTTGGCTGAAGAAGGAAATCAAGAGGCAAGAAACAAAACAAACTCACGTCATCGCTACAAAAATACAGGTGCACCCCGCAAGAGAAAAAAACAAAACAAAACAAAACAAAACAAAAAAAACAAACAAAAAAAAAAAAAAACAAAAAAAACAGACGTGCCAGAGAACTCCCAGTCTGGACGGAAAGTGGCGTCTCTCTGTAAGAAAATTCGTGATCACCATAAAGAGGAAGTTGTTAATAAGCCAGGTACTGGAAGGGGAGGAAATGGGCCTTGTTTTTGCTTGAAAGAAATCACACAGCACTCACACCTGTTTTCTCTTGTTTAAACAAAACTTTCTATGTATCTCTTAAATAACAATCGCCAATGGCATGAAGACGGGAAGGATGAATCAAATGTTCAAACGCAGAATTCCATTTTCAGTCACGTCAGCAAACCAAACGTTGCACCCCCAGGATTGCACCGTACAAGAATATTATGTAATCAAAACCGGAAATCGACTGTTCTCATCGACTGTGTATGCTTCACAATCAACACAAGTAAAATCACTATAAGCTCCTGACAAAAACCTATTCTAAGAAGACGTCGCTGTTCGTTGTAATCTAACGCTATTTCTCTTAAATTTTACCTCAACATAGTGAATACTACTGAGCGTGAAATTATTGATAAACGACACAAGCTATCACTCTAACAAGCAGGTACCCCAGACACCCTGAGGTATCTGATACATCAGCGCGTAAGATAACGAAAATAGCCCGAAAATAGTCCCTCGCAGCAGTTTGAGTATTACCGTGAAATATATTCACTAGCATAAGCTAAGATGAAAAGCGGTTGCACAAACACTATTGTCGCGCGGTACTTTTGGAGTATCAGGATTCTCTTTACGGCGTTGCTTGAAGAGAGGACTCTAGGCTGAATTTCTCTTTAGGATTTTAATCAAAAGTTCTTGCTTGTTTCAGTTTTGCTCTCAACTCAACCCATGCTTATTTCGACTCCAGCTTACACACTGAATCGACGCTTAAAGAATCCACTCCTTAATTCCAGAACGTACAGTGATTGGTTAACGTAGATTACGTAAAGTTTTCTGATTGGTTCAACTCGAATGTTTTGGAATTGTAACTTAACCTGGCAACGGCGGCGTTCTTTAATCTGTCGCAAACCTGGTAATTATTTCTGCTGTAAAGTTACAACTTCTAACGAATTGATCGGCTTAGTGAAACGGTTGATAGAAGTAAGCATAAATATAAGTTTTCCCGATACCAATCACTGACATTGCTGAAACTAAGCGGATTTTCTTTCCGTACGTGATCTGTATTCAAAATCTTAAATTCAATACCACAAAAGGATCCAAAAGTAACATGTAAATATTTTGAAGGTAACTAGGTAAACTAATTTAAGTGAACCATTGTTCAAAAGGTTACATGGAATCAAAGTTCCACAGTTCGTGCTGGTCAAAAGACCAGAGTGTCCAGAATTAACTTAAACTAAGTTAGGAACACTTAAGAACATAAATGCTAGTAATTAAAACTAGTGACCAGGTCGTTACTTGTCTGTTGGGCGCACACGAAAACATTAATTGTTTAGTTTAGCTGGATTAAGCCAAACAATAGTTGTTTACGAACAGTAATCAAATCGATCTGGAATCAAAAGAAAAGGGATTAGGGCCTGGAAATTTTCCCACGAGAAACTTTTCCAGCTTGCAAAACAAAATGCAAAGTGTTGCGAGAACGTGTGCACAAGTCAGCCACAAGTTCTGGCACGTGTATGTTGTTTAGTAACGATATGGTCGTTGTACCAAAAGTACAGATCTAGTAAATCAAATAAGGTTGTTTACACTGATTAAACTCGCGAAATCATTCAAAACACTCGAATCGCCTAGAATTTGGGAATGTAAAAGCTAATATGAAAATATATAAAATTGTGTGCCAACACTATCCTCAAGAGAAGAAATTTATTTTAAAATGTCGTCTTTTATTTTGAGTGTGCCAGTAGCTTAAAAAGCAAAAAAACGACGCTAAGACCTAAAGCCTCCCCACTCCCAGAAATGAGTTCAGTGCCAGTAGAGTGACAGTACAAAAACAAAAACAAAAACAAAAAAGAAAAAAAAAAAGGAAAAAAAAGTAGAGTGACAGTAGAGCGTGACAGAAGAAGGTGTGTCGTAACTTCATCCGCTAAGTCGATGTATTTATAACAAGTGTGTCAGTGCAAGCTGCATCTTGAGCTTTACAAGAAACGTTTTCATTGTTGTGTGGAAAGGACCTGGCAACTAGAGGAGAAATCCGTCTGAAGATGGCATTGATTCTGCTGCTTGCGATGAGTAGCTTATTGCAAATAACTGCAGGTTAGTTGAACAAAGGCGGGCGTGCATAATCTACCGCGGAATACTCTGACACTTGAAAAGCGTCTCTAACAATGTCTGGGCTTCTCTGTCACAACTCCCTCTATTTCCTTAGTCC
The DNA here is from genome assembly GCA_964030785.1 of Siderastrea siderea. NCBI lineage: Eukaryota > Metazoa > Cnidaria > Anthozoa > Scleractinia > Rhizangiidae > Siderastrea > Siderastrea siderea. The sequence goes on along the minus strand of OZ034974.1, from coordinate 19,872,459 downwards.
ATTTTGGAGTATAAATCACGGTGATACGCGCAAATTGCAAGCAGTGTGTTTACGTGTATCTCTTACGAGACAACGGGTTCTATAAATAAGACTCGGGGAAAAAGAGTTGTAAATTAAAGAATAGAATTATTGGCCACTTATCCATCCTATGATTCCGGCCAAACGATGGCCACGCACACGGTCCCTAAGGAACGCTTCATTGCTGACCAGCTTACAATTGAAAAGCCAGTGCACTAAAGGAGTTTTAAAACAGAGTGGAAAAAGAAGCTTCTTCGAGGTTGAAATCGTTTTGAAATAACTCACTGAATTGTTGACTACCGGTTTGAAGTCCTGTCGTGAAGTATTTTTAGAAGTCAATTTAGCGATGAAAAATAATGAATAATGTATAACCGACAGTAACCGTTGAACCTTTGTTTTGAATTTTTCTTCAGCCACCAACTTAAATGAAATCCTGTCTGAATCTCAGCCAGACAAATGAAAATTTCTCGTCCCGTAAGCAACACTACTCCTCACCAGAGGGAATATTTTTTACGAGCGAGTCAATTGTTCAAAGTAGCTTTCGATCCTTTTTAGTTTCCGTTTGGCAGTTTTCTTTTCTTTTTAACAATTCGTGTTATTGTTGCTGTATTGTTTGTCTTTAAATTTTTCCGTAGTCAATAAATACTCATTTTACCTTTAGGTGATTAACCTGAGACACTCAAGACGTAAAGTTCACGCGTGTTCGAGCGCGCGTGAAAACCCTCTGGCACCCAGGCAGGGTATTATTAGGTTACGCAACCTAATAATACCCTATGAGAAAGTTAAGGATTGACGGATGCTTCTCGAAGAGAGCACGAATTGCATTTGCTTTTGGAATTATCTCGTTCCAAAGTCATGTTACGAAAATACTGTTTCATTTTCTGACCTTCCGTACCGATGCGATTATTTCATGGCGTGATCAGCACGGGGGATTGTATTTAAATTACGATATCAGTGTAGCATTCGTTTTCTGAAAGTCACGCAGGCACACTCAGCATAAGGTGCAGCGTGACTGCTGAAACCGAGGCCGACAATTAAAACCAATCACGTTTTGCAGAGCAGAAGACAATTTCAATCAGTTTCAAGTCGAAATGTTGTCTGATACGCAAAAACTGACTGGCTCCAGGGCGGTTTGTCTTTCTTGGCCCCGGGTATAGTTGTCACATTGTAAAACAGTCTCACAAGACAAATTACTTTATTTAAGTCCCGGTATTCACACACACTGAAACTCTGTTGATGATAATCTATGCTTTTGTTGAAAGGCAGCTCGTAGTCATGTTTTTCTTTTGTCGTATCGTTCATTTCACCTTGGTCTCGTGTGAATTGTTGTCATAAATGATTTACGGATCTCTATGTGGATGTCTTGCCTTTCTCCCAGGTGTCCGCTTAAAACAGTGTTGACTGTAGAGTTTTGACGGAGCTTGATATTATCATAATTGTATTTATCTCTACATTACTGACAAGGGGGTTACCGGTTAGTTTCTGAAGAAACTGTGGTGCTGCGTCGGTGAGGAAGTGAAACACAAAAACTCTGACGAAGAACTAGCGCTCGACACGTCAGCTTTCAATTCCTCTACGGTGGCAAATTTTGATAAATCCAAAGTTTTGTGTCTACGTTACTGAGCCCACTAAGCACTATGCATGACCGGTGTCATACATCGTTATCCTGCAGCCATCGCCAGAAGTGTTGAGGTTTACTGCATTTCGCTCTCATTTAGATGCCTTATCCTCTCCTGATTTCAATGTCGAGAGTCAAATTGAAAAACATTACTGGCTCGAGATTGGCTTGCAAAGGTCAAACATTAAAAGTGGGAATGGTGGGGTATCGAAATTAGCTCACGTCAGCTATTTAAAAATATTTTTGATCATGAACTCTTGAAATCTTTTGAGGGTTGTCCAATACTCCGACAAATTTATGCATGGCATTGTATTGTATTCACTTCACATAACAATACTGTACAAAAGCATAACAATAAAGAATGAAGCAAAACAATAAGAAATTTAACAATGCTATGCATAAATTTGTCGGAGTATTGGACAAGTATGAATCTTTTCACAGCCTTCCCAAGTGCTTCTAGGGACAAAGTAACAATGGAAAAACTTAAAGTTCTCTCAGGATGTCAATTTTGATTTCTTGCCCATCTGTCACCAAATCAAATGTGATGAAAAGAAATCCACTTCACTTTTTCTATTTTGCCTCTTAGATTCTTTTTATTATTTCAATATTTTGGTGGCATTAGCACTATAACGTAGAAATTAGGTGGGCAAAATTTTCAATGAATTGGCCAGAGAGAACACTGTCATTTTAATTTTGTTTTAATTTCCGTAGGTTCTGTTCAGAGCGAGATCGATTATTTGGCATCAAACATGGAGGTCCGCTATGACGTCCTTGACAACCTAGAGACTGAGCTGACTTTCCTGTCACAGATAACTCTGACTAACAAAGGACAAACTCCCATAAAACATGGCGACTGGGCGGTGTACTTTTGCAATATCAGACTCATGGAATCGGAGCATTTAAAACATAACCGCGCCGGGTATGTTATCCCTGGGAATTACGGGATCCGGCTGACCCACATCAACGGCTGTCTTCACAAGTTTGAGACCACAAGCGATTTTAAAGACATCGCTGCTGGCGAATCATTCACGTTCAAATTTCAGGCTGACCATTGGTCCGTAGCTCGTACTGACGTCATGCCCAGGTGGTACGTCACAGCAAAAGGGGGCAGCCCTCGAGTCATAAAAAACACAGATGATGAACAGCTCAGGTTTGTTGGCAATTTTGATACTAAGGAAAAATGGAAGCGTTTTACTCAAGATGTCTACAATCCTTATTCACCTGAAGACCGCTACGACGAGTACTTCATATCAGACTTGGGGGGTGTGCCGAATAATGTCGTCCCTACCCCCGTGGAAATGAACGTGGACAACGAGAATCACGTGGTTATTTCATCAGATTGGACAGTGTACATACAGGCAGGGCTAGAAAACGAAGCTGCCCCACTGAAAGGTACCATATTATAATTGAAATAGTGATCAGTATTCCAGTTCTCTTTTAATTTCAAAAAAAAAAAACTAATGGTTCGTTTACAAGAATTTGAAAACTGAGAAACCAAAAAATTCTGGACATTGCCGCACAGGTCGAAAAAGCACCCTTTGTGCAAATGGCGTGTTAAGGATGGTGATGTTGACAACGATGATGATAATGGCGATAATGATGATGATGATGACGATGATCATGATGGTTGTGATGAACAGACAAAAAATCGCTTGCTTTTGGAAGCTATACGCTTTGTCTCTTTGTGAACTTGCGCAAGCACTTTGCACTGGTGAATACACTTAGTATTTAGGTTAAGGGAGAGTTTTATTTACAGCTGGTCACTGAGTATCACAGTCTCAGTGGTTTTTAGTCCTTATTACATTTGACCAGCTGCTGTGAGTTAAACTGACTTTTTTCAAGTGTTAGGAAGAGCAGGCCAAGCGCATTAGTTAACACTGGACAAGATTACGGCTGCAAAAGCATAACTTCCAAAAAAACAAAAAAAAAAAAACAAGAAAAACAAACAAACAAGAGAGAACCGCTAAGGCTATCAGGCACGTTTGTACTTTGCCGACATTGCTGGTGCGCCTCGTTTCGCAATATTCAGAAGTAAAAGAAATGCAAACTCAAACACAAGAAAAAGGAACATTTTTCTTTTCCTTGTGTTTGAATTTGCTTTTATGATGTTTAGTCGTACTTGCGCTACCTTGCGTTTCTATTTTCGTTTCCGTGCAGTCACTGATGGAAGCCAGGCTTTAGAACAAACAAGCAATTGTAAACAAACAAACAAACAAACAAACAAACAAACTAACTAACTAACTAACTAACTAACTAACTACCTAACAAACAGACTTTACCTTAATACGTAAAACTACGTGCATAAATACGAAAAGAATATTTAATGGCTTTTTTTGGTGACAGAAACACTCAAGCTTGCCATATCCACTTCAGCAAAAGAGAGTAAAGTAATCAAACTCGTCACGGGCGACGTTTCCGTCCCTGCTAGCAGCGGTCAGCAGTTTCCCAGCGCGCATGAGTCATACAGCCTTGAAGTTGACTCTTCCAGGAACGCTATCACTATCACAGGTAGGTCTTAGCCTATTGCTCTAGTTAAACTGGTCGTAAAAAAAATCAGCACATTCTCCCGGGGGATGGGGGAGGGGGGTGGAGGGTACTCCCTTATCTGGCCTTAGCAGTGACGTGCGGCCCGATAGGGTATGGGGTTTAGAGGGTTTTGTCTTAAACGGGGTATCGATTTCATCAACTTTTTGTCTTAAACGGGAAAAGGGTATTCCTAATCACCGCAAACAGCTCAGTGACTCCTTGAAGCTGTAAACAGATTTCTCAGTTGTCGGTGTATTAAACAGGGTATGATTTTGGGTTTAATGTCTTAGAGAAGCTCTGAAAAAGTAAGTTCTGTCTTAAACAGGGCCGGTAGCAAAATCGGTGATTTGTGTATTAAAAAGGGTAAGGGTGGAGCACCCGGGCCGCACCTCCCTACCGGAGCATCTGTTAAGTACCCCCCGGCTCATTCTGCAATAACAATACTTCCTGCATGAAAGAGCCTACCGAAGTGGACAATCTACAATACCAAACGCAAAAATTGCTGTTCCCGTCTTATCCAAGAATCGTCTTAGTTAAGAGGCGACTTTCGTGAGAACAGGACTTCTAGAATTTGTTTATTCTCTCTGCTATTTCTACAAACACTATAAGCCACGCTCGTATAAATGAGTCAGTTGGTGTCTTAAAGCGGATTTCTGTGTTGTGGGTTCATCGAGGTCTAAAGCTGGATTTTAAGGTTTTTAGGGAGGTTCGAGTTATCGAGCTGGGTTCGAGTTATTAGAGGACAAAATTACAGTAAATGGATGGAGCAAATCCAGGGGAAAGTAATTCTGGTTTGACTTAGCTCGAGCTTCGAGTTACCGAGGGTTCGACTTACCGGGAGTCAACTGTAGTTTCAGAAAACTGAGTAGGTGACATAATCCATTATGTTGCGCTTAATATAAGACGTGTCTCATTTTCTCTCGCTTAAGTGACCCTTAATGCGTGTACACTATTGTCACAGGCAATGGCCCTGCTGGTGTATTCTATGGCGTACAGACATTGCTGGTGTTACGGAGCGTAGAAGGCAAGGTCCCTGAAGTGTCAGTCAAGGATGCTCCTAGGTATGCTTACCGAGGGATGCACCTTGATGTTGGACGTAACTTTATGGCTAAGGAACACGTGCTTAAATTGATTGACGTCATGGCGATGTACAAGTTAAACAAGTTTCACTTTCACCTGACTGATGACGAAGGCTGGAGACTGGAGATTCCCGGATTACCGGAACTTACTGAGGTTTGTATATAACAGAAGCAAAAAGCAAACAGACAAATTAACGAAAGAACGTATGAACGAACCGCACTAAAAGCAAGAATAAAAATACTATGAAAGAAGTGCAATGGGGGGGGGGGGGGGGTGCGTCTTACATACTGTGTACTTACAGATTGTAATGGGTGTTACACCCCTCTGGAACTAGGAATTTTTTGTCCTCAGTGGATCCTCTTGTTTGTTTACTGGATATTTTGCTTGTTGTTGTTTTCAGGTCGGCGGTAAACGCTGCTTTGACCTGAATGACAAACTGTGCATTCTGTCTCAACTCGGTTCAGGTCCTGACTCGACCACCTCTGGTACAGGCCACTACTCCGTTAATGAATACAAAGAAATTCTTCGCTATGCAAAGGAGCGTCATATCCAGGTCATCCCTGAATTTGACATGCCAGGACACGGAAATGCCGCCATTAAAGCCATGCTTGCACGATACGACAAATTATCAGCCCAGGGAGATAAGTCAGGAGGAGAGAAATATTTGTTATCTGAAGCAAACGACACGTCTCGATATTTATCCATACAACATTTTAGCGATGACGCCATTAATCCTTGCATAGGATCGACCTACAATTTTGTTGAGCACCTGGTTGAGGCTGTAGTGAATATACACAACGACACACAACCGCTGACTATCTTTCATTTTGGGGGAGATGAAGTTGCGCATGGTGCTTGGATCAATTCCATCGCATGCGGCAAGCTTGTGCAGAGACTGGGACTGGATAGCTCTGGCGGGAAAATCGCTGACGAGTTGAAGGACTATTTTGTACAGCGCGTTGCCAATATCACGTCAAATTACAGTCTCGAACTCGCCGGCTGGGAAGATGGTCTCATGGATGTCAATAATGTCCCGTATGACCGGAAGTTATTAAGGAATACAAAAGTGTATGGATATGCATGGAACAACATCTGGGAATGGGGCGGCGGAAAGAGAGCTTATGAACTGGCAAACGCTGGATATCAGGTACAAGTTTTCATTTTTTTACGCGTTTCACTTTAAACAGCGTCACGCCCTCACCACTCGATTTACTTGCCCTTCCACCAAATATGGGGTTATGATATCAGATTAAAAGCGTTCCTATGAACCTGGAATTTCTCACCAAATATAACTGCGGAACGTCTGTTTTCAATACTTTTGTTTGACCTCTGAGGACACAGCCAATAGCCTTTATGATGTTAACGTCACACTAGCTAAATTCACCCCAAGCTTCGCTTTTGAAGTGGAAACCAGAAGGTGTCTCATCAAAGATTTTCCAAAGGCAGCATAATTAAAAAGAATATCCCCCGCCCCCCCCCCTCCAAAAAAAATAGTCGCAAGTTGCCAGATATGTGCAAAGAACTTCGTAAAAACCAAAGTTTGAGCTGGTGACATGGCATGCGTAAGACCTATTCCTATTCCTACCCGAATGAACAGACTAGACAAACTGCTTATACTTCTAGACAGTCTTTTCTCACATATCACGATCATATTAGACAACTACTTATTCTTATACTCCCGGGTTTAAACGACTTACTGAAGAACAGTCTTTTAAAGGGCTACTTTCACCAGGACAACCTTATTCGACAAACTACTGGCACTTCACCATTTCATTTGCTGAACTACAGTTGACTGGACTACCATTTTACTAAACAACAGTCTTTTGAAGAACTGCTCTTTCCCGGATGATCACACTAGGCCGACTAATGATACTTCTGGGTTAAAGACCATCCACTGAACAACAGCCTTTTAAGGATACTCTCGTGTGATTACACATGACAAATTACTGATACTCCTGAGTTAAAACTATTCATCGCGTCTCTTTAATATGATCATGTTGTTTGATGTATGGCGTCATGTATATGTATACTACATATTGACTGTATATATCATTACGTCACATATGCAATACTATGAAATTGAAAAGGGGCCGTGATTGGGTTCACGTGCCTAAGCCAAGGTGGTCCATCCAAAAGAAGCTTTTATGGTCTAACTGGACTGCTTATCGAAGCCAAAAATCTAGATCACTGAACAAACTAGTTTTTAAGCGTTCGAAGACTGTCAGTATTCCAACAAGAATTAAAGATAAGTTATTTTACAGGCACTTCAGTTTAAAGGCGTAATTATTTTTTCAGCGGGCAACTGTTAGTTAGAATTGCTTTAGAATGAGTTACTACCGGTGTAAACAAATCCTCAAAGCGGAAATTGCTGCTACTGATTTGTTGTAAATTTGTCACTTTATAGGTGATTATGTCCCAGGCCACCAACTTGTATTTCGACCACCCGTACGAGCCTGACCCAGAAGAGCGTGGGTTTTACTGGGCCACACGGTTTACAGATACTCGAAAAGTGTTTGGTTTTATTCCGGGTGATTTGTTTGCGAATGTCGAGATAAAACGTTCCGGTGAGCCGCTGACCAGAGAGGAGCTCTGCTTGACTCAAGGAGCTTGCCCTGATTTAGTTAAGAAGGAAAATATTGTAGGTAAGGCTAATGTGAAAGGTCAGTACAAGAAGCTGAGCTGTGAACAAGAAAAATATTGATAAATAGAGAAAGATTGTGAATTTTAAACTTGGATAACAAATAAGAAAGGTGGAATATTCAGAATGTCGCGAGCGTGGGACAAAGAAAAATCTGAGTCCCAACGGGAATCAAACCCATGACCTTCTGTACACCAGTCAGACGCTTTAACCTCTCAGCTATTGGGAGACTCGTGGTGAGCTAGGCAACCACGAGGCAAGGCTTTTAAGATAAATAACACGGAAAGGTCCGTGAACTCCTTGCTCAGTACAAGAAATTAAGTTATGAAAAAGGAAAATATTGTACACTAAGGCTAATAAGAATAGTCGACTCCAGGAATAAAGGAAATAGTCGGGGACAATTTTCGTTTGAGCGGGAACATGAGAAAAAGTTGACCCATAACTCATCCGATTTGAGAAGTAGAGTGGCTGTTAAGGGGGTGTGAAATCATTACTATTTCTTCTTTGCTTTCAGGAATGCAAGGTCATCTATGGACGGAAACGGTGCGAACCGCTGACCAAATGTATGGTATGATATTTCCTCGCATGATTGCACTGGCCGAACGCGCGTGGCATAAAGCATCTTGGGAAGACATCACTGACAAGGAGGAAAGAGACGCCAAGAAGGCTAGTGATTGGGCGAACTTTGCCAACACGTTGGGCTACAGGGAACTGGGTCGACTGGACAAGATGGCCGTGGCATATCGTGTACCACCTCCAGGAGTAAGGTGAGGCAAGGACGCGCTGGATATCGAATGATAATAGCCCAATTTCGATATATTAAAATTCGACTTAAACAATTGGCATCACTACGAGGCTTAGGAGGGTAATATAAGGATTTATATGGGTTTATTCCCTTAAGCCTCGAAATGATGCCTGTTGTTTAAGACTGAATTTTAATATATTGAAATTGGGCTATTAACCAGTGAGGCACGTAGCGACGAGTTCGTTACAATCATTTGATATACAGCAAGCCGGAGTAAAACAATTGTTTCGTGAAAAAACTCAGCCAACTTTTTCATATAAAATCTAGAAAGAAAAAGAGAAAAAATACGAAAGACGTACAACAAGGGGTACTCAATCAATCACGACTGAAAGAAAAGGCGCCAAAACCTTGCGACGTGTTGCAGCGTTTCTTTTCAAAGATCAATGAAACTGCCTGAAGTAAACGTCCGAGGACAATATTTTGAGAAAACAATTTTCTAATTATCGATATCGGCTCTGAGGTATGATGGTACATGGTCGATGTTTCCTGAAAATTTGTTCTAAGAATTGACAGACTGGAGCGTATGAGCTCGTCATAGCCGCTGCAGAAGTAGCCTGAGAAAACAGCTGACGTTTCGAGGTAGCCACTTGAGCCCTCGTAAAACGACGTCTGAGTAACGAGCGCAGAAATTCCATACTGATGACGTGATTCCAAACAAACAGAAGCACTACCATGATCTGGGTAGAGACACGTCATCAGTATGGAATGTCTGCGCTCGTTACTCAGACGTCGTTTTGCGAGGGCTCAAGTGGTGACCTCGTGAAACGTCGGCTGTTTTCTTAGGCTACTGCAGAAGTTGAAAGGAACAAGTTTGTAATCCGTTGGCACAACGGAGCTATCACGTGCTTGTTTAATCGAAATGGAGACAAAATTGGAACTAGAACAGATACTCTCTATGCAGCTGAGGAACAAGATTACTGAGTGAGGAACACTAGACAATCTCACAATCTCAAAAATTAAAATCGCAATGTATGAACAAGATTTGACTCATGATCAAGGAAAGGAATAATTGAATCATCTCGGGAAAGAGCCAGAAAAATCAGATGTAATGGATGTGAATATATAACTGAATTGATCGTAAATGTGAACTGTGAGTGGAACATTTTATAAGTGAGATATCCTCCCAGTAATGAAGGCAACATCAGAATACAAACTCTTGACCTTGCAACACTGTTGCAACGCTCTCAGCAACTGAATTATCAAGCCAACTGGGAGCTCAGTGGTCATTACCAAATGTGAGTTCGTATTGTACCCGTGGATGTGATTCAATAAGAGTTAATGTATGAACAAAACTTGCAGTGAAAAGTTGCAATGAAAGCCTAAAAACACTAAAGGTTGGGGTAAACCGATGACCTGACGATAATGGTCTAACAATCTTACCAACTGAACTACTGCATCAAACTTATTGGGAGCTGGTCATTTTAGGGATGGTATATGAAGGACGTAGATGGTGGACAAATGACAGCGAAATGATCATATATGTGAATGCGGAATGAACGAGAAGTACATTAGTAACCTTAGCAGCTGTAAAAATGTCTCACAAAAATTCAGAACCCATGACCCTGTGATACCGGTGCACTGCGCTCGTAAACTGGGCTATCAAGGCAAGCGGGAGCTGGTCGATTGTGAACTGGTATGGGAACTGGAGCAAGAACCACAATCACAAAATTCGGTTCCTATTATGCCTGGCAGGCCTAGTTTATAACTATTCGCTCAACCGTCCAAAACTCTCAAAACCTCCCATCACAACACGTTAAATGTCTTTCATACCTTAGCACTATGTATACACCACTAAGTTAACCCTTTAAGTGTCACTATCAACATACGTGTTGTGGTCACTATTTTACATTAATTATCCAACTGTATTAGTTATTGTACAGAAAGCGCGCGAAACGAGTACAAATATATATATCTTATTAGACGGTTTAGTGTGTAGTATCGTGGGATATTTTTACGAGTCGCGCCGTATTTTGGCGAGCCCGTAGGGCGAGTCAAAATACAAGAGACGAGTAAAAATATCCCACGATACTACACACTAAACCGTCTAATAAGCGATTTATTATTCAACTTAGCTACAAAATGGAAAAGTGGTTTATAAACTGCCTGAGTCGCGTGACAAACTAACGTGACTTCTGAGCAGCGAGTGAGCGCGCCAGCGGAGTCAGGTTTCGCGCGCTTGACGTGAGGTTGTTGTTGATTGGTCAAAAACGAAAACTTGTCAAACCTGTGTCAATCGAGCGAAGCGTCGGGATTTTATTTCAAACTTGCAAGGAAAACAAAGATGGAACAAGGCAAAACTGAATTATTTTCGGGTTTACAGTCGGTTAGATAAACAACAATGTTCTTGGTCACCGAGTAAAACTACGAAAAGAAAGAACTCGACAGAACAAACAGAACTCGAAAGTCAAGTCAAACAAAGTTAAACAGCACTTCAAGCTCAGTCATCTTCGTCCGAATCACTAACCACGGGTCGTTTTGGAAGAGATAGCGGTGGAGATTTCTGACCGACAACAATTGTGCAGTTGTTGAAGACAGCTCCTGAGAAATGATGGGTTCCGTTTCCTGACTTTGACAAACAAATGACATAAAAGGTTGGTAAGTTCCTCGGCGGGAATTTCTTCAATGGCCCTTGTTTCTTTAACGGACTTGAGGTCAGTTTTTGTATTTTCTGTTGTATTTTAATACGTTTCGATTTTCTTCAATAAATAAAGAAATTTCACTGTCGTCTAGGTCATTGCTTGTCTCTAGGATCTCGTTTTCGTTAAAACCCTCAAAATTTGGGAAGCATTCATTGTTTTCTTCCGGAAAAACGAGCGTTTCGGCCATTTGTTTCATCGTTCACCTTGTAAGCCTAAAGCCTGACGTGGCATTTGTAGAAAACCTGTCAAACCGGTCTTCTGGAGTACAAATACCGTGGGATATTTGTACTCGTTTTGGGTGTTATTTGTACTCTACTGAATGCAGTTGAATAATAAATATATATATTTCTTACAGTTTTACTTGGGAGAATTTATTAAGCATCACGACGTTTTTAATATACTTGGTAATCTTTTCCTTTATTTTCACGACCGGTTTGTTTAATGAGTTAGTGATATTGTGAGGAGAACTAAGTTGCTTGCCACTGTTGGAGCTCAATGTAACCTTCTCTTAGTCTGCCACTTGTTTGTGCATTGGTTTCTACTAAGCTCTACACCTTTTTGTATAAGCCCGCGGAAGATGATTATTATAAGGTCATTGACCAGTTTCATTGTTTTGTCTTAGTGTTGATGGTAGTAAACTGAAGGCCATGGCAGTGTTTCCTGGACTTACAGTCCAGTATTACAATGATGAACTGAAATCCTGGGAGGACGTTGACGACGATACACAAGTGCAAGGAAAGATTAAACTGCGAACCAGGTGAGAAAAACCGTTCTTCTTGAAAGGGTGCACGTGGGACACATGTCCCACCTGAACCGACCTAATTCAGTCAATACGCATGTTTTTCAAATGACCAATGGTTGACTCAGGAAGTGTGATTATGACAACTAGCGCCAGATTTCCAAAATAATCTTCGCATTCACTTTGTTCACAGTCATCATTCAGTTTGCATTGAAAATGGTATGGTTATACGGGGTCAAAATAAACACCACTCGCATCGCGCAATACTTGGCGTGTTTCTAGCCAAGTCGTACGAGATTATCGGCTGCGATCACTTTTATGCGGATTTTGTACGAAGCTTTTACTTTTTACGCGTTGTTAGAGCAACGTATAACTCAACACTATAAGGTGGCCTGTGGACCCTCTTTCTCGCTCTCCACTCACGCGTGAGGTGTGACTTTCGCGTGTGCACGTGTGTTCTGACACGCTTATCCCTGAGAGGAAGGAAGCAATGCCATTTAATTAGTCTAGTGATGTATTAACAGAATTTCAAGCCGGCAAAACTAGTGCCTGACAGTAACTTACTTTTGTAAGGACACTGGACGTGAAAAAGCCTAGTTTTCAGATGTTTTAAATTTTGCAAATCTCGTACCCAGAGTCCTCAGACTTCTTGGTCAGCGGGTGGTCGCCGAGAGAGACTCGGGGATAATGGAATTGATCTTGCAGTTAACGATTCTGAAGCTTGGTTCTCATATGCCGTCGACCAACCTGCGACATAGTCGCCGGTACTGCCTGGGGTACTTTTCCGATATGAGAACAGAAGTCGCCAGCGAGAGAGATCATCCCAGTCTTTACCGCCGTCATGCCTGCGAAGTTGACTCGAATTCAACTTCGCAGGCATACCGGCGGTAAAGACCTGCGATAGATCTTGTTGCCGGCGGCGTAATGTTCCCATATGTCGGAACAGTATCCCAGGCAGTACCAGCGGCTTTGTTGCAGGTAGGTCGACGGCGTATGAGAACCAGGCTTTAGTTTTGTTACGGTGAACATCCCAGGAACAGCCAAGAAAAAAAAATAGTATTAATAATCAAATTTTTCCCATTACCCCAGAGTCTCACCCGCTGTACAAGAAGCCTGAGAACTCTGTGTACAAGATTGTTTGTTTGGCAAAAATATGGTAAGAACTGTTCATGCGTCGCAGCCGGACCGCTGTGCACCAGTTGTGAGCCTCTTTCTGTATCAAATTTGCAGGTCAGCTGACGGCTCTCGTTATAGCAGGCTCGTCGAAATGGAAGTCCAAACCGTTAATCCAACTGTGATAAACCGCTCACATCAGCTGATGACGTCACAGCTTCTTATCCTTTTTGCTGTTGCTATTGTGTTGGAGACGTGGTATTGACTTTGCTGCTTCGGGCACGACTTTCCACTGAGTCAAGAAAAAACGTTTTGATCAACCTTCCTCTTTGATTTAGTTTTTTATGGATATGTTAATATAATGAGGTAATTGTGCTAAGAAGATGTGTTATTTTTGTAATTTTAGACACGACCCGATCGCGAAATGCTTAAGCAAAATTTGATCGTGTATAAACAACACAAGTGTCTTTGTGTCCTTTTGTCTAGTACACTGAATTAACCCAGTGATATTCGACAAATGTAGTTATGTGGTTAGTGGTTGCTCTGTATATTGGTGCTCATCATCAAGGCTGTAGGGGTTATTCCCTGCCCTGGAAGGCTTAGAAATTCATTTGAAGTAAAAAAATCTACGGAACGACTGATCCTTACGGCAGTTAAAGAAACGAAGACACAGAAGACGAAATACGTAAAGCAAAAATATGTATGAAACCAAAAATGACCCGATATTTCGGTTTGCAAAACAAACCTTCTTCAGGGGGCTACAAAAGTAGAATGAGTAAATACGTTACAGGACCGTTAACATAAAAGTTTAAAAATTTAAAATAAATGAATATAATAGGTTGGTAGCTGAACAAGAAGTGTCATTAACAGGGCGGAAAAAGGTTGGGCGATGAAACGAGCGTGTCCGAGAGAAAAGGTGTGATGCAGTGGACTGGGATCGAATTGGGTGCTAGACCAAAATTCAAAATTCAAAGATCCAAATTCAAAATCCTAATAATCTATTAATAGTTTCCGAAAAACGTTAACTTTGGGTTATCTTTTCTTTGTCTTTTCCGCCTTAATGAATGCTAAACAACTGTCTAAAAACGAGCAGAGCAAAGTAAAAAGATGGAAAATGGCGTTTGGATGACGCGTGGCATGACGCGTATTTATAATTCGTGCAGCTCGTGCAAGGTTAATCAGGACAAGTCCCTAGTTAATTAATTAAATCAAGTCAACATTAACACCGCGCTTCTTCTTTTTTTTCCCCCAAAACCTCTCCTTTGCTTGTCTGTTTCTTTAGGCACTACAAATAGAATTGCTCCTCAGTTTAGACGGTTTTCTTTGCTTTGTTTTTGTGAGATAAAGGGAGGAGAAATCTGCAAATTTAATTTCACTTTTAATTTGTTTACATACAGTTGGCGGCGTTGCGACGAATCATCGCCATGGCGCGTTGCAAGGAGGCAAAGTTTAAAGTTGCAAAACGCCACTATCTCCAAATATCTCCAGCTAATTTTTTATTATGTCATGTAAAATTTATCGGCCTTTAATATATGTAAGATTTAGGGTGGAGTAATTTGGAGCTTTTTTAAAAGAGACGAGGAAAGACAACCATGTCACATTTTTCGGCAAGAGCAAACATTCGACACTCTCAAATTGAGCGCATTTTTCGGGAACTTACTGTGAAAAAGATTGACTAATGTCCACGCAGACATACGCATTTTAAGCTGTGAGCCAGGACTGTGAAAAAACGTTTTAATCATAGTGCACGGCTGGCTGAAAAATTAAGAAAGAAAATGAGATTTCCGGTTTGTTGAAAGGTAAATTTTGCCGGCCACCAAAGGCACCGGAAGCGCGGAAAGAGCGCTCGTGCCAGTCCTTCTCCGCATCACACATCGCTTGAAGAGCGGACTGCTCGTTTCATCGCCCAACCTTTTCCCGCCCTGGTCATTAATGTAACTCATCACGTCTGTTTAATCCTTGCGGCTCAAGTGTCTTAGCCTTGTCAATTAAGTGTGCCTCACGTGCTTTTCTTACGGAGTCGCGGTTAGTATGTATTAGTTCCAAGGGAATGATACGGATGTCGTTGGACGGAGTGCCCGGGTAAGTTGAGATGTTCCGAAACAGGGGTAGGGTTAGCAAGCTGTTGATGATTGTGTCTTCGTTTCTTTAACTGCCGTAAGGATCAGTCGTTCCGTATATTTTTTTACTTCAAATGTTTTACTGATCCAGGTCTACTTAAGATCCGGCAACTCTCAACGCCTTGTCGCTGTGGTCCTTCCAGTTTATAAACTTAGAAATTCATGCTTTCTGAAAGGGCTTAAATGCGTCTTAATCAGTGTGCTTGATGCTGTACAAGATAAACGGCCTTCTAGTGCTTGGAGAGTTTAGGCGTTCTTCTGTGCTCCATCACATCTTCTTTAATTTGTTTCGCTTTATATATGTGAATCGTGGGACACTGCACAATCCAGAAGCTCAAAACGAACGCCTTTGCAAATTAACGTCTTGCACTGTATACAGACTATACAGGATACACGTGCTTAACATCAAGCCCCTGAACAATGTACTAAAAACAAACTGAGGCATACCTTGAGGCTAGGAAAAGTTTACAACTACTCGTCATTTCTACGGCCTGCAGGAAAAACGCCCTTGCTCTTCCCCCAACCACTTCAACAACGAATAGCCCTGGGTACCACGTTGCGTGTGGGGGAAGTAAGGAGGAAGGGTGGGGTGGGGGGGGGGGGGGGGCAGGGTCCAAATTTCCCGCTTCCCGTATCCTTTAATTCCAGTTCCCGCCCCATTTTCATTGGCTCGCGCCTTTTGCCCTTTTTTGATTGCAAAATTTTACGCAGCACTGTGTAATTTTTTTCGTTGCTCCCGCCTTTAAAGCGGGTCATAACTGAGGATAGTTACTTTCCGCCGAAAGATAGAAATAATTAAGAATACAAATGACTACGAACAGCATCTGGTCAAACTAAGATTTCAGTTGATGAGCAAGAATGAGAATTACAAATCAACCTTGATGACAGAATAACAGCCTTATTTTCTTAGCTACAGTTAGAGACTGCAAAACTGTGGATTTTTTCTCTAAAAATACGCGGTTAGAGACAGTTAGAATTTTTGTTTTTAGACCTATGGGCTCGTAAGCTGGATCAGGGATCAACTCAGAAGTTTTAAAAATCCATTAAGTTTGGCAAGGTGCTCTTCGGAGTCATTTATACTCTTCTTTCTTTACTGAGACTCGAAGACAGTAACAAAACGTTCCCTTCATTTTTGTTTTGTTAATCAGAACTTTTCACCCAATTATGAACCTTGGTTAGATATTGAAAATCAGGTTTGATTAGTTTAAAGAGCTTTCGATTAGATGATCTAGCTGCCCACAGTTTAGTAACAAACTATCAAAGCAGATTAGTAAAACTAAATTGATTTAATTTATATTATCTTTCTCATACCTAAGAAATATGAATTGACGTATTGCTAGAACCTTAAACCAGCCTTTTCCGTTAAAATAAAGTTGTCAGTTGTTTTCGTTTTTTTCCCAGTTGTACAGTTTTCTTCTTTCATGAACACTTTTTCAGTTTTTTTTTTGCTGGGGCGATCAGGTCCCATGTCGTTATCATGTTTGTGTCCTTAGTTCGTCTTGTTTACTGTTATTGTCGTTTCCAACTTTTTCCGTCAAGACAGCATTTTTTTCTTTTGACATTTCAGCTTTGATTTCAGTAACTTTTGAATTAATAATTACACCAACGTAAACTTCTTGTTTGCCCTCTGAAGATGGTTCCAGTTCAGTATTGTTCTTACGCTTGCTTTCTGTTTCGTCATGCTTAGTTTCGCTGTCTTCCTTTACCTTTTCTGCCGTGGCAAAATCCTTTCGAATGGACAATTCCTTGTCGGTGTTAAACTTTAAATTGGTTGGTTTGGGTTTATTAAACACCTGAAGTCCTTCTTTGACATCTGAAGAGCGATCTAAATCCTTCTGTTCTTCATGTTTGTTGTCTGTTTCTTCGGGTTTAGTTTCGCCATCTTTCTTTACCTTTTCTGCTGCTGCAGACTTACTTTGACTGGTCATTTCACTGCTGTTCTCAATTTTCATATTAGTCGGTTTAGGTTTATTCAACACCTCAGGTTCTTCGCTATTATCTGCAGAGGGATCAAAACCAATCTGTTTTTCATTATTGTGTTTTGTTTGTTCTGGTCTAGTTTCACTATTGTCCTCTCTCTGTGCCAAGACAGAATGATTTCGCTCTGACCTCTCACCCTTGACCTCAGATTTTGAACCAGATTCTTTGGGCTTAATCAATGCTGGAGTTTCTTGTTCTTTGCTTTTCTGGTTCCGGCTCTCAGTTGTCATTTTGTTTGGCGTTGGTGTCGGCGGTTCGATCTCCACCTCTCTGCTAACACGTTTACCATCAGCAGATCTGAAAGGTAAAAAAAAAATGATAAAGTTCAAACCAAGACCGCTAAAGATAAACTCCGAAAACGTTTTGAGGAAACCCTAACATTTTCTACTGCTATGAAAATTCCCCTCCTCCACTGCAAATGGAAGAGGGGAATTTTTCGGGAATCCACGCTTCAAGTCTAAAACAAATGAGTTAAAAAGTCGCGAGCGAGTGGTCTTTAAAGCTTTCTATTATATCTTGATTATACGGTATGAATGTGTAAGCGAGCTCATATTATTTTAACGCGCAACTGCTTTAAGATAGAATCTACGCTTGAAGGAGCCACTCTTGTCTAGGGACTACGCTGTGAAGCGATTAGGAGCATTGCAGTTCCCCTGCCTCGTCCCCAGGCGCCGGTGTAGCGCGGGCGAACAGTGCACCTATCCCACAACGCCACGCGCACCATCATATAATAAGAAGGGACGCCTGGGGACGAGGCTGGCCGATTCCCTGAATTGGATGGGAGTACAGAGCCTGAGAATTCAGTGTTTTTATCATTTTGTCAGCTTCCTCCGACGCCAATCTATACAACTGAGTAAAGAGAGTGAGGTGTCTTGTCAAAGACGCAGAGAGGTGGCTAGCCTCGAAGGATAGTTCTTCCTCTCTCATTTTGCTAGACAGTGGCAATTTTTTTTTCATGTTACGCATACTAGGGGTAAACATCTGCCGTATGAGTCACTTCACTAAAACTCACTTACCTACTTCACAAAGTATTGAGTCCAATTTACGTGTCATGATTCAACTCTAACAAATATACAGCTTGACTATTCTGTGTAAGAACGCAGTCAGTGAGGTGCTGCTTTCTTGACTAATGCTTAAAAAAAACGCGGAAAAGTAGTAGAAAGCAGATTTTTGTAACTGGCAAGCAAAGATATGTAGGTCAAAATGACAGTCGGCTGTAAGACTTTGCAAGCCTTATGGTCAAAGTCAAGCATAACCTAGGGCTGCGCCCACAAAGTGCCCAAGTTTTTTTTCTCATTAAAAAGTACTACTTCTAGCCTAAGGATTGCTAAATTGCTTCTTCCCAGATTCGACACGTTACCCAGCGCAAACAGTCACTCAGATAGCTTGGCTTCAAAAATAAATTTAAAAACAAATCTTAGTCCCGAGGACGTGGCTTGCACGGTCGGCGACTACTATTCGAATAGTCAGTGAAGATTCAGCCAATCAGATTCGCATTCATCTGCAATAAACCACGGGAAATGTATTTTCATGACAATTGCTATGATCTGTCGAAACGTACGCGAATCTGATTGGTTCAAACATTGTTGTTTTTTTCAGTGATAGACAGAGAGTTATGTCCGCGCTATCCTTGGCAAGTGACATGTCTTAGTGTGTTGTAACTACCACCTAAATATCGTCATATTCTGATTGGAATCATTTTGTTCTGTACTAAAACAATCTGACTGCATGTCCTAATTTCTTATGAGCGATAGTCACTTCCGCTTCGTCTTAGCCTGCCTAGCCGGCGAGATCGTTAGCGCGCGCAAAGTTTTGGCAGAGAAGCTGCGAAGCCGCTCAGAGAATGGGGAGGAGACGCTTTCCAATACAATTTCGTCAGCTACGCAGGCTACTTCGTCTTGATATCTCTTCGCGATCGCTTACAGGAATCTCTGCCTCATTGTCCAATTGTTAATTAGATACCTGTTAAATATCTATTTTGCTGTTATACTTCTAAGCCTGTTTTGTAAATAAGCTAACCTGGTCCTCAATTTGATCCTCCCATCAACCTCCATTTCACTTCTGACGTCATTCCACGTTACGCCTCCATCTGTTGAGTACTGAACTTGAAGGCCAGGGAGCGCAACCCTGGTTTGCAGTTTCTTGTCTATAATTCTAAAGAAGAAATTACAATTAACACTTAAAGGGACACTATCCTGATAATGCGCACGCATGAATGAGAAGGAGGCGTAACAACAATAGAGCTGCTACATATAGCGGTCCAATGAAAATACAAGCTTTTGAGAGGTGCTACAGTACTGAAACATCACGTTGGACTTTAAACCTCTGAAACAATCTTAGAAAGCAGGAAATGATATTTGAAGTATTTTGCTAAAATTTTCTCGTTGGGTGCCCCTGATTATGATGATGTGATGCGAAAGACAAAATCCTGCAACAGAATTCAAAACAATAAGCCGGGCCGGGCGTTACAAACATCAGCAGGGAAACTCGTCACGCCGCAGTGAATATTTCAGATCCTTTATTGTCGCAAATATAAACACGAGAGGCAGAAAAACCTATAAATATCCTAAACGAGCCAAATTCAACGTATCTATCATACCAAGAGCGGCATAAAAACCACATTACGTTGCTTAACAAACGATCAGAAGTCAAAGCAACGGAGAATAACAAACGGCGAAAGCCACAAGAATCCACCAGATATGACCTCGATATGACCTCGAGAATTCGACGCCTAAGTTGTAACGGCTCAATTCAGTCAACATTTCTAAAAAAATCCTCCAAACTAAACCCGCCACAAAAACACAAGAAGCAAAATTGGTCAAAAGACCAAGATAAGGCGCGGCGTACAAATACGTGAAGTAGAAGTCGTGCAGGCCTTCCAACCCATTTTCTCGCTGTCCCTTCAGTCGTTTCCATGTCCCATGAACTGCTTTTTTGATAGATATCATCTATATTCTGCTATGCTGATGGTTCCATTTCTGCTTTTTCCTTTCGCGATTTTCTGAGCTTTAACGGAAGCTGGCGGGAGAAAGAAGCCTTCGACTGGCACTATAGCGCTTCCCTCTTCTCGGTCCTCCATCCAAAGGCATTGAAAACGATGCCAAAAAATCCCGATTTCACACAAATTGCAACTTAACGGGAACTACGTATCATTAATCTATAGTTCTGCGAAGGTTTACGGCAATATCGAACTTAACTGAGCACGATGCAAACGGATTTTAAAGGTTCGATATAACTTCTCGCTTCTTTTGAATTTGAGACATCCTGTCGAAAAATCAAAGTGTGGCGCATGCGCATTAACCGGATCGTGGTCCTTTAAAGTCTGGATTTTCGATTTTGTCATTAACCGTCATTCAGCACCTCATACTAGCTGTGTGGTTTCTGTGGGAGTGAGTACCAATAAGTTACGTCTTTACTTGTACAACCAAATTTATTGCCCAGAAACTTGTTGTTCCACTTTACAATAAGTGTGGTGCATTGAAATACAAAACGCTGAACAAATAGTTCAAAAATTATTGGAAGAATTGGAGAAAGCTGTCAAAGAAACAGTTTTTGTGTAATATAGGCAATCAAACAACTGCGAATAATTTTGATAATTTTTTTACATTAACCTAGCTTGTTGTGATGGTCACATGACCAGCCAATTCAAAAGTCTTTTTGCTACCCTGAATTGTTTTTACCTTGCTGCTGGTGGAGGTACCCGATAAGGCAGGTCCATCTTGTCCAGTCGCCCCAGTTCCCTGTAGCCAAGGGTGTTAGCAAACATTACCCAGTCACCAGACCTCTTGCGATCTCGCAGCTTCTCATCGTTTACTTCCTCCCATGATGCTTTGTGCCACGCGCGTTCTGCCAATGCAAGAAGGCGAGGGAAAAGCATGGTGTACATGTGATCAGCGGTTCGTATTGTCTCGCCCCAGATCGCTGCCTCAACACCTGAGGACAAATGCATGACATAAAAACTAAGGGTAAACGAGATGACCTTGGGTAATCAAATCTTTTGACTTGAAAAAGGTGGTCAATGGATTACAGTGATAATGAGGATAAACCTCCATAGCCAAATTTTTCCAAGAGGTTAATTAAATGCTACCTTACTTAGACTTTTTATGAAGAACTCGAAAAAAAACCATTCAAACTAACTTTAAAAAAAACAAAAACCAAAAAAAAAAAACAGTCCAATTGACTATTACTCCGGCATCTTTATCAAAAAAACAAAAACAACAACAAAAAAATAGTAGTTTAATGCTAAAAATGCCATTTTTTGGCGATATTTTGTCAAATTGTAACTCTACTATCAAAAAGATCGTTGGCAACAGGAGACTTGTAAATCCTTTCATTTCGAGGTAAGAATGGTAAAATTTCTTTTGGGGTATACGTGCAACTCAAAGTCATGACGGTTTGAACCAGGAAAGCACTGCTCTCTTTACTGCTTTCCGTTTTTTCTAGGGTTTTTGCCTTTAAGTAGTCCTCGTTTGGCTTTGAAGAGTTCCCAGTCAAACGCTGAGGAGAGTTAGAAATTTTAACAAGAAATAGGTAGGGTGGGTAGAACATTATTGGAAATAATTTTTATGTACTCTGGCCAATTTAACGCTACTTCGCGAATTCTTCTCCGGTTTCCCTTCTTCTTCCAATCTCCTACAATCCGACTCCCGCCATTTTGTGTAATGTCCTCATCCAGCTTGTCACCGATTGGGAAATCCCGCATCCTTTCCCAGGTTTTTTCAATCGCCATAGCATTTCCACCAACTTCTCTCCTGAGTTTTTTCCTTACCCTCCCTAGCGTTAGAGAGCGTTACCGTCACCTAGCGCTAGAGAACTTAGAAAATATTTCACCTTTCTTAAAAATGCTTCTACTGCAAGAGAAATGTTCTCACCCAAAACGTTTTGTCGACCTTTGTCACACTTCTGCAAACCAGTGCAGTTAAGCTCTTGGGGAGCGATGTCTTTGTAGAGGTCTTCGGGCATGAAACCGAAGATTTTCCGAGTGTCAGTGTACTGTGTGGCCCAATACTTTCCGCGCTCCTCAGAGTGAGGCTCGTATGGATGGTCAAGGTAGATGTAGTCCGGGTTTGATAGGACAACCTGCAATTAAGACAAATCAGTTGCAGGATTTTTAAGCGAGGACACCGGTTATAGTCATAACTAATTGTCATTGTCGGTGAACAAACATGTAGGGTGGTAATATGCAAAATCCGACTGGTTGGACTAAACGGTTTTTCCTTTTGTCATGTTTTCAGTGTGGTGCAAAACTTTACTTGTGAATATTTTACTAGAACATTTTGCCATATTTTAGCGAATTCTCAAATTAACCAAACGAAAATAAAAAACATCAAGACAGAGTAAGTGTGCAGTTAACAAAACTTCAACCTTGTATCCATGATTTGCCATTAAAGAAACTTCTCGAAGATTCTTTGCGGCACCAGTCACACTCCATGCATAGGAGTACACTTCCTTATTTGAGAAAAACTCCCTTGGAAGAAGTGTGCGCGTTTCCTTGTCGAACAAAAAGTCTCCCCAGCCACCTATAGCAAGGTTGATTTTTGCCGTGATATTAGATAATCGCTTTAAAAAGTATTCTTTCAATTTGCTGTGCGCATGAATGTCTTTGTATGGGAAGTTTAATGTCCCGGCAAGCTTTTCACATTCTGGTGATTTTCTCCATGCTCCACCGGGAACCTCGTCTCCCCCGAAGTGATAAACGGTGAGCGGTTGAATATCACGATGCAAGTTTGTCAGTTCTTTCAAAACCTGTTCCATAAACCTGTATGTCGAGTTCAAACAGGGATTAGCAGTCTCGTCTGTGAAAAGCTGCACTGATAGGTACCGCGATTCATCTTTAAAGTCATTAATTAGGAACTCCTTAGCTTCGTTCTCTTTTCCTTCTTGTATCAGTTGGTCATGCCTCGCTATCATGCTTTTGATAGCTGCGTGTCCGTGTCCTGGAAGGTCGAACTCTGGAATCACTTGAACGTGACGTTTTTTTGCGTGACGTAGTATTTCCCGGTAGTCTTCAGTAGTGTAGTACCCAGTGCCTGAGGTGCTGGTATCGGGGCCTGAACCGAGATGAGAGAAGATGCAGGATTTTTCTTTCAAATCATGGCATCTTCTAGACCCAACCTAAATTACAAGAAAAAAGAATGTTAGTTACCACTGAAAGAGAAATGTGCGTAAGTTTAGTTGCCCACATAAAACAGTGTGAGATGCGTGTGAAAGGGGTCTTACAGGCAACAAGGTTCAAGCCTCGTTTCCACGCAAGAATGCTCAAGTGACTTGTATTTTTGTGACTACTTGAAAAAGGTATACTCTTCAGAATTGTAGGCTTACGTACCTTATTACAGGGAATTAACGCTCCATGAAATTAACGCGAATGGCAAAAATTCGCGTTAATTTAAGTCGCGTTAATTTCTGTGAGCGTTAATTTTCAGGTTGTTAATTAAGTGGAGCGTTAATTTCCGCGACCTTAATTTCCATCATTTTAATCCCATATTCTGGATACAGTCCAGAAATTCTTGACACCCACAAAACAATAGCTTTTCTACGTTTAGGCAGAGTTCAACCCACATTGTCTGTAAAGAAATTGCCTCACATACCTGTAGACCTGTTTTGTTAGTAATCTTTATATTCAGCCAGAAATAAATTTGTTAGGCGGCCGTCATGCGCTAGCGCACGTCGCCGACTCATAAAATGGAAGTTGTATTCCTTTTGCATTCCTTTCGTCGTTCGTCGTAGTCGTCCGTCAGTTGGACTTAGTCCTCTTGGTGTCGCACGGCCAACAGAGACAACTGCACGTAAGGCTTACTGAATGAGAATGGTATTGCTGTTATAAAATTTCCATCTATGATCGCAGAAAATTTCAGGGAATTTATTGACAAACTACATTACAATTGCTGCAGACGTGTTAAATTATGTTTTTAAAGGGAATACGGTGACAGATCGTGACAGTACACGAAGGGCTAATTGTGCCAAGCAGGTCACCGAAGGCCAATGTTAAAAGTCTGTTTTACTTCTGTCTCTCAAGTAGTGGTGGTTAAGAAAAAATTAATGCTAGAGAGGAGTCTAATTCCGTTGTTTTGAGTATTGCTGCGTATGGAAGTTAAATTAAGGTAAGCGTTTAAATGTTTAGGTCGCTGTTTTTGAGGACATTTGGTTTGGTAAGGGTCAGCGATTACACAGGCTAGTGATTACTTAATTCCTTACATACCGGCAGTGCAAATTGTCTATAACAGGTCACCGGAAACCAAGAACTACCAGAGGTTTTGTTTTCCTAGGAAAAGGGGAGGGGGGCGGATAGAATATCGACCGCCTGTAAATTCTTCAGAATTTCTTGTTCCAGTTGTGACCACAAGGTGTTTCTTTGTGCTAATCGCGTTAATTTCCCTCATTTTGAAGTTTTACCCCCTCTTTCGCGTTAATTTCCTTTATCGGGGAGTAATTTTTCCGTTAATTCGCTTTAATTTAAGTTGCGTTAATTTCAAATACCTTAATTAACACAAGCGTAAATTTCCTATGATAAGGTATACATTAGTAAATGGATTAAGCCTCTGAAACAATCCAAGGCATTTGACTCACAATTTGGACCCTCTGTGGTCACATCTGTCGTAAGCGACCACCCCCCTCACTTACGGAAGGTGCCATTGTATATATAACATAAAGTCTTCCTTACTGAAGTCAACTCCTCGATTCCTGGTATCTGTAGTCTCCATCCTTCATTATCAGTGAGATGAAAATGAAGCTTGTTCATTTTGTACTTCGCCATAACGTCCAAGAGTTTCAGTATTTCCCGCTTGTGTTGAAAATTACGAGCAACGTCAATCATCAGCCCGCGATACGAGAAACGAGGAGAGTCTTTGATTGACACCTGAGGAACCTCGCCTTTGTCGTTTATGAGTGCGAGAAGAGTCTGAACACCGTAGAACACCCCAGCATTTCGAGCTCCTGTGATGCTGATAACCGGATGGGAGATATTCACTTCAAGGTGGTACGATTCAGCGGACCACTCAACAGACTGTTGTTCTTTAGCTTGGTTCAATGGCACCTCACCCAGTTTGAGCTTGATAACTCTGCGGCCCGTGGGCTGAGACATAGACTTCTGTATGTTAAGTTTACCTAAGGACAAGAGTTGTAGATTGACATAACTTTGATTCAACTATCGAAGTTTCTTAGTAAGAAAATTAAAGCAACTCAGGCGGCTATTACTTAAGCTTATCCTTATAATAATCCAATTTCCAGGCCGAGTAAAGTAAATAATATCTGTCTCGCGGGGGTAGGAGGGCTACTCAATAAAATTTCATACGAGAAGGGGGCTCCTAGACGAGGCTCAAACAGGTACCTTTTGATATCCTCATTTTTACCGAAATAGCACCCTTCCATACACCAGGAGCATAAAAAAATGCACCCCTTTGTTTTACCTCACAGATAACTTGGTATCATTAAATTACCACAAGCGTTGTAACTGCATCCGGACTATTCAAACTATAAAACCTTTGAATAAAAGATTAGTTTCTAACGAAACTGCGGTGCGTCGCCTGTGGGGAAGTTGAACAAAAAAAAATTGGATTTATCAACTGAGTTGATAAGGTAAATTGACCACTGTAAAGAAACCCAAGAGCTGACGTTTGGAGTGTTAGCCCTTCGTCAGACAAGTGATTCGTTCGGGCTAGCGCTCGAAACGTCAACTTTTTAAAGTCGAAGTGTTTGTTTGTCCTATTCAAAACAAGTTTTCAGTGGCAAATTCTATTTTCATTTTCTTTTTTAGATTAATGCAAGTCACGAGGAACGCTAGTGAAGAGGTTTGTGAGCCACGGCCGGCAACGGAAAGCTGAATATCTGAATTCAATTTGGACGCATTTAAATTCCCATAGGCGAGCCGTTAGTCACCAAAACTAGTTCCAGCCTTTGGTTAGGAGCACAAACAAACGAAAAAAGTGAACATTTAACTTCCAATTGACGTCCTTGGTTTAGGAAGCCACCAGACAATAAAACAAGTTTCTTATAGCCTTCGGTCACTTAGTAAGTAAGGGCAAAAACAAGCAGGCAAAGGGAGCATTCAACTTCCTGTTGACGTCCGTGGCTTAGGATCAACGACTATGCTTAAGTTTCCTTTGAAAAGTCGAAAAACCTGAATTCAAAATTGCCCTTCATCCCTGATTAGCCAAGGAGAGTTTTGAGCAACAGACCCTTGAAGGTGAAAATGCCTTTCTTAAGTGCTACCTGGAATGCCTATTCAATGTCATGTGGACTTTGCATAGGGACTGACAGAATTTTTGGTTTCCATACAGGCTGAAAGTTTACTTATGGACTCTGCGCCCTCGTCTGGCCTTAGGCGAACAACAGTGTGAATGTAAAAAAATGCAAAACAGCCATGATCTATCCAGAAAAGCCACAAAAGATAAAAGAAGGAAATCGTACTTACCTGCCAAGAAGCTTGTTTCCTCTTCCAATCCTGGTTCTCCAATTACAATCCAGTTGCCATCGATGGACAATTTCTTGGACTCGTTTAGTCCGATAATCTGCGAAGGAGTCGGGATCACTAGTAGTGGAGCTTTACCTAAGTCAGGCACGTCATTATTTCTAAAACCATCCCAGGGCTTCCTTCTCTCTGGAATAAGCACAAAATCAAGCTGTTCATCGGCAGTGCAAGAAATGGTCCTTGGTTCAAGGCCCTCTGCAGCTATGTACCATCTCGGGGTGAGGTCGCTTTTGGCGAATGTGTGTCCGATGTGGACTTTAAATTCCAATGATTTTCCAGGAAAGATGGTTTTGAAATCTCTTGTAGGTTCCACCTTGTAAGAACACCCATTTAAATGAGTGAGTTTTATTGATTTTTCTTGAGGTAATATGTAACCTTCTGGCTTGTGCACAAGATTCCCGAGTTCCATTCCTGTTGTTATACACACATATATGGACCACTGGTTTCTCTCGATTGCTGTAGGTCCCTTATTTCTTAAAGTAATGACTGCCTGCCTAAAGTCCTCTAAGACCTCAAAGTGTATCTCCAGGTTTGCTGCTATACTGTCAACAATTTCTTGAGTTAAAGGTGGTGTCGTTATAGGCAAGAGTGGTTCTACAAGAGTAATGCCAGCTTTGCCTTTCAAGGAGCTTTTTGTATTTGATAGATGAACTTGCTTGGCATCTGTCGTTTTCACTGAAAGTTGTGACAGGTTACCCTGCGTAGCTGAATCGTTTTTTCTGTCTGTTAGAAAAGTGTTGACATGAGATGTCGTACTATTTCCTGCATCCAAAGCCGTTAATCTTTTTTCTCTCGATTGCAAATTTAGATTGAAAGCGACAGACGGTTTCCCTTGCTTTACAGAACGATTAGTGTTTTCAAGAAATGCAGATGAAACTTGAGGGACAGCAACTCTTTCTGTGAACTCTTTCTTTGTCTGCAGATCGGCATCCCTGACCGGTTTATCAAAGGTTGATGCTCCATTGTTGACTACTGATTTCCTCTGCTCTTGAAATTCATTTTGTTTAATATTATTTGGGTGATTTGTTGTATCTTCCTGACGGCTTCGAATAGAAATGGTGTCCAATTCTGAATTGTAGGAATTTGAATGGTCGTTTCCAAAGGGACTTCTCTCCAGTTGCAAGTCATTTCGAGGATGACGCGTTCCATCAGACAGATTGTCATCGTCATCGTCATCAACATTTGAGTCCTCTTTAAGACGAATGTCCCATCCTTGATAGCTTTTTACTTCCTTTTTATTTTCAACAGCAGCAATTCCACTCCTAAGAAATGTGAAACTAGGAGGATTGTCACCTGTCAAAGGAACATGTAATCAGTCAAGTTTCACAGCTTCTTAAAGAATAAAACGCGGTTCGTTGGAGAGACGAGACAAACAACCCATGCTTACTATGCCTAAGGCTTGGGCACCATTTAAGTGAGCGAGCGCTAAGTATTTCATCGTATGCATGATAAATCGTCTTCTGTTCATTTAGAAAACAGAGGAATGCGGCAATGGGGGCTAAAACCGAATGGTAGGTCCAACGCCCGCTATATGCTAAGAGGTTTGGAGTGCTTAGCCTCATTTATCAGT
Source organism: Siderastrea siderea (assembly GCA_964030785.1). NCBI lineage: Eukaryota > Metazoa > Cnidaria > Anthozoa > Scleractinia > Rhizangiidae > Siderastrea > Siderastrea siderea. The sequence continues at coordinate 19,844,147 of OZ034974.1, read as the reverse complement.
TGTTTTTTTGCAAAGTTCATTGAAACAACTCAACAACGATTGGTGATTTTTTTTCGTTTCCTTTCCATTTGCGGTAACTTTTGAAACTATTTTTCTTAAGCATTGCAAAATTTTCCTCGAAGAAAAGTTTTCCCTGAATAATGGCCATGAGCACACAAGGAGGATTAGTATATATTGTAACATTCTTGCACGCACAAATTGTTCATATTAGTCAAATTAGTTTCCATTTGCCAGTTTCGACGGCCCGTTGGGACAGTGCCTTTTGGCGAGTGAATAAGAAAAAGAATACGGAGTCATACAGAGCGCGATTTCTTGTTCTACTCAGGGAAATATCTTAAGTTTTGCAGTTTCGTGGTTTTCTGTAGTTTTGTGGGTCGTTGTGTTATGTAGCGATATTTTCTTTTGATACTTGTAAAGTTATTTAAGATTACTTTGTTGTTATTTGCCTTTTAGTCAAACCGAATTCAGTAATAAATGGTCGTGTTTGGAGTTCATTCGAGTAATCAGCTTTAGCAACTGCATTATCAAAAAATAGTGTTTTACGCGCAGTCTGATTGGCTAATCAAATTCCACGGATATCTTTAGCTCTTAATCTCCGAAAAAAAAAAACGGCTTCTCGGGACTGCCTCGTGCAAGTTTGGCAGAAAATAAGCAGCTATATATGTAAATTTTACCTGTTATCTGCCTCAGACGTAACCATCCTTGTTAAGTTTTGGTTTATTACTACGTTGTTGGTGTTTTGCTCAACTTAGGACACTATTGTTTTGAGGTTTCCTTCAATGTGAAAGTAATTTTGCGGATCCGAAAAATAAATAAACATACCTTGACACAGCACCTTTAAATCAATGGGAACGGCGTTTTGCATGCGATATCAAATTTTTGCCCAGCACGGAGGTTAACTAAAAATATCGCCGAAGAATTTCCATCTCCAAAAAGCAAATAGATCCTACGAAAGCTATACCAATTCAGTACAGAAACTACCTCTGTTTGGCTCAAAATTATTTTTAATCTTCAACATGATTCAAATAAGGCCTGCCGTGAATGTGGTGGAGTGGTTGCCATAACGATCATTCCACCGTGGCAAATATGAACTCAGAAAATTACACATTTTAGCACTGATTTTCAGAAAAAAATTACTTTACTTGTTCGCATTTCTCAAAAAATGTTATTTGCTGACCTGATGGCTAGAAACTAGTGTAATGTCGTTACGTTTTGAAGGATTGATTCATGTAGAATGAAGTAAGTTTCGCTGTCATGGATATTAACTGCTCTGCAATCATTATGGGAAACCACCAGTAAGGTAAATTATGCAGTAAAATCGCTTCTAACGTTTCAAGCGCAAATTTCTCATTCAGTCTCTTTGCCTCAGTGCGGATAAATTGGTGATCGATCACTTTGCATTTATCTTGCAGCCAACAGACAATTTACGCTGAATCGAACTTTGGACCAAATAATATGAGTCTGGAACGTTTTACATGTATTACATTTGGCCGAAACCCTATTTCAAAAATATCAAACAGTACTTTTTTGTACTTTTATGTACTGATACTGATGTTCGGTTTTTCAGTATCATACAGTTCATCTTTTCACAGAACAGAATTTCAGATTCTGTTCCAGTTTAAGAGTGTTGTCCGATTAAACCTTTCCGGCTCCTTCTTAATGTGGTACGACTCAATGGTTTGTGTTTTCACTTACCTGTTTCATTATTGCTGGGGATTATACAGCAGTTCATAACAATAAAGACGCTGACATGTAAAGCCACGATCAAAACCAGTAGAGTTGTAAAACGTGGTTGATAAATACATCTCCGTGTGCTTCGCATCGTGTCGAGTGCTCACATTTGAGTTGGAAATAATTTTAACTTTTCTTCGACAGACCTGTTTGCCTGTTCTTTGGTTAAGTTGTTATTCTAAACGGTGTTTCATTTCAGTTTGTTGCTCGGCCGAGGATCGAGCATTCTAACATCAAGCAATCTACATATCCAAAGATTTGCCAACCGAGCAATAACAGTGTCGGACTATGAGGAGAAAGCTCGTGCCTAGTCATTTGCAGTGAGCTTTGTGTTATTACAATATTATGCAGAACCTGACACGTGTGACAATTACCAGCCGAATATATTATGACACAACTCTCGTATTTGAGTCTGTATTTTGAATTGAGAAAATTCAGGTGCATTTATGAGGGAATAAGACCAAACGCCTTAGGGCATCAGGTAAGCCTTGTTAACCGGGTTTTGGGTTTGCAAGATCTCGTCACAGTCTTGATTTGTATCAGTTTTGTTTATATTTTAATTTTTCTGAGAGAACGTGCGCTGGCCTGGTAACCGAGCATTAGCGTAACTGTTGTAGATGAGCTTATATTAACGTCAATTCACATCCAGAACTCGAGAAACGTCCCCTTGATTCACTACACAAGAGGCCGTTTTCAAATGCCTTGTGTTTTTAGCCCAAAATTTCTTGACAAATCGACTTTAACATCGTAAATTCCTCCAAATGCTCAATAAACATGTTGTTTTGACACTTTCTATTGCGCTTACATGGCGTCCTAACTAATATGTACGCTATATAAGCAAATATAGAACGTCTAAGTCGGTGGCTTCTCGTACGTAAAAACAGGGTCTGGAAGGGTATTCTCGGGATCCGGGATTTGACCAAAATACGGTGCGGTATTCGGGAAAACGCAAAATATCTCGACGGGATTCGGGATTTGACTGCTACCAGGGAAGTGGGATTCGCCAAAGTTTGGGCACGGGATGCGGGATTTTTTGGCTTGTCTGTCGGGAATTCGGGAAATCGTCACGATCCAAGTAAACGTTCTAGGGGCAAAAGCGAATCAACCAGGCGAGCGCAAAATATCAATCAAAACGGCCAATCTACATCTTAAACTTATTAGCTTTTGCAGAAATTAGTCTTTTTTAACGTATTTTTGGGAAAGAAAAAACGGTATTCGGGAGAGCGATGAAAAAAGGGCGGGATGCAGGATTCTCCTCAAAAAGGAGCGGGAATGCGGGATCAGGGCCCCCCCTTCCAGACCCTGTAAAAATAGAGTAAAACGACGGCGAACTAAATGTCCTCAGCATCTCTGTAAGACAGAACTATTGTTCACAAACAGCTTTCATCTCGCTGACTTGTTCACGCACGCACCTAACCACTCTTCTAGTATTTTTCGTCTCCATCGTTTGAAAACGATTATCTTGGGATTCTGATCAATTTTATCGCGCTTGTATTAGTTCCAGAGTCGCCATTATGTTAAGTCCATACCACCCAACATTTGAACAGCTGATGATCCACTGTCAGAGTTCTGTCGGACTGGAGACTTCACACATTCACTACAAACTGAACAGACTTTCCAAAAAAGTTAGTTTGATTGACATCGCTATTACCATAGCAACAAGGCGATGACGTCATATATTTGACATATCTCCAATTTTCTCGGCATCTGGACCTAGACGTTTAAAACGATTTAATGTCCCTTATAGGCTACATGTATGCCTTCCTTACTATAAAGTTTTAATAAATTCTATGGGAGCGTTTTTGAAAGAAATGAGGTTGAATATCTTCCTTGAAAAAATTAGAGATCGTCTTTTCTTTTGTTAATTCTTAAAGACCAATGTTTTTCGTGTGGACATTTCCACCTTTTATTATTGCCGCAGTATAAACCTACCTACCAGAAGAATTTTCCGCAATTTCCTTCATTTGATTTTCTTTGACATTACTACAAGTATTATTCTTAACCTTTTAATCTAAATTTCAAGGTGTGCGAAACTTTCTCTCTCTCTCTCTCTTTCTCCTGGGAGAGGACTTATACATAACTTAACAAATAAATAAAAATATAAAAATAAAAGCTGAAGCAAATAATAAGCGGACAAACAAATAGAATCAGTTAGTATATATAGATCAGAAATATCCCTCATTTGATGTTCCAATACGAGTAATACAAATTTATTTAGTCCCCTTATTTCTCACAAAAATAGGAAAAAATTCCCTTAAGTCAAATAGTTGTTTCTTGAAGAAATTTGCCTCTATTTTGTAAGAGCTCGCAAGTTTCAAGGACTTACACTCACCCAAAAACAGACTCCCTTATTTATTTCTTTGTAAATATAATACTTTGTAAATATTTTTGAAAATATTTGGTTGCATAATTGGCACAAAACAGAAAACAATAAAAGGCCAATACCAGTTTTAATATGAGCAGTCAACATAACAAGTATTGTTATTTATAAGAAGCCGTTGTTAAGTATATTGTATGAGCGGAAAATACTAATCACCAGGTTTAAAAGTGTTTTGAATAAAAGCTGTTCATCCATTTCCAGCTCGCGGTTTTGGTCTCCAGTTTGTTTGTAATCTGTTTTCTTTTTTGGTTTGATCTCTGCTCCATCACTGCTTTGTGTATATGAGGCACTCAGTGGGATATCCAAAATTAATAACTTGAAATTACCTAAAAATTTTAATTTTTAGCTAACCCTAACCCCCTATCAAAAAACGAATACGTGCATGTTTCTTTAAGTAATGCTCCGGTTCTAAAACACACTTTGATATCACTGTATTGTTAAGGTACCAAGGCCAATTCGCAGTTTTGTGCCCGCTCGCTTGTTCGTTTCCCTCCACTATCCCTGAGCGGAAAGAGAGACTGCTCGTAGACTAGGACGTCTAGGGTTGGCCCTGATTGCTTTTGACTGTTTCCAATCTCTCGTTTATATAAGGGCCTTTTATATGAGAAAAACTACACAGACCGCGTCTTATAACAGTCCCATGTTAATTGAATCCGAGTACTTTTATTGCCATGTCTATTATTTATACGTTGTTTTTCAATCCAGTGATATACTAAAAAGATGAACATTCTCTTTATTCTCACTACCTGTCAGTCTTGACAGCATCGCCGCACGCTATTGATACTGTATTAAAAAACTTGACATTGATTGCTCTTTGGCGGGAAACTGAATAAATAGCGTGGAATTACAAATGAATAAAAGAGTGGATGAGCGGCTTTCAAATAAAATTTCGAGAATATACCAGATTGTTTTAGTTTTCCTGTATTTAGATTTCGTTGCGCTCGGTGATCTCTGACCACTTTCCCTATAAATTAAAAGTAAAACCAAAACTTATTGTGACTTGCTACATTCCCGTCTTTGCCCCGCTTGTATATATTTGCTTCGAGTTCCTTTTTTGTTTTGACCCATTGCATTTGCGTTTATTGCGATTGGTTAATTAGATTAATTACTTTGGTTTTACGAAATCTCTCAGTGATTTAAAATACGACTGATTGAATAATGAAGCGAGAAGTGGGCTTAAAATTTCGCTTTAAAAATAAGAAACCTGGGGAAAAAGGTGCCACATGTAAGATATCCCTAAACGATACCGTGAACCCAGGGGAAAGAATGGTGAACGTTAGAGGACGGAATTTAGATGCACAAAACTGAGACAAAAAGAAGAGAGAACGTTTATAGACGGTTTATGGTTTATTGGTGGTTATCACATCACTTTTGCGCCAAACACTAGTTATGCGAAACGATTTTACTCAGTACAAAAAATTCAAAATTGTCTACAAAAAGAAATGCAAAAAACAGCTCAATGTTAGCCAGATCCTACAATGGACGCTCTCGCCGCCATGCATGCGTATCGCGTTCATGCGGGCGATTGCAGGAGGCTAGAGTCTTCCTAAGGCTGACTGGGTTTGTAGGGCAGTTCATTGTAAGACCTCTTTTCTATACAATTACACATGCATTTGTATGCCGCTCGCACGCAGAAGCCGTAAGATTGGTTTGATTCCTTCAGGCATACGTAAAACAAATGGTTGCATTTACGGCAGCAGTCGAACGTCTGCTTGCAGATGTACTTCTTTGGATTTTTCGCACCGGATGGCAACATTATGGCTGCTGCATCCCGGCACAACACCGGATAACTTTCGTAGCTGAGGTAGTTGTGTTTGTCCTGCAAAAAAAAAAAAAAAAAAATTAAATTTAAAAAGCGAGGAATTATAGCAATAGTAAAACTGTACTTGTTGGTTAGCCTGTGGATTGTGACCATTCAAATAAAGCAGCACAGGATGGTTCAACTTTTGAGCCTGTGGATGAAATAGTATTTTGAGCTGTCAATTGAAAGTATTGAACAGCACTTTCCTGAGGTGCTGTTTTTATGCTTTACAGGTGTATTATAACTTTTAATTTAAGCCTGTAAATAAATTTCTGAAGAGCTTTAACGCACCGATTCTTTTCTGTGATGCTGTTTATTAGGCTGCACAAAGTAGTACAGCTTTCAAGACGGTGGGCGAAATCCTAAAGTGTGACCATTCAAATGAAAGCAGGTGAGCAGGCGGGTCTTTCCTGTGGTGTTGTAACTGTATAATGGCTTTCCATCCTTTGAGGCTATGTGGAAGATTATATATTTAAGTATGACTACTCTAAGGAATGTATTCTCGTGGTCGGTTGAAAAGGTTGAAAAACAGAGAGTGTGTTTAGAGTGTGTGTTTAGGGGGGTTAGGATATGGCCATAACGTTACCTCTTCCTTGTACGGGACTCGACTGTGATGAAGCTTTTTGCACTCTCCTTTGCAGTCACATCCGTGAGGGTTACCTGTTGGTGTAGGCCCAGGTTGGCTGCTGTTTCCTTTATCTTCTAAGTTCTGCAGTTCGCCTTGATCTTCCATCATCTCAAGAGCTTCGTTTGCTTCTTCATACCACGCGTTCAAATCTTCGCTTTTGTATGCCTGGGCGACAAGGATGGCCGCAGCAACATAACAAACAATCAAATACAACTTCATGTTCGAAGGAATCTCATGCGACTTATGATACACCCTGTTTGATCGATAACGCCTCTCTGCTCTGACTACGTTTTGGGTGTGCAAAAAAGCTTTTATATCACGAAAGCGGAAAATAAAGTGGTCTCACTGTTTGTTATGTTGGTTTTGATTCGTTGCTTTGAGAATTGAAATTAGCTGATTCATGCATAACGTCAACATTGCGTTATTACATGTTCACACGTACCACACTATACGCCAGTTGACTATGAAAATGCTGTTTTACCTTTTATCAAAGTTAGATTTTTTTAGTTCAACAGAGTAAGATCTTCAAAGCAAAACTGAAGCAGAGCAAAGCAAGGCACTGAATATGTCGTGTGTAAGGTAAAATTGATTTTTCCATCGGAATTTCTTTATTGTTTTGCAAAATGATATCAATTTGCGTTTGTTTGTGGGGGCCGGTCTCGTCAGGGATGTGAATGCGCGTTAATCCGTCCAAATTGCAGAACCGTGAAATTTTCCGCGTTTAGTGAAGCGCAAATAAGACTGCATTGCGTAACTGGTTGTTTTTCGCAAAGGGACGAAGCTTGTTCTGTAATATTTCTTATAAAGAGGTCAGCATAACATAACACGTCAAACCTATACAAAAAGAACGCACTTTAAAAACAAAAATTCTTTGTCCATTTGTTTAAATGTTGATGCCCTGCGACTGAACAAATTACGTGAGTTTTATGGACTGACCTTCTCAGTGAGGTTAGGCGCAAGTATATTGGTCCATTGCTAGTTTCGATTGTTAAAACCTTTAAGTACAACCATTCACAACTTACCCCGCGCTTTTGAATTAAGTTTTAGTTGTTTTCAATAAATACAATAACAGCAAGCAATATACCGAGGATGATAAGTAGTTATTTTATGCTGTGATCCACTGCATGCGGAAAAATTAACAGTTCCATGGGTGACCGTTAATTTAGCACCCCTGAAATGTGCAACCCCCGCTCACGAAGTCAAACTGCTCATTTTTGCCAAATTTAAGCAACAAATTTTTCAAGCCGAGCTAAGAACTTTTTTCTCTTCTCGAATAAGTTCAGCTTATTTTCAGCCACACGTTCTAGGGAATCGGTACGCATTGTACCGGGCAAAATATCATGTTGCATAGTTTGTCGAATATTAAAATCACCGCCAGGTGGTAAAGAATCAGTAATGCCAATATCTCTTAAGAAATACGACCACAACGGTCATAATAATGAGACCCTCTGATTGTTAATAGAATCTAGTCGCGTTAACTATATTGCAACAGCGATTTCCGCTCTCTATAGATCATTTATTTGGTTTTTCACTTAATTCTCGGTTTGCGTTATTTGCGAAGGGAAAATGTTTTCAAGTTCTTGGAGAGGTTAAGGATAAGCAATTGAGGTCAACGTTGAGGAAATTAAGAATACATTTTAACAGACTAAAACGAGTAAAAGAATTAAATAAAGTTAGAAGGGAATCAATGAATAGCTGAGAAATTTTGACTTTGTGAAAGGAAAAAATACTCTTGCGAGGAGAAATTGAATTGGGCGACGCGTTCAAACTAACCTTATTGAGGAGGTATTTTTTTATATTTGTTTGGGCCACAATAGACCTGCACCGTTTAGACATTAATCAAAAGAAATTAAACCACACAATCTCAACTTTGTGCATTTATTTTATTTATTACATCCACTTCAGCACATAAGCAATGAGAACTTTCCGATACACATGTTGACAAAAGTGCAAAAGCAAACTGACTTACAGCAATGAATTGATCAGATACACAAAATAGGTGATAAAGACTAAAGTATAGGCTACTTCTGTTAATACTGACAGACAAGCATTTTGAAAAAGCTAGCTCATTTCATGACCTCTTGAGCGAGTCAATTACTGGCCGATTCGATAGTGATTCTCTGGAGGGTTGTGTTTTGCCAGGCATTTGCACATGCACTTGTAGTTATCTCGGCGATAGCAGAATTCTGGGCCGCCATGGAATAGCCCAAGTGCTTTGAGGCACTTTGCGTGTTTGGCATTGCATGCACGGCAACAGTCAAACAGGTAAAGACTCAGCCATTTGCATCGGTACTGTGGGTTTTTCTTGAACACGACTGTGGACGCTAGAACGCAGTTGATGGGCTCTTCTTCAAATCTGTGGAAGCTTGCGTTTCTCTGTCAAGAAAAAGTCAAGATTAGTGAAGGCATTGATCGTGGAACAACACAATTTTGACGTTTTTGGTAGCCAAGCAATTGTGTGCTTGCAGTACTGTTCAGTAAAGAGTGTGCCAAGGAAAAATCTTAAAATAGATAGAAAAAACTGGTCTTTTATTTTGGAAACCCACAAATAAAATATGGAATAATGTGATGTTTACCGTTAAATAATCTGGAACGTCCAGCTTATCGCACTTTGGCTCACAGACGGACAAGCACTTGGTGGAGTCGTCGTTCTGTGGAACGCTTGCCAGGGCGGACTCGTCTTCGAGTGTTAAGCTGGTTGTTTCGGGTAAATACGCCTTGTGTTCAGGCCGGAAGAATCGTTTGACATGCTCTTCGGTGCTAAAAGCACTCACCATAACCATGGCGAGAAAAAAGCTAACAACAAAAATACACGTCTTCATTGCCGTGAGTTTGTTTCTTATTACAAAAACAAAGGTGAAAAACTAAACGAAGTTGTTGCTCTCGGTGAGCTTCTCTCAACTGAAAATGCAGCTTTGTTGCATCGATCTTTTATATCGCCAAACAGGAACTGAGCAATGTTTTATTTAATATGTGATACGCTGTCGCTGTGCCTACTCAACCGATACATTCGTCATTGAGTGGGCTTCTTTACTTACGTGACATGACGTTGTCAAACAATAAGAAAAACAAGCACGTTCTCTGCCTTCTCCTTCTTGTAAAAACGTTTTATTGTACTTTAGCAGTAATAAGGTTTGACATGCTTTGGTGAAAAGTCTAATCCTTCTTTTCTCTGGTCGATGCTTCTTGTTAGTTTCTGCCCTTGAGTAAGACAAAAAATATTCAGTCATAGTTCATTGAATTATGAAAAAAAAAAAAGAATTATAATAAATACAATAGCCATGAAATTAAAATTATGCGTGGTTAAAACAGGAAAATTCCGCTGCAGCAAAGTTAATGACCTATTAACCAGCCAAAGATCACAAGGATCTTAATTTTAAGAACCCTTTTAAAAAACTCTCCTTTTCAATTTTTTTTTCGTACTTAAACACTTGATCTTTCCAATCAGAGCGAAACTAAAATATGATCGCTCCTGACAACAAAAGAGAGTGACATATTTACAAGTGAGTAGCTCCGAATAAGGCCACTACCGATCTAAATTAGATGCAATTATTAGTCCTTAGTTTATGCTTCATTGGACCTAAATTTGTTTTTTTTTTCTGCACACGTTTCTCACGAAATCCAAGAAAAAAGGAATGAAACTTTGAAATCTCCATTTAACTGCAGGTTAAATGCAAACTACTGAACTTTCGAGGACAATGGTCAAAGCAGCTGCATGATGTCCGGTGTTATATCCTACCGATTCACACAGACAAACCTTAATGCGAATTTTTTTGTGGCGCCGTTGTTGTTGTTGTTTTTTTTTTAGGCAAAATGGTGTAGATTTGCCCTTGAGTTTTAAACATGAGCACCATTGATCGGGTGCAGTGGCGATGGTGTAGTGGTTAGTGCGTCAGTCTTTCGACTGGAAGCTGAGAGGGTCGGTGTTTCGAGGTTACACAATAAACCTTACTCCAGTGTCTCTCTCATCTCTGCAGTGCGTTAGGTAATATTCCTAGTTGCTTCTGATCGCTTCATACTACATAAACGTGAGTTAAACGCCGGCCGCATGACCACCCAGGTCCAAAGTACGGCTTTACTTCACCCCTAAGGGTCGAGCCGTACTTATCGGCTAAGGGGGACTTTGGACCCAAAGGGTCGTTGGTTTGACTCCTTGTCTCCATTTGCCATCGTGTAGTTTTCTGAGGCAAGAAAGTTATAATTAACTCCACACGTTGTCTCTTTTGGACCTTAGCTCATCTACCTTTCCAGGAACAATTACCGGAAGGCACTAAATGAATGCAGTGAGTCAAACCTTCATTTATTCTGTCCCTTACGATACTTCGTTAAACTCCATTAAACCTGGTTACAATATATGACCCATATTTTTAAGTATCCATTCTCAGGCAACCACTTTGAAGTATCAACCTAGTAGCTCATATCCGCTAAGTTAAAACTGATATTTTTTTAACATTCTTGCTGACTATAGAAACAAATCCTCAGTTGTAATCCTGAGCTCTAAACATGTCTGATAACGGGCATTTTGTGAAGAAGGACGGAAGAACCGTTTCACATGCTCTTCGACGCTGAGTTTCCCCGTGAATATGACAAGAAAAATGGTAAAAAATTTAAAGTCTTCGCTGTGTTTGTTTGTTTCTCATGACAAAAACAAAGGTGAAAAACTAAATAAAGTTGTTTCTCTCGTTGAGTTTCTCTCAACTGAAAATGCAGCTTTGTTGGATCGATCTTTTATATCGCCAAACAGGAACCAAGCAATGTTTTAGAGCAGTTTTCAATTGAGTGTCGAAAGTAATGTTGTGTTTGCTTTGGTTTTGCATTACTAGGCTCTCTGATTGGTTGAAAAATCTCGCGCCACTTTCTCAACCAATCAGGCGTAAAACCAAAACCAATCGTGACTTGCTCGTACGCGTTTTCCCGCGCTTAGCGCCAATTGCTTGTATTTGATTTGATTTCTGATTGGTTCATTTTGTGTTTTGTTCCTGTTGTGATTGGTCAGAGTAATTGCTTTGGTTTTGGTTTTACGACACTCAATTGAAAACCGCTCTATTAATGTAATACACTGTCATTGCGGGTACTCAACTTTCACGTTCGTCATTGAGTGGGCTTTATTACTTAAGTGACACGACCGGTTGTCAAGCATCAACGAAAACAATCCCGCACTCTGCCCTTTCTGTCTTGTTAAAGTATTTGTAATCTGATATTTGGCATTAAAAAAGGTTTGAAATGTTTTAGTCAAAAGTCGCTAACTTCTTTTAGTAAGTCGAGTTTTTCTGCCTATGAGAAAAACGAAAATATCTAGTCATCGTTCTTTGAATTATTAAAAAAAATAATTATAATAAATATAATAACGATGAAATTCTTCGTTACATTCCATTTAACATGGTCTCAATATATCACCCATATTTATAAGTATCTATCCACTGGCAATTACCGCTCATGGGCCTCATATCGGCCAAATTAAGGCTGATATCAGAAACACTGTTGCTGACTTGAGAAACAAATCCACAGCTAAGCCACGTGCATGTTCACTTGCTAAAAAGAGTTAAGTCATCAAAACAGTCAACAGTTAGTATTACGTTGCCAGGTTTATTTGCATGTGATACAGCAGTAATCCTATCACGTGAGGTATCTTTACGTGCATGTGTTTATAGTAGACTTAGAGTGTTCGTGTATCCGTCCAGTATGAAGTTAGAATTTGTTGCCCATGATGGCGTCATTCTTGGATAATATTCTTCAGCGCTATCCCTGAAATGACTGTAACTCGCTCCTCGACAAGCTTCAAAAAGAGACGAAATGAACAAAACAAAACAAAACAAACAAACATTCAAACAAAAACAGAAACAAAAGCAAAACTCTATTAACAGACGATCCCTTTCGACCACGTGCTTCTCTTTATTACGCGTGCCGCAGGGGCTGATGGGGTTAAAACCCTCTTTAGGGATTATGTGAAACAGCTGTCACATGTTCATTAAATCACTAATGTTCTGTGCAAATCCAGCCATAAGAACAGGTCCACTAACGACTCATGCATACTAAAACATATGAAATATATATCTCCCGTCCGTGGAGTAGGAAAACACAACGATAACACTATGTTCAAAAACAGTTTTATTTTTATTTGATTATTTTGATTATTTTTATTTTGACCTCTTCCCCAATTAATTTCGGATCAGTTTTAACGCTAAGGTGAATAATGTTGAACATATTTCGAGTGCCTCAGTCTGTAGGGTCAGTTTAGTGGGCATTACACTGAGACAGTCAAAGGAGTGCCACTTTAAAAAAAAGAGGCAGCTGTGCTTTCAGGGGCATGTCTTCGTCAACTATAAGCGGATAACTGGGGACCACAGTAAATTTTATTTAACACCAGCAGATCAAACCACCAAAGAACAATCACCGGCTATCTCACTTCTTCTGAAGGAACGCTATTTTTAGGGGATTGCTCCTTTTAGTGTTTTCCTGGATTGGGCCCACCGCGTATCTCATTGCATCTTTCGTAGGAGAAAAATAAAAGTAAAAAATAAAAGGCGGTATACAATAGTCAGTGGCGGCGAGGAGACATGTGACCGGTCTTTGCTGGATATCTTAGTAACAGAATGACCCGAAAACACCTGGAAGTAGCTGGGTTTCATTTCATCATTTCTTTCATCTCGGTTGATCTAGCAAAGACAATTGTATAATTCACCGTAAAATTCACGCGATCAAGTGAACCATTAATACTGAAAAGACACTCTCCATTCGACCAAAAATTCCGGTTTGAAATTACGAAATTTCATGTGGCAAATGGAACAGTAAATCTGGTTGGTTTTACCAGTCCAGTTGTATCGAACCGTTTCATAAACGGCTTATGACCGAAATTTCCAGAAATTTACGACAGCGAGGTTCTGGAAACCGAAATTTTTTCGAATGGACCAGCAATTTCCGAATTTTCGAATGGTTCCGATTTTCCGGAACTTGAGGATAACTTCGCGAGGTATACTCACAATTCCGGAATTTTATTCCGGAAAATTTCTGTTCCATTCGCCTCCCCACCCGGAATTTCCGGAATTTTTGGTTGAATGGAAAGCTCCCCTGATCGCCCGCTATGTCTAACTAAGGGTTTGGCAAGTGCACCAAAATCACACCAAAATGGAAGCGATTTAGTAAACGAAATGCAGTGCTCAGTTTGAGTAGGAAAATTAGGGCCAAAGTAATCTCAATTTTAAAGTCTGAGATGCACCCAAGGCTAGATTGGGTTCAGAAAGGATTGTCACAGTTCTAATGGTACCATTTTGCCTCACTAAAAATCAAAATGGCTCCCAAAAGGGTCGAGTCAGCTCAAGGGGCATAAATGCTAATTCAACACTTTTGGGCTGTATACCAAGATGTAGTTTTTGTCATCATACTGATGTTTTGAAAGTACTGAGAAATTCTTGAAAAATCAGATATCTTTAAAAGATCTCAGAGGATTAGTAATTCACATTTATCTTGCAATAGAGAAATACATGTACAATAATTTAGCTTAATAGTTAAATATGTTGTTCATGGAAATCCTGTTCTTCATGGAAAACTGACGAAAGTTCACAAAGGTAACATCTTTTTAAAGTCAATCTTTCGGTTCAAACCCAGCGTCGATCAAACATTGTCATTCCTCCGTCACTTCACGGAGACGATAATGTTGATTTTTAGTGGCAAAAACGGACATTTTTAGGATTATTTCAAACGTTTCTAAAAATAAGAACGTTTTAAGAACATTTTCTCTGAAGGCTTAAAAAACGGTTTCCATACAAAAACAGCTTGCACATTCAAAATTGTTTTAGCGAAACTGTATAAAATTTAAAAACATCAGCACTCTTAACTAAATGTAAACTTAACGCCATATTTTCCGTAAACGTTGCTGGCAAACTACATTTCCATTTAAATTGTTCTGCTTCCCTTTCATTTTCACAGTGAGGATTCACTCCCAGCTGGAGTATGAAGCATTAGTAGTGTATGTTCCACCTGTATGTCTGTGATCACATGCCATCTATTGACTGACATGTTCTTCTCTGCGCTGGCAGGCTGAACTAACACCGCTGTAGACTTGTTTGTTTTAATATTGACATGGTCACTGAACACAGTAGACATTGTCAAGAATTGTCTTAAGAGCTTCAGAAGAAGGAAAAACTGCAGGCACATGAAAATTACTCTTTGAAGTCTCAATCGATCTGTCGATTGTATTTATAAAAATTTTGGAATCTGCACGTGGAGTAGAGTGCTAGTCCTGAATAAAAAGTTTTTAAAACGATTTCCGCTCAACGTTCGAGCAGTAAGTGCAAAAATTAAGTTACCAAAAAAATACTTGCAGCACTGTCACATTTTGAGAACAGATAAGGAGAACTTATCGTTACTTTTGCTCCCAAGCTGACCCCGCGAGAGAATATTGGATTTGAAGTTATCCATATTTCAATTAAAAGACGCTTCATGTCAGTTCAAAACAAAATGGCGCCCGTTTTTAGCATACTTTTACGAGATTTGAAATTAATTTTCTTGAGAATGCTTGAGAATTTCATCGCGGGGTCACTTGGACAAGTAAACTAGAGTGAGTTGTTTCAAATAGAATTTAAAATGTTACCGTGCTATGAGTAGTTTTTTGGTAAATATTTTTTGCACTTATTGCTCGAACGTTGAGCGGAATCCGTCTTAATCAACCTGCAAAACAAGATGGGCATCTTAAACACAATTTTCGGGACTCATCCGAGTCCCTTTTTTGATGATGTGATAGGAAGACTCGTTTTGGTAACGAGGCTATAATACTCCATAATAGCATATTCCAAAACGTTAACCATGCCACTCTAAAACTCATGCGAGGTTGTACGGCATTTCAAGTGTGTGGATGGAATCCTAAGGTATTAGTGTGACCACACAAGCTTTTCACAGCTTTTTCCTCTGGAATTATATGCTTCCGTTTTTAGGATTCTGAGCGCACTTTGAAGCAAAAAATTGATATTTAAACTCGATAATTCAGTTATGTAAACTGCAAGAGAGATCTTACGCCTACAATTGTGATATCAGTGAGAAAACAACAGAGACGTGCTGTCATTGGTTGTGTGCTCAGCTTAGGTGTGTGTTTGCCGCATGGTACTGCACAGCACCAGATGCAGAACCAATGCTCTTAGATTGCACGGGCAGGACGCTAATACTGCTTCAAACATGCGGAACATGAACAAAAGGAAAGGAAGCGTTGCTGCTGTGGTTTTGCTGAGCTTGGCTGTTCAAGGTTTGTGTTATCAAAAGAATTCCGCAAATTACACGACTTTTTTCAGAAAAAAAAAATGTACCTGCAAAACTTCGAACGGAAGTACGACTCAGTAGCTTTCATTCAAAAGTTCCTTATGACTTCATGGAGAAATGGATGAGCTATAAACTTTGACGACATATTAGTTCAAAGGTGTTTCTCTAAGTTTTAGGGTAAAAAGGATGAAGTTGCACACCCCACGAGCGGAGCTCGACCCGGCATAAGGCAACTAGGCGTCTGACTACTTCTTCCTGGATGGGATGCTAGTCACCGGCCTTGCAGGGTCACTTTCGGTATTTTTTTGGGGTTTTTTGTTCAAAAAAAGCGGTCTTATGCCACCGACCTTTACACCTTTGAAAGAACAATCGAAATTCCGATTCTCTCACAATTGCACCATGTGCCTCTACTAAGTATAAGTGTGCAGACCTTTAATTTAGGGAAGTCAAACAATAATACCTGGATTTCATAAGGACAACGGAACGAACCGAGGATTTGGCTGCAACATGTCTGTTTAACTGTCCTTATCTGTGTGTAAAATAAACTGAATAGAACAGATGAACGTGCGCACAGATAATTAGGATAATTATCAGAAGGGAGAAACTCAAATGATTCTTTTCTTTCAAAGTACATTTGTATTTTGTACGAAAACAACCTTGGGAAAGGCCAAACAAATTAAGCGAGTAAACCAAATTGAAAGCAAATAAGTGAAACCGGATAGCGAACGACGCTCTTGAAAAACCGAGGATTTTCTTAAACGCGAAAACTGTGACAAAATTTCTCCCACGGCCAGTATGGACGATTTCCTGAATAATTTCGTACAATTTTTTAGAAATACACTTGACACACCGTTTTTGAGAGATTTAAGATTTAAGGGCAAAAATGTTTCCAGTAGAGTACCAAAAAATGCTTCACTGTATTTGAAACCTAAAGCAACTCGAGCTTTAATTTGACAAACAAGAACATTTTGCGGGCGAACAGAACTGATTTCAAGTTTTCATTTTAAGCTTTTAGTCAAAACTTGGACCAAAATACCCTGGATTATATCGCAACCAATCTCGGAATTCGTTATGACGTCTTGGATAACTTTCAAGACACCTGGAGATCTTACCGCGTTCGAATGACCCTAACCAACGCAGGCTCAAAACCGATTCCTAATGGACCCTGGGCCATTTATCTGTGTCACATCCGGGTCATCGAACCAACCCATACAAAACATAATCCAAGTGGTTACGTTATTCCCGGTGGGCATGGAATCAAGGTGACTCACATCAATGGCTGCCAGCATAAGTTTGAGCCAACTGCTAGCTTCCCAAGCTTGGCTGGTTTCCAGTCATTGGTGGTAGATTTTGACGCAGAAAACTGGGACGTGGCTCGAACGGATGTGATGCCAAACTGGTATGTTGCCGCCGAAGGATTGCAGGCACGTACAATCACAAGTACCTCGGGTGAAGCTTTGTCTTTTATTGGTCCGTTTGATGCACCTAAAAAATGGAAGCGGATTACTTCGGATAAATACGACCCTTACACACCACAGAAGCGGTACTCTATTAATGATATCACAGATTTGAAGAAACCGGGACAATTAATCGTACCAACTCCCTCAGAGATGATCGGCCTTGATGAGACGAGGAAGGTTAACCTGGGGACTGGAGACTGGGCTATAGTATCTGATGGAGCTTTACAAAACGAAGCTAACTTCTTAGCAGGTAAAAAATGCCATTAAATTTATGTGTTTGAAACAAACCATCGTATTATTGGGCTTTTCATTTTTAGACCCGGTCCCTGGTTATCTCCACTATCTTGAACTAAACATTTGTTTCATTGGATGATGTTGCTCAGTCGATTACTACTGGCTTTCTCGAACTACCGATATCTCTAACAATTTTTTTTGTTTCTATGGCCTGTTACGTTCCAGGTAGCTGAAGTTTAATTGTGGTTTAATCTTTTTTCTTCCAATTCACGTTTTCAGTATTTTAAGCAGTCGACTGACTCATCGTGTGAACCAGCGGTCCCCTCTGTTCTGATGTTGGGACCAGCCTGATTTTGGACAAAGTCATACCATACCATACCATACCATACCATACCATACCATACCATACCATACCATACCATACCATACCATACCAGCTTACTTCCCATAAAACAATTAAGGGCGCGTTAAACTTGCAGAGCGAAAAAGTTAGGCCATTAACAAGTCATTCCCTCAATTTTTTTCTTCCATACTACATTATTTTTTCTTGCAGGTAAACTAGGTCTTCAGCTAGATTACATGAGCTCTTTCCGGCAGATTCAATTAAGAATTGGCGAAGTAAACATAGCGGGTGTTAAATCCGAAGACAAAGAGGCATACACTCTACAAGTAAACGTAGATTCAAAGAGCATCGTGATCACTGGCCAATCCCGAGTCGGCGTGTTCTATGGCGTCCAGTCTCTACTCAGTCTCAATGAGCCGGATGGCATGGTACCTCACGTGACTATCAATGATGCCCCACGGTATGAGTACCGTGGAATGGAGCTTGATGTAGGCCGCAATTTCATGCCCAAAAGCGAGGTGCTTAAGTTGATTGACGCGATGGCGATGTACAAGTTGAACAAATTTCACTTTCATCTGACTGATGACGAAGGCTGGAGACTGGAGGTTCCCGGTTTACCGGAACTTACTGAGGTTTGTATATCACAAAAAAGCAAACAAATGAATAAACAAACGAGAGAATAAGTGAACACGGGGAGGATCAAATAAACCATGGCCAACAAACGAGCAAAAAACTATCAAACAAATGTCGAAATAAATACCACAAGAATGTAAAGAAGTTAGTGTAACATTCCTATACGTATCAAACCGGTTTGGAGGGATGGCGGAGTGGTCTCCGAACAATCTCTATTGCAGATTTCTAGCATAGTGAATATCAATGGTCGCTTTTTTGGTTTGTATCATTAATCTGCTTATCAATAACATCCCATAGTGTCTTTCTAACTTTGAAAACACGTGTAAAAGAACCAGAATTATTATTATGTTGAAACTTCGGCCATTTTGTTCATGTAATCAATTAGTCAACTGACAAAAGTTGCGCGTACATAAACAACTACAACATCAACAGCAGGTACAAAATAAAAGGGAAGAAAACAAATCAACTCAAATAAATAAGCATATCTCTAACCCAACTATTTACGAATTGTCCTCTAATGACGTTTTTTTCTTATAGGTGGGATCAAAGCGCTGTCATGACTTAAAAGAGGAGAAATGTCTCGGATCTCAACTCGGCTCGGGACCTGGAACCGGCAACTCTGGTAGTGGGTTTTACACCGTGGAAGACTACCGCGAGATCCTACGATACGCTGAGGAGAGGCACGTGGAAGTCATTCCAGAATTCGACATGCCTGGTCATGGACACGCCGCCATCAAAGCAATGCAGGCAAGACAGAAGAAACACGCTGCCATGGGGCATGGGTTCGAGGCTGATCAGTATCTGTTGTCAGATCCACTCGATACCTCAAAGTATCTTTCTGTGCAATTCTTCACCGATAATGCCATTAATCCGTGTATAGAGTCCACTTACGAGTTTCTAGAGCACATTGTGGCTAGTGTTAGACACATGCATCATGATATCCAGCCATTAAAGGTGAGCAATTAAATAAATCCTTCCTCTTTCTTTCTCATGCCTCAAAGGTCGGGTGAAATTCTGGCAGTAACTAAAGTGAGTAATTGAATTCAGGAAAGTGCTGTGTAACAGCTTTGTGCCTGCATCAATATCTCACTAGACACCCTCTAAGCAATGATGAACCAATACATGACAAGCTTTGAGGTGCGAAAAAATGTTATGCAAATTAGCTGGCTGCACATTCAATGTGCAGCCAGCTAATTTGCATAAGTAATTCAAAGCCAAGGTTTGACACCTCTCCGTCTCTTGAGGTTTTAGCTGAACACATTAGGAAATCAGACAAACGCCCACAAAAAAGTAATTCAAGCTTTCCTAAACTGAAATGAAAGTAACGGCAATTTCCGGATTAATGAAGATGCAACACTAATGTTGGTAAACTCAAGAATACAATTGTGTAACCGGTAATATTGAATTGAATAAATTCTCCGCCCCGCTACGTGTAAGAGCGGGAAAAAGGTTTTAAAAAAATATGATGATTTTAGAGTCGTAATACAACTTCATTCAATGTACATTCATTGTAAATGAAAACCTGGCAATCGGTTAATCTTTTGTTTTGCTTTGCTTCTTTTTTATTGCACAAATAACAGAATCTTCCAGGTATATGCATGCTACCTAAGAAAGACAGAATAAGCTATAAAGCGATGTTAGACATTCCACTTCCAGGTATATGCTACCCAAGGCAGACAGAATAAGCTAAAGCACGATGTTAGAAATTCCGCTTTCAGGTATACGCTACCCAAGGAAAACAGAATAAGCTCTAAATCAATGTTAGACATTCCGCTTCCAGGTATACGCTACCCAAGGAAAACAGAATAAGCTCTAAAGCAATGTTAGAAATTCCGCTTCCAGGTATACGCTCCCCAAGGAAAAGAGAATAAGCTCTAAATCAATGTTAGACATTCCGCTTCCAGGTATATGCTACCCAAGGAAAACAGAATAAGCTCTAAAGCAATGTTAGACATTCCTCTTCCAGGTATATGCTACCCAAGCAAGACAGAATAAACTAAAGCGCGATGTTAGAAATTCCGCTTCCAGGTATATGCTACCCAAGGAAGACAGAATAAGCTCTAAAGCAATGTTAGACATTCCGCTTCCAGGTATATGCTACCCAAGCAAGACAGAATAAACTAAAGCGCGATGTTAGAAATTCCGCTTCCAGGTATATGCTACCCAAGGAAGACAGAATAAGCTCTAAAGCAATGTTAGACATTCCGCTTCCAGGTATATGCTACCCAAGGAAGACAGAATAAACTAAAGCGCGATGTTAGAAATTCTGCTTCCAGGTATACGCTACCCAAGGAAGACAGAATAAGCTTTAAAGCAATGTTAGAAATTCCGCTTGCAGGTATATGCTACTCAAGGAAGACAGAATAAACTAAAGCGCGATGTTAGAAATTCTGCTTCCAGGTATATGCTACCCAAGGAAGACAGAATAAGCTATAAAGCGACGTTAGAAATTCCGCTTCCAGGTATATACTACCCAAGGAAGACAGAATAAGCTATAAAGCGACGTTAGAAATTCCGCTTCCAGGTATATACTACCCAAGGAAGACAGAATAAGCTAAAGCGCAATGTTATACATTTTGCTTCCAGGTATATGCTACCCAAGGAAGACAGAATAAGCTAAAGAGCGATGTTAGAAATTCCGCTTCCAGGTATATGCTACCCAAGGAAGACAGAATAAGCTATAAAGCGACGTTAGAAATTCCGCTTCCAGGTATATACTACCCAAGGAAGACAGAATAAGCTAAAGAGCGATGTTAGAAATTCCGCTTCCAGGTATACACTACCCAAGGAAGACAGAATAAGCTTTAAAGCGATGTTAGACATTCCGCTTCCAGGTATATGCTACCCAAGGAAGACAGAATAAACTAAAGCGCGATGTTAAAAGTAATGCTTCCAGGTATAACATACCCGAGGAAAACAAAGCGTAACGATAGCGATCAAGTTTCCAGGTACAGCATATTATGTGAGAAAATCAGAATAAAGCTAGAGCGCGGTGCTAATATTTCGCCTTAAGGTATACACGTATTTAAAATTGTAATTCTTATTGCCACTTACCAAAGGTCTCTCGTCTCTTTTTGTCTCGATTCCATAGCTTCGTGGAGCGGTTGTCGTTTAGACGCGCGCGATTTTCAAAACCTTACATTTCCCGCCACCATTGTGTTACACGCGAAACACAAATTCAATATAATGTTTTGAAGAACGCCTGGTATTACCCAAGCAGTCGCTACAAGTAGGTATTTAGGCTGTAAACCTTCTATACTTGGAATAAAGTAAGTAAAATATCAAAAGGAAACGCAATGACTCGCGGCTGGGAAAGGTTTAATACATGATACTAGTGTAGCTCGAAAAAATTATAATCGAGTCGTGAAAGCGCCACCACGTCCCGTGGGTCCTCTAACATACGTTTCTTCACATAAAAGTCAGTAGCCTTAAAATTTGAGCGATGTCGGGTTCTTGCTCGACCTACATGCAAATCAGCAACGCAGCTTAGTAAAAACAACTATGAACTTTCAGTTTTCTAAGAAGCATCGAGGAGAATTTGCAGGCTTACGTAATGTTGAAATAAATTCCTGCCAGATAATTCTCACACAAAATTAAAATTCTCTTTTTACAGCCTGACCAGGAAAATCTATTAAAATCGCAATTGCATGCATCAACCGGTTTCAATTGTCACAAAGGACTATAGTGGCGGTCTAGCAAGGAAAGTATACCATAAAACTGAAACGACGAACACATGTCGCACCACATCATTACAAACGGCGTGACAAGTCTGAATACTTCTCTGGGCCTGTTCTAGATTTCGTTTCGCGGCGTATGGTGACAAGGCGTGCGACCTAAACCCTTTGTGTTACTGGAATTCGGCAGAGCCAAAAGGAGGTTACTCGAAAAACAGACAAACTTACCTGAAAATCCACGCACTTGCGCTGACTGCGCTCGTTCTTTCCTGTAATAATTTTTACTTCACGGCGTGATCGCCTTTCTCATAATTTTAATGTAGGCATGCTGTTAAGTAACCGCAAGGACACATACAGATCGCACGTGTTGATATAGTTCTCTTCATTGCTGACAGAAATGATTGGCGTAAAATAACGCTTTTAATGAATGCATGCTGCGAGTTTTTTTCATGGCCAAAGTTCCTCATGTAAATCTATTAATGGGAAATAGCCTTCATATAAAATGGGCGTGATCAAAATCTTCCCCAGCAAGTTTGTTGTCAAGAGAAACTGGATGTAGCGCTCAATTCTCAAGTCGACATTCGCAATTTCGACCACAAGCTTTCCAATGTCATTTTCGTTTGCAGTTGACAGAAAATACCAAATTGGCCTTTATAATCGGATAAAAATCACTTAGCTTGCATTAGAGGCATCCTGCTGCTCACTTCTTTAGTATTTAAGGGTCAAGGGTGCCCTTGGGGGATTTTGTCTATCGTTAGATACAGGCCCATGGGAATGCTCTCCCGGAATGTCTTGGGACCTGAAGATTTTGATAGTGCACTCGATTTAGTAGTCAGTCAGTCAGTCAGTCAGTCAGTCAGTCAGTCAGTCAGTCAGTCAGTCAGTCAGTCAGTCAGTCAGTCAGTCAGCCAGTAGTAGTAGTTAGCTGTAGTAGTAGTAGTAGTAGTAGTAGTAGTAGTAGTAGTAGTAGTAGTAGTAGTAGTAGTAGTAGTAGTAGTAGAAGTAGTAGTAGTAGTAGTAGTAGTAGTAGTACTAGTAGTAGTGGTGGTGGTGGTGGTGGTGGCGGTGGTAATAGTAGCAGTAGTAGTAGTGGTAGTAGCAGCAGCAGCAGCACCGGCAGTAGCTAGTAGTAGTAGCAATAGTGCTGGTGGTATCCTTCTTAAACAACTAGCATTTCTTGCCTTCAAGTTATTTCACTTCGGTGGAGATGAAGTGGCTCATGGCGCCTGGACCAAATCCCCAGCATGCAAAGTACTTGCGCAGAAACTAGGCTTGAACTTTACAAGTCCAACCATCGTGAAGGATTTGAAAGAATACTTTGTGCGCCGAGTGGCTGATGTGTCCTCTAGGTACTCCCTTTCTTCTTTGACTTTCGTTTGCGTTGTATTGCATTAACAAGGCCTCGTAGGCAATTACCGTATTTACTTGAGAGAGCGCCGCGGCGCTTATTAAATTTTTCGACTTGTTGGTGCGGTGCTTATTCGAGGGTGGCGCTTATTCGGGGGTGGCGCTTATTTAAAACTGTCTACTTGCGAATAACACAGTTAGATGTATCATGCTTAAATCTTTGTTTTGTTCATAGCAATAGTATGAAAAGGACGCAATAAAAAGTTGGTTTCAAAGGTCTAAAACCCTTCCCCCCAAGAACAGCAATAATAATATCAGCCGTTTTAGCATTTCAGCACTAGCATGTCAAAAATCAATAAGCGCCGCATTGTTGCTGGACGGATGCGGCGCTTATTCGAGGGAGGGGCTTAGTAACATTTTTGCTCCTAAATGCGGCGCTTATTTGGGCGCGGCACTTATTCAAGGGCGGCGCTCTTTCGACTAAATACGGTATTTTGGAAGCAATTATGATTTAATATACATCCGTCTGTATTAGTAACTGACGATAAACAAATAAATGGAGTACGAATGTAAATTAAAACAAAGAAATTATAAACAAAACTTTGAATATAGTTTTATGCATCGGCTTTTCTCCTGGAATTTGATCTGCCCAACCTTAGCGAAAATTGACACTCACTTTCAGCATAACCGAAACAACTCCACAAAAAAACCAGGAGAAAAGTAACTAGAATAGCCATTAGCACCATGACATCTGCAAATTTTAGCTTTAATCAGTTTCATTTTCTTCACCTGACCGAAAACCTGAACGTTATTGTACTAAAGACTGCTTAACTTGTTTTATTCCATACAGGTACTGTCTTGATCTGGGGGCGTGGGAGGATGGAGTGCTTGGAGTGAAGGACACGCCCTATGATCGCAGTTACCTTAAAAACAAGAATGTGTATGCGTACGCCTGGGATAACGTGTGGGAATGGGGGCAAGGAGATCGTGCTTACAAACTCGCCAATGCCGATTACAAGGTGCATTTCTTTATCCTCTTTTGATGTAAACATCATTTGCAACTATAAGCAACTTTATAAGAAGGCTTCGTGGCAGATATATTGATTGAGAACTCATTTGTCGGTCATCCCGTTAATACGACCGACCCCTCATCTTTACGGCAACTTTGTTCGGCTCAGTCATTTTCGCAAACAATGTTACGTTCCTTTTCATTTAGCCACCACGATAACACGGCCAACAGCTACACTAGCGTAAGTCTAAGTAAACGTTTTCATTGTAAGCTAAACCTGTCATACTCCAAATAGACACAGAAATTAAATGAAAACATTTTATCTATTTTATGTGCACAAGGTGCACGTACATTAAACACCTGTTGTGTTTTGTGAGGTTCTCGGTTCCCTAAAATTTACACTTCGTATTCTCGTTTGTGGCTATTCCTTTCTTGGAGAATGCTATCGCCTTTCTTTTTGTCCCACCACTGTCTTTTCTTTTCCTGTTTGACAAGCTAGCCCAGCCAGACATTGAAACAGGGATAAGGATAAGACATATTAAAAATATAAAGCGTTCTCTGGTTTAAAAAGTTTAAGAGAAATATAAGCTTTCGGCTATTATACTATAGCCTTTAACGAATGTAAAAAGAAATGAAAGCGCATGATTGGAAATATATGCAAGGGAGGGTGTGTGTTTAATCTTTTCACACCCTCCCTTGCATATATTTCCAATCATGCGCTTTCATTTCTTTTTCAAATTTGTTCGTACTTGAGTTCATAGAATAAATTTCGCGGACTAACTCAATGTTAAATGTTAGTCCTATGTCCTCGCGTTCTTCGGTTTCAAATGTTTCTTGCTATAATAGTAAGCCATTCAATTTCTCCGTACACATGAGTTCACAGACTAAATTTCATAGGATTGCTGTTGAATACAAGTTGTATTTCCTCGTATCCTCAAGGTTGTGTTGACACAAGCCACGCACCTGTACTTTGACCATCCATACGAGCCTGATCCGGAGGAGAGAGGATATTATTGGGCACCGAGATTTATCGACACTCGAAAGACCTTTGGTTTTATACCAGATGATGTTTATGCTAATGCTGACTTCACGAGAATGGGAGATCCTATTATAAACTTATGCGAGGAGATGTACAAAGGGAAATGCGTTCCTCTTAAGAAACCACATAACATCGCAGGTATTTTCATCCAACGCGAAGGCAACGCTGTCGAACCTGCTACCTTATGTTAAGACAGAAACCTTCGAACACTAGCGCATCAGAGGCTAAGTAGTGAAAAGCGATAAATAAATAAATAAATAAATAAATAAATAAATAAATAAATAAATAAATAAATAAATAAATAAATAAATAGTAAACTTCAATAACATAACAAACAGGTAAGATAACTAAAAAAAAAGGAAGATAATATTAACTAATTGACATGATTAAAATGTAAAATACCCTTGAAAACCTGCTTTTATATATTTACAATTCTAAAAGTTGCAACGTTTGCGGACATTTGTCAAAAAATATTTCATTTCGTACCTGAGCCTTTAAATTTCATCCTTGCGCACTTCATACAAACTAGCACTCTACTTCTACATTGCCGACGCTCCATCCTGCGTCTTTGATGTCCGTATCAAAGGCTTTCGACTTAAAATTGCTGTACTGTATGTGAACTGCTCATCACTGCATACTCATGGACTCTCCATGTATCCACTCATTTGTCGCTCTTTTCCTCACCTAGGAATGGCCGGTGCTCTTTGGTCCGAAACAGTAAGAACACCAAGTCAACTCCAGTCCATGATTTTCCCACGACTGCTAGCACTGGCAGAGAGGGCCTGGCACAAGGGGTGTTTTGAGAACGAAGTTGATAAAGCAAAGCGTGACCGAGTGAAGAGACTTGAGTGGGAGGCGTTCGCTAACAGCTTGGGACACAAGGAGCTGGCGCGATTGGATAAAATGAACATCGATTACCATATACCTGTACCTGGAGCAAGGTAATGCAAACAAAACTGCTGTAAGCAGACAAACTTGGAACTAAGTTACTGATTTTATATGTTATTCGGGACCAAACTTTGGGTGTGAATGTAATGTAATGTCGCGAGACAACAGACAAACGACGTGTCTGTTTTACATCAATGATGACTCTGGACGTCAGCCTCCAAGGGTACCTCTGGCTACCGCTATCAGTTCATTTATGATCTTATCCACCCACCCTAACCATGAAATATGAGATGAAAAACAATGCCAGATCACAACAATGGGGTCTAAACCCCGAAAAGTGATAGGGTTCTGTAATTTTATATAACTTTTTTCTCTTGTTTAACTGAATGCACCCAGTCTCGGTGAGCTTTTATTGTTGTGTACTTGATTTTATATTTTCAATGGTTCTAATTCCCTTTGACAATTTCCAGGGTTGTTAATCAAAAGCTTGAGGTGAATTCCGCCATCCCTGGTCTTGCAGTCCAGTGCAGTACTGATGGTGGCCTAACATGGAGTGACGTCAAGAACGGGATGGCTGTTTCTGGTCGTGTGATACTGGGAACAAGGTAGCCATACATCCTTAGCTTTGACCAATCTTGTTTTTAGAGTAATAATTAAATGAACAGACGACAACCCAGAGCTAAGACCCGGGTCAGTGGAGCAGAACTATGATTAAAAACAAACAAACAGACAAACAAACAAACAAACAAACAAAAACAAAAACACCAAACTGTTCCTTGTAGAAGAAAAAAGACGGATTTTGGGTTACGGATATCAAAAAAAAAAAAAAATATGCTATGCTCAATATTTAAGGGAGTTTTCGCAAAGGGCTAACCTCATAACGTCCTTTCAGGGCGCCTATTTATTTTATTTGTTGTTGTTGCTGTTGTAATTGTTACCGCTTAGCTTTGACTCTATTATCTTCGGTTACATTTATTCTTTTACATCATGAATCAACCTTTATAAACCTTATTTCAGTTTGAAACACAAACCCAGCAATTAACTGTGTCATTTTATGATACTGATACTGTAGCTGAATTTTCGAATTTAGGCTTCGTTATTACACTTTTTCTACCCGAAATGAAAGACTATGCAACCAGTTTTTGTACATACTCGTTTTAGTACAATGCAACGACGAGCTAAAACTCAAAGATGACAATGAAAAATTGTCTATACAGCTCTATGGCCGGGCTGGCAGCATATAACATCCTCAAGAAAAGATGTTACCGTTCTCTGTGTACTGGGGGAAATTCTCGCGCTCCTCTTTGCACTAACTATATTCATTTATTGGCCTTTGGCTTTGTTTTCCACGAACTTAATAAGCAAGAAAATCTCCTCGCTGATTTTGTAAGTTGTTATAAATAACTGGACCCTGCCAATGAAAGACGTTGCAACGAGGCGTGCGAAATTTCATGCAATATCTGAATTACTCTGCATGTCCATCCTTGAAATTGTGAACTAAAAAATAAAATCCTATATGAAATGAACACACGTTTCTTTGCGCATGTCAAGCACGCTACTAAACCGCCCCACAGACCTTAAAATTCACCCTGGACGCAGTTAATTCAAATCCTAATAGAATAAAACTTCAGCTCCATTCATTTACTTTTGAGCCTTATTTTTGCTTTACTTCAGGTCAGAGGACAGACGTCGACTCAGCAGACTCGTGGAGATTCAAGCATAGCAGAAAAGCGTAATTTGCGTAAAACAAAACTAGCATCTTAGATCAAAATGTAACCATGTAACCTACAAGACGACAAAATAAACAGAGGGAAAATTGCAGATATCTGAACTACTTGGTTTTTATCTGTATTAAGGACGGTGCCTCCTTTTTGCTGCGGAATGTTCCGAGAAACCCGGGTATTTTAAGGACAGTACCTACTATAACACAAAGATATTTTTACACGTTTTATGACTATGCGGAAAAATCATTTTAGTAAGGGCTGTTGGAAACCAAAACGAAAACTGGAGGTAACCAGGAATTTTTCAGAGATAATTGAGCTTAAAGAAACTGCTAGACAATGTTATGAATTTTGAAGCTTTTCGGATTTGTGGTTGCTTATATTTAGTTAACGCTGCAAGATGTGTGTTTACCCGCAATATTTGTTTTGGATTCCAACAACGCTTGGAAAGATCTTCTTTTGCTGGAGAGTCTTAAATTGCGCAAAAATTCCTCTGAATTAGGGGGCTCAGTCCTTAAGGTGTGTAAGCAACATGACAAGTTATAGCTTCTGGACGAGTTATAGTATCTGGTATGTTAAGTGTCAAAATAAAACAATTATCTCCAACTTACCATCAACTGATGTTGGGGCAAATGTTTTTGTCTTCAATACTCGAAATATATCCAGACGTTTGGCAGGACATTGAACTGAGCTACATTTCCATTTTCCCCACACTCTTTACGATACAATTGCATATATCGTGGTTGTTCACGCCCGTCGATTGAGTACCTATACTGTTTGCCGGACCATACCCTGTGACAGCTGCCGCTGTTCTCTTTTCTTGCCACCAATCAGGTAAGACTGAAAATGGTTGCTTTTAGAGGCTATTTAAGCTCCAAGATGAGACAAGCATCTATTTAGTAATTTCTCCTAGCAATATCACTAGTTGATTCAAATATACAGGTGATGAGAATAAGGGAAATGATCACCAGACATGAAATGTGTTGATGTTTAATCAAATTCACCCAACTTGTAACTTCAGAAATGTGTACAGAACAGCGAGGAGAATATGCATGTGGATACGACTCCCCGTCGAGAGTCAAACTTTTTCTTCCGTTCTGTCGCCGATTTGAAAAGAAGCTGTACTGATCCTTGTTTCTTTCTCAATTGAAGGAAAAAAAACTCCATTGCTGAAAAAATTTTCTCTTCTGATGGAAGAACATTTGTAGTACCAATATTAACTTCACTTGCCGTCCCTGGCAATACCCTTCTCGTAATTGTTATCGTCAAACAACTAATTCTCTTATTCAAATCAACTCGACCATCAAAAGCAGAATAATCTACAGTAAATCCCTTACTCTTACAATCTATGAGTGGTGCTAATTGAAGGAGGGGCTTATTTTGAGTCAGAGCAAATAAAATGGAGCTTTATTACAATACTTTTCTTCAGAAATGTACACATACAAACCACTTTGAAATTATACAGTTATATATAGAATTTAGTTTTAAATTGACGAGCTTTTATTTTTATAACCATAGACTGAAATACATTAACAATTGATCCTACAAATATAAAACTAGCATTGTACCATTTAGTAAAGTTGTTTTAAAACTCTACCCCTAAATTAGAACATGGTCACACCCACTCAGCCAATCAGTGTCCAGCATTTCGATCCTCTATATTCCATAAACTGTCTTAAATTATGTAAAGTGGCCGGGGCTTTGAGGCACAGGGAAATTGCGGGGTAAAATTACAGAGAATTTCTGCATTTATTAGTGGTTCTCTATAGAGCATACTAATGAGGCATTATTTTCCTTTGTCTGGAAGCCTCATTAGTATGCTCTATATAGAGCATACTAATGACTAAGTAGAAACTACTAATGAATGCACAAATTTTCTGTGAATATTTATAACTAAATGGATAAAAACAACAGCTTCAACGGCGATATCAAAAAACAACAAAAAATACAACCTTGAAATGGCAAAGCGAAAAGCAAATCGAAAGAAAAACCATTACTTTACAGCTTACATAAAATAAGAAATGTTCAGACCTTAATTGAAATAGATGGACAGACTTGTTTCTCCGCGTTTGCCGGACTACAAGTGTTGTACTTGAACTTGTCTTTGGTGTCTTGGCTTCCCTGCGGGTTGCCCACTTGCTGGTGCCGGTGGTTGTAGCGCGTCGAAGACTGCTTTCACCAGTGTAAATCTAGTAAATCTTGTGGGGCAATCACTGCCTCGAGTGCCTCAATTTCCGTGTATTGGCTCAATTTCCGTGTATTGTGATGCGTAAACAGCCATGAGTCATGGCTGTTTACGCATCAACTGCGATGAACCGCGCGGTGAAGCATTCTCAGTAAAACATTGCAACTCAAAGGTGTGTGTACAATAGCGAAAAAATCGTAAACAAAATAGCAACGTGATTTTAAGGTGAGAACTAAAAAGTTAAAATGTAAAACTACGATAAGCACGCAAAAACGAAATTATTCGTGGGTGTGACCATGTTCTAAGACGGTTAGACAATGAACGCTCGTGTCCTATGGGATATAGCGTCCCTCGCAAGATAGAATGCCACGAGGCCTGCGGCCTCGTGGCATTCTATCTTTGCTCGGGACACTATATCCCATAGAACACTCGCATTCATTGTCTGAACCTTACATAGTTTCTAGATAACGTAGTTCTTGCTATTCTACTTGTTCTCTTGCCGTCGGCAGACCTAAAAATTACAAAGAATACAACAGTCAATCAGTATTAGAAAAGTCGAGTCACGATTTTAGTTAAGTATTCACCACTAAAACGTTTAGTTTACCCTCGTTCAAGATTAGAAATAGAAAATGACGCATGGGTTTACAGTAATGGTGCAAATACAGTAGGATATTTAGGAGGATTTGAAAGTTACAAGACTGGAGACCTAGCCGGATACTAGCGCTCTTTTTCCTGTAGTAATATTAATTCATAAGTTGCCTCTTTGCACAAAATGTCAGAGTAATGGGCTATTTTGAACTGTAACTTGAAAGTAGCAGTAAAATTTAAAGGAAGAAAAAGGAAAAAAAACCCGTCATTTCGAATCACCCAGGTTTATGTTAATCGGCACGTTTTTCAGTGCGTCAGTGAAGTTGAAAGTGATTTGTTTTAAATTTCTTGACAAATTCTCTCACCTGATTCTGAGGAGTAATTTACCACTAATGACAGACGCCATTTTAGGGTCAAACCAATTTCGACCGCCATCTATACTGCATTCGACTGTAAGACCAGGAAAGGCTACATTTGTCTTAAGAACACCATCGGCAACTCTGAAGATTAAATAAAAGAAGGCATACAAGCAACGCACTCTCACACTCACGTTTAGCGTTGGCAAACTTGGAATTCAGAGAATCAACTCTGTAGTGTAAACATAAGTGCTGAAGTGAACCCGTGAATTTTCTACTGCGCAATGCTTTGGCATCGGCGATCAAATTCGGGGTCATGGGTTCGAATTCACCCACACTGCAGAATTAATTATCTAATTTCTCAGTGCTGTTGTATAACCAGGGCTCTGGGGCGCATCATTTCATCAGTACAATAGCAGATATAAATACAGAGGGCTGTCCAATCGAGCAAAACAAGTTGGCGTGGGTAACAGCAACAGCTGGGAAACGTGTTTACGAGAAATAGAACTAGTTTAAACGGCATTTTTGTGTAAGCAGACTGTAAAAAATATTAGCTGTAAGTCTGTGAAAACCAAGCATTGAAACGATTTTGGATTTTGTCAAACTTCCGTCTTCCATGAAGCCCTAACAGGAAAGGCACGATTTGGAATGGCATTGAAGCAGAACATATACGGTGGTGTCATTAAGTCTCTTAACTTTCTCTCCTCTTGCTACCATAATAGTGGAAGTTATCTTAAAATAATCACTTTCTTAGTACTTTTTAAAAATTTCAGTTGTTTTCAGCCGATTAGTATAAGCCATTGTCTGCATTCCTAAGTCTTTCACACATGAATCGCCCATAATCCGCCCCAAAAATGTGGAAGGAAATTTGTAGAAGGTTTGTAACTGACTCATACATTACAGGTATGTAACCTTCACCGTTTTTTGATCACGGGCGAATCACAGCTGACGAATCATCTTGGAAAAATTCGGGTCCATATGTTGCACTGACGTCAGCTGAAACTATTCTGTTTTATTCGTGCATTCACTAATAATTTTCCGTTATACGGAAAAAGAAAAGAGTACCTGGCACCAGGCAGAGGAATGTGATAACTTATTCCTAACTTGTCCAGGCGGGCAAGTTCTTTGTAGCCCAGAGTGTTAGCAAACATTTCCCAGCTTTCTTGTTTCATTCGGTGTCTCCTCAATTTATTTCTTTGATTTTCCCAAGCGTCTCGATGCCAGGCCCTCTCAGCCACCGCTAGAAGTCTTGGAAATATCATGGACTGGAACTGAGCTGGAGTCCTAATTGTTTCTGACCAGATCGCTCCTGCCATACCTGCGGGACAAAGGAGCAATTGAAGCTCTTTCATAATAGTTTATGATAAACGTGACGGTGGTTTGGAAACCCAGTCTTAAATTGCATAAAATTTGCTTATTTTATTTCTTCATTTTTAAAAGGGGCTTTGAAAAAGAAGCCTGTAATTAAAATATTTTCAAAACTTTTTGAAATTATTCATGATAAGTGAAGACACATCTCTAAAAAATTAACTTCAAAACTGATCAAAGAGCTGAAATATATCTATGCAGACTATTTTTTCAGCTTGCTGAGAAAGGCTAGCGCATTGAATTTAATAGTAAGTATTTTAATATTTATATTTATTTGCATTTTTGTTTTTAGTGTTTCTTTTCTATTATTTTGCTAGCACTATATTTTTATATAAGAAGTCTAATTTTTGGGCTGAGGCTAAGCCAGGGCTGAACGTACGCGTGTTTTTAGGTTTTTGACGATTTCATGCTAAGAAAGTTCTTAAAATGTTCTTTATTTTGTTTTTTGTTTTTTGTTTTGTTTTTTTTAATGAAAGCAAAGCAAACTGCTTACAATAACAAGTACACTACTTACAATGCTAGTACACTACTTACATAATACATTACTAATACACTAATGACAGTCACTTACTACATACTGCTCAGTTACATGTGGTGTTTGGCTTATTATATACATTTTACACTTGTAATATGCCACTTATTATACACTGTTTCCTTAAATTGCATAACACTTGTAAAATAAAGCAATTAATTAGTTAAATATTTGAGCGACACGTAAAGCTTACATGCGAAAAAAAAAAGAAAAGGGGGGGGGGGAATTGCTATGAAAAGATAAGATATAACCTAATCTACTCAACAGAGTATGGAGAAGAGATAAAAGATCTCCTGCTGAATCGTTGCTTTAAAATTATGGATGAGTTGGAAATGTACGTGATGGGAAGAGGGTAATAGGATACAATGAAAAGAAAAAGAGACCACCTACATATATAAGTATATATGTATACCATATATATGTATATTGAAAAAAAAAAAGAAAATCAGATGAGATCTAGCTAATATGGAAGGGTTCTAATTCTTTCTTGTAGAATTTTAAGTAAGATATAAAACTTTCTACAACTGGGATTTTTTCCTTACTTCTGCAAAGCCAAATGTAGAATCTAGCAACAAGGAAAATTAGGTCAATTTTATTGCCGTTCTTTGATGTTTCCGGCCTCAGACCCAGCACTGCAGATTCGCTGGGAACGCAATTTTGGGATAAAATATTACATTGTTGGAGAAAAGCGAAAACATGCTTCCAAAAGAGTTGTATTTTGTTACAGCACCAGAAAAGAAGAAGGATTTTTTCCGGTTCCTCGTTACAAAAAGTGCACTTTACGTCATTTTTAAAACCCATTTTAACCAAGGCTGTATTTGTAGCCAAGGTGTGGTGCAAGAAACGAAAATTAAACTCAATTAATTTAGTACTTTTGGTGCATTTGAGGGCAATTTGATACGTCTTTTGCCAGTCGAAATCATAACTATCTTGAGTAGCGTTGTACCATTTTAGTTGACTAGGTATTGGGGATTTGGTTTTCGCTTCTATAAGTATTTTATATGCCAGTCTGTTGGGTTTGTTGGATTTCAACATTACGGTTGCCAAAGATTCTTTTTTTTCGGCATTTTGTGTTAAAGCTTGGTTTTGTTTTCTCCAAAGCGTTTTGACAGCAGATACGATTCCACAGAAAGTAAGTGGGCAAACCTTAATATGATACATCTGTTCAAATTCATTTAGGGAGAGGAAGACGTTTGGCTTCTCCTTGATGATTTGATTGACATAGTCAATGCCCGATTGATGCCAGTTTTTATAGTAGATTGGTTTGCCCATGATTCTAATCAGTGAATTGTGCCATAGGCTTTGCGCCAAAAAGGAGTCGACAGAAGTTATTTGGTCTTGATAGTTCAGTTCAGCCCATATTTCCAGTATCTCTTTCAGGAAAGGGCTCAAGGATTTGGCAATCTTTTTTGTGTCAACTTTGTCAAGATTGCTCAGAACCGTAGCGCCACCAAGATTCTCCAGCTCAGCGTCAATAAACAATTTCCATTTCCCCTTGTTATTCACATCCAAGTATTTTTTAATCCAGACGGATTTTAAAGCTTTATTGAAGGAGATGATATCAATCATCTTGAGGCCCCCGTCTTGGTAATCGCGGATAATAACATTTCTCTTTATTTTGTCCCCTTTGCCATTCCAAAGGAAGTGGAAAAAGAGAACGTTTATTTCTTTTATAATCTGGTGGTTTGATGGTAGAGGTGATAAGAGATGAACTATTTGAGAGGCTATTAGACTTTTAATGACAGTGACTTTTCCAATCAGGCTAAGTCTTCGGAGTGACCAGGTACCTAAGCAATTTCGCATTTTTTCTAGTTTTTCCGAGAAGTTAAGGTTTAATGTAGTCTCAGGAAAAAGTGAGAACCAAACTCCAAGCGGTTTGACCTTTGAATTTTGCCAGTTCAAGTTATGTTCCTTACAAATAACTTCTTTTTTGTCTACATTTGAACCAATCCATAGAGCTTCAGTCTTCTTTTTATTTAATCTTAGGCCTGATATTTTGCTAAAGCCATCCAAGACTCTAAGAGCTTCAGAGAGAGACTTTTCTGAACCGTCAAGTATAAGAGTTGTGTCATCAGCGTATTGACTTATTTTTATCTCGTTTTGTTTTACTGTCAATCCCTTAATGTCCGAGTCTTTTCTGATTTTTTTTGCAAGAATCTCGGCTGAAAGAATAAAAAGGTATGGAGAAAGGGGGCAGCCTTGACGGACACCTCTGTGCACCGAGGGGTCCGAGAAAATTTTCAAAATGTTCAAGTTGAAGTTATTGTTGAAAAGAATACAAACACCAGCTGCGTTACTTGAGCAGCAGCTAAAAAGTGCCTTGTAGCCCCATTCAGCTCTCCATTTGTCAACATTGTTTTCAGTACAGTGCACCTCTTGTAAGAAGTAAATTGACTGTTGTCTTTCTCTGAGCCAATTAAAGGTCTCTCTTCTCTTATTGTCATTCCCTATTCCCCTCACATTGATGGAAGCAATTTTTAGATCAAACAGATTTGACGGCTGTTATTGTATGTTGAAAAAGGACGATTCAGCAGAGTTGAGATTTTATATTTTAACTTAGCACCTTTTGAGTTGAAGCGGTCAAGACAAGTAGTATATATTAAAAGATGGCTGTGATACGAAAAAATTTTTACATAAAGGTATTGCCCCCGGGAGAGAACAAAAAAACAAAAAAACAAAGGAAACACATACAAACACTTACACAATAAAAGCGGTCCCTGACTGAGGGCAAAAGAAGACTCTGCTCTCTTGGAATTATACTTAAAACCAAGCAAAGCGATAGAAGAAAGAGTCTTCAGAAAAAAGGCATGAGACGTTACGTTTAAACCTAGTGCTACACGAGTAAAGGGAAACATTTTCTCTCTGTTGTAGCTGCCGACCGCAACTGAAGCGAAAATAAAGCAAACTATTGTAAATAATGAATAGTTACCCGCATAGTGGTAAAATCAAGTAATCCCTATAGACTTAATCATGATCTGACAAAGCTAAATATTATTATGCAAAAAGAAATAACTGATTGTTATTAAGACGTAAAAAAAATTTTGCCTTCAGGCCAAAGTTTCCCTCTTATATACAACTTATCTGGCTGTGACGAGCTAAAACTTGCAGGGATTCCTTTCTTTCTGGCAGCTTTAAAAGACTCCATCTGTGATCTTCGTCGGTTGATGATTTCGGCAGGATAATCTCGGAAAATTTGGTAGTCTGTATCTTTAAGTCTGTGGCCCAACGAGATAATTTTCTGAACGTCCTTAAACCTAAGAAAACGGGCTAGAATAGGCCGCGGTTTGCCGTCTTTACTTTTTCCATTTCGGTGGACACGTTGAATTTCTACATTTCTCGCATCAGCGAAACCAAGGTCGCGCTCTAAGAAAGATCGAAGCACTTCTTCGGTGTCTTCCTTCTCGTCTATTGTTGTTTCTTCCTTTATGTTCATAAACTTCACGTTTTCTCGACGTGAATATGCTTCCAAATAAAGGTTTTTAGTCTGCAACTCATTTATCATATCCTCGTTTTTTTGGGCTTGCTCTAAAAGCCCGGCTATTAGGACTTTATCTTTTTTGAGTGCGTCGGCATTTTGTTTGGCTTGCTCGCCGATGAATGTTTGGCTGCTCTTCAGTTCTTCAATGTCTTTCTTCGTCGTATCTTGGAATGTTTCGAGCTCTCGGGTTCGTGTCTCCAGGGTTGCTATTTTGGATTCTATCTTTCCTAAAGAAGATTGTATAACGTCCAGTTTTTCCAACTTTTTAAGTATCTCCTGTAGTGTAGCGCCGAACTCTTGAGACATTGTTGAGTCGATTACCGTTGAGACTGTCGAAGTCTCGCCTTCGTCTTGGTCTGATTCTTTGCCAGGAGAAGTGTATTGCTTTGTTTTCTTCAAGTCTGGTGAGATAGAAGGCTCGTCCAAAGGCTTCGGTGACCTAGTTTTCCTCTTTTTAAAAGATAGCTCGACCAAATCGGCCATGTACTAAGATGGGATAACGAAATTGGGCGGACGGCCGCAACTCGTGTCTTCACGCCACCATTGCCAGTCCCAGTCCTCCTTCTTTATTTTGTTATATCATAGACAAGACGAGTTCAGATTTTTGTTATACAAACGTTAGATTGTTCATGTTGCGATATTTTCCCATACGTATTCCACCATTTAGCTGTACTGTATATACCATTGCTTAGAACAAACGTTTACACTTTTATGTT
Source organism: Siderastrea siderea (assembly GCA_964030785.1). Classification (NCBI taxonomy): domain Eukaryota; kingdom Metazoa; phylum Cnidaria; class Anthozoa; order Scleractinia; family Rhizangiidae; genus Siderastrea; species Siderastrea siderea. Next base: position 19,806,787 of record OZ034974.1, on the reverse strand, counting down.
CATTTATTTAAATTGTTTATAGAAAAAACAAGTGGAAAATGTTCTTAATTACGTTATTAAATGTTCTTACATTTGAGCAGCTCTTTTCCAACCTCGACGTTCTTATGCAAGCGGTTCTGAAAAAAAAAAAACACTGTACTAACCGACAACGTTTTCTAGTTTCTTTGGTGGCACACAGTCTCTGGCTGTTATACAGTAGTCAGCAGTCGACACGCCATTGTTGTCTGTCTCTAAGCTATCGTACAAGTGTTCCGGCATAAAGCCAAATGCCTTCCGAGTATCAGTGTATCGTGTGGCCCAGTATATCCCTCGCTCCTCCGGATCCGGCTCGTACGGGTGATCAAAGTATAGATGAGAGGCCTGGGTCATAACAACCTATGATACAGGAAGAAAGGAATGGAAGTTTTAAGGGTTATTATATAGTTTTAGAAACCGCAAATTAATGTTCCGGAATTTTAACAAACGAGACTCTCTGATTTTCATTTTTACCATGCTAAAAAGGGTCTCACAGTATTACAATTTTCTGTAGCGCGCAAAATTTCCCACAGTAACTGATCTTGGATCTTTCTTCCATGTTTACCGATTTTATGGAAGACAACATATCAGAAAAAAACTTAAAAACGTCGGCCTGACCTTTTCACGTTGAAAGTCATTTCCATCCTGGCCCACTAAGACACAAAGACACCCATTGATGATCTCTGATCATAGCCATTTTAAACAAAATTATACGTTTTTGGACTTTCATGCATTTTTTCTTTTTTGGGGAGGGGGGGGGGGGGGCTTTTCAAAGTGTTATTTAAGGTATGATACTGTGTCCCTTTAAAAAGCCACTGCCGCATTATCTCTCTTTTATGTCTCAGTAAATTTCTGTTACAGGCGCCCCATATCACAAAAATAGTAAGGGACCTTCTCAGCGTCATCTTTTAGTTATGTTTCTCCCTGTCATTTTGTACAATTCTAAAAATAAAGTATATTTATTAACCAGAAGCAGGTACCACGTTCGCCAAGAACTGATGGTAACATAATACCTTGTATCCAACATTGGCAAGCCTGTAGCCAAGATTCACTGTGTTTCCCCAGGCATAACCATAAACCACATCACTGTCCAATTTGCTCCGCGTTATGGGCGTTTGTGTGTCTGTCATCAATCCATCTTCCCACAGTGCAAGGTTCACGCCATATTTTCTTGTAATTTGAGCGACACGTTTGATGAAAAACGCCTTCCTGTCCGAATACAACCTCTGGCAAGCGGGAGATAGACTCCAAGCACCGAAAGGTACTTCATCACCTCCAAGATGAATAATTTTGAGTGGTTGAATATCCGCGTGCATAGCTCGCACTTGATATATCAGCTTATCTACGAATTTATAGGATGATTCTACGCATGGATTTACAGCGTTATTAAGAAAGAATTGCCCTGATTCGTAGCTAGACTTGTCCTTTAGATCATTCAAGTAGAATCTCAACCCATCCTCCGTTTTGTCCATATCACGGTATTTCCTGTATCGATTCTCCATGGCTGTAATGGCCGCATGCGAGTGACCAGGAAGGTCAAACTCCGGTATGATGTCCATGTGGCGTTGTTTGGCGTATTTCAGGATTTCCTGGTAATCCTGCACCGCGTAGTAGCCGCTGCCAGAGGTGTTGTTGAAGGGCCCAGACCCTAACTGAGGCTGAAGGCAGTGTTTTTCTTGAAGATCATGACATCGTTGAGATGCAATCTGGAAAAATTAAGATTGTAAAATTTATAAATGTAGTTAGCAACAGCTAGGTGCTTTGTCATACAAAAAGACCTTTGCTTTCCAGATAAACACGTACGTTAAATTTTCATTTAGTAGCTTATTAAGGCAGGACTTCCTAGCAATCTTTATCATCAAATAGGATAAATAGACAACACATGATAAAAAAAGATGGTATATGAAAACTTCGGCAATGTATTGTTTGTATCGACGAGCATGGTCTACACTGAAAGAAGTAAACTTAAGGCGTCGACACCCGTCGCAAACCCAGAATATTTTCTTGGTAGTTCCACGTCCTTTATGAGCTGAATACAGCCTCTATCGTTATCTTCCTCCTACGTCATGTCCCAGTAGCGAAATGGGTCTATATCAGTTTTAAAATTCTCCTGTTTTACAGGATCGTGAGCGTTATTGGGTTTTTGGTTGGGTTTGGGTGTGTTTGGCAATATTTGACTATAAACTGTCTAAATCTTTCTTTTTTTCTTCCTGCCCCATTATTCGGACCTACTTCAGTAAGCTCTGGTAATTCAGGAATCTCCAGCCTCCAACCCTCGTCATCTGTCAAATGGAGATGAAGTTTGTTCATCTTGTACATTGCCATTCCATCAAGGATTCTCATCACTTCTTCCTTTGGAAGGAAGTTCCTGGCGACATCTATACTCAGTCCTCGATATTCATATCTTGGCGCGTCTTCCACAGTAATCCAAGGGACCTCCCCATCGTTGATGATACTAAGAAGTGACTGAACCCCCCAGAACACTCCCCTGGCGGTGTTACCAACAATGCGAATGACTTTCTTCTCAGGATCAACCTTCAAGTTGTAAGCTTCATTATTTTCAGTTTTCTTGTATTTGAGGTGTACGGGGCCAATCTTGAGCTCAATAAACTTTCTTGATTTTGTTTTTCGTTCGATGAGTTGAATGTTGAGCTTCTCTAAAAAGAAATCATCAAACGGCGAGAGAGTCTCATACCTGCAGGCCACCGTCAAACGGGTCTAATGCTCAAATTTAGCTTAAACGTAGGAAAATTACACTAAAGGAATTCCTGAGATTCGAGGAAAGGATGTTAACAAGGAGTTGGGACTGAATCGAAAATATCGTACCAATGGTCGGTCACTTAAAAGAGCTTACTTCAGAACATCATTGGTCAATAGTGGAATCATGAAATGGCCATGCTAAGGGTGTAGGCTAAAGCTATATTAAAGGAAAATGCGGTGGCCCAACGCAAGATTTGAGGGTATGATCTTTCCCCTTTTTCTCTTTAAAGGCCAGTTGAGGTGGATATAGACCGATGTTTTTCGAGGTTGCTTTAATCCATTCATGTACTTTGGCCTCACACTAGCCTTAGCGCGTCCTGTGGTGAATAAAACTCTGTCAACTACTTACCTGCTAAATATCGACCTTCAGAAGCCAAACTCCGTCGGGCAAGTACAGTCCAGGTCCCACATCGTAAATTCGCTTTTAGCGTCTTACTGACGACCTTTAACACCAAAGGAGTTGGTGTGATGAGATTTCCAGCCCTGTTAAGATCAGCAATGTTGTTCATCTCGTAGCGTTTCTCTGGAGAAAAAGGATTATATGTATCTGCTAGCGAGCGTTTCCACTTGGAGGGCGTGTTAAATGCTCCAACAAACTTCAATTCTTCTCCTTTGGTGCTAAGGATTATTCTCGGTTCCAACCCACGAGCGGCTACGTACCAGTTTCGCATGACGTCAGTCTTGGAGACAATCGCGCCTTGAGCGCTGATATAAAATTTGAAATCCTTACCAGGCAGCAAGTTTGGAAAGTACTTTGTAGGCTTCATTTTATGAAGATAACCATTGATGTGTGTGATGGTTAACTCGTTCTTTGGGCTGTATACTAGGCGATTTGTATATTCGTTGAATTTTCTTAGCGAGCTAAAATAGATTGCCCAGTTGTTAGAACTAATGGCACGGTGGCCTTTGTTGGTGAAAGTTAAATGGATGTGGCATCCACCATCGCGGTTGGATAGCACGTCAAATCGTAAATCCAAGTTCGCTGCTATGTTGTCTAGACAAGATTGATCCATTGCTTGACAAACAACTGAATAAAACAAGCGAAAAAACAAAAACAAAACAACAATCAGCCGTGCATACAAGATTACGCTAGTGTCTAGATATGAACAATGAGTGTAGTGGCTAGGGGCTTGACATTCCTAACTTTTGAGGACGTGCTTGTTCAATGGCCCTTTTAGTAATTCGGAAAAACGTACAGTGTATAAGAGGTCATTAGTTAAGAAGTTTTGGAGCTCAGTAATGGTCAGCAGAGCCAAGTTATATGAGGATTTAATTTTCATTTATTCATTCTCATTCATTTACCACTTACGGGATTAATTCGAATTCACAAATGACCAGCTCCCAGTTGGCTTGACAGCGCACTTAGTTGGTCAGAGCTCTGCACCTGTATCGCAGAGGTCATGGGTTCGAATCTTCTGATTGTTCTTTTATCACGGCTGTTTAAGTTGATATCATTAACTGCGATGGTCATTATCATTTCATATTTCATCCGTAGTCCACACATGAGTATTTCAAATCCAACAGAGCAGACATCTGGCCAGATCGAACCACAAACTTAAACTGCAGGCAACATTTGTGGGAACTAATTTTTTGCAAGTATTATTTTTTTTCGTAAGAATACCCCTAGGAGTCTTGGGATTTTTAAAGCGCGTTTCAAGCTACACATGATCATTGTTTAGCAATTATTATTTTATTTTTTATGCGCAAAAAATGCATACGCAATGCACAAGTCCCTGACTCTCTGACTGACTTATATAAACATTGTTCATTATGGTTTGTAATGCTTTGAATTTTGCAAGTTTTTTGGTGGCCTGGAAATCGCTTTTAACAGGGATAACCTCACGACCTTCTCCTTCAGGAGGTGTTTTATATCAGTTTTTATTTCACATCCTGGGTGACACGAAAGAAAAAATCATTAAAAGACAACTACGGGGAATGAAGGGATCGAAGGATTTTGACCGTACTCTGGATGAATGAGAATGAAAGGAACACATTAAAAACTCTATTAAGCTTATTTTATTTCAGGCCTCATGAACTAGGGGCTTATTAGGGAGGGGTGCTTAATTGAGAGGGGGAGGGGGGCTTATTTAAACATTTAATCTTAAAAAATAATTTTACACAAAACTCATACACTGTTAACTTACTTCTTATCAATAAAGACCGGCCAACTTTATGTACTTTTTTTCTAGCTTCTATGAAAATACACCAACAGGAAATGAAGTAATGACTCAATAGAGATTCGGGATGGTCTAATTACATAGTCTGATGACGCAAAGGGGGACAGAGAGGAGGCCTAATTAGACAGAAAGGGTTAACAGAGAGGGGAGCTTACGGTAGTGATGGAATATAACGTAATTAAAAAACTGTAATATCCGAAACTCTTGCCGAGACGCGTCATTCAAGATATTTCCGGTGTGTTGGCAGCTCTTAATTCCCGATTAAGGGATGTGTTGTAATGTACGCTCTTTCTATTAACCTTCTCTAATATTCCGGAAAAACTCACAGCCGACCTCCTCATCAACCAGACACCTGCTCGACACAGCGCGTGACGGCTGGTGACGGCAAAGATTTAACACCCTTCTTTTCCTTGTTTATCAATTCATAATAACAACGTCTTCAAATTTGTATAGGTAACAAACGTTGAGTTAAATTTCTTCGCTGTTAAATTCAGTGCTTCACTGTCAAGATTTCAGGGCATCCTGCCTGAGCGACCACCCTTTCGCGTCAGTGAAGAATCCTTTTTTTACCAAAGACTGAAAAATTTGTTCGAAACCACAAAGTCTAAAGAAGTTGTTATAATTATTTGCTACAACCCTTTCAAAATACCTATACTTAACGTCACGTAGACTACGAGCAGTCTCTCTTTCCGCTCAGGGATAGTCGAGGAAAACGAACAAGCGAGGGAGCGCGAAATCGCCTGTCGCGTTGAATCGTGACGCGGGTGTCGAGCCGCTCACTGCACTAGCGCTCCGACACGCGTGTAACAATCTAACGCGGCAGGCGATTTCGCGCTCGCTCGCTTGTTCCTTTTCCTCGACTATCCCTGAGCGGAAAGAGAGACTGCTCGTAATCTAAACGTCACGAAATATCTTTGAAGCAGAGGCATTTAAGCCTGAAAGCACATAACCTACAAACTGCAGCCATTTAAACGAAATATTATCACCAAGCTTAGCAGGTGACCACCAGTTATAACGTTTCGAACGAAATAACACTTTGCTTCTCCAATTCTTTACCATTGCCAAAAGCAAATGATAAAATTTTTTCCATAGTTTAACCCTCTCCCCCAAACCGAGAAAAACAGTGTGGAAGAAGATGCTTTAGAATGAATATCCATTTTTTTTACAATATATATTTATACGGAAAAGGCCTCGCGACTTGAACAAAGTCATTTATTCATGTTAGTATAAAAAAATCGAAGCTCAAACGTTCATACTAACCTGTTAAAAGGAGATATTTAAAGGCTATCCTAGGTATCACAATGTAGCCTCTGGTTGTCTTCTCCATAACCAGACGCGTACAGGAGATTTCTCTTTGAATACACAGTATTTGACTTTCGAACTCTTCAAGATCATTACCATTTAAAGATAGGACGCTAAAAGGATTTGAAAATGATCATAATCCAATAATGAGTTGTCATTATCGCTTGATTAGCTGAGAGGCCCATTTTTTGACAGCCCAAGCAGATTTCGACGTACCCGTATTAAAGGCCACGAATTGTGCAGCTCATTGGCTTTCTTGTGCTTCCAATGATCCTTATAAGCTTGTACCGGTCGCCCCGTGAGAATTCCTAGAATACGTCTTCGTCGCTCAGGGGTTGCTTTCTAATTCTTTGTAAGGCGAGCTCTTTTCTCTCCAAAGACAGCTTAAATGTCTAATGATAAAAATGCGAAATCCAAACAGTGCGTTGCTCGCCAGTCATGCCAGTAGCCATCTGTCCATGGTAATCTTTTAGTTAACAAGTTTTCATCATTTAAGAAAGCAAATTAATCGAGTTGCCTCACTTGCAGTTTTCTTTGTTTGTATTTGTGGTCAGCGGGTTATTGCTGGGACAAAAAACGAAAGAGTCACGGTTTGGGCACGCGCAGTTCTTTCCCTGAAGACGATAACTTCCTTGCTGGCGAATCCTTGAAGTGGCCATTTGTAGGGACCATACACCGTATATACCAATGGCGGACACGCGGAAAAACACCTGGTACCCAACACGGAAACGAGGCATTGTAGGATAAACAGAAAATAATTTTGCTAATAGCGTATGCAAAGTGCACAGAAATTCGTACAAATTTTTTGATAATACGCTTCGTGTTTAAGGATTGCAAACTCTCAAACCGGAAAAATGATTTTGTGGTTCAACGTCCGCATAGCGGCAAAGATTCCATAAGAAACATTTGGCAATTTTATTTAGCATCTTTCACTCAAAGATCAACTTCGTTTAGACAATGCAATCAACATGTTTATCCTGAAAACCAATGCTTGAAGATTTACAAAGTCTACATCCCACGAACCGAGTCGTTCTTGTAGAGAGATCGATTGACAAGTTTTCGGTTTGTCTACAATAAATTGTATCTAGATAAACAAGGAAACAATCCTTTCCTTGGCTGGTGTAGTTTTCAACTCTAAAGGATAATTCAGGAACACATAGGGATAAGCATAGGTTCTGTCAGGTCAGTGAAACATTAAAAGTTGATCAACATCGAATCAACAGTTTGATCGAGCGATACAAGCTTACAGCTTTTAATAACAAGACTGCACTGCAGCATAAAAAGCCAATATATTTTACTCGTAATTTTTCATGATCAGCTCCGATAGATTTCTTCCATCTAAAGAGGATCCAGGGACGGGCGATTATCCTACAACGCCTCGATTCCATGCTCGGCTGTCACTCGCCCCAGGTCAGCCGCCATTTGTGATACGGCGTACTGAGTGACGCCAGATGGCAGAAATCGGAAAAGGACTGAGGAAATTTGTCTTACCTTTAGGACCCTTCAGCCACCTATGATGGGTAAAGAAGAGTCCGTTCTATTGCAAGCGTCATAATGATGAAAATTAACCGCCAACCAACAAACGAATGACAGTAATATTTTAATATAAACTGTTAACTGAAATGTTAAATGTATGTTTCCGGAAACCGTCAAGAATTTAATGGTTGTACAATCATGGGCCCCAATGCGATCAGAAACCTTTAGAGTGTGATGGAATTAGCAGAACTGCCAATTTTAATTGGAGGTTTTATAAAGGCTTGAAAAATCGTGAGGATCCAGGAAAAAAGTTGCTGGATAAGAAACCTTGTTATCCACGACAGGATTTTTTTTTCTAAAACAAATCCTTTAACATTTTTCGCCTTGTGTAACACTATGTACGAGTTTGACCTACTGGCCCAGGGACCGCTAACATTACTAAAAAATTTTGAGTTTAAAATTTTGATTTTCCTTTTTTTCTTCTTGTTTCCATCTGCAAAAATGACAACAAAACAAAAAGATCTACCATAAAAAGTAATTACCGGCAAAAGCAATGGTTAATTGATAATCCCAATTTATATTGACACAGGCTGTGTTGCCGAGTGTTTTGCTATCGAGCTATCGTTCATTCTGGCGTAGTCGTATAACATACTCGGCCCTCCTACTCAGTCAATAAGCAAGTAATATTGCACGCCGAGGTACTCGTATCACATCAATCAAAACCGGATACTGCAATAAAGTTACTGACATGTTTGGCACTGGTACGACAATCATTGCGAAATACAGGTGACATTGGACATTTTTCAGTAACCACGTTAAATAGAATGGTGCATGGGACATTTGTAGGTTTATATTACAGTAGCCTGTTTCTGTCATAAAAAGACAACCTGTTAAGTTAAAGAAATTGAAATGATGCCAGATAAAAAACTACAAGGTGACTTCAGACACAAGTAAAGAATAAGTTCCACGACGCAAAATAAGAATCTAATCTTTTTTTGTTTACTTCCCCTAAATAACTTTTGCAAACATTTAAACAGACAAAGCCTTTATTTTGAATTTGTTAACGTCGAACGCATTTGCGGATGTGTTCCATTTTAGACATGTTACCCGTTAAACCGAGCGAACTTAAGCCTATGTAAACCTTTAACTTCTCCCAAATAGCTTGAACAACCTGCAGTCTTATTTCAATTCTTTGTATTTTCCTGCGGACATCGAGGAAGATATCAGAAACTGAATTATATTGGGAACATTAGAGATTGAAGCTGGAGAGGTAAAGGAAGTTCTAAGCACAATGGCGAGCGTATTTTTGTTGTCAGTTCATCGACTGATATTTGCAGGTTTGTACGAAACATTTATATTGCAATGCACGACAAGGCAAGGTTTAGTACGCTTAAGCTTAGCTTAGCGTCTACCGAGAAAAGTGCGTTGAATTTGAAAGTCAAATACATGTACTTAAAAGATTTACCTGACAAGTACTCATTTATGTCATCACTGAATCTTTGGTTTTAGAGCATTCCATCTCCTAGTTGTGTTTTATTTGTTATTTTGTTTTTATTTTAGTGGAAGATAATTGTAGCCCAAATGGCACTGTTAAAATAACTAGGCACTTTAAAAATATGCATATGGTATGCTTCGCTTCCAAATGTTTGTATTGTTTTCTTCCAAATGTATGTGTTTGTTTTTCCATTTTGAGGAAAAGATCATCTCCTAGCGAGTGAACATTTAATTCACCTTGCGCGTTGGGACGAGTAAGACCCGATAGGGAATAAAAACCTGAGGGGTAGGGTTAGGCAAGGAGCGACAAGACGTCTGTTTGCAGAGCATCCAGTATAATAGGATGCACGCTAGCTGACATTCACGACGGCCAAACGTTAAACACCAATTTTTGTATACTATATGCTATAGTTCAAGTTTTTTCTCTCTCTCTTTTTTAGCTATATTGTGGCATCTCTCCGTCCTAATTCTTGTCGTCGGAGTCATGCAAAGCGACATCAACAACATGGTCTCCAACTTGAAAGTCCACTACGACGTCATCGATAACTTGCAAACATCGTTGCAAGACGTAAGAAAAACTTACCGGGCCCAGATCACCTTAACAAACGAAGGTACTGAGGACATTACTTCGGGAGACTGGGCGCTGTATCTTTGCTCCATCCGTATGATAGAGGAGGATCATACGGCTCACAGTCCCCGAGGATTTGTTCTTCCGGGGGGACATGGAATCATTGTGACTCACATAAATGGATGCTTGTTCAAGCTTGCGCCGACAAAAGACTTCAAAACAATGAAACACAAAGACAGTCTCACCATTGTGTTTAATGCTTCGTTCTGGTCCGTTTCTAGAACTGACGTCATGCCAAATTGGTATGTAGCTGCTGGTGGATTGCAGGCTCGGACAATAACCAGCACTGCCGGGGATGGTCTTAGCTTTGTTGGAGCATTTGAAAACTCCAAGAAATGGAAACGTTTTCCAAGTGACCTGTACGATCCATACACACCACAAAAGCGTTTAGAACTTGGTCTGGTGACTGATTTAAAAAAGGCGCCAAATATTGTGATTCCTACACCAGTAGAAGTAGAACAGGATACCAACAAAAGGAAAGCGTTCTTTGGCACTGGAGATTGGATTGTTGTGGCACCAAGGGAACTGGACTCGGAAGCACGATATTTAGCCAGTAAGTAAGAAGGGGACGGGGAAACGACAGCAGGAAAGATTAAAGTTATGGTGTAGAAGGTGCGAGGGAGGGATAGGAAACCGGCATGTTCTTACGCCGTATGTCACAACGCAAAAAGGAGAACGTGTAAATTTAATATTTCGTTTTTCTAATTAAACAATAGGGTTTTTATGTCGAAGGTACTATCGATCGTGTGATAGGACGCCCAAGGAAATTTGACGTTCGAGAGCTTACATGAAGTTTGAACATCAAATTTCGGATAGGAACCTATCACACATAGGGCCAGAGACAGAAGGACTCTATTGTTTTTATCGTACAACGCTAAATTTTGAGCGAAAATTGCCAAAAACGAGCAGTATGTGCTGATAGACGCCCGCTGAGGAGAGACACCATCGCGTCACGTGATCGATTTTGACCAATGTGAGCACGCCAAAATTTAGCGTTGTACTATAACACTCAGTGGTGGAACAATTGGAAGAACTCGGATTTTTCCTTTTTTTAGAGTGTGCTGGTGTTACTCGTTGATGAATTCGTCTTTCTCATTTAATCACCAGGCTTAAAAACCTTACCATCACAGTTCTTCCAAAACTGTTATACTCGAAGATTATTGTCTTTTCTTAGTTTAACTTAAGGGTGTCTGTCGAAGTCAAATTACAACATTGTTTTCAATTTTCTCAATTCGACCAATCTCAAAATAGATCGAAAACGCTCAAAACTGAAAAAGAAAAAGCGTAAATCTTTTTGAAATCGTTACTTTTTGTACTGGGTTTCTATTCTAAGTAAACGTAACCTTACTTTAGTTTATTCTTTGAGCCCCCAAAAGAGAACACCGTTTTTTTTATATTCTGTGTATTAACAATAAAATAGGTTCGGTTAGAACTCTATTACCTATTTTTGTGAAATGAGTGGGATGATCCCCGCAGTGCGTAGCAATTTAAGCAATTGCTTTTTAGCCTGAAAAAAAGATTTCAAGGCTACAATGGGATTGGAACCCATGACCTCCGCGATACCGGTGCGTTGCTCTACCAACTGAGCTATGAAGCCTTGAGATGTTGGGAGCACGTCCATTTTTGGGTTCTTATATCCCGCATGTGGAATGGATGACGCAGTTCATATATATGTCTTTCATATATTCATTACGTAATTACCTATTTTTGTTGGCTGACGTCCTTTCACTTCACTCATATCCTATCTTATCCGTCAACAGATAAACTGGGGATAAATGAAGTAACAACCGGTGCCAGCAAACGTATTTTCCGGATCATCCTGCTAACAACTGGTAGTGTCAAAATAAAAGGTAGAGAAACTGCTAATGAAGAGGCATACAAACTGGATGTAAACACCGATAAGATGATTGTAGAAATAACAGGTCAGACAACAGCTGCTGTCTTCTGGGGAGTCCAGACATTACTGAGTATCACACGGGATGGACGAGTGCCCAATATCGTAATTCACGACGAACCGAGATTCAGTTACCGTGGAATGAGTCTGGATGTCGCACGCAACTTTTTTCCCAAGGAAGAAATTTTTAAGCTACTAGAAGTAATGGCGATGTACAAACTTAACAAGCTGCATCTTCATTTGACGGACGACGAGGGGTGGAGGCTGGAAATACCTGACTTACCTGAACTAACTAAGGTAGTTGCTGTTTGGCATCGAAAACTCATGTGTCCAAGTTCGAGTTGACATCGAGTTAACCATTTGAGCCCTAAAAGCAACATGCATATTCTCCTCACTGTTCTTCATATATTTCTTATGTTACTAGTTGGGAGAATTTGCTTACACATCAAGACACCTCATCTTTAAGCCACAATATCAACATGTATATTCTCCGCACTGTTCTCCATATATTTCTTATGTTACTAGTTGGGAGAATTTGCTTACACATCAAGACACCTCATCTTTAAGCCACAATATCAACATGCATATTCTCCGCACTGTTCTCCACATATTTCTTATGGTAAACACGAGGAGAATTGTTTAAACGCCAAGACATTTGATCCCTGGTGATCATGTCCTTTCTTCTCATGACCTGTTTTTTTGATCGTGTAGTGATATTGTAAGGAGAGTTTAGATGCTGATCAATACTGGGGCTTAAAGTGCACCTAACCCCAAAATATTTTTTACGCTAATATAAATCTTTGCACCTTTTTTAAAAACATTTCGCCATTATTTGCAGTTTTTGACTTTTTTATGGGCTTCAAAACTCACGACAAACTAAGCACCATTTGTCGCACGACCGAGTTAGAAGGGGCATGGGTCTATTCTTGATTTGACGTCACAAACTGCTTTGCATGCATGTTTACAAAGACTTAAGGAGATGCAAATCAGTTTGTGATGTCAAATCCAGAATAGACCCATGCCCTCACTAGCTCGGTCGTGTACCAGATGATGGCTAGATTTCGTAACTTTTACAGCCTATAAAAAGTCAAGACTGAGGGGGATTTCATAAAAAAAGGCGTAATGCTTTTCGAACAGGTACAAAGAGTTATTTTAGCGAAAAAAATATTTTGGGGTTAGGTGCACTTTAAAGGATTAACTCCCAAAATGATGGTGGCCAGTGTCTCTAACCCTATCTAAAAAAGCAGTTTAAAATTGTGCCTAATCACTAAATAATAAAATCAACAACTAAACTCAAGTGAGCTCGAACTCAACTTGAACTTACTCAGAAATTTTACAAATAAATGTGAAGAAGATCCTCGCAGTTATTAACGCAACTTATGCAGTTGCGAAAAGAAAGCCTGAAAAAATCAGGCTTGCCGGGATTCGAACCCTGACCTCTGCGATGCCGGTGCAGCGCTCTAACCAATTGAGCTAACGAGCCAACTGGGAGCTGGTCATTAAATTGGTCATTAAAGTGATGGAGTTACAAGACCGGTCGATACCAACTAGGTGTAACAGTGGGTGGTCTCCTTTTAATGAAACGTTCTGTTTCAGGTTCATATTCCCAGTTTTTTAGCTGTTTCCTAAAACTTACAACATGTTGCTGAAACATGGAGTTTCGTTGGAAATTATCATCGTGCCACGTTGTGCGTAAAGATGTTTAACGAAACACCTTTCATTACATTAACGATGTTGAGTTCAAAGTCGCCCTTTAAATTTTCTTTTATAACACCATCTTGGTCCCTGAGTGATCGTCTGATGTTGGCTGAGTCAACTGTCTGATTTGCTACACTGAAAGGCTGAACCAACCGGGTCGAAAGCCTTTCATTACGGGGGAGTTTAAACTATATGATATATTTGCCTTTTCTTAATTGTTATTCACAGATCGGAGGGAGGCGCTGCCATGACCCTGACGAGACAGTTTGCATTGCGTCACAACTCGGCTCAGGCCCCTTCACTGGAAACTCAGGCTCCGGCTTTTATTCTGTAAACGATTACCGTGAAATTCTCCAATATGCTCGGGAGCGTCACGTCCGGGTTATCCCAGAGTTTGACATGCCGGGGCATGCGCACGCCGCGATAAAAGCTATGGAGGCCAAATTTGTGAACTTTTCATCAAATGGCAAACTAAGAGAAGCAGAAATGTATCGCCTTAATGATGAAAACGACACGTCTAAATATCTCTCGGCTCAGCATTTTAAAGACAACTCCATCAATCCCTGCTTGGAGTCAACTTACAACTTCATCGAGAAGGTTGTCAGCAATGTCCAGCATCTTCACAGTAGTGTCCAGCCTCTCACAATCTTTCACTTTGGGGGAGACGAAGTCCCAATTGGAGCCTGGACCGCGTCTCCAGCGTGTAATAGATTCACAAAGAGACTGGGGCTCGACTTTAGTGGTAAAGATATCGTAGAAGAGCTCATGGGTTATTTTGTGCGGCGTGTGTCAGATATTACTCATAAGCGTGGTTTGGATCTTGCTGCGTGGGAAGATGGCATTATAGGAAAAGGTGAAGAGCCTTATCAGCGAGACCAATTGAACAACTCAATAGTTTACGCCAACACGTGGGATAATGTTTGGGAGTTTGGGAAAGGAAACCGACCATATAAACTAGCAAATGCTGGATATAAGGTATGTTGAAGTATTGAGAGGTTGAAACGTTTTTCAATAAATGAATGAATGAATGAATGAATGAATGAATGAATGAATGAATGAATGAATGAATGAATAAATGAATAAATGAATAAATGAATAAATGAATGAATAAATGAATGAATGAATCAATGAATCAATTAATGAATGAATGAATGAATCAATCAATCAATCAATCAATCAGTTGGTCAGTCAGTCAGTCAGTCAGTCAGTCAGTCAGTCAGTCAGTCAAGGGGGTTAGTTTCTAAAGAAACTGTGGTGCTGCGTCGGTGGGGACGTGAAACACAAAATTTTGGATTTATCAACTGAGTTGATAAGGTAGATTTGCTCTGACGATTCGCTCTGACAAAGAGCTAAAGGTCGAAACGTCAGCTTTCAATCTCTTTACGGTGGCCAATCTACCTTATCAACTCAGTTGATAAATCCAAAATTTTGTGTAGTCAGTCAGTCAGTCAGTCAGTCAGTCAGTCAGTCAGTCAATCAGTCAGTCAGTCAGTCAGTCAGTCAGTCAGTCAGTCAATCAAACGACTATGAAAGGGATACATCAAGATTTGTAATGTATCCCGTGATCATTGCTTGACTCTACAAAATTTTGAATTTTAGTTTTCTTTTTATTGGCGAGTCCTTTCCTCACTACGGTGTCCTCAAAATGTCCGAATGGTCTTATGACAAGACAATACGTACATCGTTTTAATTGCCTCCTGTACATTCTTAACAGGTTGTCATGACGCAAGCGACGCACCTATTTTTTGACCATCCATACGAGCCTGACCCGGAGGAGAGAGGCTACTACTGGGCCACACGATTTACCAACACAAAGAAGACATTTGAATTCATGCCGGATGATCTCTATGCCAATGCTGACGCGAAGAGAAACGGAGAACCGATCGAGGACTTGTGCGAGAACATGTACAAGGATAAATGCGTGCCTCTTAAAAAACCAGAAAATATTGCAGGTATATTTCTCTTCGGTAACAACTAAACGGTTTAATTGCAGTAGAAGCCATATTCCAGCCCCAAAGGTCTAAAGCCACAAAAATTAACAGAGTGACAAAATTTAAGGGATTGTTAACATGCTTAAAAGATGACCGACTGCAAGAGCCTTAGTACGGGCAAAAATAGATTGGCGATAATAACAACGCGGTGGTCGTATTTGAAGGGGAGGGGGTCCCGGTGTAAAGCCAATTCCACTCTACCTATGAAGTGTTCTTTTTGAGTTTAAATGTCTACTGAGTATATTTGAGGCGGCGTAGCCCTTTGGCTAGCGTGCTGGACCGGTAATTTGGAGGTCCTGGGTTCAAGTCATCCACCATGTACTTGGATGGAATTGTATTTGTACTTAACTCCTTCACACCTTGTAAGTAACCAACTATGCAGCCCCCTGGCAGGTGGAGGATTTTGTTATATGTCAAGTCAGATCTAGAACATTGATTAAAAGCCTTATTCATTTTAGGAGGTTAGCTTCGACAGACAGCAGCTATGTTTTCAGCTTATTAGTGGTTGACGCAATAAGGATTAAGCGCTTGCCTCCAGTCTCACAGAAGTACACCCTCTCTTGTTACAGGAATGTCGGGCGCATTTTGGAGCGAGACAGTCAGAACATCGGAGCAACTTCACTCGCTTCTACATCCCCGACTGCTTGCTTTGGCCGAGAGGGCCTGGCACAAAGCCGAATGGGAAAATACGACAGATAAGGCCGAGAGAGACAAGGCAAGAGCGGAGGACTGGGAGCGATTCTCGAACACGCTCGGTTACAAAGAGCTAGCGAGGCTTGACAAGCTTAACATCAAATACCATCTACCCCCCCCAGGGGCAAAGTAAGCTAATCTCTGAAAATGGTCATTTTATAAAGATGTTAATCGCCAAAACATTCTGAAAGCAAAAGAAAATGATTTTTTTTCCTCGAGTACACGGTCAATTCCAATAATGTTCACCTTCCCTTAACTTCCACCACCCCCGGCCTTCTTTACGGCCTCCCTACAGGCTAACATGGGTATTTATTTATTTTTAAATTTTGTCCTAGAGGGACAAGGCATTAGACATTTACCAAAAAACACCGCTGAAAACAGTACACTGGATTTTATATTTCACTCAATTCAGTTAGCAGTAAAACGTGAATTACTAGTTTACAAGACAAAAACTCAACACTAGCTGACACTAGCCCAAAACAAACGCGAAAGAAACATTGGGGAGCCGGTATTAAGACGGTGCTAGACTAGACAGTGTTCTCTGCAAGGTATCCCGCTTCCAACTTGCGACTCAAGTTGCACAAAACAATCGCCTTAATTGGCACTGGGCATTTTCCGCATTTCTTCCATTGGTCCAATCGCTGTAAGAAGTAGAGTTCGGTTCTCCATTTCGCTTCGGTTTGTCTAATTATCCTCCACCAATGGCTTCCGCGGGCCTTTAGGTGTTTAATTATGTGAAACGTAAACTATGTAATGTATTCCTACTCTACAGTGTTGAAGATGGCAAACTTAAGGCGAGTGCAATAATCCCAGGACTTAGAGTCCAGTACACCACGGACAATGGGCACACTTGGCGTGACGTCATTCATGAGACGCCTGTGTCAGAAAGCGTGAAAATTGGCACGAGGTTGGTATTACAATGGCTCAATGAAATTTCTGCTCATCTTTACTTAATGAAGACAGTCTCGTTTCCAGAATCCTCGGGCTTCTCTATCAGCGGGCGGTCGCCGGGAGAGTCTCTTGGGTAATGGCAAAATCCGATTTTTTTGATTGGCTGTTTACAGTAACAAAACTAAGAACCGTTAACTTCAGGATTTCTGCGGTAAAGAATCCATTACCCCAGAGTTTTTCGACGCATCGCCTGCTGAACAAGAAGTCTGAGGACTCTGGAAACGAGATTGCAAAGAAGATAAAGGCGCAGTGGGCCAATGGTATGCACATGTGTCGTGGATGTGAAACCGGATCAAGGGTGATAATTTTAAACCCTGATCGCAATAATTCCAGGCTGCAGAGCTTTAATTTTTAATCGTGCTGAAATAAAGGCTGTCTGTCTGTCTGTCGTGTGGTCATGCATTTCGATCAGGGTCGGGCCACTTTGCTCTGCTGGAATTGACCTTGTGTGTCTTCACCCAGGTGTAGGAAATTGAGAAAGTCTGTATAATTATTGCTTAGCCTTTTTGTTTTCAGGCCGAGGCCGACGAAATTTGCAACATTACGGGTGTTTTAAAAGTGCAGTTTCCGAGTAAGGGGTTTTGAAGGCGTGCTCTATCAGGCATTTATGAAAATGGAGCTTCCTGAATAAAGCAGTTCTGCATTTCAAACTTCTCATACGAATACACCCCTCATAGCCATTATTCTAGGCCCCGTCTATACCAGTGCGTTTATGCTTGAAAACACATGCTTCTCTTATGCATTTATAACAACCGTCCACATTAAAACGATCGAAAGCGGAAATGTTGATCAATAAAAAAAAGGGGGGGGGGGGGTTCAAAAACGCTTCCGACTGTGGAGAATTTTGAAAACGGAGTTTTATCGTTTCAGTGTGGACGGCAAAAAGAGAGCTTTTCGAAAACGCTGACTTTCACAGCTAATTTTAAGTACTTAGTAATCGTCTTTAGTATCGTGGGCGCTATTGAAGCATGCGCACAAGGTAGCACGAAAGGTCTGAAGAAAGCCTGGGAATACAAACGGCATCTTTCGACACACGTTTTTTACCTGGTGTGGAAGCAGATCTGTTTATCTGTTTTCGAGACACTAAAACTGAGGTTTTGGAAAACGCATTAGTGTGGAAAGGACCTAAGATTGATAGGGGTGCTCATTATACCCAACCTTGTTCCCAGGGTCATCTCTCCTCAATGAAGAGAGAGGACCATGGAAACGAGGTTGCATCATACCTTCAAGGGCATAAAATTCACGTTTGCTACTTGTTTAGGCTTTTACAACGAAAATGACCACGGCTAGAATTACCCTATATCTTTTAAGGTAAAAGTCAGGAAAATGACACAAGCTCGAATATAATTTTCAGGACTTTTCAAGATTTCTGACCAACAAACTAGTTACTTTTATTTGGAAGTCGTTTCACTTCCTCTTCTGTTGTTATAGTGACTTTTCTCACACGTTTGAATGTCTTTTTAAATGTTTGGTAGCAAAGATTTATTTCATTGTCAGTTATTTACTTTTTTCCATAGGTCCGCGGATCGCCGTCGTATAAGTAGACTCGTGGAAATTCAGGTTTCCGAAACAACCACAAGATCGACTGGGCCTAAACTTTTTCCATGGATAGACGTCTTTCTGTTGTTATTCTTATCACTTCTGATGTCATATTTTTAAATACTATAGCCAAAAACTTTCTAGAAGACCAGACTCACTATAGAAAAGAGTGAGAAGTCGCCAATTGTTAGCAGATTTTCAACCGATAACTGATAAACGAGCACAAAATTGTTAATCGCTCTGACCGGCAATTAAGGATGCTTTTCTCTCCTCACCCGGTCATGAAAGTTTGCGTCCTGAATGAATTGAATTTAACCTTCAAGGATTCACTGATTGGAGATTTAGTGAGCACTGTAATTTAATTTTTTTTTGTATGTCTCTGTTACCAAGGCCGCCTTCTAAGAAATTATAACACGTAGGAAATTCAGGCTCTCCAGCCTAATATCCAGGCGTTTCCTTCGCACTCACTCGAAGTGGCCCTTGGTGACTTGGCATTATAGAATGGCATACTTAGGATTAACCACGGGAACTTCTGTCGCCGACGCAAATTTCCCTTTCGTAAACGGTCGTTGCCATTTTTAAGACACTAAGAAAATTTTTGAACTGTTAGTGAAAGTTATGCTACGAAAAAGAAAGACATTCACAACCCAGAATCGAACCCGGTCCTTTCGTACGCTAATCTCTCTCCCTTGCCAATACACTACCACGCCAATCCACCACAATCCCGAAAAATTAAAGGATATATTATAATTAACTGTCTTTCATAACTGATACGTCTATAATAGGTGACCCTAGCCCTTTCCCGAACTTTAACGTAAATTCAACTTGGGCTTAACCTTTGTTCTTTCTAAGACTGTTTAAGGGCCCATTACAGTATCTTTTTAGGCCGTTGCTAGGGAAAAATGAGTTTGCTGTAACTCAACACATGTATGCTTTCATTGGACCAAATTTGGACAACATTCATTGAGGGCAAGTATGGTTCAGTTTATGATGTCATCGCACCACGCCCCATGTCACGTGATCAGAAACAGAAAAATGCGTTTTTACTTCAAGACTTACCTTTTTGTCCATAATTTCTTGTATCGTACCATTTCATAAGCCGTCTTGAGGAAATTTAAGCATGCGTTTTGGTTTACGAAGAAAAATAAACAAATAAGAATGAAAAATGTGCTTCTTTGACCACTCTTTTGGGTATAATTTTTTTGTTTTCTGTTTTTTCGCAAAAAGGATGCTTAAATTTCGAGAAAAGAAGATGTTTTTTCGAATTCTTTTAAAATGCAGCAGCTACGTTTACTTCTCGACGAGAAAAGTACATTTTTCGCGGCACCGGAAGTGACGCTACTTTTTTCAATGGCCAGGTGCCTAAGCGTTAAATGGCTAGGTCGCTAAGGCGATAATTTTCCCATTCTTGGCATCGTGGACGGTAGCTGAGCTGAGCTGAGCTGTTGTTGGAATAATGGCCGCGAGTCAGATAAAAGCCGTCGAACTGGATGTGTAATGATGATTGGTTTTTCCGTTGGATTGCTTCAGTTCTCGCTTCTTTCACGCTCCAGTCGGCGATCTGTTTTACGAACGGCGCAAGCCATTCAACAATATGGATACACGGAGTCGAATTGACTTGGTCCAGACTTAGAATCCAGGGAATTTTATGCTGTAATCTTTGAAATACTGCCCACTGACAAGGAATGAAAGAGCAACGATTACGTTACGTCAGTGCAGACCTTGGACGAGTTGTGGCTTTCACGACAGAGGTATCACTCTTCAAGCTGAATTTCTGTCCACATCGACTGCACTGGAACTCAAACTCTTCAACTGTGTTTTGTTTTACCGAACAAAATTCGTATTTCTCAGTCCTTTCTACAGTCACAGTCTTTTAGTTCGCTTAAATTACTTTTTGCTAATTTCTCACGTGATGTTGTTAGCAGACGTTGCCCATCAGATGTATTGAGCTCACCATTATTTGTGAGGTATTCTATCGTGTGCTTTAATAACAGCATTGTCAATGTGGGCATGAAATTCGCGCGATGGAGCTGCTTTCAAGGACAATTTTAATACAAGCTTCCTTTCTTGCTGTATGCTGCTCCACGCTGTCTTACGACAGTGGCTGCAAGTCAGTGGCCTCGAGAGCTTCGTTTCTTGAAGAGCTGTCTAAACACTGGAGTTGCTCAGGTTCGGAAGGACAGTTCACAGGTTCGCACATCGATTACAGTCACGGCCGCGGACACAGGGATTTCTTTATGGGTTCGGGATGACGGCACAGTACTTATTGCGGTTTGCCTTCGCATCACTGACATTTCTATCCCCGACCTGACGCTGAAAATCTTTGAAGGTCGGCTTTTCGCGATCTGCATTTCCCCATCGACTTGCAGCCATCGCTGCGCTTTCTGTTTACGTGCGTACGTGGATAGCTTCGAGCTCATTTTCAACTGAAACACCCAGTTTAAGAAATAAAGGCACAACTCACATGTTGTAAACGTAAAGCAAAAAATTAAAATCAATTTAA
Organism: Siderastrea siderea; assembly: GCA_964030785.1. Classification (NCBI taxonomy): domain Eukaryota; kingdom Metazoa; phylum Cnidaria; class Anthozoa; order Scleractinia; family Rhizangiidae; genus Siderastrea; species Siderastrea siderea. Next base: position 19,785,666 of record OZ034974.1, on the reverse strand, counting down.
AAAGTAAACAAAAAAGTTTCTTTTGTGTTTGTCGTAACGAAATAAAAAAATTATCGGCGACTTGAACCGGCGACGGGCCGGCGCCGGGAGGCCAGAAAGCGCGCGAAAAATTTGCGGACGACCGGAAGTAAAATTGCACGTGCATGGCAATCGCGTATCATAGCAACGAGATACTTTAATGGGCCCTAAGGAAATATTAGTCCGTGGGCCAGGAGGCGAAACCCTCCCCCCCTCGGGGAATTTTGGGGACATATATCGTTTTGAAGCATAGCCTGAGCGTGTTTCAAATCAGGTTGTTCGCAGTTCTCAAGTGGAGGCGTTTGGCCGTACGGCCACATTCTTTATGTGAGGCAAACAAACCACAGGCTCCCCACCTCGTGGTTTTTGAAAGTTATACCTAAAATGCCCAGACAAGACACCTAACGCTCTAAAATGCGTATGTATTTCTATCAAAATCGCATATATAACACTGTCCAAGTAGGGAACCTGTTAATTGTCATCATCGTCTCCTGCAGCGTTTTTTATCTGAAACAAAAAACCACAGGATACCCAGGTCATGATTTTGTTGACAACCACTAAAAAAGGCATTCAATATTCTAATACTGCAAAAGTGCACATGCATTTGATATGAATACACACCTGTACGCCGTTTCTACAATGCATCAAAAATCAAGTCCACAACATTTTCCAGCTCGGGAATCCCTTCGTCGTCTTCATCGTCTCCTGCAAGACTGTCAACTTTGATATCCGCCAGCTCTTGAGACATCAATTCACCTTCCGTCCCCTTAATTTCTAGAGCACCAAAAGTGTTCACTTCCCAACCAAGGCCTTGTGGAGGAGGAAGAAGGAGACCTCACTATACCTAGCACGGATTTGGATGCAGTTCAAAGCGTAATATTCGTCGTAACAGGGTTAAGACGTTAAGTTTGTACATATCCCTAGCCCCTCTATATCGGTAGTTTGGTGTAATTAAAGCCATAGCGTCGTAACAGCGCAAATATAACACCGTAACAATGTAACATCGTAACAGCTTACTGAACAGAATAAAACCCAGGGTAAAACCGAAACAGCGTAATAAAATGTAACAGCGTAACAGGTTCACTTGTGTATAATATTGGATGTAACGTTGTAACATTGCCTTTCACCCAACCTTTATCAGCAAACTTTGATAAAGAACGTTTTTATTTGTCATCCTATTGAAAATTTCAACACTTTTTCATGTACTTATAGTTTCAATGTTACGATGTTAAGATGTTACGATGTTACGCTGTTACGATGTTACGGCTGCGTGTGGACTTTCTCCATGTACCGAACGAAATGAGGCCGTTAAGTCATGGAATAACGGCTGCGTTTGGAGTTCAGCTGGCAGTTCCTCTATATACCGAACGAAACGAGACCGCGTTTGGTGTTCTTCTAGATACCGAACGAAACAGGGCCGTTAAGTCATGGAATAACGGCCGTGTTTGGTGTTCTTCTATGTACTGAACGAAACAAGGCCGTTAAAGGAACTATGTCACGGCGTTTTCATTCATTTTTCTGATCTGACAAAATTATTTTCTCATTAACGGAAATCTCAAAATAATAGTTTCCTGAGTTAGAAAAACACCAAAGAAGTAATAATTAACCAAAACTAAACAAGGATGGTTACGACTGAGGGAGATTAAGACGGATTACGAATGACAAACTTGAAAAAACTTGCCAGCTTTTTCAAGTTGCGTTATCCGTGACGTAGCTCCTTTAAGTCATGGAACAACGTGACATCAGAAGCACACCACCTTCATACCGACATTCCAAGACATCGACCAGTGTCCGGATTCCTCTGAAGAAACACTGGAAAGTTTAGGGAGCTTCACTTGCCTCACGTATTGTGGTAGACTTGCTGATGTATGCTCTTCTTCTTCATTCTCCACAAGGCCTTGGTTGGGAAGTGAACTATGTTGGCGCTCTAGAAATTATATGGACGGAAATGAATTGGCAGATATCATAGTTGACTCTCTTGCAGGAGACAATGAAGACGGCGAAGAGATTTTCGAGCTGGAAAATGTTGTGGACTTGATTTTTGATGCATTATAGAAACTGCATACAGGTGTGTATTCCTATCAAATGCATGCGCACTTTTGCAGTATTAGAATATTGAATGCCTTTTTTAGTGGTTGTCAACAAAATCATGACGTGGGTAGCCTGTGTTTTTTTGTTTCAGATACAGAACGCTGCAGGAGACGATGATGACAATTAACAGGTTCCCTAATTAGACAGTATTATATATGTGATTTTGATAGAAATACATACACATTTTATAGTGTTATGTGTCTTGTCTGGGCATTTTAGGTGTAACTTTCAAAAACTACGACGTGGGGAGCCTGTGGTTTTTTTGCCTCACATAAAGAATGTGGCCGTACGGCCAAACGCCTCCACTTGAGAAGTGCGAACAACCTGATTTGAAACACCCTCACGCTATGCTTCAAAACGATATATGTCCCCAAAATTCCCCCAAGGGGGGGGGGGGGGAGGGTTTTGCCTCCTGGCCCACGGACTATATGTATTTGTTACCTTATGTAACTTAATCCAGAGCATATATTACATCTTTCATGACAAAAGGCTTGGTTACCAATGATGGCATCGACCGTCAAAAATGGCAACGACCGTATACGAAAGGGAAGTAGGCGTCGCCGACGTGCAACCGGCTGTTTTTAGCCCTTCCGCGCTCGCCTGCGAGAGGACGAGAAGACCTAGGAGACTAGGATCCAGGCGCTCGAGTAATCAACAAGGAGCGCTTTCCTTTTGTATCAAAAATCTGGTGAGAATTTTCCCCCTAATGGAACAATACAATTTTTCCAAATACAAAACATAACGAGACGAGTATATGTACCATTTGACAGAGAATGCTTTCCGCTAGTGCGGAAAAACCAGGGAGAATTTTTACGCTAAATGGAACTATACAATTTACTCCACAAACAAACTGTGTATTTTTTAAAGGAGCATGGTTATACTTTGGACACGCAAATGGTACAGTGTTATTCCGATAATTGAGGTAAAAAACGAATAAAGAGGAATGCCTTCAGAGGAAAAAAAGAGAGGGTTGTCCAATACTCCGACAAATTTATGCTTGGCATTGTATTGTATTCACTTCACATAACAATACTGTACAAAAGCATAACAATAAAGAATGAAGCAAAACAATAAGAAATTTAACAATACTTTGCATAAATTTGTCGGAGTATTGGACAAGTATGAAAAAAGAGGAAATATTTTCTAGTGAAAAAGACTGTTTTCTTGTTGACTTCCTACCAAAACAATCAGTTTTTCCATACAAATGGAAAGCGCTCCAGATTTCCCGATATCCCTTTTGATTTCACAATGTTTCCAATTTGGACTGAGAGCCTGAAATTAAACTAAAACTTTTGGCGAGAAAACTGATCCATGATAATAATACCCTGCGTTTGTGTTTTGGCGAGTAAGAGAGTGATAACTTCTCCGTAGACAGATTTTATTAGGTTTAACTTAGCGAGCCTTTAACGATGTACGAAAACAAACTAAAATAAAGAATTGAAACTAGCGCATAAAAAAAAAGAGGAGATAAGAGTAGTTTGGGACAGTGGAGTGCGGACAGGCGATTAATTTTACAGGAAACTACACCGTATCATAACAATTACTAGCTACTACTCGATTGTTTTGTTATTGCGACTAGGATTTTATCAATGCAATAATCATCCTGCAATCCGTAATACACACTCTACAGTTTCCAGTTCCGAATCGGCTGCAGTGCGTGGTCCATCAGGGCCGGCATCAGGGTCCACATTTCACAGTCTGAGGTTTGTATTTGGGTACAACCAGTATTAATCCCCTCTTAGTCCGTAGTCCACACAGTCCACATCCACGGTCCATAGTTTACTTGAAGCACCCCTTTTTGGGAAAAAAACGTCCTTCGTACAAATTGCATCCTCATGCATTCATCATTTGATCAATGAGTTAATGATGGCTTTTCCCTGGCGCCATCGTAACAATATGTGAACGATTTGAACGTTTAATTTGAAACTTCCTTTGATTTAAATGCATCTTGACAAAAGAGGAACCACTTCAAAACGATCAACCACCACTTCAAAGGTTTATTGTCGTCTAAAATGCAGAACAGCTGTTTGGTTATGAGAAAAGTTCAAATGAAAATATGGAGATGCTATTTAAAAGCTTTGTTTTATTCTTTATAGTAGGTAAATGGCAGACTTAAGCTTTTCGAATCTTCCTTTTCTCAGTCAATTCGGATTGAGAGTGGAAAGAAATAAGACGTTTAAAAATATGAGCTTTATGTAAGTGCCAATTTAAACGCTAATAAATCAGACTGGCAAGGAACAGATGAAAAAGTAGCCGAAAGAAGAGCAGTTACCTTTGTTTATTTGGTTCAAGAGACCCAAACAATTTACTTTATTGTCCGTGCGGACGTGCTCGTAAAATCAATGAAAATTTTTATTTTTTGTGCAACTTCATGTTTCGCCAGTAGAATTGGTAGCCGTTCCATGTGTAATAAGAAACTAAGCGCTCTCTCGTTGGTTGAAAAAATCCACGCTTTATTGGAATATAAAACACTTCGTCTAAAAAAGCTTCAACAATTTTATTTGTAACGTGTTCTCAAATGCTTGCCGTGTTTTGTATAAAAACTTGGTTTTTGCCTTCTTTTCGTTTCACATCGACTTTTAGTTGACGGAGTTTCGTAAGGTCATTTTTACGCATCTGTCAATCAACTGGCTTGAAAAGATCAGCCACAGACTGCTGTGAAGTCTTAGCACGTTTTCTTATTTCCCTTGAGCTCCTCAGTTGGTTTTTCTAGAAAACATTTCACCGAATTTGAAAAATTCTGAAGCAAAAAGCAATGACAATTAATACTCTCAGCTTTAGCATGGAAGCTAAATTCTCTTTAATACTCTTTAGCTCTAGCATGTTCTGCTTCCGTGACGGAACCAAGTTCAAATTGCTCTTGTTTTGGTTTGTGGGAGACCACTAGAGGAAGCACTTTTGAAAAACTATGTTTGCACTTTCCTCTCACCTGACATTTAAAACAAGCAGTTTAATCGTTTCATCTGTTTTTTTATGTTTAAGGTCCAAGGCGCTGGAAACCTTTTAGCACTGAACGAAAACGACAAATTGAGAAATTGAACTCAGTGAAACTTAAAGGGAGATGTTCAAAAAATGAACCATTTCTTTAATTTGCCGTTGGCTTGCCGCGAACTAATTCTCTCGTGTCAACTCAGTCAACAGCATGAATCAACCTTTTCTCTGGCCAAGAACACGGAGAGGGAATTATGATCAAGATCTTTGTCTATTCTTTAAAGAATAATTTGCCACAAGTTTAACACTGAAAGAATCAAATTTTATCAACCAAAGGAGGTTTTAATTGCCCAATTAGGAATAAAGTTTAGAAAGAGGTTTCTCTATTTAAATTAACTAGGTTTCCCAGAGATTTTCTAATTAGTCTCTTGCTAAACGAGAAGGTGGCTTTGAATCTAAAACTGGCTGGATTATAATTGGGCGACAATTGTTAGAAAGAGCCGTTCTGCCCAGACATAAGACAAAACAAGTGCGCAGGTGACGAGGAGGGCGAAAGGTGTGACTATAAAAGCTGAGCAGGGATAGCTAATGCAACAGCTATTTCAATTTGTCGGATTTTACGCGACAAAACCGAATGGAGAAATCATAGTATGGGCAGTTATAAATCTAAGTTTCGCGGTTGTCAATACCATTGGAAAAAAACATAAATCCGGCAATGTGATAAATAGTTCTCATCTTGTTTTCTTTTCCATTCTAGCGAGCCGTTGTTGATTTTGAAAATGTAATTTTATTCATAAAAATCCCATATTGTGCACCTTGCCGAGTCTCGTCGCGTAGGGTTGAAACATTGATCCGAAAACGTTAATTCAAAATAGCTGTATCAAAGCTCATTACGTTTTGAAAACAAATGACTGGGAGTTTTCGTACGAAATAGAATGAATTCATCGAGAAAAGAATACCACAATAGCAGAGACAACCTGTTTGGTCATGAGTGTGTCATAAATTTGATCGGTAATTTCCAAAATCTAAACCTTACTTGGCCTTGTTCGCGCATTTACGTTTTCGTTTGCACGTTTCAGTTGTCTTGAAATGAGTATCACCGGGTAAACAAAAACGTAAATGCGCGTTGGTTTGTGCTGTCATAGAAACGCATGAAAACGCGTGCGATCGAAAACGGTAGTTTCCACGAACGTGTTGTTGTCATGGAAAACCTTCGTTTTCAATCGTTTTTTGACTGTTTATGTGTGGACGACATACTAAACAACATGAAGCCCCCTTAAATAAAAACAAATAAAATTCACTCTTTGGACAATGAACGTTGTAAAAAGGTTGGTCATCTTCGAAGGCCTTACCATACAAAATATTATCCGTTTTAGACTGTTTAGAGCTAAGAGCAAAACGTGTGTTGCTGAATGATCTAACTACAAAAACTGTAAAAGAAATCAGTTCAACCAAGGTTGCAGAGATCACCTATTAAAAGTGGTGCAATAATTCAAAAAGCGACGAAGTCATCTTTGATTTTCTGACGAAAAATCGAAGAAAATTAAAAGATAATAAGAACACTGAGTCCATCATATCATATGCTATACCTTATCATACAACCATAGTTACTCTAACTTCTAGCATATTCTGCAACAAATGTCTGGGTAATATTTTTTAAAATATTAAAAATTGTTTTAATTTTCACCTGCTTTCCCAATAAACAGCACACGCAGAGAGTCGTTTGAGTCAATCAAAGAAGCCAAACTGTTTTTCAATTTCTTGGTCATTTCTAATAAAAATCTTAGGCGGGTATCCATATTAACGCCGAAAAATTTGCTCGTCACAAACCGAGCTCTCACTTGGCGGGACCTTATTCACCACGAGACCCACTTGGAAGCCGAAGCAGACATTGTGTGCTAGTGTGCTAGTTTTGGCGATTTCGTGCCTGTTTCGAGTGCAAATCCTCCGTGCAAAAAGTACTTCTTCCTAGTAGCCGAAAAGTCAACCAAGGGCGACCTTTGAGAATGTGATTATGAGATCTTGAGAGGTTTGAGCCCAAGTTGACGGTAGGTATCGTATACGAAATCTAAGATTCTTGTGGGAGTTTTATTCCGTCTGATGATTCTTCCGGGGCTTGCTGGATCAACTCTATGCGAAGCAAAAAGACTATATTTCCTTCAGCGAATAACCTTTCCAGAAAATGATTGCTTTCTAAGTACCAAGATCAGTATATGTACAAAAACAGCTTTTTTAGAGAAGCATCTACAAAAAGCAACGAAATCGGAACAATACAATTTTATGTAGTGTTAAATATTATGCAACTGATTTTCTGCCGCCAAATTGAAAATTTGGTGACAGAAATGACCCTCTATTTTTTTTTTCTTATCAGTATCATACCATTAGACAGCTGAAAACTTAAGAATATCTGTTTAATGGCCGGCTTTCTTACGTTTTGCCTCGAGGTGTAGAGTCGGCTTAAAGCTTTTAAAGCTGTTATAAGCACACAAATTGATAACTTACGGGGGCGCGAAAATATACGGACAGAAGATTAGAAGGTAGATGTGGAAACAACGACAAATTAAACGAACAATTGTGCAACGAAACAGTCAGCAATCGGTTCTGTTAACAAATTCTTCCTTTGGCGGAGTTTTAAGCAAAAGAGCTACGAGAAGTTCCAGAAAGGGGCCCGTTTAAAAGTCCAAAACCTTTGTTCAGTGGGTAAAAATAATACAGAAGTTAGTTGTATTCTGTGTGAATGCACAGCCTAAAGAAGATGGGTCGATAAACAATATTTTCGTTCCTCGTAAAGGTAGCACAGAAAGGTATTGTAAGTGTCAAACTGGAATTGTATACAGAAAAAAGTTGACTGATTTCATTTATTTCGCAAAACTTTAGCGGAAATCCGCTTTTTTAAAATTTTATCTGAAGGTAGAAATAGTGACAAATCTCTTGCACTGTTCAGCGAGTGTGTATGCCGGACAGCGACCTCGAATTAAGTTTTCACATTCCATAGTAGCCTGCCTTTTAACACGCTAGTATGAAATTGCTAATAAAAAATTGCTAGTTTTACATTTAGTGCCGAAATATCATTTGACGTCCACGGGTCCAGTATATGGTGGGATGCAGGAAAGAGGGAATACTCATAGTCTACGGGATTCGGGTTACGGAATAAAAATACCGTAATGTGTCAGGACTTGCTATAAGTCGACTTCTCAAGCCAAGACGGGGCCAAGACTTTGAGTAAGTCTACTTGGCGGGAAGCCGGAAGTGCGCGCTCTTTTTCTTTGGACCGAAGTATTGAAATCTACGTAGGGACCTGGGATCAAAATCATTATGATATAAAACCCAGCTAACTCCGTAACCTCACCAAAACGGGAGTGAATGCAAAATATGACTGGTGCGGAATGGCGGGATGACGGGATGGCAACATAGAGGGCTGAGGGGATGGCGGGATAGCAGAATGGTGGGGTGGCAGGATGGCGGGATGACGGGATATAAAACAAATTTTAGAGGCGAAGAGTCGGGATTGACAAAGCTTATTTTCAGTAGAGTTTGCAAATCACACTACAGTTTTCAGTCCCGAAGCCAAAACAAAATTTAGCTAAGCTAAGTGGTAAAAATAAGAGCTCGTTTGCGAAGCCAGTGAGTAAACCAGAGAAATTAAAACTAAAACAAAACGAAACAAAAATATATTGTGAAAAATGTGTTGAATACACAAGAACTCTTACTTTGTTTTGATGACATTTTAAACATGTTTTAAGTTTTCGACTCCATCTTCGAGATTTCGAACCAGTTTGCAAACGACCAACAGATTTGACGGACTGTATTAAGATAGAAATCGTGATGTTCTCTCGAATATTTTCCATCTGTCAGTGGGCTTTTAAACTTTTTCCTTGTCAGAAGGCCCACAGCTGATATGATATGATGGCTCAAGCACATTATCAGTAATTTGGAGACTTGAAGTCTGGCAAGGAACTCCATCAATCCCGCTGAATATCACTTTCCTGCTGATACTGTATGTCAACGGTGAGTGACACCTGTCAGGCAGCGAGATCATTTTCGCAGTTGATGGGTTTTCCATCCATTTCATATCTCAGTGTTGTTTGATATCGTGAGAGGGGCAAAGTTTTATACCTGATGAAACACGCCGCTTTTAAGATTTGAAAATGACAGTACCAATCTCTCTTTACATCGAGTGATATATCAAAGCTGGAATACTGAACGGATTTTCTCACGTTGGTTTTTCCCGTCATCAATCAATGTATCAATTTATGATTGATTTGCATCTAAAATGATTGATCTAAAACAAAAAGCAACTATTTATCCCGCATACGAAACACAAAGGACGAAATGACCCAAAATGACTCTGCAAAATGAGTTGGGTTCTCTTTGATTACTTAACTTGTGCTTTATTCGTGTATGACGTTTGGCGGCGTTTCAAGTAGGTTAAAGCTCCGTATTTGATGGTCATGGCTTGAAGAAAAGTTACTGGAACGAGTCACATCTCTGTCAAACCAGTGACGCATCAGTCGACCAAAGCATTTCCCTTCCTTCAATTTATCACTTTCTCTCAGTTTAGTCGATCTTGTTTTCATTTTAAACTCGAGCAGTTTTGCGTTTGCCCCAAACCGCGCAGTGCGAGTTGTCGAAATTCAACCATATGTGCACTGTATGTGGCGCATATGACAAATTTCAATTTTTCAAGCAGCGCACAATAAAAATAAACACGTAGTGGCATGTCAATGATAATAACAAACGCAGCAAGGGTATTTAGAGATTAGTCTAACCACAGATTGATTCGGGTCTTTGTTTCGAGTATCCAGCAAGGCGGCGATTTTTCTCCACGCCAGGCTGGGTCAAGCCACCCATCAAACGAACACAATCACTTATGCAAACATCTTGTCAAGCGAATCATTAATACTCGGTTGGACCTTGCTCAATTTTCAAACAACAGCCGCCCACTATGGAAACCATTCTTTTACCAAGTGTCAAACAACAAATTTTTCTAAAATTTCCGCTCAGGGAAAAAGGAAAAGGAATAGCAATGCAGGAAAGTAGTGCTTGACAGCTCTCTGAATGTCCACACTAAGGAATTTCGTCCACAGACTCTAAAGTTAGAACCACCTTTTTCGGCATAATAAACAGTATCACAGGAGAGTACAGCTCAACAATTTTCATTTGATTTTTCATTTTCGTCCACAGACTAAAACTACCGCAGTAATCACAGGAAAGAGCTGCTGAACAAAGCACATATAAAAAAAGAAAATTATGTCTAAAAGGGAAAATGTAAGTAAAATCGTGCCAAGCAGACTACACCGCTCTTCCAAAAACGCGTGCCAATTCAGTACCTTGAAGTGCAGGTTCATCATATTGACTATATTAGGTTTTGCCACACAGGAAACACTTAAAGTATTTTTACCTCAGGATATCACACAAGGGCAACACTTTCGGCTCAATTCATCTTTCATTCTCCTGACAAGTGTCTTTGAGAGCTTAGAGCCTTTTGACACTAGCTTGTTTTTGACACCGGAACTCTGTCATCGTGACACCTTTCAGCTCTTAAAACTGCCTATTGTTGCGAATGGAAATTTCAATCTTAGAAATCTTTTCCACCAGCTCAAAGCTAGCGCTTGCCAAATTTCTCGCTCGCATCGTGCAATTTTTTTTTTGCGTTTCATCTTCGGGACGTTTTCCAGTTCCAATCAACCTCTCAAACGATTGAATGATACTTTTTCTTAGGATTTAATACACAATTTTAAAATCAATACGAGATAGGGCTAGAGAAATTGTAATTTTAATTACAAATTGTGCTCATTCGTTCGCTCGAATTGGATTAACACTTATGAAGTCTCGTTAGCAAGAAAGCTTTCAAAGTTTGTATTCATTTTGCGTAGATTTGTTCCTCATATCGCCATTAAGAAGAATATACAAAAAAAAAAATGAAATACAACTTCAATGGGCAATTCTCGTATACTTTTTAAATATCAGCTTAGTACCTCTACGAAGGATAAATATGTTATTCAATTTTAAACTTTTATCTGGATGCATAGCTGAGAAAGAATGGAATGGAACATGATATACGGGGGGTGTGAAACATCGTTTCAAAAATAATTTCTTTCTGCGCAAGATTAAGTATATTTGTGATATCGGTCTTCAGCTGTCTGCCAGAATTAGATTCTCACCGATGCAAATACTGTGTAGAGTACACTCGCGTCAAGCCGTTCTTGCCTGTAGATAGATCTTGGAATGATATGGTAATGTTCCGGCTGACATAAAAACGGAGTTTTTGGAAATGAAAAACAATTGTAGGTGAAGGAGACTGGAAAATGACAGATGATGGGGTAAGAGAAATAGCTTAATTTTACGAGATTTTTACGAGTTACAGTCTTAGATATTGGCTGAAGGCTTGGACACACAGGCTGCGAAGGCGTGGCACGTGCACGTATGTAGCCTCATTGGCGCCAAACATCAGAAAGCATTTAGCTGAGTTTGTTGATATGCAGACAGGTTTGACAGGGCACTTGAAAAACGGCTGACATTTCCGCATAAAATGACAGCTACTTGAGAGCGGTTTCCTTTGATCTAGCGTGGCGGCGATCAGTCATATTGCAAAAGCGCCAAACATCTTTACAATTGGCAGCTTCAGGCGATAATGAGCTATTTAGGTAACACAGACTTACAAGCCCGTTCTCGCCTATGAATTAATTACGTTCGGGTTTTAATCACTTCTCGTTCAATTTACAGTAAACCTTTGTTCGTTTTGGTTTGATGAGTAATTAAGAGTTACGTTGGTAGATTTATTTGCGCGTATCTAGAAGCAATAGTTTTCTTTTGCCCACAATTGCGCTGTATTTTTAGTCGTAATAAAACCTATGACGGGCGGATAGTTGGATGGCATATGTGGCGGCGAGTGCATTGTTTGTTTTTGATAACTACAGATTACCTGTCAAAACTGGAATGAGTTGTGGCTGTGAAAAACAAATTATCCGACGCCATTGTTTGCTTTGTAAAAGCTTTTCACCACTTCAATGTATAGGCCCACAATAAATCTGCCATGTCAAAGCTACCCGCAAAAATCTTTTGTCACAGGGATTTGGTAGTTATTTAATGGAATATTTAATGAATAAACCCAAAGGAAAGGAAGATATAAAAAACCGAATGTTGCTTTTTTGAAACAATTGTTGTGTTTGATTAAGAGCTTATTTTGCCAAAAAGATATCTTATTTTCGCGTCTTTCTGCCGCGCGCGTGCTTGCTTCAGTTGAAATTAGATGCTATCTTTTAATAACTTCCCGAGCAAAGTTTTCACTCCTTATCTCGTAAAATCATCTGGTTTTATTTGAGGTACATACAAACACTACTCCATAGCTGTTTGTAGAAGTATTGTGAAACACTCCACAGCTGTTCAAGACCTGTTCTAGGCGCCAGTTAAATGTCTTTTATTCGAAACTGAATGAAAGCTAAACAAACACAAGCTGCCACGCAACCCTTCGAAAGAATGAAAATTAATATAGCAAGTATCAGTCAAACCCACTTTCATAAAAACTCAGAGAATTCTTTTCTTTTTCTTTCTCGTTATTTTAAGCTTCTTAAGATCTGTTATCGCTTCTTATAATTGCTTTATTAGTTTCAGAATTAATTATGCAAATAGAAGCGCCTGAATGATGGTGTAAGCCCTGTTTCCAAACGCAATATTGGCAAAGTTGTGTTTTGAAATGGGTCTTCCGCCGGTTAGGAGGCCAGTTTGATTAATAACCTGGTTTGAAGCTTGTGTTATTAGGTGTCGTGGCGGTCCTTTTCCCATCACTAATAGTTTCTAAATGTTCGGTGAAGCTTTTGGCGTTATTTGACATATCTGTCAGGCTATTAGACATGTCAACACATTATCGAATCTCATTGATAATCCCTGAACGCCTGTAGTCCTGATTGATGGGTTGATAAGATAACGCTAAGAAGTGTCAGCGGATCAAAAAGCGCCGAACTGTAAACATAGCATCTAAGGCTCTTCTACGCGTCGCTTTCTAACGTCAGTGCGACGCCAAAGCTTACAGTGTCACTTGAGGACCCCACTGGAGCTCTCTTTATTTGAGGCTCTTCTGAAGAAACAATAGGAACAAAAGCGTGATTTTAAACATACAACGAACACCGGGCTGGAAATTGACAAGTTTTACACAACTCACTTCAACACGTATATTCAAACAATAGGTGACAAAAATAATTGACGAAGATTGACAGGCTGATTGCTTACGAACATCGCGCTGACACGCTAGGCGATCTGCTACTTAATTAACTCCTGTATTCTGATTGGCTGCCCAGCAAATCATCAATCAATATCTTATATAGCCAATTACTTTGATGTCCAAGGATGACAACATTGTCACTTTGATTATCCAATCAAGGAGTGAAATATCGCTAACCTAGGCTGCTGATTGGATGGCGGCAAATGTTCTCTAATCTAGCCAATTCATTTGCGACAGAAGAGCGCACTGGCTTTGTCTGAAGTCGGCTCTTTTCTTCTAAATCTACACCTTTCATTGTGTAGTATTTAATATTTCACAAGGCCTACCGCACACACAGTACAGTCCAGATATGCCGACACGAACAATCGCTCTCAAACCATCAGAAACCTCGGCAGAAATATCTCGCGCTACTCATCGAGTTCCTCTCGAGGCCTTACAAATGTTGACCCAAAGTGTTTCTAAATGTGATGAGGAGTATATACGGCCACTTCCCTTCAAGGTACTACAGCGTAGAGACTTAATATTTTCGAATATTTCACTGAAGTTTGATCGTTATCGGGTTTTATACGACAAGACAGCCCCTTAGTAAAATTATCCCTAATTTTCACGTCAACGTATTCAAGCCTTGTTATTTTTCCCTTCACAGGAAGAGGAACAAAAAAAGTCTCCCTTAGCTCTGTTGGCTGCGACTTGTAGTAGCATCGGGAAAAGCGAGCCATCAAAGGCGACAGGCGAGTCCGAAGCAGATAACACATCTCAAGCCCGCAAGATAAGCGAATCTGACGAAACTAGATCTTCTTTTAAACCTTACAAACACACCGCCGGCGAGATGCAAAAAATCGGCGACATGAACACCGAAAAGGCAGGATTTCGAGCGCCAAGTAAAGAGAATAGCACACCTAATTCGCCTGTCACGAGTACCAAGGAAGAGCGAGCGAAGAATTCTGCGTTGCCATACCCGGTGGGTGACGAATCTCGTTGCGGGAGTCACTCAAGTCCTCAGAGCAGACTTTGTGGTATGTTTTTAGACCCTAGCCAACAGACTTTTGGTGTTCACTCACTTCATAAAGACTGCGGCGCTGGGTGCGTTCATCCCGCGTCCATTTTGCCTTTCAAGGGTACGATACAACCATATCCTACGCCAACGTCCCAGGATTCGAGTCCGAAAACACACGGTCTCACTACCTCCATGCCGCTGAACTTCCCAACAAGTTTCCCGCAATGTGGCTGCGGGTTTTGCTCTCCTCATGCGGGAGACACAGCTCCAGGTTTAAATAACATGGGTCCGGGTCGACACCTACCACTCCACAATCCAGCTAGCACGCCCTACATGGACTATCTACAGAGAACTGTGTGCCGAGATGTTAACTGCACGAATTGTAAGCCTCAGTTTTCACCGTATGCGTTTCCGAACCCGATTCCTCAATGCGGACCTCACTGTACTCAATGCGACGGTGTAAAGTCAGAGCAAACCCCGCAATCACCTTTTCCGTGCTTTAGTTATCCCCACGGTATGGCCCTGTACAAGCCTGGTGCGGCGGACGAAGCTTCCCCGTATGTCTGCAATTGGGTGGCGGGAAGCAAACACTGTGGAAAGTCATTTGCAACTTCGGAGGATTTGTTTCAGCATCTACGCACCCACACACAAGCGGGAAGTCAAGTTAGTTCTCCATATGCACAGACACCATGTAATGTACATGGCTGCCCGTGCAAGCTAAGGACAAGTCCGTTACAGTCAAGCCTTCACTCCGCTAGATACCGTCCTTATCATTACAAGCCACCAGTTTTCCCTGCCGCACCAACAGGTTGTTATTCGCCATATTCAATTTACGGCTACGACGCACATAGACTTTTCAAATAAAAACGTTAAATTATAGCGCAAGATTGAACAGCGTAACAACTGGTTAAGTTTACAGGCTTTGTATGTCAATTGAAGGCTTTTGAGTGAGTGGGTTGCAAGAAAATGGACAGAGCGGAAACTGTTCATGCGATTCTAGTGATTTTCAAACAAAGACCAAAACAGAACACTCGAGATACTTGCCGTTGTATAACGAAGCAAGGTGTAAATAAGGACAAATTTTCGATGTGTTCTCGTGCGTTCTTTAATGGGGAGTAATTTTTACACTTCGGACAAAACGTACAAAGGATTAAGGCGGCAGTAGTTTGTCTCGAAAGTGTAGTGTGTTTGGAAGATAAAGGGCATACTTGTACCCAATGAATAAAACATGTTATTTTAGGTTAAAAGCTGTCTGGTTTGTTTTGCTTAAGAAATAAGAAGTGGATTTATCAATTTCGGGATCTTTTTTCCCACCGCTTGTCCAGTTTTTAGTTCGTGACGAAGAGGAGGAAAAATACTGGAGACGATTATCTCCAAAATTAAAATGACCGCAAAGATCTGCTCTAAGAACTTGCTAGATAAAACAGTCATCACAAACGTGCCAATTTCGAGATAGCGGTTTTTTCACGCTGCGGGGCATTCATTGTAGACATAAAGTGGCCGTGCGGATGAATTCAGCCTTTTCTTCTCTATTCCTGAACAACCATTTTCAGCGTCTTGATTGACAGCAATAAGTTGCTGTCATTAGCAACTGATCTATTAGTTCACTTTTCAATTGACAGTTATGACAGGTCTAAAGGAAGCGGCGACTTAAAAGACGTTTTCATGAGTTTTGCCACATGTCCGAAGAGTTTTCACAAGGGAGATCAATTTTCGGTTTGAGGGCGAAAACGGTGATTACCATTTATTTATTTATTCACTCATATCTTAGCGCACGTTTCACACAATATCAATTACCAACTGTCAATCATTCTGTCTATTCTGTGCTCGCCCGCTGCGAAAACCAATCTAGCGCTGTCGCTGCTAGGAAATGAACTGTCACAATTCGGTATCCTAACTAAAAATTAAATGAATATTTTGAAGTTGATCTATCTTAATGAGATAACATTAGCGACTGTAAATCATCTTTACTTAAAACAAGACCGCTTGTCTAACATGTCAAGGTAGAACGAAAGGGTCGTGTAGAATTTGGCAGGTCAACGCGATATGCCGCCCCGAATGAAAAATGAAAATTGCTTTTCTTGAGGTTAAGAAAATGCGTGGACTTACGAATGCCTCACTGAAGTGTTATCAATCTTAAGAACACGATAGAAGGCACTGATGTTTATCACCCCAAGTGGGCCTTTTGCTATGGATCAAGTCTTCATCATTTCATCTCATTGTAGGATAGTTAGCGTGGTATTGTGGTTCGGTGAAAAAAATAACGTCGAAATTGCTGGAATTTTGGGCATATCTTTTGCGAGACAATTTAAAAAGCTCTCGACAGCTGAACGCGGAGCTGTCAGGTTGTCTTAATAGCGGGAATTCGCCACAATGATAGTTATTGGTGTTATCGAGCTAAGCTGACAGATTGATGGACAGCGGTAAAATTTGCGGCTGTCGGAATCATTTGATCTTGAGTGAGAGCTTTCATCGTAGACAAGATTCACTGAAGATTATTAGGCTTCGAAAAAAAGTTGATTTGATCTCGACAGCTTTGCGACGGAGAGTAATGAAAATAGGGCAAGAATTAATTGTCTCGATACCTTTATCCTCGTGTTGATTTCGTTAATTCGCTTTAATAAATGGTTTTTTCTCGTTTTCTTATGATACTGTTTGACAGCTTATACTTGTGCGCGGCTCCGAAAAAATGGGGTTGCCAAGGGCTGAATTTAGTTTGCAATAGTGACATTGTCTTTTGCTGATACATTGCACAAAAGCAAATTTATTTTGGAAGGGAATTCAGCTGTTCTTATTTGCGTTGGATGTTAATTTTAGTGCGACTTGTTATAGAAAAGACACAGGACATTTACTGTTAATGTGCAAATACTGAAGGCGTGTTATTAATTTCAACAGTGCCAGATGATTTTTAGAGACCAAAATCTACATTTTTACACTATAGTTTCAATGAAGTCAATTTGCGCTTGTGAAGGCAGTTTAGTCTCCGCCGTTACTCACTCAGTTAAGTCCATCGGCCAGTCTTTAGTCATTTTGAATTGTTTTAATTACAGTTGCTTCAATTCTTTTTGTCAAGATCTATATATTTTCGCTCGGTGTTTTAACACCCACTTGTGTTTCCGATTCATCAGAGTTTCACGCCTCTCTTTATAATTTTTTTTCCATTCTCGCCCAGATTATAAAGCGACTTAATTTTCATAAATAAGAGATCATCTTTGGTGCTTTTAGTATTTGTCTGAAAAACAATTATTCAACTCGATAAAAATAAACTACAAGTTGTTTTTCCGGCCGTGCACCGATCACGAATTTATTTGTCTCAACAAAACCCGGTTTATAAGACAACTCGGAAAATTTATCGGTCTCCACTTTTACTGCTTTTGGGAAGAAATTGCACCCAGACTAAAAATATTCAGTGTAACTTTTCAGAAAGCCGACATCAATTATCCTCCCAATATTAAAAATTGTATTGGGGCATTGACGGCTGTCAAAAATACGGCTATGTCTTTATTATTTCCATAAAAGCTTGGTTCTCAGTCGAACGCCAGAGAAAGCTTGCAATACATGATCATCTGAAGGAACTAAACTCAGTGTAACAGTGTAGCTAGCCAAACAGTGCTGTTGACCGCACGCCAATCGGTCGAAGACGTGTTTTCTATTTCACTCTTAAAGCTAGAATTGAAGACGCATAATTGAAAAGTTTTGAAATCGCAATGATGAAACGATATAGATTTACCCGTGCAGGAAGAGACATTGTGAAGATCCCGGCAGTTAGTCTGAACCGACAGGACAGTCTGAAAGCAACACTGTGGCTAAAAACAGTTTCGAAACAGTTCGTCTCAGTAGCCGTTCGTTTTTACTCGCGGCTCAGTTGAGGAGTCCCCTTAGACACAACAACCAAAAAACATCAGCGAAACACACGTGCCATTTCAGTCATGGTCGCGCGTACTAAAAGGTATCCTTGATAGCAAACCCGTGGCGTTTTTTTTTTCGGGGAGGAAGCGGTTAGCGTGTGAAAGGCGGGTGTTTCGTCTTCCCTCGCTTTCTCTCTCTGGCGACAACCTGCTGCAACTTGAGTGATCCTGATAAGGAAATTTTCAGACCGGCCGGCGACAGCTTGAAAGGCAAAAGTTAACTAGGAAAACTATCAAATAGATCTCAAGTTGATTGCCGCGAGGCATCGTAAGCAGATTTTATCCTGTTGATGTCGCCCTTGTCAAGTGAGTGTGTGATGTCTATAATATCATGTCAGAGGAGGCCATGTTATTACGTATTGTATCAAGACAGCCTGGCACCAAACGCCGAAATTGCAAACTGTAAGCTGAAACACTTGTCACTTAAAGAGACAGTAACACAGTGATTGATTACCAAAAGAAAATGAAAGAAATGTTGAGTTGATAATCGATCTCTTACTTGCGCTGAAGGCGTACTGCGAGAGTTGAAACCCGCAGTCGTTAGAGGAGGAGAAAGCCCTACTCAACCTTTGTTAATAACTCCCTCGGAAGAAGGGGTTCGCACGAGCTGAAACATCTATCGCTTTAAGAGAAAGTAACCTGCCGATAATTAGATATTCTCAACTTCCGTCAGTTTCGTTCGTTTCTACATTTAATAGGGGACTATCAACTACTCTTAGCTTCACTTTGGCCAGGATCAGGGCCTATACCCTTTTGAGCCTAACTTGTTGTTGCTATAAAATCGGTAAAGGTTGTTGCTTATGTAAGCTAGGACAAAGAGCTCACATGTAAATTGATAAAGATATTTTAAACTTTTTTGACAAAAAGGAAAACTAAGAAAAAGTCCATGAAATGGCGGAGGTGCATGTGAATAACCGAAACCGCTGATACTCGCGGTGCAAAAAGAGCTGAAAGTGTGGTCGGGGTGTCGGGCAGGAAAAGCTCTCAGGGGTAAATGAAAGCCTGTGGTGGATAAACAGTAAACGTAAGAACAATCTTATGCTCAGATTGTCGAATTATAGTCGAATCCCAATTTAACGATTCTCGCAACGAAGTTCCCTCATCAACATCATATTTATTCAAACACGATAAAAAATTTAAAGCATAATGGTTGTGGGTTCCTGTTATTAATTAGGTGTAGTACTTAACTACGATACTTCTGCTAAGAATATTATTCGAAGGCACGAAAAACTGGCCGAGAAGTTGATTGGTCTTCATACAAGCGACAGCGTAATAGAGTTTCTGGTCTAGTACAGAAATGTAAAAATAAATATCACCGAGATCTTCTAAATGACAACGCCGACTCCCCTGACAAATTTTGGTCAACCATCAAAAAACTGTTTCCAACAAAGACAACATCAGAGCCAGGTGCAGCTTTTCGTATAAATGGAACAGAAACAACGGATAAAAGTTTCATTGCCAACAGCTTTTGCAGCTATTTTTCTAATGTTGCAGGGATGCTAAAAAGAAAGTCTTTCTTTCTTCGTGATTTTATTTGGAGCAGACCTAATGGAACACATTATCTCGAGCAGGTGTCGGAGAGATTCGCGTTCAGAGCAGGAAACGAAACAGAAATCTTTAAAGAGTTGAAAAGGCCACTGGTTTAGACAATTTCCACTTGGCCTATTGAAAGATGCTGCCTCTGTGATAGCAAAGCCACTAACTTTTGTTATCAATTTATCCCTCGATACTGGATCTGTGCCTGCCGAATGGAAAGTAGTAGCCAAAGTGATAGCTCTGTTCAAATCTGGTTCTTCAGCTGAGGTCGATAATTACAGACCAATATCGATACTCCCTATCTTGATTTTAGAGAATATGGTGTATAAGCAGTTGATCTTCCACCTCGAAAGTAATAGTCTACTTTCTGATTATCAGTTTGGTTTCCGTTCAAATCGCTCTACTGAACTAGCTGTTACTTACTTTACAGATCTGATCAGGAAAGAAGCTGATTGCGGCAAGGTAACAGGAGCAGTATTTTATCGATTTGTCTAAGGCATTCGATACCGTGAGTCATTCGGTTTTACTTAACAAGCTGTCTCTCTATGGGATTCAAGACACGGAACTGCAATGGTTTACGGATTACTTATTTTTTGCAGAAGCAGAAGGTTCCATATAACGGCGTGCTTTCTGAACCCTCTCCTGTTTTTACGGGTGTGCCACAAGGGAGCATTCTTGGTCCACTACTGTTCCTCATTCACTTTAACGATGTGCATAAATCCCTTCAGTTATCAAGAATTATAACGTACGCTGACGACACAGTGATTTTTACATCTGCAAGTGATTTTGATGCTATCCAAAGCAGTCTTAGTGAGGATATAAATAGACTATATCTAGCTTTCGTGAAAACGAACTGATTATCAATCTAAAAAAGGGTAAGACTGAAGTGATGCTGTTTGGAACTGCTAAAAGACTGAGCCTTTTTCATGGTAGACAACTTAATCTTACGGTTAATGGGTCATTATTAACTACACAACAACCTACAAGTGTCTCGACGTACACTTGGATCCTGCACTGAACCTTGAAACACATTTTAGTAAAACTTAGAAAAAGGCAGTAGGAAGAGTTAACCTATTGCGGAGAATTCGTTCCTCCATTGACTTACTCAGTGCTGAGAGAATATACAGAGCGATGATCATGCCTGTTTTCACGTACTGTGGTTCAACCGGACTTGGCTGGGCTGATACACGTAAACGTTTGATTGGAAACATTGAACGTCGAAGCCTAACAATTATAGCTCCAAACTCCTCTAATCATAGTGCTGACCTTCGAATTCCATCGGTAGATAGCATTTTAAAGAGGAACGCTTGTTTATTTGTCTTAAATTGTCTTCATGGTAATGTGTGCAACCCTTTCAAAAACTATTTCGTGAAAACTAACCATCCCCTAAATACAAGAAACAATCAATCATCTGTCCAGCTGCCAAGGATGAAACTGGAGATTGGCCGTCAAAGTTTTTATTTTTTAGCTGCCCTGTATGTTTTATCTCTTTACCACTAGACATTAGAAGACAAAACTCTAAAGTTTTATTCAGGAAACAGCTTAACGAACACTTTATGTGTTGAACAAATTTTTCATCCTCACCTACTTTATTGAATTTTTATAATTAGATTTTAGACCTTAGATTAGACTTTAGATTTTAGTTTTTTGATTTTAGATTTTTAATATTGGCTTTTTTTTTGAGGCTTTTATGTTGCATGACCCCATTAATAACAGTGCTCTTGCACTGAAGGGTTATCCTGTTAAAATATTCGCTTATTATTATTATTATTATTATTATTATTATTATTATTATTGTTATTAAGAAATTGAGCACCATGAAGAAATGGCTAATAGCACTTAAAATCATGGTATTGTCTGGGAAGCGACTGAACTGACTGTACACTAAAATCAAGTTTATCTTTCTTTACATAATGCATCAGTCAATTCCAGCGGTGCCCATCCCCCCCCCCCCGGGGCATTAGTCGGGCATTTGCTCACGTTTTAATCCCGGGGGTGGGGCATTTGAAATTTTATCACTGCCCGGGGGTGGGGCATTTGCCTACCCCCGGGACGACCCCGGGGCATTTGACACCCTTCTCAGGTTTTAGTCTCGCACGTGGTAGAGACCGCAAACATCTGAAACATGGCCTCCATTGAGGATTTTGCCGGTAAAAATCATTGTTCAGTACATATCAGACAAACTCGAGAAAAAAAGTAAGGAAAACTGAACATTTCCTCTGAAGTAATTGTTTCATGTTTCTTGTAATGGTCAACAAGTAGCCTATACAAGGTGAGAAAAACGTTCCGGTGTAGTCAGTCTGAGGTCGTTCATGATCTTCCATTCCTTTGTTGCTGTTCGCTGATTGATTTCATCGTTTGTTGATTAAATACTGTATCAAGTGAAATTAATTCTACGTACTATATGGATTTTTAAGCTATCCGAGATGACCAGTTCAGTAAAAATCTTTTATGTTTTTGGCCGGTTGTTAAATACAGCGGATCATGCGTTTTCAGTTCTTCAAAATTATTTAAGCATTTCTTTTAATATAGCTTATTTAATAAAACACTTATTACTTGTGTATGTCAAAATCAAATAAATGAACGTGTTAGTGTTATTAATAAAGTATCATTATTTTGAAAACAAATGAACAACGGAAGGGGAGACGCACAGGTATAAAATAACCGAAGCGCATTGATAATAATAATGAGTGACACTTTTTTCGTTATGATTTATTATTACAATCTTGAGCAGTGTTGCTTTCTAGATGATCCCGGGGGTGGGGCATTTGCCTTCTATTTTGGTCCCACCCCGGGGCATTTGACGGACTTACTTGTCCCCACCCCCGGGAATTTGCCATTTTAAAAAAAAAATGCTAATGCCCGGGGGTTGGCCCGAGGGGGGGGGATGGGCACCGCCGGAATTGACTGATGCATTACGGTAAAAAGCCGTAAATTGGGAGCCGGTAAATATGTAGAAACAGCATTCCATATAACGAACGATATTCTTCAGGCCTACATTCCAGTTCGTTTGCTTCACTGGGAGGCCGGCCAACAGTAGCTAGTTTATTAGCTCGTAACCAGTTGGTACAACTACGTACAAAACTGGATTGTTGTTACCGGCGTCCCCACCGGGGGTATAACCCACTGGGGTAACTGCATGGGTGTAGCCTCGGCAAATATAGCCCGGTCGGGCGTAACCGAAAGATTACTTACAAGGCACGTGTATTTATGCCAACTGTGCCAACCTCTACATGGATGATGCAATCTTTCGACGACTTATTATAAACTGCTATTGGTTATCAATGATCTAATTATTGTTCTAGGCTGTTTCATCATAGGCAAGTCCATAACGCTGTTGAAAACTAACTACTTCCAACTTCAAGTAGTTCACACACTAAGGCGCTACTCTACAATACAGATGAACGGCTTTTCTATCATTTTAAACTACTGAAGAAACATCAACAAATTCTCTTATCACACGGTAAAATGTATGGAAAAGTACCCCGGATAACGAACCCTGGTATAACAAATCCCCGATATAAAGAACACAGTACATTTGAAGTCTGGCACACAACACTGACCTTCGACTCTTTAAGTAATGGGTCGGTGGAATGCTCCTGGTTCCCAGTCCTACTCAGAAATTACGGACCGTAAGGAGCGACACTGGCGACGGTGAGAAGGTCACAATCCAAAACAAAACGGTATAATGAGCAGTATGGTCTGTTTGTACGTTCTCTATTTGGGTACAGTGCTTTGCTGTTGTCTGCACAGCTACCACAGTACATGGTCAAATAAAAGGTTTTCGGGCGAACTTGGAGCGAACTCGTGTACAGACGACACTGAACTCAATTATTCCTTTCTCTTCGTGAACTTGAAAGATATTACACATCTGCCGTCTTTTTCAGTTAACAGTAGCACCCGATATAACGAAGCGCCAAGAAACTGGCAAATAATCCCTGGTCTGGTCTGAGATAATGAATTTCTTAAGAAATTTGCCTACTAATACAAAGGTAATTTTGCGCGGTTTATGAATACGTGGAAAAAGAAGATCTTAGCAAGGGCTATCAGAATCCAAAAAGAAAATTGGGGGTACCACGCATTTTTCAGAGATAATTGAGCTTAAATTTGGAAAGCAATTGCCATACATTCTTTGTATTTTAGAGCTTCCTTACAATTATGGTTGTTATCTCTGAAAATGCGTGGTTATCACATTTTTATTTTTAGATTCCAATAGCCCTAAGGTCTGCTTTTTTCCTTTGCAAAAATACCTCTGTAATAGGAGGCACCATCCTTAAACACCTTTAACTATTGCTGGGCTGAAGAATATCTTTCGTTATACCGGGGTCTTCGTTAAAAAGGGGCTCGTTATAGATACGGGGCTGCACTGTATATGGCAGTCTTCTCAAAACTGTTGGTTACAGAGTTGGGAAGCGTAGTGGCATATCGCATTTTAAAAACATTTATGCGATCATGTCCGTAAATCCCCTGCATCTCCGAGGGAAAATTTTCTGGACAAATGCATGGAAAAGTCAGAATAAGTTATTGTTTGATTTCTAACGTCTCAACAACCCTCAAATCTATTCAGTAAAACATTTCACCAGAGGTCTCGAGTCTGGAGTCTTCGATGTTTGTGAATGTAAATGTAGCCGGTACGAAACATGTTCGGATTTTGGATATACTGTTTAATTTTTCCAGGGTCCCAAAGTGGGGGGTCTTTGGAGCCCTGGAGCCCTAAAATTTTTGTCGTGGAGCCCGGAGCCCAAAACCTCCCTCGACTTGGAGTCCGAACAAAAATGCTGTTTTTGGCTAAATGGAGCCCTGGAGTGAAACAATGGAGCCCTAGAGCCGCGAATTTTCCGTCATGGAGCCCTGGAGCCCTACATTGTTGAGGCTGGAGCCCTGGATCCCTAAACCCCTTTGGGGCCCTGTCTAATAAAATGAGGATCCTGAATGTCATCCTTCCTTATTCTGAGTTTGTCAGCATCAATTAGTACACCGCGCGGGGCTCGTTGCAAACTTTCCTCTGTGACCAACGACCATGTGGCGTTTTACGGCAACTACATGGAAAAAACATCGCTCCATCAGTGAAGGCCCCGTGGCCCAATGGATAAGGCATCTGACTACGAATCAGGGGATTCCAGGTTCGAATCCTGGCGGGGTCGTGAATGTCTTTTTTACTTTTTTACTTTCTGTTCTTGTGATCGCAGTAGATTTTTTTACTATGGGGGCTCGAATGGCGATCATTTTCTCTGAGGCAATTATATGTTCCAACAGGTTCGAATCTATAACCGCCCCATGCACACCAGCAAATTTTCTATGACAAATGATTTGACCGTGTCCGGAAAACCTCCAACATCCATTCTGACACAATACACGGTCATCCACCTCCGGAATTTTTTATGTTAAAAGCTTCAGACCGGAAATACATAAGCATTCCTTCTCCCGACTTGGTGTAAAACTGTGGAACGAGATACCAAGCCATATTAGTAATACAGACTTGCCTAAGAAAACGTTGAAACCACTTCTTCGTGTATAACGTTTTGATACTTGTTTTGGAGAAAGAAAATGACCATATTGAAACGCCAGAGTAATTACAAAAGTAGGATTACTGCAAAAGTTTCAAAATAGTCTCACTCGTCTTCCTCTGCTTTCTTCACTTGTTATACCTACTTGTCATTCCATGTATGATCTCTCCTCACTTCTTTACTTTTTTTGCCTTAATTTCTTTTTCTTAATCATAACAATAATAATGCAGACTCCTTCCAATTGATGTATGGCTGGCCCACCTAGACTAGCAACTGCTACCCGTGGTCTAGTCTATTGATATAAGAATTTTTAAATAAAGTTGAAAGTTGAAATTGAAGTTGAAGTTGAAATACACAGGTAAGCAAATTTTCTTTGACAACTGTCCTTGTCTGTGTGCCGGCAATGACTTTTGGACAGCGGAGCAGCAAGCGCCCAAGGAGGGAAAGCCAGAAAGTTTCACAAAATAAGTGAAAATGTTTATCCAAAAAATAAATGGCTCGTTTTTCAAGTCAGGAAGGCAAGTTTAATTATTTCATGTGGCTCAGCAGCAGTACTTTTCATGACATGCAGCTAAAAATGCCGAGCAGAAAAAGATACTAAGTTTGCATGGACCATGAAAAGTGGAGGGTCGTAGTGTTAAACTAAATGCTTCTAAAAGCAGAGAAGTTGCTTGAAACCGTTCGACCGTAATCGTTCCAATAGCACAATTTTGGCTGGGTATTAGCTAAATTCTCACAGTGTTGTGTTTTGATTAAGGACCTCACGCAAACATGACGGCAAGACCAAGGGAAACGTCTTCATAAAGAAAAGTTAACGACATTTTAGTCTAATACGTGGTTATACTACTAGTTGAATTCGCCCAATCTGGCCGAAGTATCTACCAGCTGAATTTATAGGCTCGACGTTCAACTTCGTAGAGTCAAGAAAATTTCCGAGGCTTTTTGTGCTTTGTAATCAATGATGACTTGAAATAGAGCGACAATTCATCACTTGTCCAGTTCGGCGCCATTTTGAAATTGCTTCATATTGACGACCCATCTACCCAAGCAAATTTCACAAATTTTCTTTGAAAATTGAAAAATAGCGTTTGTCATACGACAATTTGACAAATTATCTTATCACATGACGAGCAAATAAACATTTGTCATCGCAAATTTGTCATCGAAAGTTTGCTCGTGTGCTCTGGCCTTTGTTATCAGTCATGATTATGCGAGTATCGTTATCATTATCATTCTCCCTCTACAACTATGTTCTGATGGTTAACAAAAAATAAACCGAACTCTCTAAACGACCCCACCAGGACTTGAACCTGGAATCTTCTGATCCGAAGTCAGACGCCTTATCCATTAGGCCACGAGGCCGAGACAATAATCTAATCAAGCTTAGAACATCTTTACCTTACATATAGGTAGAGGTGGTCAATATATCGGTCGATTGGTGCATCGGTCGAAATATTGATCGATATTCGGTCAATACTTGGTCGGGTCGAAAGTCGGCCAGTCTAGTAATCATGGTTCAAAATCTTAACATAAACATTCTGACTGGACAAAAGAAATGTTGATTGCGTAGTCAGGTCGTTATAGCTGACAAACACTTGGTCATTAGACCGTTTTGCTTTTGTATTTTACTGCATGCATATTATTTTTGTCAAGTCGCTTTCGTATAAATTTTCTACACGTGCAAAGGAACTTGTAATATATTTTCGGTTTTCATGGACATCGGTTCATTCGGAGCCAAAGGACTTTTCGTGCGTTTCAAGCAGGACATCGGAGACAAGTTATTCTAGTTGATTACTGTGAAAATGTTTATTAGTGCAGAATAAATACACGGAAGAGTTTACTGAATAATAGTCTCGTGTTCACTGACTAATGTAGAGGCGTACCGTACCGATGTACACAGTTACTCAGTGTGCTTGCACACGTGAAATTACTGTCCCCCCCTCCCATAACTCACGTTTCATAGTAAACGGATTGAACCCTGGAGGGCCAGCCACAAGTTGCTAGACAACTTTCCGTTTATTTGGGGACTTTCTGGCTTTCAAGCAGCAACTTTTTGTCCGAACGAAGAGCAACCAACTTTTGCAGGTTTTTCTGCAACTTGAGCACATTCAGGTCTTGAGAGCAGTATTATTGTTCACTGCTGAAGATTTTTTGTAAATATTACATAATTTCAGTAACATTACATGTACATAAAATTGTTAAACCGAATGTAAAAACAAACATTCAGAAGAACGGGTCAGCAGTTTCAAACAGTCATACACGCACGAACAAAAGAAAAAGGGCAGGTATTGACTCCATGCAGCTTTGATATTTCTGACTTTTAATGCACTGAAAGCTGAAAGAGTGTTCAGTGTCATTAGACGCAATCCCATGCTTAATTATGTTCGCATCCATCACGTAATTAGCCGTACTCAATCACAGTATCTAATTTCAGTATAAGGTGTTTTTTTGGACTTACTGTTTTTAGATGACGGACTTGTTTATCCCAGAAGCTTATCGTTATAAGCTTCTGCTGATGAAGTACTTGTAATTTGATTGGCTGGCGTTAGGAAACTTAGAGCGCTTTCCATTTGTAAGGAAAAACAAACAGTGACAATTTTCCACCGAATGGAACAGTACATGCATGTTTCCACAGAAAAACAGTATATTTCATCAAGGAGCATGGCACTAGGAGTGAACATGCAAATGGTGCGGTAATATTCCGACAATTCCGGTAAAAACCGGCTAAAGAGAAATACCTATAAAGGTATTCCTTTTTTTCGAAACCCTTCCATTTGATTTCCCACCAGAACAACCGGTTTTTTCATACAAATGGAACGCTCCTGGAATTACAATCAAATTGTCGCGTTAAAATGTGCACGTGATGCAAACCTGTGTTCACTTTTGTTCAATTTTTCCCGCCAAAAATTCGCGCCCGTTCCCATTGACAGCGGCCTCCACGGTAACAGTATGCGCGGCCCGCTTCCCGGTAAATTACGAATTCAGTGTTTCGTTTGCAGAGAAGGATTTTCAGCAATGAGAACAAGCTGAAAAACAAGCGAAAATCACGCTTGATTTTTCGTTAACTCCTCTTTTTACCATCTAGAACTCATGCCGAAATACGGCACTAAAACTTATGGTCGAACTCGCGCCAGAGAGACGCAGATTTCCAAGGAATTTGACGAACTTCAAAAAAGCGAGAATTCGAAGACGGATGCTACTTCCGAAAACACAAGAAAGTTCTCAAGGAAGTCTCCGTGGGGAAGAACGAGTAGGTTAGTTGAAAGCAGTGTTAGCTTGGCAAAAGGAGCAGCTGTAGATGTATCAAAGACAAGCAAACGGAGGAAATTAGACACGATCGAGGAGAAAGACCCGTTTGCATTTGATGAAGATGATGTGACTAGTACTATTTTGAGTTCAAAGAGAAGTACATTTCGAAGTAACGCCACTAAACAATCGATTGCCAACCAGGCGATATCGGCAGAATTGACTGATAAAAGCACCGATGATGAAGCTTACAGTAGTTCTCAGGAATTAAGCGAAACTTCGTCACAGGGAAGTGCAAAGATTATCAATACTTATAAGAAGAAGCTAACTACGGTAAGATGAATTACTTTGTTAACTTGTATGTTATCTGCTTGCTTCTAGGAGCACTTTCTTTTTCAAAGGAAACGTGAATTGAAGAAAAAAAGCACCTCAAAGGTGTCACCTTACTGCTAAATAGCTCTTACACACATTAGGATTTCATCCACAGGCTGAAAGGTTAATTGTAGACACCTTGTAAAACATAAACCTCAGAGACAGTACCACCACAGGTATAGTGCTCAATAGGCTACCCTTGGATGATCATGCCTTATGGCAGGGTTTTTTCACAGAATGCCAAATGCTGAATGCAGAATCTGTACAATTTATAGTAGTTGAGTGTCCACCAGAACAATAACTACAGGCTAACCATCTGCACAATAAAGCTGCAAATAAGCCACAGGACACCAACTTGGTAGCTTAACCCAGTTTCTTTACAATGAAGCAACTGAGAATATTGCTAATCAATGCATAACCCTAAATTATGGTACATTGGAACCTCGGTTTAATGGAGTGCCAAGGGACTGGGGAAATTGGTTCGTTATATCGAGGGTTCATTATACCGAGGTTCTTTTCCACACATTACACTATTACTGGGCTGAAGAATATTGTTTGTTGTACCGAGGACTTTGTTGTATAGAGGTTCGTTAAATCGAGGTTCCACTATATAGAGTAGTGCTTGATCAGTGCTTAACCCTGAAAACTGTAGATGAGTGCTAAACCCAGATCCAGCGGAACCTTAATTTCTTGGAGTGTTATTATTGTTTGCTTCAAGTTTGAGCATTAATGAGGATGAGTTGAGACTTCCAAGTTACATTTGAAAAGTACTAACTTCAGTTTCATGTTAATTATTTTCATGTTACTTTGCAGTCCCCTTTTAAGAGTTTTTTGAAGAACAATGATAAGTCTTTATCACCAAAGAAAGATAACTCATCAAGAAGACTCTCAGCTTTGGTATGAGCTTTTTTTGTATTCTTTTAATTGTAATTTCGGTAGTAGACCAGTTCCTGAACCAATGCCTCTTTGTATTGGTATCTAGTCTGTTAAAGTACAGATTTACCGGTACATATTGCTGCAGTATTTTGTCTGGTTGACAGGGCTTGAAAATAACTTGTGGATTACTGGCCCATTGGCCACCTCAGTCAGATTTTAACTGGCAAAATTGTATGTTTTACTGGCCACTGTACACTGTAGGAGCAACTCAATCTTAATGACAAATGTTTCTATTAACTAGCTTGTAAACAGTATAACATCTAAACAGTTATGAGACTGACCAACATGACTTCAGGACCAACCCAGTCAACATGGTGGAGATATGATTCATGCTTGTGTTTAAATTAATATGTAGCACCATAACTTGGAAAATGTTTTTCGTTTTAAAAGTTCACTCAGTAAGGTACACAAATAATTAAGCAAAAATCAAGTAAGTTTTTTAAAAAATAATCTTCAGGCCAAAATGGCCAGATGGTTCCAAATTTCTTTTGGCCAAAGTGTTATTTCTACAGGCCAATGGCCAGCAGACCACCGTTTAGTGTCGAGTCCTGGTTGACCTGACCGTTTGCTGGCTCTACAAGAAGTAAAATAATTATCTTGACGTTGAAGGTAAAAGATCAAGTTGCACTCAGGTCATGGGTGGCTCACAAGACTGACACTTGAAATAACTACGGAGCATTAATTATTGCTGGTGCCCCCTGCAAGGTTACCCCTAGCAGGGTTTTTCTGTTGAGACTGGCACTAACAATGTTGTCCAATTTAGAGAGGTGTCCATCATAAGGAGAATTAGTTTACAGTGCATTGAATGAATTAGTTTAGCCAGGTGATTAGGACAATTGACTGGCACTTGGGTCTACTCCACATTGTCTCTCTCTCTCTTTCCAGGTATGCAAAACCCTGTGTTCAATTGAAAATTGCTACAGTATATTCATATTCATTTCTCCATCTACGGGATAAATACAAACTCACAATTGACCAGCTCC
This sequence comes from Siderastrea siderea, assembly GCA_964030785.1. NCBI lineage: Eukaryota > Metazoa > Cnidaria > Anthozoa > Scleractinia > Rhizangiidae > Siderastrea > Siderastrea siderea. Next base: position 19,754,920 of record OZ034974.1, on the reverse strand, counting down.
CAGTTAGCTTGATAGCTCAGTTGGTTAGAGTGCTGCATCGGTATCGCAGAGGTCATGGGTTCGATTCCCGTTCAAGCCTGAATTTTTTCAGGTTTCTTCTTTTCAACTGCTGAAGTTGAAACACCTTCACTACGATGATCTTCATATAATTCTAGTATTTTTATTAGGAGGCTGCTACTGGATGTTATCTGTTGTCAGTTTGAACTTAAGCCCGTATTAACCTACTTTATTTTGATTTTGTTTTTTAAACAAAAATTGAAAAAATTAACGCTGCTGCCTACTTTGATTAGAAGTATGCATCTCGTTCTTGAGACAGGTTGATGATGATCCTGTATTGTCTTGTTTTCAGCCAACAAGTGCAGATTTCAGTGAAGATTCACAGGATGAATCTTCCCCAGATGTTCCAAGTGTTGTCCGGTCATCATCTTGGCCACAGCGAAAGAAAGAACGTTCCCCCAGTGCAGTGAGAGTTAAAAGAACAGAGAAACCTGTAAGTTGAATTGAGAGGGTGGGGGAAGGGAAGAAGAGAATTGGAGGAAATGAGAGGAGAGGGTGAGGGAGAGGAGAAGAAAGGGGGGGGGGATAAAGGCAAGGAGATGAGTGTTTTTCAGGGATCACATACACTGTAGCTACATGTAAGATTATAGATTGTTGTGTGTTTTTTTTTTGGGAAGATGGGCCTTTTGAATAGGAGAGGGCAGAATGCTGGGGTCAGGGTGTTTTACATGGCTTCTGACTTTCTTTATGTCAGGTTGTTTGAGAGCACTTAAGAAGAGGAGACAAAAAGTGACTGAAATTAATGGCAGTTCAGAACAGGAAAAGTTAGGGAAAATACCAACTAAAGTCCATTTTGCTTTTGTAATTAAAAAAGTGCCTGTGTACATTTGAGATGTTCCAGCGTTAGTTTTTGTTCGTAGATCGTTTTATTATTATTTATTTAGAATGTATAATTCCTGTTGTTTCCTGCATTTTTGTTTTAGTTATTTACTGTTGTACAGAATGTCAAACAAGTTCATGAGTGCTTGGAGTCTGGGGAGGATCAGCAGGTCAGTGAACAATATTTGTTATACTCTTCAAACCCCTTTGTTAGTTAGAGCCGATTTGGACGGACAGTACAACTTTGTTGTATGTGACATGCTGACGAAAAGCCTACAACGCTAGTTGTTTCATGTAAATCAAAGCTACAACTTGCTGATGATCATATACAACAACAACAACAACAACTTACATGTAATTGACAACTCCCCATGAGGGGCTTTTCAGGGACAATAAAACAAATAATCCAAATTAACATAATAGCGTTTAGAGCCCCAACTAGCACGAGGCAGACCCGTTGGCTATTTTAAGTGTGGCCAAGGAGTTGAACTCAGCTGGTCTACAGCTCAGGGTGGAACTTGCACCCGGGACCTCTGGATTACAAGTCTGGTGCCCAGTAACCACTAGACCACGCTACCTCTGCCTAATGACACAAGCAGCACGTGCTACTTAACTCACGTGCAACAGTCTTAGCAGAAGTTACACCATCTCAATTGGCCCTTATAAAACAAATATTGTTGTGCCTCCAGTTCTTTGATGATGTGGAGTATCTTCTGGATGGTCTCAAAGAGAGCCGTTCAATATCGACCCGCTGTCTTAGTGCCCTGGATTTTGCATCTCATTGCTCTCAGACCTCATTTAGAGTGAGCCTAAGGGCCCATGGAATCTCACCAAAGATTTTTTCTGCTCTTCAAGATTCGCCTTCTGATAAGGTATGGTTTTACAGTGGCCCTAATGTTTTTTAAATGATTGAGTAAATGAACTTTTATGACTCTACTTACTAAAAGGAATCATAAATATTTCAAGGAAATAATTATTAACAATAAAATTATTATATTCTTCTAAAAAGGGGAATACACTGTAATTATTTTGTGGAGACTCGAAGTATTCATTTTTGACTAGATAAGTGATTCTTTGGATGATCTCTGTACTGCAATTTTGTAATTCTTGCCACATTTATTGTAAGTTGGAGCATATTGAAAATGTAAGGGTTGTAGGAGAATTCATAGGTTTAATTCTTACTCCAGCTACAGGTATAAAGCAATCCAGTCGAACCACTAAAAAGTGCCTTAAATGTCTTATTATAAAAGTTACTTGTTCTTAGTGGGTAAATTGTATGTAGGCTTATATGCTGTATTTACAGGACAATGTTTTGTTGTCTTTACTGGAACTTCTTTCACTGTTACTTTTTCAGTGCCTTGCCCTTTGTACATCAGCAATTACCTTGATGTTATCTCAAGACCGTCAAAATGCTGATTTAGACAGATCTGTTCTTGGTGAGAAGTTTTGATTATCAGCTGTGAAGAGCATTTTTTCATACATAATGTTTCACACATATCTCGGACTAAATTTGTTACCAAAATGAAAGGGATGGATAAGAAAATGTACAGTAACTCTGAGTTTTCACATGTAGATATGAACAGGCCTTAAGGGTTCAGTCTCATCCTCTTTTGAAGTCCATGGCAGAGCTACATGAAACCCAAGTATAAAGGTGGCTATCTGATAAATTTTTGGTGAGCATTTTATATATGAAAAGCAAGTCCAAGTTAATGTGGCTTGAGTTCAAATACTGGTAGACACCAGCGCAACACAACTGAGTTAGCCATCTTCTAATGAAACCTTAAAATAATTATTGTCGCTGGCAAGTGTTTAATATGATATCTACACTTTACAACAAACTACATCCATAGACCTCATGTGACTTTCTTTGGTTTACTGTTGAAGTAAATTGATTGACCATTTGCAGTAATTGACCCCTCACTTGAAATTTTGATGGTCATTTATAAGATGTCTGACTGTAATTTACTTTGATTTTGTTCATCAGAACTGATGATGAAGCTGCTAGCTGTTGACAGCAATAACCAGCAGTCCAAGTCTCTAAAGGACTACAACAAATATGTCAACAAAGTTAGGTTGGTATTAGCAGAGGTCTGCTATTTCAAAAACAAGAAAAGCCATAGGGGCATTAGACCCTACTGTCCTCCCCCTCCCAGCTCTCCCCCTCCCCAAAAGAATTTTAAAAAAGTATAAGGATCACTATAAACCACTTGAGGAGCTTACCTTCCTTGCACATGCATTTTATGTAAGACACTTACAGCTACCACAAAGCTATCAGTGGTAATTTAAGTCGATGTCGAATAAATATGTCGTGACAACAATGGATGTGATGTTATAGTAAAGCAGTTAGAGAAAATCGTCACAAATTGATATCTTGCAAGCATGTCAAAGATTTTGTCTTTAATTTGTTGGAACACACAATGTCCAATATATTTCAAGGTAAAGGTTGGGTAACATGAACTTTAGGGTTGGGTAACATGATTGTATTCTATGAAGTCTAGAAAGAAAACATTTTAATTTTAATTTACACTTACATGTATTTGACCTCAGTTTTTCTGAATAATGTCACAATATAATGCAATACAATACAACACAAGTGGTGAGTGTCTGTACTTCTATTGTTACCTCGTTGCTGCACACTAATCAGAAGAACCACATCATGAAGTAGCAAAATCTTTTTTGTGTGTCTGTGTACAAGGTTTCATTATGGTTTCATTTAGTTTCCAGCAGCTTAGGGCTGATGTCCTCCAGTTGTTTGAAATCCTCTTAACAATCAAAGACTTTATGCCAAGTTTGCTTTTAACTGTTGTAGAACATTACTAGAAAAACAGAATGGATCTGATGAATTGCTTGCAGCAGGAGATGATGATATAAATGTAAGTTTCATTTATTAATTAATTAATTCATTATTAACAGTCAAACATTAGTATGAACAATAATATAATCATTAATTTAATGTGTTGCTCCAGAGAATATTCATACCTCTCCCTCCCTCCCCCCACAGAAGAGTTTTTGGTCTGAGCCCTTCCACCCATCCTGAAATAGACCTTTGTCATGCAGTGGCCATGTTGAGCCCCTGGAGAATAAAAAGCTTTGTTTTTGCACAAGTTAACTCGTTCTCAAGTTTTTCACTGCGAGGCTACACATGCAAAATGTTTTGTTTTTATGCTAAATAGTAGCCATGTGACAAAGGTCTATTCCAGTTTAACTTCAGACTTTTGAACATTTTGGATTTGCAACCCCACCCCCACCCTCATGGAATTTCCATAGACCTCCCATGGATGTGGGGTGGCATGGATAATTTCTGTAACCACTCAATAATGATGACCAAGGTGTTATGCCGGGCATTCTTTTTCTTGTGTGGCAGCATTTATTACATTGCTGTAACACTTGATAGGCAAGTCATTGACACCAGTTAAAGTTGTAACAGGTTACAGGTTTTACTGAGAATGCTAAGCTAGTTTGAGAACCTCTGCTTTGTTTACAAACCCCAAATACATGTAATATTATTTTTTGCTGCAATTGAAGGGGTGCCTGGGATAAAGCACCAAGTGACTTCTGGTGAATTGCTAATTAAAACTTCTCCTTCCAATTTTCCTTGTGTATGTTTGTAAATCAAAGAGAGAATTTGACATTAGATCAGGAGTCACGTAGGGCCTTATTCCACACACCCCTTCAATTCATACCCCCAAAACCAGCAAATAAGCCAGCTTTTTGCTGGAAATTTTCACTTCAAATTGGTGGCACAGTTTATCTACAAGAACATCTTGAAGTGGTCGATCTATAGACTCTTCCAGGAAAGTCCAGTCCAGTCTACCTATATACCAGTAATCACTTGTCTGGCTACTAAACTTTTCTCCAAATCAAAACAGTTTGTTGCCTTGTTAACATATTTCCACATGACACATTCATGCATTTTCTCTGGACTGAGTGATTGTGCTCATACATTCAGCGATTATGGGTGTAAACAACATTCCTTCCCCTAGACTTCACTTAAGATTCTTTAATTTCTTAAATTTAAGTTTCTAAACTTATGTTGTGGTGGCATATCTGCATGTGTGGCTTGTAGATACATAATTAACATCAATGATGTAAGCTTTGCTATTTATTGCAGCCAGCATCCCTGGTGTGTGAGTCCATGTTGTCACTGACTTCACAGAGGACTGGGGAGTGGTTTAAGGAGGAGATTAGAATCCTGCAGGGGCTGGACCACATCATGGACATAGGTGACTTGTTGACACAGTAGAGTTTCAGCCAGTTAGAATCACTTGGTGATTTTGGATGCTTCATGAAGTTAATTGACAGCATTGTTAATGATTCTTGCTTTCAGCTCTGGAAGTGGGCAAACTGGGCAAGTGCTAGCACTGCCATGGAATTACCAACGAATGTAATTGCTGATACATTTTATAGAGCTGGTGTGAAAATGCTGGCAATGTTGATCGCTTGTTGCTTGAATCAGAATGCTTGGGAAAAGTTGGCATGGCAGTGGTGGGTGTGTCTGGAAATTTTTGCCTTTTGAGGGGACAAGCATTCAAAATTGCCAAGTGTGTTGACTTAAAAACCTTTATGAACTTTTAGCAATATAGTCCTCACCTTATTTTCTCTAAATAAATGTGTTTGAGGATATGGAAACCTCTAATTTGATTCTGAGGAAACCATTTAGCATTGTTTAAGAAAAGTCTCACGATTTTTTGTCAACTGAATTTGAAAAACTATGTAAAAGTGTTTTGTTGGGTTAGATTTTGCGACCGTCCCATTCTGAACACCGTGCTTGTCTGTCCTCTTGTTATTCAGGTATTCAAACTATTGACCAGCTTTTAACAAGACAAACTGAGGGTAGATTACATGAAGCTGCATCAACTGCAAAGCTGAAGAAGATGACTAGATGCATGAGACTTCTTGAAAATGTAAGTAGCTTTAGGTTACCCCGCCTTTTCGCAGGTGGCCTCCCGTGTCCTCCAGGAAACTGTAGCAAACTGTATATTGTTGGAAAGGTTAATAAAATAATGTAGATTTTGGAAAAAAATATGAATTGCCGTTTTTTAATTCCGCAAAAGAAAATTGCAAAAATGACTGCAAAAATGACCTTGTGCCATTCAATCAGATAAATGAATTACTGTAATAGGGTATCAAAATTTGGCAGATTTCTTTGAAATTTGGCCTGAACTTTCCTTAGATGTTGTGAAACCAAAGTGTGTCAGGGATTTTTGAATTTAGAATATTTCACCCGTGATGATCTGCAACGCAATATGCATCATGTATTCTTTGCTGCTCGAACTTGACAGATTAATTTAATAGAAAATAACCAGTCAGAATATCAAAAAATGCTCACACACTTTTAATGACTGATCCTTTGTGATTAACACTGTGCAGTTACATGCATTTTGCCAATGTGCTTGGATTTAATACCCTATTAATTCAATTGAATCACACATGGTCATTTTGCGGTTGTTTGCGATTTTCTTTTGCAGAATTAAAGAAACGGGCAATTCATATTTTTTCCAAAGTATACATTTATTAACCTTTGCAACGATATACATGTATAGTATGCTGTTATCCTTTAAAATGGCGCGCAGGCGAATTTTTTCTGGGAGGACACCCGTGAAGGTCCGGAGTAACCTTAACCCCCCCACCCCCCCCCCCCCCCCCCCACCCTCTCCTCCCAGTAACTCACACATACAAACATCTGTTGACTTGGACAGTTGTGTGTCTCTCCTGATGGTTTTTCATCAAGCCTTTTAAAATGATCCAGTGCTGGAAAAAAATATTGTACAACATTACCAAACATCATCTCACTGACATTTATAAATGCCAGACTAATTTTAAGCCCCAATATTGACAAGAATCCAATCTCTCATTACAGTGTCACTAACTATGGGTCATAACACCAAAGATAAAATGTGATCTTCATGTTAAACAAAATTCTCCCAACTAGTGACATCACATAAGAAGTACATGGAGAGCAGTATGTATGTTGATATTTGTTGAAATGTGCTTAGACACATCTGTTCCAAAAAGGTTACTCAAATTTGCCTTCCAGATTTGTTAACAGATCACTGGAAATCACATTTAACTTTGCTAATAAAAGCATTGAAGTAAGGTGTAACATTGTGTACTTCCAGGAAATATCATACCCCCTGTCATGGAAGGGATTTTCCTATGACCCCCACCCCTCTGGAAATTCCAATTTAGCTTCATACGTTGCTTTAAATGTTTGGGCCTTTGTGACCCCCCCACCCTCCCTGGAATTTCCAATGTTTATGGCATGTTTTTATCTCACTTACTCCATCCATGGAGAGTGAGATGAGTGAATTCAAATAGCTGACACACCTAATAAATGTTCTTGAAATAATTGTTCATCCCCTAGTACATTAAAGACAAATACTACTGTATTTTTAGCCCATCTGAACCATCACACTCATTAAGAGCTAGTGCTTTTGATGTTTACAATGAATTATGTTTCTATGTTTACAGGTTACAATTCAGAATTGTGCTAATCAAGAGTATATGATTTGTTATGAGAAGGGATCTTTTGTAACAGCTCTGGTTAGGTAATAAAGGCAAAGATTGTAAATTGAAGGGCTGAGGGTATAACCGTCTTATGTCATATTTTAAGCAGTTTTATTTTTTGCTCCAGACTGCTTCTATTTTTGCATGGAGCATTCAGTTCATTTATTCTGCCCAAAGTTTTTTCCTCTGATTAATATTTGCACCAAGTAGAATGGGCGTGAAGGGAGCAGTAGATGTCGACACATATGTCACACCTTGCAACAGTTCCCCGTGCGAAAGATATGTGCAAATCAGACGAAAAAACTTTGACAACTTCTTTGTGTAAACTGAAGATCCCATGCAACAACTGGTTAGAAGCAGTTTTGCACAAAAAACAAAAAAAACAAAAACAAAACAAAACCATCAGGCATAAGACGGCTATGCCCACGGCCTTTCAGTTGAAATTAATACTAATTTTTCTTTACAGATTGCGTTACACTTTTTAAAGTTTCAAGAAGTTTAGAAATACAGTATTCTTGTTCACTATGGTGATCTGTATTTTTTCTTGTCTTATCACCAACAGTTCTCAAAAATTTGCTATGAGAGTCTAATTTGATTGAAATGAATGTTTCCAGTATTTTTGAAAAATGACTCAGCTGCTGTTATATTTGTGGAAATAAAGACTTTTATAAACAGGAAACAAAAGTAAAATGCTGTTTTCCACCATGCCCATGCAATTTAAGAATACAAGAAATTGTTATTAATAGTACAATAATGGTAATACATTGTATATATTTTTTATTGTTGTAGGTTGTTACAGTTATGTCTTAATGCACTTAATAATGGCTTTTCAAGAAAGAAAGTTGCAGCCAAACCAGACAAAGCATTTGAAGATTGTTTCTTCAATATCCTGAAAGTATTCTTGAACCTCACCCACAACTTTGGTAAGTCCTTGCATGTGACTCAATGATTTTAAGCTACGTGTATTATAAGTTGAAATTAAGTTGATGTTTGAGCACTAAAATATCACAGTTTGTTAAGGAACAGAATTTAATAAAAGGTCTCAGTCAAAAAAGGTTACTAGATTATAAATGATTTTTTTAAACAATTTTTTCTTTCTTGTGTATGAGGTGAGGTGATTAGAAAATCTATTAATCCATTCTAATCCATTACATTACATTAATTTTTCTTTGAAATTATGAATATATGAAGTTCATATATTTGAACTGCGGAATGAAGAAATAAATGTAAAGAAGATCCTCTTCTTTACATTTATTTCTTCATTCCGCAGTTCAAATATATGAACTTCATATATTCATAATTTCATCTTCATCTTTCCTGGGTATATTACGAACCAATTTAATGACCAGCTCCCAGTTCGCTTGTTAGCTCAATTGGTTAGAGCGCTGCACCGGTATCGCAGAGGTCAGGGTTCGAATCCCAGCAAGCCTGATTTTTTCAGGCTTTCTTTCCGCAACTGCATAAGTTGCGTTAATAACTGCGAGGATCTTCTTTACATTTATTTAATTTTTCTTTGTCAGTGAAAAGTAAGGAAATAACTTTTTCTTAGATCCTGATAATGTCCAGAACTTTACACTGTATGTAGACTTTGGTAACTACATGTACACTAATAACTTTTCCTCTAGAGGCTGGCAGCTCTTGTATTGGTCAACAGGATGGCTTTCTTTCTTCACTTCTGTCAACTGTTTTGCAGGTTAGTAACATCCCTGGAAGGGAATTTCAAAGACTCTAGCGGAATTGAAATCCAGAATATGATGTTACATTCTGTCATTGGTCAATGTTTGTGATCATAATACTATTACAACAAGCTGTGATTTCCCATGGGTTATTTTCTCACGACCAGTGTTTGCATGACGTTGATTATGCAGTCCAGCTTGTATTTTAAAAATGATCGCCCTTAGGGAATGGCTGACATCTTTAATTCAGGGCTGTTGTTAATAAAATTTGACTTTCCCTGGCTCCTACAAGATTGCAATTGAGTGCCAGCTACTTTAATAGATGCATATACAAGGCATTCATCACTATAATAACAGCATTGGCTTAACACAGGGTGACCATGAAAAACAGTTATGTTCCACTAGCTTCAAAAGATACCAACAAATGACCAATTTGATGCAGAGAAAGAACTACATTAGAGGAATTGACCACAAAATTAAAGCACCTTACGCCTGTTTTTGTGATTTTTCTAAGTAAAGTAGTATTTATTGTACATTCTGGCCATTATAAAATTAACACTGGTGTAGACAATAAAAGCACACTTGTTGGGACTTTGTGAAAGGTGGCCCAATCCACTTAATAGTCAGGTTACTGCAAGTGGTTTTGACGTCAATTTTACTGCAGATAAGGGGAAAAAAGTTCGGGAGGGTGACCATTTAATACAGTTTCTTTCCCATTTGGTGGATAGATTCTGTTTGAATTAAGGTCAAAGTAATACGAGCGATACGAGCTCCTGGTGATCTACCAGGATGTTTTGTCACATGGTTTTCACCATCCTAAATCACGTGACAAAATGTCAAGATTCCATGACGGAGTCGAAAGCTTGTGGCTTACATAAATTTTGGGTCCTGTGAAAGAAACCTGATTTGTGTTATTTTTTTAATATTTAGCAAGCTGCAGCCTGATGTTGCACATATTACCACCCATGCACGCAGCAAATTTCCAGGCTGCAGAAAGTAAACTGTTGCTTCTAATCAACTTTTTGTAACATGTAAATTTGTCTGTGTTAACACAAGTTGCACAGAATTCCATTTCAAATTGAAACAGATTACTGGTTTTTTTTGTTCTTTTTATTTATAGTTGCCACAGTTTGTTACTGAGAACAAGAGGTTTGACCTACATGTCCTGGTAAGTTTTCATGTCTTACAAATATGAAAACGTTGTAAGACAATATGATTGCCTGTGAAATATCTCACATAATGTACTTATAACACGTTTCTCATCAACACTAGAGCAAAAGGAAAAAAATGTTTATTCTGCAATGTTCTGATGTGAAAAAATCATGCAGTTGTCCACTGAAGGCAGTTTTAATTATTAACCTTTCAAAACTAAGATTTGTGGTAAAACAACAACAACAACAACAACACCTTTTTAGCCCCCAAACTCATTATTGGTGGTTTTGCTGTCAGTTGGCAACACAATTGCTGAAAATACCAATTTCTACCTTTTTTTCAACTATTAAGTATGTAATTTAGGGTAAACTTTAATTTTGGAACATACCATGTGGATACATTCATAAGAAAACTTGGATTCCTTTTTTTCTGATCCAAAACTGATTTTTTTAGCCTACTTGTTTTCTTTCTCTTTCTTTTTTGTTGATTTGTCTAGTATTTTATTTTGTTTGATTCCTTAATCAGAGCTTGGAACTCTTGATTAACTTAGTGGAAGAGAGCAAGCAGAACGTTGCTTCCCTTGTACAGTTGCGCACCTCCCCCGGTCTTGAAAGTCAAGAGAGGGACAGTCAGGGGGGACAACTCAGCTCAATTGAGGCTCTGGTGCAGTTGTTCCTAATCAGGGAGGAAGCTGCAAGAAATACAGATGACATGACCTCGGGTCTATCCACTGAAGGTAATTAACAAATTAGTTTCTTCAATTTGTTACAAGGTAAATTGGCCACAATTAAGAGATTCAAAAGCCTGGTATGTTAGCCCTTTGTTAGAGCCACTTGGATTTGCTATGATGAAGGGTTAAGGCTTCAAATGGTAGCATTTTTGAATCTCTATACTTTGGGCAGTTTGTCTTATAACAACTCGCCTTCACCCTTAATTTAAGCCCTAACAGTGATGAAAATGGAATGGGGGGGGGGGGGGGGGTTCTCTTTACATTATTACTACTTGTTCAAACATTAAGTGACAAGAATAAAGGAAGTGATCACCAAGGATAAGATGTCTTGATATTTGGACAAATTCTCCTTACTAGTTCCATAAGAAATGTATGGAGAACAGTAAGGAGAATACAGTATGCATTTTTATATCAGGGCTTTAAGGGTTAAGTTGAGTGTTTCACTACCCCACACTTATGCAGTGATAATAAATTTTCTACAAAGTTATTTTTAAACATCTTGAGTCTAGATAAGGAAATCTTAATGCATTTGAATCTAGAGTTGTCGTTTAGATGATGTTGACAACATCTGAGCAACAACTTGATCTCAAGTGAGCGTCTCCATTAAGTGACCCCACTTCAATAAATTTGTATTTTGAATTCTCAGCAAAGTGCTGTATTTTGGGGAGCAGGGATGGCGCAGTGGTGAGAACGCTCGCCTTCCACCAGTGTGGTCTGGGTTCGACTCCTGGTCCCGGTGTCAGTTGAGGGTTGAGTTAGTTGTTGGTTCTCGTCCTTGTTCTGAGAGGTTTTTCTCTGGGTACTCCGGTTTTCCCCTCTCCTCGAAAACCAACACATCCAAATTCCAATTCAAACTTGGAGGTGTCCCCAAATTATAAGCATTATGTGCTAAATACCGTTGACACCTAAATAAAGTGATTTATTTTTATTTTTTATTATTTTGAGTCTCATAATTATAGCTACCAGTACCACTCCTATGAGCGCCTTCTTTTGCTGTTTTCAATTTGAAATTTAAACCGTTCTTTTTTAATTATGATAATAAATTACTTTATAAAAATAAAGGTTATTTTATTAATCACCCAGAGGAGAGTAGTCAAGAATCACTAAGACAAGCCAAGGATGGCGGGTGGATCTGTGGAGAAGACATTGATGTTTCAGTTGATGAAGGATACAAAAAAGTTACAGATGCTCAGGAAGAGGAGGTGCCACTGGATGTGCAAATTGGCAAAGGTGAGGTATTCCAACATTTGGAACACATTCTGCCTTTTTACTTAAGTACAGGAAATTTTTGCTGTATTATTCTCATGATGTGGAAAGGATGTCTCAGTGCAACACTTGAATTATTGTAAATTTCGAAAATTTGCCGAACAGAAACTTTCTTTTGATAAATTGATGATCAAATGAATATGATTGTCTGTCATATTTTTTCATTTAATATTACCAGTTATGCATTTCTCAAGTCACAAAAATTTCTTGTTATAAGATATTGTAGGCGCCAGTGTGTGTTTTATTAGTTTCTGTAATTTTGGAGAGTGTCACAAAAATTTCTTGTTATTAAGGTAATGTACGTACCGGTATAAGTGTTGATCATTCCACATTTCTGGGAAACCCCACCTACCCCTCCCCTAACCCAACAGTTTGCTCTGGGTTAGGGGAGGGGTAGGTAGGGGGTTTCCCAGAAACATGAAATGATCCGTTGGTTTTTAGTTTTTGTAGTTTTTGAGAGCTTGAAGGTTACCACAGTTTTCTAAATTCTAAGAATTAAAATTAACACTTTTCTCAACAGCATTACAAAAAGCTGGAAAACATATGGAAGACAGTGTTGTGGCTGCTTATCTTTCACTTCTTCTTGGTTGCATATTACAAGAAAATGAGGTTAGAACAAACAATAGTTGTAACAAAATAATGAATTAAAACGATATTATCCTTTTACTTGTCTAATAATTTGCTAGCCTTCACTACAGTTGAAGCTCTCGCAAGCGACCACCTCGGGAATTCAGGAAAGTGGTCGCGACTAGAGCTGGTCACTTACAAGAATGAGCTCTCGTAAGCGACCACATGATGAAACAATAGAGAGTGGTCGCTTATAAGAGCTTGAGCATAAAGCTTGGGATTTGTTAATGGTTACTAATAATTTAGTAGTAATAATATTGAATACCAATTGTTTATTGCCTATCACAGAAGAGGTCCACGTAGGTACAAGTCAAAGAACCATTAGCACTTGTGTTATGTATTACCGGTACTCTAAATTTGAACAAGAACCGAGTGCTTTTAATAAAGTATTTACTAAGTGGTCGCTTACGAGAACTTAAAAACAAAGGAAAAAGCACATTGGTAATTCACAAAAGTGGTCGCGGTCGCTTATGAGAGTTTTCATTACAGAGTTTAACTGACAATTCAAACGGGGCTTCACAATGCTGATCGTAACTAGAGCTGGCCGCTTACGAGAGTGGTTGCGAGGAGAGCTTTGACTGTAATGTAGTTTTCTGAATTTTACTACTCGCAATATTTATTATTGCAGTAATTGCTTGTTGCATATGAGCACTAATACCCTACGTAACTAAGACTTTACCCATACAAGCATGGGCTGAGGAAGATATTAATACTTGGGCTTAACTCATGCCTCATGATGTCAGTTGAAAAAAAGTCAACAACAAAATAATTATTATTAAGACAGATTCTGCACAACATTTGAGCAGTAAGTGCAAAAATTATTTTATTTACTAAAAAACTGCTCATAGCAAAGTAACATTTTGAATACTATTTGAAACATCTCACTTTAATTCACTTCTCCATGTGACCCCGCAATTAAATTCTCAAGCATTCTCGAGAAAATTCATGTCAAATCTCGTAAAAATATGCTAGAAATGGGTGCCATTTTGTTTTGAACTGACATGAAGCATATTTTTAATTAAAATATGGGTCAGCCAGCTGGGAGCAAAATTATCGATAACTTCTTCTTATCTGTATTCAAAATGTGACCATGCTATGAGTATTTTTTGGTAACTTTGTTTTGCACTTACTGCTCAAATGTTGAGCATAAATCATCTTAATAGTTACACTTCTCATTACCTGTTGACAAAAGAAGACAACTTATTTCCAAAATTTGGAAACAGGTAGTATTTATTTTGCTTTTACCGTCAGGGTACCATGCCTCACGATGGATACCAAGTCTGAACAGGGTGCTTGCCAACAGTCTATTCACCTATTGATGCTTTTCACCTTTTTATAGGCAAACCAAAGCTTTGTTCGTAGTCTTCTTCCTGATGGAGATTTCTCTCTACTTGTCAACGTTTTGAGAAAATTCCTTCGTTTTATAAAACTCACGGTGAGTGCTATTTTCCAGATGGTGTTGTTTTCTTTTCATAGTTGTTTGTAATTTTTCCACAACACATGAAGGTTGATTACTTACAAGTCTTTGTATTGGTTTTGCTTTTGTCAGTGGATTATTGGTATTCTACTCCAGAGTTTTGGGATTAACTTCAATATTTATTTATAATTTCCTTTGATGGGGTGCTAGTTCACAGGGTATTAAAGTGATTTTTTTTATCAACGATTCACCAACAATTTTTGTGAATTCAAAGAATTTTCTATTAAGATTTTCTGATAAGTGACTTTGGTTCTCTATTCTCACATCATACTTTCGTGATTTCACAAACAAAAATGACTAAAACTTTTATATGTGCAGTAAAGTTGCCTTTGTTAAAGCAACTGAGACATTCCAGTGTTAAAGTTAATGATGGTGATGATGGAAATGATGTATCAAACTGGTATACTACTAATCTACTTCAAGGTAACTTCTCCAAGTACCAGGCAATATCTTTGGGATGAAAATCTACGAATAGAGAGGTTAATGTCGTAATAATGGATACAGAAGTTACAAATTATCCGGAATTAAAACTCTTAGGGTCTCTATCGACAGTCAAATGAATTTCAAAGGCCATGTCAGCGACGACTGCAAGAGGGCTTAAAAAAAAGTAGGAGTACTGCTACGCCTACGTAATACGATACCAATTCATGCTAAACTTCAAATCTATAAATCTGCCATCCTACCATTGCTAATGTACTGTCACATGGTTTGGCATTTCTGTTGCTCATCAGACAAGAAAATTAGAGCGTGTACAGGAAAAGGCCCTTCGAGCCATTTATTGCAATAGAAATGATACCTACGAGGATCTCTTAAAGATGGCTAAGTTACCAACCTTGTACAATCGCTGATTACAAGACAGCAATACTGATGTACAAAGTAAAACACAATCAGTATTGTAAATACATAAGTGACCTGTTCAAAAAGAATTCTTGGAACTATTCCCTTAGGAACTCAGACTTTTCCATACCAAGAGTTAGCACTGTAACATTTGGCAAACATGACGTCAGCTATTTAGGGCCAGTGCTGTGGTCCAAACTGAGCTCGGAGGTGAAACAATCAGAGACCATAAAGATCTTTAAAAATCAAGTGAGAAGTATGAAACTGGACGAACTAATAATGAAACAGTGCCATTGCTCACTATGTGATAGTTAGTTAGTTTAAGTTAGTTCTGAGTTAGTTAGTATTTTTATTACGATTACTTGAATTATATAGAAAATTATTATATATATATATACATATATATATATATATATATATATATATATATATATATATATATATATATATATATAAATTCAATTCAATCTGCTAATGTGTAGAATGGTTTTCAGAGAGCGCTCAACTTTTCAGGAGCAGTAAATATTATAACGAAAATTATTCCAGGCTTCAGATGTATTTAAAGCGATGAAATACATCAGATTTAAAGCGATGAAATACATCTGAAGCCTGGAATAATTTTCGTTATAATATATATATATAATATTATATATATACATATATATATATATATATATATATATATATTGTTTAGACAAGTGCATTTTTTTTAACGGTTTGTAATATAATTATTATTTAGTGTGTCCCCAGTCAGCACCCTGTCTTTACAGGGTGCTAGATCAATTTGACACATAAATAAAGTTATTATTATTATTATTATTATTATTCAGTATTTCTTGTTTGTTTTCAGAGTGGCACAAGTGGACATGCCATCGAGAAAATTGTTAAAGTATTGGAAAACTGCCAGGAAACATAGCCAAGTTGCTGTATATGGAGAATTAGATAACTGAACTGTACATTACGTCACTGTTAGTAATAATTTATTTTAGGATACAGACAAGACAGTGCTACTTTATATGTAGTGTTGTATATATTTCATACATGCATTTTGTTTTACTTGCTATGGAACATTTTCAAACAAATAAAGACCGTTATACTGTAGGTATATACTTTTATTTAGATGGGATGTATTGATTTACAGATTCAGACACCTGAAATTGTTTTCTAAAAAAATGAATTCTCCTGGGTGTTGATCAGGATTTAAAAATTCGGTGAAAAAGTTACAACTTTAAAACTACTGACCCTCCACTCCAAGTAAAAGCCTTAAAACTGCAGAGGTGTGGATAGTCAAGGAAAGTTGTAACTAATTATGCTATTGACAGTTTTGGTATTTCAATAGACTGCGAGCAGTCATCCTATTTTTCTCAGATCCTGCGTGAGTGGAAATAAATAAATTATGCAAAATAATGGTAAAAATGAGGAGGGATCGTGCTACTTGCGGCTTTGCCGCTCACACGCTGCAATCTTGCCAGCTTCTCGCAAATATTAGAAGGACGAGACTGCTCGCAGTCTAGTATTTTGAGGGGCCAGTTTTCTAGCTTTGCTTTGATGGGGAAAGTATTTCTTTTGAAAGTAAGGGAGGGGAGGGGTTTAATGTCATCATTATTTTAGGCCTTGTTGTAAGTCATTAACACAATGGACTAAAGAGGGGCACATCACAAGAGTTCAATACTTTTAACTCCTGATTAAACTTGAATATTTTTACTAGCTTAAAATATTTTTTCTCATTTTTCAAACACTATTGGGTTAGACTGGGGACATGCAGAATAATAGTATATCTTGAGGGGCGGGGGGCGGGGGGCGGGGGGCGGGGGGCGGGGGGCATATTTCTCAGATGGGTAGTTCAAAGTTCTCATTAGTTTCCTTTTTTCCCTTCAGTACCCCAAGGCATACCACGTCTTTGTACAGTTATACCCCATAACATACTTAGTTTGTCATGATTTAATTTCATTTGTATTATTTGGGACATTTATTTACTTGCAATGCAAGTTATCAATCTACTGAGAGTTATTTTTCTTAAAAGTTTTCTCTGTGGTGGATTTCAAACACTTTTTCTCTTTTCGTATTTTATCAGTGGAGCACAAAAGCTATGTCCTATCAATTTAAAAATCAACTATTTCAGTCAACTAAAAACTTGCTAAGTGTAATGCAATCTTTGTACTATTACAAACTAAACAGAAAGCACTTTCTTTTACTAGAAGTTAATAGATTGAAGCACAATAAAGACCCACGTCTATTTCAGTGTCTGCATTCTGGTATTAGGGACACGGTTTCATTCTGAAAATGCCTAACCCAAAGGTAATGCTAATTTTGGGACATCTAATCAATCCTGGAAGTTATTTCAACACTAAACTATCTCCTCTTCCCCAATTATTGTAGTGGCCCTCTGAAAGTAACAGACCTTTGACAAAAACCTGGTTTGAATGAAAATTCTGTAAAAACTCCAAAGTAGCAAAAACATATTTCCACAGGTTTTAAAATTGATGCACTGTTCAGGATGGATATTATTTTGTTGCAATGGATATCTTGGTGATTATACTTTCTCAAACTCATTAATAATTCATAAAGAGAAAACAAAGGAAATCACTACCGTGACGGTGGTTTGAATACCGGATCTTAATTAGCATAAAGTTTGCGAACTTCTGCTTTGAATTTCTCCAAGAATTATGAATGGCTTGAGAAGCCATATCAAAAATGCGAAAGAGTGTTTCATCAGGTATCCAAACACCTCGAAGTCGGTTAAAAAAACTCGGCTGCACCTCGTTTTTTCAATTAACCCACTTAGACTCAGTGTTTGGATATCCTGAGGAAACACTCTTTCTCGTATTTGATATAAATTATTACATCTCACAATGAAAATGAGAATCGAAGAGTCAGAACTTCTTTTGGGATTAAACAACATTGAAAAATTTTGCAACTGTATAAAAATTACCAAATTCAATACATGCAAGTTTCTTGTCTTCAACTACATGCCCTCATATCCAAAAGTAGCCACCACCCAAATGTCATGGACGCTTGGGCCTGCCAATTTCAATACCAATGCCCCCATTACCTTTGGAATTCTATGGCATCACCACATGAAGTTTTGAATTATCTTCAGAGAAGCTGAGGAGAAGCACCCATACCATTTTAATGTCTTCACACTCCTGTGCCTGGTCTCTTCTAGAGAAGAGAGGCAGTTTTTAGTCCAGAGTGGACCATTGTCATGTTATTTAGGAATCTCTCCAAAGAGCTCCATCATATTAAATTGTTTACATGATTGTCACATTTTGCAAGCATGATCATATAGAACCAAACTAGACAATTTCAACACGGCAAACGCAGCCATTGTAACTGGATGTATTGTTCATGTGAAAACAAGTACAGTAGCTTGATCACTCTGTTACCTAGGCTCCAGCCATTAAAATTCAATACTTTAAGCACAATGAACCTAAATCCTGCTGTATTCTCTTCAACCGAACCAGTTTTAGCCTATATAACATTACTACTACTTGTACTGTATTGTGTCAATGTTTTTCATAATTATTAATTTTGTACTTCTATCTATGGATTATTTGTCCCTGGATTTCTTTGCTACATTTTCCAAGCAGTGAACAAATAGAACTTGAGACGGCAGAACATGAGTTATCAGACTGTCATGTTCCTAGTTCATGTTGTAGATAAGATACAAATATGCAGCAAACAAGTTCTGCATGTTATGTCTTTGATGCATAACCAGTCTCCAATCACCTTTAGCAGTGGCTTCTTTCGTACATGCACATGGTCTATCAAGTTGTCGTCATCACCAGCAACCTCACTGTTATCACGTCATCATCACCATCTGACATCATTGTCAATGTCACCACAATCATCACCGTCACCATGTCTACCCCTGATGTTTGTCCTCAATTGTTAAAGGGAACCTCCACTGTTACAACAAATGGACATTATATTATTGGAAATAGTCTAAATTTCAATTCTTTAAGTTGACAACTGCAAAGAAGTTTTAGTGTACCAATAACTAGTTAGATATGAATATCACCTATTTTTGCTTTTGAATTTCCCGTGCCCTGCCAGTTTGAATTTTTATGACGTCAACTGGTTGCCGCTATTGCTATCTTTCTTTTGTATGCAACAATAGGACTAGTGGCAACTACTTGACATCATAAAAATTCAAAATTTAACTGTTTAGCCCACTAAAACATTCTTTCCACTTGTTGACTTAAGAATTGAAATTCAAGCTTTAAGTCCAAACAATTAAAGGTGGCTTGAAAGGGTTTTTAAATGTTATAAACCTTTTGAAACGAGGAAAGATTACAAAGAAGTATTTCTGAGCATGTCGGCAATCTATGAATATCTTGACAACTCTTTTGTTGGGCAATACTTTAAGGCTGGTTGTGACGTCATAGTCGTTACCATGACAACCTCAACATTACGCCGACAAAAAGACCCCCAAATTTCAGTTTTTGCCAGTTATCCAATTATCCAGTGACCTACCCTTTTGATTGCATTTTCACAAAACTCCCTAAATTCTTTAACTTCTCTGGCGGTATGGCAAAAAGTTATTCAGTAGACCTTAAGTTATATCGAAAAAGCCATTTTTTGAATTACAAAAAACTCCACTGAATAACTTCCAAAAGCTCCCGTTTGAATTGGCACACTTAGTGTTACATGCATGCAAAAAATCAGGATGGGGCACCCAGCAAAATTTCGAGATAAAAACAAATGTTTCGTGCAAGTTTTATTTCCAGTTTGTGCAATTTTACGTGGTATTTAACTTCTGGTAGTTTGTGTGCGCCACTTGTTAATAGAAATTTGGATTCACTCAGCTGATGCATGCATTCTAGCTATGTCATGTGTAGGCTATATGTGCACGTGACTAAAAACCCTTTTGAGCCTCCTTAACATCAATTTGTTCTAACAGCGGAGTTTCCCTTTAGCCTCAAGTTGATTTGAGCCAGAGCTAATACATTTCTTTTCTATGCAACCGGCAAAAGGTTACCATCGCCTTTTGTGATAAAACAGTTGAAGACCTTTGATTTGACGTGATGTACAGAGCCAGCAATGTGTTTTTGTCCTTTCTGTCAAGCTGTACAACGAATGCAGTTATAACATTTGAGTCACTCGGATGGCCCAGCACTAGGAGGTTGAATGTTAAATAGTTACTATTTCGTTGAGCAAATTTACGGAAGTAGTTTCTCTCACTACAATTTTCATTGTTTCTACAGTAACTAGCCAGTAATGAATCTATAATGAAAGACAGACTTTTCCACTAACGTCTAGGAAGTGATTGGCTATTCTTTACCTTGTAATCCCCTGATCACCAAAAGGGCAAACAATATATTATCTTGACATTCAAGTACTTTGTCTCCACCAGTATTCTATCAAATGGTTACAAAAAACTAAACAGAATTTCCACTTTGATTGGCAATGAATTGAACTTGTTTATCTCTGCCGACTTTGTTGCATGATAAACCACAACACACCAACCAGCAAAACACCTTGAAATCCGAACAGCACCAGCGCAAGTATCAACGCCACAGAGACGATCGGTTCAACGACGTTTTGTCCCAGATTCCACCGAGGAAACCCAGCTCTTATTAAGCGATTATTGAGTTGATCAAATATGGAGCCTCCTTGCTGTACTGGCGGATTTTGCATGTGTGATCCGTAAGACCATTGTTGTTGCGATTGCTCTTGCTGTCGTTCCTGTCTCCTTCCACGATTTCTAAACTCTTGAGCCCGAGGATCGTTGTCTTGTACGATTTCTCCGTTTATTATCATCACCATTGTAATCTTTTTTGAACAATTACAAGGAAGCAAGGTCAATCGAAAAACTTTCAATATGGCGACAAAACTGAGATAGACTGAAACGAGTATGTCAAAATGGGCATCATATACGAACTCACGAAATGACCTGGATTAGATTGAGAATCTGACCGGGGGAGCGGGTGGGGGCGGGAAACGGGGAAAGTGGGAGGGCTGGGGCCCGCAAAGTAAAACAATGTTAAACGACTGAATTAACTATAAAAAGGTTAGTTTTAAATAGAAAATAGTTATTTCACTATTCTACATTCCATGCATGGTTAATTCCACTGTGACTGACCTGGCAGAAAAAAACAAAAACGGACAGCCAGCCAGATCCAGCCAGCTACTTCGCCAGTTTACTATTTTCTCAGTACTACAGTCAGGCAGGATTGAATAAAGTTTCTTCCAGCCAGCTGGATCAAAATTTTGTTTCTGACAGCCAGACTGGTTGAAATAATTTGTTGTTTCCCCCAACCAGCTGAAAGGTGCATAAAGGACAGCTCTTCCTTAGGACATCTGTTTTGTGCCCCTGACAGATCTGTATTTTCATGCAAAAATTGACTGTTGCAATGAAGCGTGGGATTAAAACGGGGGCTACTCAATAAAGTTTTGTATGGGGAGGCTCAAAGGTTCAAACCCTTACCCTTTAATATACTAATTTTTACCAAAATGGTACACCTTCCATATACCTAGAGCAAAACTGCACCCCTTTCTTATACCTCAAGGATAAGCCAAAACAATAGAATTTCCTTTAAATGCCCACGTTTTTCCCGGGTTTTCTGTGGCTCTGATTCAGTTGTGTAGTCATTTCTGCCAAAATGTGGCACCCTTTGATACTCTTTGCTTTTGAGCCACTATTTCTTCCACGTTGCAGCTGATTTTGCAAACCTTTCGTATGCTAAAATGGCAAATTCCCCCACCCTTTTATATACTGTGAGCTTAAAAAAGGTGCCCCTTTCGGGCGGAGCCTCTCCATATAGCCCACTACAGGGAGTACCCCCCCCCCCCCTCTGGGAGGTGTCACCAAATTTTAGTTACTTTTGGAGAGCTCACTGCTTTCAGAGAATCCTATAGCAGTTTAGAACTTTTATGTCCCCAAACATTCCTTTTTATACACAGGCCTGCACAATGTTCCTCTGTTCAGCATTATAATCCACTCTTAAATCTTAGGAGTTAACAGAAACTTACCTGACTAAAGTTAACTTAAAGCTTAGAAGTTTGTCCTCAGGGAGAGGGCTCCCACGTAAGAGTGATAGACTAGGGGTGCTTGTCATGAAAGTGGTGGCTTGGTACTGTTTAGAGTAGTAAAAGCTTAGGTAGGAAAAGCTTAAGTGACCACTCTAGAGTAATCTGCTAGAGTAATCTTGGTACCTTCAAGGCAAGAAGGAGAGAAAAAACCGAGTGGAAACATAACTTCTAATACGTCAGAACTGGTACCTTTATAAATTATAGGGGACAAATTGAATTTAACTTCAGTGAAGCCCAAAAAATGAGATTCTGGTACCTTTTATGATGAGAGGTTCCTCCCCTCCCCCTGAAAGCTTGTCAAGTAATCTTTCACCAATTTGGATGCACCTGACCTATACATACATAGTGTATCTTACCAAACTGAATATCTGAAATATAGTTCTTTTAATGCAATAATAAAAATTCTTAAAAATCAATTGAAACTTAATATATTTTTATACTTTCAGCTTGTTTAATATAATTCATAAAACAGTAGTTAATTTTACTCTAGTGGAGAAATCTTAGCTACTTAATAATTATTTCTTTTCTTAAAATTCCAATACGTTAAAAAATGATTAATGAGTTATATTTGCTGGTGCAAAGGCAGATTCACATGCACACGCTACATTCTATAGTCTTCACAATCACATATTGATCACCTTTCAAATTACATACCAGCAAGAAACAATCACAATTTTAGCAAAAAAAATTCAATGGGTGCCAAAAGTGGCAAAAGCCATGATTGGCTCGGCCAGAAATCATTTTTTTCTAATCAAATTTTCATGAGTATTATGAATTTTTTTTTACGGAATTTGAAAAAGGTGAACCAACAGGCAAATACTGGTAGCTGAAAAACTGCTCCAAAACAGGCCTGTCTATGCATAACTTGACCATCTGAAAAGTCATAGCATACTTTAACAGTAACGTTCATCTAGTGAAAACAATTAATGAAAAAGATGCACTTTTCTGAACAGAAAAATGAAGGGTAACAACTCAACTGAAAATAAGATGAAATGTTAATAAAACATTTGCTGGTGGAAAAAAGGTGTTGGTGTGACAAATTTCTTACACGAGTAAAGGAGACTGGGTCATCGATGAATTAATTGCGGTGATCCTGTGTCATTCAAACTGGCCAAAGAATGGAATGATTTGATACAATAATTAAAAAAAATAAATAAGTTTTACCAGCAGAAAAATGTCTGTAAAGGCCATGAGAAAGGCCAGAAAATTATTAAAATTCTTTGTGGTAGTGGTTTTAAACCAAAGACTCTCAATTAACAGTCTGTTGTTGGTGACATTGGAGGAGGTATGACCACCAGGGTATCATCAGTTGTTGGTCCCATGACTGTAGCGAGTAAATTGATCAGTTACGTGGTAATCTCAGAGTAGGGATCTGGTTTAATTGTAAATAATACAGTTTACTTAGCTAAATGTTATTCACCCACTTCCCAACCCCACTGCGTTGATAACAGCTCATTGTATTGGGCTTCTTGTTTGTTTTTTTTTTCTCTTACAATTTTTGCAAGAATAAAAAGTCTGTGTTACAGGCAAGGCTTTGTGACAAACTCTTGCATTTCTTTCATGAAACCTTTCTTTGTTTTTCATCTCTAAAACTAGATTTAAAAACATGGACGAAGCATACTTTCAAAATTAAAGCTCATCATTTTTTATAAATCTGTTTCCCTCAGAGTGCTTCCCAAAATAGATATATCTGCAGCGTCCAAATGTTCCTTTGTGGTCCCCTGGGGCTACAGATTCACTTGGTAGAGGGGTGTATGCTGAAATTTCCTCTGTGCTCTCTTGCATTTGAGAAGTCTGTTGAAAAAAAGTGTAAACCTTATTCATTTGTACAAATCAGAAAACAAGTGTAAACTCTATTGCAAAAATTGGGAAAAAAATTCAAATACGGTGAACCCCTTATATACCATCAGTAGGCCATAAAAACGTGGTCATATTTTACGGCGCTGTTGCCCCAATGGGAGTTTTGAGATACTTAAATAACTGAATTTGTCCATGTTCAGGAAAAGAACAAGGAAGTGATTGTACTAAGGGGTCCACTTTAATACATACTTTGAAGTTTTTTCTTGACAGAAAATGGATTATGAGGGCTCAATGGACAGCCTTTTCCAATGAAGGGGGAAATAATGCATTTCATACTATTGTCCACCAATAAGAAGTAGTCAGATTTCCTATGGCACTGCTTTTCATCCTGTAGAAGGTGGTTCTAACTTTCAAGTCTGCGGACAAAAAACCTAAAGTCAGAAGCATGTGTCTGTGGAGCTACTTATTTTACTGTTACATTGTAAGTACAATGGGATTCTAACTTTTGAGACTGTGGACAAAATCTCTAAACCACTATTTTCCTGTGGTGCTGTTCATTATGCTGTAGGGGTGGTTCTAACTACTGAGTCCATGGATGAAACCCAAGGTCAACCCTTTCACTCCTAAAGTGGCCAAAACAAAAAATTCACCCAAAATTCCAAATTTTGTTTCATAAAATCCTAAGAAATAAATAGTCCTATGCAAAAGTACTGCCAAAGAGGTTTCATTTGAATGGTAACACGATAGGATTTTGTCAACAGATGAAAAAGTTAGGGCAACAAATTATCTCACCATAACTTGGTCCAGGGGTGAAAGGGTTAAACATGAACATTCAAATTAATACTACTGAGAAATTGGCACTTACTATTTCTTCAGCTGAAGGAGCCACAATCTTCATATGAGCACCTACTCTTTGGGCTTCATCCTTCTCCTTCTTTTTGACTGGTCTTGAGTCAAGAAATGTTAGGTTTGGAAGACGGTAAAGCACATAATATCTGTTTAAACCACAAGTCAGAAATAACAAAACTGTGTAAATGATCATGAGGAATCTCCTGAATTTGACTGCATATCTTATGGCTACTAATCGAAGAACAAGCACTTGTTTAAAAAAATGAAATTATCTTTGGTAAAAATGTCCTTTAATCAACTCGATATACTTCACAGGCATTTCTGGAATCTTGTAAAGGGCAAATCAGAAAGGCATGAGCACTCGAATTATTAGAGGAATGTCACTATGTTGGACACTAGGACAATCAAATGAAAAATGCTGGAAGAGGATATGCATGTATGTTTTTTTTTTCGTTACGTCCTGCTATTATCTTATATGCGTATATAATGTGTACGTTTTCTGTTACTATTATTAACAATAAAAAATATATTAATTTTATATCATGCACCTGTATACTGTACTAAGACAACAAAATTGTAGATGTATGGTAAGTTAAAAAAATATATTTCACTGTAAGTAGTACAAATATGGTATTATAAGAAGTATAAAGTATCGTATTGTAAGTACCGTAGGTATTGTATTGTAAGTAGTGTATTAGGTGTTGTAAATAGTATACAGTGTCGACTTTGTAAGAAGCGTAAGTACTGTATTGTATTGTGAGCAGCTTATAATTAAGTATTTGTACAATAAGTAGTGAGCAGTGGACGTATTGTTTTTTTTCGTATTTTTGTAAGTGATGTCTTTTCGTGTTGTGCAATAAAAAAAAAGGAGAAAAAAAGCACTGCATTGGTAAGGCAAAGATAAAGTCGCACACGACCCAAGAAGACCCACATGGCTGGAGCTTATCCCAGTTTCTGTAGCATGAAGAAACTGAGAGTATTGCTACTCCCCCCTGGATGGGATGCTAGTCCATTGGAGGGTTACCCCCAGCAGTAGACACCAGTGCCCATTTATACACCTGGGTGGTGAGAGACAATGAGGGGTAAAGTTTCTTGTCTAAGGAAACAACACAATGGCAGGGACTGGGTGTCAAACCACCAACCCTCAGATCTGAAGTCCAGTGCACTAACCACTACATCACCACACCCTCACGTAAGCATTGTGTTGCCAGGGCAAAAACATAAAGATGTGAAATGAACAGACAACAAGCTGTATATTATATTGTCTTGGTTAATACTGTTGTGTTGGTCTCTTCTCCCAATAATTATTGTTTCAGCAAGTTAAAATGCCAAAATCAGATCAAAGCATTTACATCATTTAATTATTTTTCAGATTTACAAAAAAGGCCATCATACCATTCATTTCACATTTTAACCACAGTTCCTAGGTTTTATGTAGTACACATTTTTTTTTATGTGTTCACTACGTCATCCATTTCCCATGTGGGAAATCAAAGCCCTGACAAGTTACCTGCTCACAACACGTCAAGGCTTCATGGGTTAGTTGGTAGTTAGAAGAGAAATGCATCACTGTGGCAGAGGTCACAGGTTTAATTCCTGTTGAGGTCTTGATTTCTTTTTTTTCAGGTTTATAAAGCATTATTCCTTTTAAAATTTGCATACGTACTGTGAATATCATCCCATTCATTTCATATTTAAAGTGCAGTTCATATTAAATATTATTTTTATTATCTCTTTCATCTAGATTCATTGTGTCACTAATAGCACATACTAATAAAAAGTTTGAAGCTGTCAGCTACATATTAAATAATATAAATACTTCATTTATGAAGTACACACAAAGAAGGTGTTATTTTACAATATGAATAAGAAAGAATGGGATACCTGTAACGTTGATAATCTTCCTCATCCCTGTGTGAACTTGACAGCTCATTTGGACAGGCCTGGTTGCTTAACAAACTGAGATATTTTAGAGCAGGCAGGTTGTGTGCAATCTTATCCAGTAACACATCTAGATTAACTATGTACTCAAATTAAGGACAACATTGAGCAATTTGAAAACAAAAGAACTTAGATCATGGCACTTAGTTGGCAATTGAAGGCTTTTACATATATGAATACCAGCAAGGTTCAGTGGAAGGTACTAGCCAAACCGTGTCACCTGGAAATACTACGGAGCTTCCACCTGTTGACCATGACTTCTAAAACTCAAAAGCCAAAGAAGATGAAACATTTGATGTTTTCAGAAGAACTTTTGCATCTTCAGTGTATTTTGTTTCATTAATTGGAAGTAATTTGATGTCTTTTATCAAGAATTTGCCCAACTTTTAAATAATGTTAAATGACTCAGGGTTGACGATAAAGAGTAAATTAAAGGAAAATTAATGTAAATAAAATACCTATCTCGAGAGGAAATTGTTTTTGAAATTAGCTGATCATGAAATCCCGATTGGAACAAACAGAGTAGCTGCAGTAAAACAAATTTTTCTCTCAGCCCTTGTCACTAACAAAATTAATATTAAAAGGATATTTTGTTCTTGTTTAATGTCAGTGTGTGTAAATATGTCAGTTCAGGAATCTCCACATCATCTCCCAGCTGATTGTTGTCAAGAATCAGTTCTTCGAGTTTCTCAAAACTGTTGAGGCCTTTAAGCGTTCTAAGAAAGCAACAAAAATATTAGTGGACTTACTCACTGCATGGGAGGGCTGAACGGGAAAATAATTGGTACAAGGGGACTGATCGCAGTAAGGTCTGTGCATCATAAACAAGAACAACGGAACAAATTATTTTCTCCATCTGGCCTGACCTAACTCAATACATGTCCTTATTGATATAGAAAGCCCATGAATATGAGAGACAGTGAATTGTGCTCTGATTAATTTGATGGAGTATTAAATATGAGTCTGTAATGAGGTTCATATAGTCACCTTAGCTGATTGTAACTCAGGTCCAAAATCTTGACCACCTTGCCATATTTGCTTCCAATAATTCCTGGTATACTTTCAGCCTCTTGACCAACATATGACAACTAAAGCAAACAACATGCAGTGAGTGAAAATACTGCACCACACAATTTTTTACCCACAAAAGCATGTACAGTGGAGATTCACCCTAATTATCAAATAAATAATATGATTAAACAAATAAATAAAACATTAATATGTCTACAACCATAACATTTAGATTAACATGTTTTCAAATACAAAAGAATATAACAGAATAAAATAGAATATTACAATAAAATGTTAAAAATAGTAATTAAGGAGAGTCAAGGACACCTTTCTTTCTCAGTTATTTCAAGATCCAGAGCATCGTTCTGAGTGAAATCCAGAATACCCTTTAGTAGGACAAAGCTGAACAATCTAGAGACATAACATGTACCTTCTCACAAATTACATCACAGGGAGAAGTACAGCAGCCATCAAATGTTGCCTTTCTCATTTGTACAAGTTTCAGGATCGAGGCACTAGCTAGCCCCTCAAATCAGGTTGCTGTGAACTGTTATTTCTCTCTGGTACAGTCATTAGCACAATGCTTTTCCATATTGTAGGTAATAGTGCTTGTATTATTAATTTTTGTAATGGTTGACACATGGTATCAAACCCACTGGCTTGTTAAATATAAAAACAATAATAATATTATTTTATGAACTTGGACGCCAATAAATAAGCTTACTGCCAGTAGGTTTTTGAAAAATCCTCAAAGTTAAGTGAATATCCTTAAGTTAGTCTTAAATACTTTCTATGAGAAACTTTATACAATAACTTTTTTAAAAAAATGGTGAAACCTAAGAAGAAACAAGCACTTTTTAACCTACTTTAGCAAAAGATTCACAGATAAGAAACTTAACTTTAAGTCTAAATTTGGTAAAGTCGCGCCGAAATCTAGCTACGAAAGTTTCTCTCATATTTAAGGGTTAAAATAACGTAAAAGAAAAGACCTCTCCGCCGCAAAACAAACGCTAATGCACGTTTCACAGCTATATAGCTAGAAATCATATGACTAAATTCCTGATGCAACTTTCATGTACGTACACATGGAGACCCATAAAACAAGTTACATCATATAGCAATAGTTCGATTTAAAACTATAAAAAAATGCGAAAAGGAAACATTTTTCTGTTACCTGAGAGTCATTAAGCACTATAGACCCGTCGCAGTGTTCCATTTTGGTGAAGTTTAAAGGCCTCACTATGTCAAAGGCATCAAGAAATCGCCATGTTTTGCATCGTTACCAGGCTCTACATTTTCGGCTTCGAATCCCGGCCAAGGCACGTCCGCGATCCGCTGGCCAGGTGGAACAGAGAATGGGTGTCATTACGTCATTTCAAAAATTTGTACATCAGTAGTACACGCACAGCTAAAGGGAATTCCTCTTATCTTTTATGTTGATAAAGTTGCAGGCGCTTTTAGTATAGTTCTGTTATGAACTGGGGAGAAATAAGAGAAAATAATAATGCTTCTAAACACATGTATGAGGCAGTGAAACAAAGCTTTTTTCTCTCCCACATACCCCACAGCGTGTAGGCGCGGGCGCGGGCGCGGTCGTCAGGTGTCTAGCACGCGACGGACTCTCGACCCTGAAGATTTGTAAATCGACTCTCTGCTCTCTGCCCATACACGTAACGTCGAAGTGAGGTTGTAAAGGGTTATTCTACGGCCAAATTTGGACCCAAAATACTTAAATTCATTGGTTTAAAACTAAAATCTCCGGTTTTATCTGTGTACACCTGCTAGACCTGTGTTCCGTAACCATGACGCTTTGTCATATTTGTGGCGCACACGAGTTGTCGCAGCTAACTATTCCCGGATTAGTGACCCGAAATTCTCAAATTCGTTGGTGTTTTCACCGAACACACAAGCTTGCAATAATTTCTCACATCCAGAATTAGTTAAGTTCAAGTGGTTGTTGCAAGACCGAATTTTGACCCGAAATAAATACTAAATCTATGCACAACTGCTAAACCTAAACGTATAACACGCATGGGTACATAAAAGTGTCTTATCTGTTGCGTAACAATGTCGCTATGTTATATTTGCAGCCGCAGCTAACTATTCCAGGTTGAAGTGAAATTAATATTCGCTCGTGTAAGCTCACACTGAACACACATGCATGCAAATGTTGTTTACATCTAGTGATAAGTTAAAATTCTTAATTAAAAAATACATTTTGGGACTGACCAAGTATACTTTGTTCACAGAGTTTGGTATAGTGAATGCTGAACTGTGCAATGGTATTTTAAGGGACTTAGGTGAGGATAGGGGGCTTTATCTTCCCGCTTCCTGTGCCCTTTAATCCTGGTTCCCGCCCTACATTTTCCCGCCCGGCTCGGCCCTTTATTCGATTGCTAAATATTGCGCAATGTTGCGTAAGTTTTCCCTATTTCTCCTGCTTCCCGCCACCTTCAGAATCCCGCTTCCCACCCAGCCTCTTCTCACGCCTCCCGTACACCTTCCGCCCCTTTTCTCCCGGTCTCCCGCCCCCCCCGTCCCCTTCCACTAAAACGTGAAGAGTCTGTATTTCCCTTGTCGTCGTTTTCCATGCCAAAATATCCGCACCACGCGAACGTCTTTAGCTGCACCCCGTAAATCAGTACAAATCAAAATCTGTCAACACAGCATTTTATTTCTGGCTACAGGAGTACGTAATGGACCTGCTTTTCGGAACCCTTGCCCCTCGTGCATTTTTCAGCTTGGTTGGGTAAAGATATTTTCAACTCGCCCCTCTAAATTAAATAGATTTTTTTGGTTTCCCTAGCAATACAATAGCCAACGAATTTTCTTCCTAAGCCACCTATTGTGAAAATGAAATCAGTTCTTAAATTAATTTCTTTTTTTAAAACGATAGATCTTTTATTTTGGAGTCCTAGTTGCCTTTTTTGATGGCATTATATTTTGCCGAAAATCATAGCCTACAAACACTTTAATCATTGCGTGAAAATTTGTTCATTTCCCTACGTATCTAGAGCTTTGGTTAGCACCCAGGCCTTCCCTTACTACTCACTTGACTTGGCATCACTCCACAGAATGCCTCACACCATGAGGTCGTGACATTTCTCGCCAAGTCGAGTGAGTGGGAATAGAACGTCTGGGTAACAACCTGAATATGCAGAATTTTAATTTTTGTGACAGGAGGATTTCTGTTAAATATTGTTTACTAATGAACCTGGTACTCCTTTGCTTGAGACAAATGAAGGTTTCTTTGCTCAAAGTCTGGGAGTTGTTTGGCGTAAAAAGGCTTGTTGAACATTACGCGAGCAAGGTCCGTTTATATCCTTTATAACATAGAGGGCAAAATTACTGATTGCTGATTGGTTGAGACAGGGGGCATTTTTTTTTAATTTTCTTTCCAACGAGGGCAAAATTACTGACTCCTGATTGGACAAGCGCCAAAAATACTCGCATTTGATTGGCTAAGCGCGAGAGCGCGCCATTTGCATTTTGTACGCGTCTTGAAACGAAAAGCAGTTTTTGAATTGGATTTGAGTTGTTCAACACAAGAATATAGTTTCAGAGTTTAAATTTAGCCGAGTTGGTTGGCAAAAATGGTATGGTAATCGGCTGATAGTTCGAAGAGAAATTCCAGAAGGTGAACCTGAACGTTTTACGGGAAACAGCAAATGGTTATTTGTTCTAAAACTACCGAAAACCTTGGTTAATTCAGCGAGCAAGAGGTCGCTTCGCAACTCAGGTAAGCTTAAATAAATTTACTTAGTTTGAGTTTTGAGTGTGAGTTTGTCAATGAACTATAATTGTAATTATCTCAAAAGATGAACATATGCATAAAAGACAGTTTCTTTTTATGTTCTGGACGCTGAGTAGCAGTTTAATAAACTGCTTGTGTGGAGAATTGTTTATTCTGAGTGCCGGCGGCGGATTGTGTTTCGACGTGCAATGAAAAGTTTTCAGGAAATTTTGCCCTCTATGTTATAAACAAGTAATCGCATTGAGCCCTCGTAGAATTAAGGATAAATTTTCACTTGTATTTTCAAAGTTTTCACAAATTGCCCTCGTCGCTACGCGACTCGGGCAATTTTGTGAAAACTTTGAAAATACGCGTGAAAATTTATCCTTAATTCTACTCGGCCTCATGCGATTTCATATACTTAACTTGATGAAATTTCACTGCTTTGAATTGGAGATATCCTTTGGTGTTGCATTAGGATAACAACAAAGCTGCATAAGAAAAAGCCCCTCATCCTCCCCCCCCCCCCTTCACCCCATTATAGAGGTCATATTTTAGTTGTAGTAAGTCCCCCTCTATAAAGTCACCTCACTCGGAAACTTGTAAGGATTAGAATACTACACAAGAGAACTACATTTTTTTCTCGCAAAAATCCCCAACCTCGTTCTCACTTGCTTTTCCAACCTGAGTTTGCTCGTACGCCCAAGAAAAGAATTTGAAAAACGATGTGTCACGACAATGTCTCCACCTTTCTGGTGGCCTGTAGTCTCATCTTTCAATGGTGTGCTATCCAAGCCGCCATTTTTGGCGATGGTAGAGACAATTTAAATCCGACAGTAACCCTACTTTTGGAATTTGACGCTAAATTTTTACCCTGGTCCCGTCGTCGTCACTTCGTGGCTCAGTTTGGTTCGAGAAAAAGAAAGAAAAACCTCTTTGACCAGGGCACTAAATTTCTGCAAATTTGTTGGAACACTTTTATCAAAAAGCGATATCTCAAAAGTTCCGTCAGAATAAAACGAAACGAATTAAATTATTGTCGCGCACAAGTATATCGGGGGGGAGGGTATCGGGGGTAGAGCAGAGGTCACATGATTGACATGCGAGTGATCGATTTTCTCGACCAATTACCGCCTTTCCTTAAATAGCGCGCGCTATGATTAAACAATGGGATAACTCCGTTGCTAAGGCAAACAAGTTAACAGAAATTCTCACTTTCATATTACTGGCTTTGAGAACAGTTTGCGAAGATTGTGTTGAACAGCAGCGTCCCTTCACATGGGTTTAGCTACCAGGAGGAAACCAGCGACGCAGAGCTCATTCTACGAGAAGACTCAGGCAAGATGGTTTAAATGTGTATGAATATTTTTCAAAATGAAAAGCGTGGAAAACGCGCGTTTTGCGTCATTTCTTTTTCAAGTTTAAGTTTTTGCGCGTTGACTGGGACTGAAAGATCTAGGTGTACGGACCAAATGTATTTTCGCCTCCTCATGGTTCTGGCCTCTAGGAAATCCCGATGAACCATTTAACTGGCCCCTCGTAAAGTAAGAGTTTAATTCGCACACGACAAAAAATCTCCATTTGACTAAAGTGAGCGCACAAGGGGCATCGGGTAATGATGACGCAGTCAAAAGATACCCGCAAGGGATTACGGGTATCCAAGCATCTTCTCAAAATCTTGTCTCTTCACAGATGTTATTTTATCCAATCTCGTTCCCAGAGGCCGGATTTTTTTTTTACTCGACAGCAATCTTGTAAGATCGTCTAGTGCGCGAGCGAACGAACGCGGGTTTTTAAACACAGGGGTGGGGGAACGAGTAGGATCACAGGGGGTGGTGTGAGTGCTCGTTGTCGCGCTCCGCATTTTCGGGAGCTGGCTAAAAATGAAAAATTCTTGTACAGGCACAACATTTTCAAGAAACTTGAACAAAGTTGTTATTGCAGGCGCGCAATTTCTGTAAGTCGCGTCAAAAACTGAGGGGACCTCTTATATCATTAAAGACCAGCTGGGCAGTAGAAATAGGTGTCTTTTTCTACTATCCATGACAGAGGTCTTTGAAGTTTAAATAAAAAAGTAAAGGTACAAAAAAACTGGAGACCAGAGACCAGTAATTGCCTTTCTATTGCATCAGAACCCAAGAGCCTGTTACTCAAAACCCAGCCGTCAAACAATTCGCAAACACAACGCTAAAATACCGGATCATTGCCGGTTGAAGTCCACTGGTTGAGGGATCACACTTTTGGGCCTGAGATTTTGAAAAAAAGGAATTTTAAAACTGGGGAGGAAAAATATACAATCCTTTGTTTTATTTTTGCTAGGCCATTCCCATAAAACGTCTTTTTTTCCATCGCTCTCTCTCTCGGTAAATGTGGTTCGGTCGGTCGGTTAAAAAAAATAAAAAATAAGGCCGAGTAAAGAAATATAGACAAATTAATAAATAAACAGTTCCAAGCGAGCCTTGATTTATGTCTCTCCCGCGACTGCTATATTATAACGAGCCGCTATCACTCTAAAATGTGTTCCAAGAAGACTGACTCACTTTAAGATGTGTACAAAGTGTTTTCAAATGATGTACAAAGACAATGAAATCAGAAAGAGTTTTTTCTTTAATTGATTATTATTATTATTATTATTATTATTATTATTATTATTATTATTATTATTATTATTATTATTATTATTATTATTATAGCAGAATTCAAGACTGTATGTTAAAAGTTAAACTAGCTACACAGGGCGCATAGTGTAACATGTGAGCCTTAGAGAAAAAAAAATTTATATAATAAATATTTATAACTAAGAGGTACTTATGGAACAAAGAAATACTAAAATCTAAAATCTCAACCATCCATAAACTAGATAAGATGACAGAGTTCTCTAGATCTGTCCATCCCTCAAGTTGCAGCTTTGAAAGTTCGGGCAATGTTGAGTGCGCCTGACAGTACCGCCTTCTGTATCTTCCTCACTACTCCTGCTCCTTACGATCTCATGCATCGTAGTATACATCTCCCGTGACCACCCCCAAGGGCATCTATAATGATGCTGTGCTGTTGCACCTCGTAACCTGGGAACTGCTGTTTTAATTCCCAGCGCAGGGGGCCATACTTGAGGGTCTTCTCTTCGCTCTTCTTCTCTCTGTTGTTGACCCATGGACAGCTCATCTTTAGTGTGGTGACTTGCTTGGTCTTGTGATTGACGATGCGGGCGTCCACTCTGTTGGATCTCATCTCTTGATGTTCTGCAAACATTGGCACATCCCAGTATGCCTGTAAATCATCCGACTCGTATACAGGCTTGGGCTTGACCGGCGAGTACCAAGGTGGTATCTCATCTATGAGTCTCAGGTCATGCAGCATCTTGTAAAACAGTACCTTCAACGCTGAGTCGTGTCGGGAGAGGTACTTGTTTTGTACCAGCGCACTGCACACGGACAAGATGTGTGCAACGCGCTTTCTAGGGCCTTGCCGCACAACCTGCACATCGCCTCGCCCTCCGAACCTGTATGGGTCTTCTGGCTAGCATATACCCGAGTAGGCAAGAGTTGCTCGTATAATTCAAAAATGCCGGCGATTGTGTATGTTGGGCAGGTCTTCCACTCTGTCAGCCACTAGAGCATCCCTCAGCACTCAACTTCTCATCCTGTAGCCTGGCTGTAACTAGACTTCATTGCCATTGCTGGTTCCTCACTTCCTCCTCTAGCTTCTCGTCTTGACACTTCCGCACTTCCGTCTTGACCGAACGCAGGTGTTCGAGATCAAGTTCGAGACCAAGCTCCTCCGCGAACCTAAACGCCTCTTTAACCATGCACCTCCGTCCCATCTCCTCCGCTCGCTCTTCAAACTCCCGCACCATTTTCATAGCCGTTACAGTAGAGTCTAACTGCACCCTTGACCTTAGTGGCTTATTATTATTATTATTATTATTATTATTATTATTATTATCAATTTTTTTAGTATTATTATCATTTTTCTACAGTAACAATATTCAGAGCTTTAATACTTTGCGAATTCGTTCGTCAAATGTCGAGAAACATGCCTGTTCTATGGTTATTTATCATGTTCTGTTATTTATAGCTATCCACAAGAAATAATCAGCAAAAACAAATTTACGCTAATCCAATCCGCTAATAGGGTACTGTTTCTTGTCAACAGAGCGTCTAAAGTTTTCCGCGGCTTAGTTCTCTTTTGAATCAGCCGAACCAGCGACAAAAAAGTTGAATGCATGACTGGTCACGGTTTAATTCACGACCGGGTCACGCTTATAGTTTTAAAAGGTTAGGCACATGAAAAGGTCGAAGTCTGAATCGGCGTCGAACTTTTGCCGTTCGATTTTTTCAAAAAGACTAGCCAAGTCGAATAGAACGGCAGGGTAACACAAATACAAACCTGTCGAACTTAAATAATCGATTCATACGTCAAACTTTTCTTGTACCTAGTGCCGACATGTAAAAGATCGCTACACTAAAGAGTTCGACTTAAATTCTTCCAAACTGAAACTACAATGAAGCACTAGACTGAATCATCCTTACGGAAAAGTACAAAGTTTTTTTCGGAGGCGGGGGGGGGGGGGGGTCATTAAAAAACAGAAATATACACAATGACAAAAAGGCGAGTATACACGAGCTGATTTGTGCAACATTCTTGAATCGTCTATTGGCCTTTGGTCTTTGCGTTGAAAGTCCTCGTGAGCAGGTGTTGCGGCTAAGATTAACTGAAGAAATTAAGAAGTTGATTTTATTGAGTGAAGCCTAAGTAGCGTCCTTGAAAAAGAAAAAGAACTGATGTCTGTGAACAGGCTCCTTAGTTATAAGAGAATTCCAGTTGAGCACAAGAAAAACTGGCAAGCGGAGCGGCTGTCTTATAACACTCACCTTTGCCAATTTCCCTCTGTTCACATATGCTAGTCTGGTTTTGACAGCTAATCACATGCTTGGAGCTAGCTAGTGTAAACACTCTTGAGGCGCGGCTTCTGTTCTTCGAAAAAGTTTTAAACTGGGCTAGTGCAGGTCAGTGCAAGGTGCGCCTATCTTGCTGAAAGCGAGACACGTGTATTTGCACGTGCAGATGAAGCATGCATTAGCATGTGCCTCACTTAAATTAAAAACCTCTCAAAGAAATAAGCTGCTCAGTTTTAATCAGACTTCACATAACGGAAGAATCCTGTAACCACAAAGGAAACGTTTGTTACTCTGGAAGAAGTTTGTCAGACCTGTAAACAAGATGTGAAAATAGCGGAAACAGAACATGTGTCCGAGGTAAGGAAATGTTACGTCAGTTACCCTAGTACATCTAGAGTCACATGAAAGCTTTGAGCAGTGGCACTGCTGTGTAGTAATGCTTACTTGATGTGGTATTGTTTATTACATAATATGCTCTAGAAACATTTGAGTCTGTGCCGTTATGGAAATCCTTTTAAACTGGGAAAGTGCGACAAATTGTGTCAAAACAAAACACAATCATCATTTTTGTGAGCGCCAATATTTTATATTTTTCTTTTCCTTTTTTATTATGCTGCACACCGTGGAAATTTTCGAGTCATTCAAATGGACGTTTTCAGCGTTTCCTTTCAGTTTTGCCGGCTCGGTATATTCAACATTATGCGAAACGACTTTGGATTACATGATATAGAGGATTAAAAGCTTCTGAATTAAGCGGCCCTCTGGGGTAGACAAAGGCTGTAGGTAATAAATGTAATAATAATGATTAGAATCATTGGATACCGTGTTTGTCTTTGCATCAAAAAATGCCATGCCATCAAAGTTCATCCTGCGCGCAAGGGCGAATTCGCACCTCTAAAGAGAAATTCGCATCTGCAGGTAGGCTAAGCTTTACTTGTGCCGACCCCCTGTCTTATACAATATATGCGTTGTTCTATTCTCTTTTATTTTTGTAAGAAGTGCTTTTCTGTAGAGAGTTAGCCCATTCACCCATTCGATGTACACCGCAAATAAAGAGACTTCTGGTTCTCTTTTACAACATTTATTCATGAACAACTCTGATCACAAACGTATTGCACACTGTAAAATTGTACTGTTGTACAATTTTAACGAGGCCGAGAAGAGATTGGGATTAGGCGTGTGCTTTTACACTTTACGACGTCCGAAGTAACCACATTAAATTAATATGCCAATCAGTTCCTAAACTGAGTGACTTCTTATTTCACCAGGTTCTTTTACAGTTTGTCGCGTAGCAATTTATAATTATGTGTTTTCAAGAAAGTTCAATGTTATTGCGTAAATTTTTATGTTGAGGTTTTTTTTACTATCTAGGAAAACTGTTCCTTTGGGAAAAACAACCCTTTCAATAGGGCCATTATGAAAGTGCTGTGTATGATTTAATTGAAAAATGATTCCGGTTTTCAGCAACTAACACGTACACACGAAAAAATCGCTTGACTTCATGGTTTTACTGAAAAACAAACACTTCATCAGAAACAAGTTTTGGTCTCTGAAAATACTGATTCCAGAAAAGATCATCACAAAAGTTGACTTTTTTAATTACTACAATTTATCAAATTCACTATAGAGAGTATTATGCTTTCATAGTAACCGCGTCAAAACAAAGTATATTAGCATAACCATCCCATAGTTTCAAAACAGATGTTGAAGTTATCAACCATGCGTGCAATTATTACTGTACTTTTACAACACTTAACCAGAAAAAGCATAGCTTTGAACTAAGTTAAAATAAGGCCATTCGCCTTCAGTAAACTTCACACGAATGAGTGATATAAGTTTTATGGGTTCTTATTTGGTCTTATTTAGTACCTTATCATTTTGCACAGAACCTAAACTTTCGAGTTGCTTTCGAGTGCGAGTGAAGTAGTCGTCGGGAATTAATTCGAGGGGATTTTAAGCGCGGAGAAACTAACAGGAAAAATTTGTATTGGTATGGACTTTTAGAAAAGTTATACTGAACCAAGCATGACACAAGTGTTCTATTCTCAAGTACTGCTCAATGACCTCGCTAGTTGCATAAGCAGTGAAGACATCTTCTTTGTATTCTGTGGAGTTATTTCATGTAAATCACTTGAAGAGTGCTCCTTTTTAAAGAAAACCTTTCCTTCTTTAACCGTTTCATTCTCCACAATCAAGCTTCAAGTTTTATGAGTGTGCAAAACTTTTTTCCGGAAAACAAACATTACCGTCATCAAAATCACTGTCTGTTCGGCTTTCATTTACATTATGACACCTTACCATTTCATTTACTTACTCAAAACTTATAACGACCTTGAACAGCATAATACACAACAGTCGCAAGAAAGTATTGCGCAGTAGCTTTCGTTTGAATGATCATACTTAAGGATTTCATCCACAGACCCAAAAGTGAGAACCACCTTGTACAGCATAATAAACAGCACCACAGGAAAGTACAGTTCAGTAGCTTTCATTTGAATGGTCACACTTAAGGATTTAATCTACAGACTCAAAAGTTAGAACCACCTTGTACAGCACAGTAAACAACGTTATAACTAAAGGAAGTCGGTATCGCCAAGTAGCTGTCATTTGAACGGTCAAACATATTCGAATGAATTGTTTCTTTTCTCAGGTTTCGTTGTTAGTAACCTTTTCTTCGATATCTGATTTTCCACTCTTTTCCTGCACGGTCTAGCTAGTTCTTTTGACAAATTTTCGCGTAAGTCGATGAACCACAGAAAGACACAACCTTAAGAATTATTAACAAGATTACCAGCTCATGTTTCCAAACGAGACTCTGATCAAAGATCAAAGGGAAAAACATATATTCTTTCTATTCTCGGCAACTGAAGTTATCCAAAATGTTTGACCAAAGTGCGAGAAAGCAGAGTTTACGATTTCCACCTTTGAACAGTATGATTAAAGTATATTTTGGTCAAAGACAGTGGAAACAGGTCTTTTATTGCAAAAGAATAAATAAATAAATAAAAAATCATGTGAGTATGGCACGCCATCTGTAGAAAAATTACTTTTCGAGTCATCATAAGTCTAATTCCACGAAACAGGTCTAAAAGTAACGTAATGGGATGAAAAGGTTGTGAATCTGAGAGTGTTCACGCGTAATGAACTTTTGCAGAAGTAGATTGTTGACGATGTATCAAGCTCCTGTACATCAAACTATTTAATGTTAATTAAACCAATGTTTTAGCAAAGTTGACTGTTTAGTGTAGTTTTCAATTGAAAGTTTTCTCATTTGTTCTGCCCACTGCTGTTTATTATAACAACTCAGGGGCGGATCCAGGATTTTTGAACGAGGGCTGACTGCCCTGACAGAACAACATTGGAACAATCAGAGACAAAGTGGCCTCCGAGATAGTTTTCTTCATGTTCTTAATTTCAAGCTTAAATGAGCCCAGAGAGGGGATGGCTAGCCACCCAACACCCCCCCCCCCTGGATCCGTCCCTGCAACTCATGCCATTTCTCAACTTGTTAGAAGTGAAACCAAAACAAACAAATGGGGACTTGCTGGCACTCGTTTTCCCGCGCTTGGCGCCGGTTACATGTGCTTCTCTTTCTGATTGGTTCATTGGTTATTTGCGTTTGTCTGATTCGTCAGAGTGTTTAGAGTGGTTTTGGTATCAAGACAGCTGAAAAACTACTCAAAGCAAAATGTGAGAGGATAAAAGCAGAATACTGCAGGTAGCATTGAAACGTTTTTCAGGAAACGCCAGTAAATATGTCGAATCAATTGAGGGAATCAGTGAGCCATCCAACGCGGGTGTGTATACCGCTACATCCAGTTACAAATACTACTTACCTAAAAAATTATGATTAATTTTGATAATCTTCTCGAACAGGTTAACCAACCTCAAGCAAGAATAGAGATTCTGCAGAAAAAAACAGGAGCCATAGGCGAAAACCTTATTGGGTGAAGAACCGAGTGCAACCGAACTGTTAACGTTTAAGCGCACTTGGCAGAGAGATACTGGGAGAAAGAGAATCTGGAGCTTTCGGCGACGTCACGTAAAAAAGTCATCGAAAAGTGAACTAAAAAGAATTGTACTCCAATAAAAGCAAAGTAAGTGATTAAGAAATGAATGTGTCTCAAAGAAATCTTTTTGATCTGGATACTAGTTTGAAGTCAACCACGAACGAAAGAGATGAACTTCAAAGGGAGCTGATTGCAGTTTCAATCAAACTAGCGAAAGTTGAGGAGGCTAACGTAAAGAGCTTGGAGAGAGTCACACAGTTAGAAGATGAAAATTCTAGATTGCGTGACATCATCGCTACACTCGAGTCGGAATCGTTTGAACAGCCGAACTGCTCCCATGCTAAAGAAGGTGCGAGGCACATCAAGGTGCGCCCAGTAAAACTCGAGGAGACTCTGATCAAAATTAGTCAGCTGGAAGCCAAATATGAAACAGCAATTCGAGAGAGAGATGAACTTAAAGAC
This sequence comes from Siderastrea siderea, assembly GCA_964030785.1. Classification (NCBI taxonomy): domain Eukaryota; kingdom Metazoa; phylum Cnidaria; class Anthozoa; order Scleractinia; family Rhizangiidae; genus Siderastrea; species Siderastrea siderea. The sequence continues at coordinate 19,714,033 of OZ034974.1, read as the reverse complement.
GAACTCGTAGCATCCGAGCGAAGGACTGCAGAGATCAAGACTTTGCTACGGAAAACCGAAGATGCGAGCAACGAACTTGAAGAGGTTATGGCGACTGTGAAAAGTGAACTGTTAAAGTACAAAGGTGACATGGAAAGCGCTACGAAGCAGACGTCGAACCTTAAAGCCGAGCTGGAGGAAGAAAGATCAAAAGTTGAAAAGCTGTCAAAAGAGATTGCAAGCTCCCACAGTCGTTATGAGGAATTCCAGAGAAACGTTGACTGGAATCAAAGAGAATCCACAAGCAAGGATAAGATTATTGACGAGCTAAGAGAATCATTGGCCACCTATGAACTGCAGAATGAGTCACTGTACAGCGAAGTAAGCAAACTTCAAGGACAGTTGAAGACAACTGAACAAAAAAGAAGAGAACTTCAAGAGGAGGTGATAGATGCACAGGAATGGTTGCGCGACACGGCAACTGAGAGTAAACAGGCTGCAGAAGAAAACGTGAAACTGAGTATTGAGCTTCAGTTATTTTACAAAAGGTTGTCAGAACTGCAAGCGTCTTTCAACGCATGTGAGCACGAAAAGTATGACTTTCAGCAGCAAATCATGGAACAACAGCACAACGTAACTAAACTGGAAACTGAGCTCGAGGAAGCCATGAAACAGCGCTCCTTGTGTGACCTAAGAAAGAACGAATTCGCTTCCAATTTGAGTGCAGTTGGACAAAACGTTGCTTCGCATAAAAGACAAGTTGCTGACAAGCAGCAGATGACAAATGATTTTTGCAAAGCGATCATGGAGAAAGAAACTTTGACAAAACAGCTCCAGAGAAAACTTGACGCGCTAAACGTCGATCTTGTACCGTCCGTGCCGGAGGCTCTTCTCGTACGCTCGATCACGTGCAAACGTGCTGTCTTTTACGCTAGAGAAATGTCTGGTACCCTTGGTATTGTCCTTGATATTTCATGCAAAAAGCTTAAAGATACAAAAGATCTGTGCGAAATCTGTGAAAAAGAGAGAGAAATTGCAGAAAACCAGTTTTTGATTAAACAAGAGGGACATTCCATGGCGCAGAAGCTATACGAAACAGCATCAAAACCCAAAGTACAGCTCAAGACCGAATTAAATATGGGTGAGAAGTCTGTGGCTAACATGAATTCAAGTATTAGTGCTTCATTCAAAAGCAACAATGATGTGCAAAGTCTCCTTAACGAATTGGAAGAAACGGCAGAGAATAAATTGTCGATTTTGAATCAACAGTTTGAAGAAACAGTTCTTGAAGAAGAGGAACAAGAGCAAGAAATGAATGTTCTCGAGATGTTGGACTCAGAGGTTGAGCAGGCGGACTCGACTTGTAGCCAGGTTAAGGAAAAAGAGATTGCAAGCTCCCAGAGTCATTATGCGGAAATCCGGAGAAACGTAGACTGGAATCAAAGAGAATCCACAAGCAAGGATAAGATTATTGACGAGCTAAGAGAATCATTGGCCACCTACGAACTGCAGAATGAGTCACTATACAGCGAAGTAAGCAAACTTCAAGAGCAGTTGAAGACAACTGAAGAAAAAAGAAGAGAACTTCAAGTAGAGGTGTTAGATGCACATGAAAGGTTGCACGACGCAGCAACTGAAAGTAAACAGGCTGCAGAGGAAAACGTGAAACTGAGTATTGAGCTTCAGTCATTTTACAAACGGTTGTCAGAACTCCAAGCGTCTTTCAACGCGTGCGAGCACGAGAAATATGACTTTCAGCAGCAAATCATGGAACAGCAGCACAACGAACCTAAACTGGAAACTGAGCTCGAGGAAGCCATGAATCAGAGCTCCGTGTGTGACCTAAGAAAGAACGAATTCGCTAACAGTTTTGGTGCAGTTAGTCCAAACGCTGCTTCTCTTAAAAGTCACGTTGCTGACAAGCAGCAGATGACAAATGATTTTTGGAAAGAGATCATTGAGAAAGAAACTTTGACAAAACAGATCCAGAGGAAACTTGACGTGCTAAACGTCGATCTTGTACCGTCCGTGCCAGAGGCTTTTCTCGTACGCTTGATCACGTGCAAACGTGCTGTCTTTTACGCTAGAGAAATGTCTGGTACCCTGGGAATTGACCTTGATATTTCATGCAGAAAGTTTAAAGATACAAAAGATCTGCGCGAAATCTGTGAAAAAGAGAAGGAAATAGCAGAAAACCAGTTTTTGATCAAACAAGAGGGACATTCCATGGCGCAGAAGTTGCACGAAACAGCACCAAAACCCAAAGTACAGCTCAAGACCGAATTAAATATGGGTGAGAAGTCTGTGGCTAACATGAATTCAAGTATTAGTGCTTCATACAAAAGCAACCATGAAGTGCAAAGTCTCCTTAACGAATTGGAAGAAACGGCAGAGAATAAATTGTCGATTTTGAATCAACAGTTAGAAGAAACAGTTCTTGAAGAAGAGGAACAAGAGCGAGAACTGAATGTTCTCGAGATGTTAAACTCAGAGGTTGAGCAGGCGGACTCGACTTGTAGCCAGGTTAAGGAAAAAGAGATTGCAAGCTCCCAGAGTCATTATGCGGAAATCCGGAGAAACGTAGACCGGAATAAAAAAGAATCCATAAGCAAGGATGAGATTATTGACGAGCTAAGAGAATCATTGGCCACCTACGAGCTGCAGAACGAGTCACTGTACAGCAAAGTAAGCAAACTTCAAGGGCAGTTAAAGAAAACTGAAGAAGAAAAAAGAGAACTTCAAGAAGAGGTGTTAGATGCACAGGAAAGGTTGCGCGACGCGGCGGCTGAGAGTAAACAGGCTGCAGAGGAAAACGTGAAACTGAGTATTGAGCTTCAGTCATTTTACAAAAGGATGTCAGAACTGCAAGCGTCTTTCAACGCGTGCGAGCATGAGAAATATGACTTTCAGCACCATTTCATGGAACAGCAGCACAACGTAACTAAACTGGAAACAGAGCTCGAGGAAGCTATGAAACAGCGCTTCGTGTGTGACCTAAGAAAGAAAGAATTCGCTAAACGTTTTGGTGCAGTTAGTCCAAACGCTGCTTCTCTTAAACGTCAAGTTGCTGACAAGCAGCAGATGACAAATGATTTTTGGAAAGAGATCACTGAGAAAGAAACTTTGACAAAACAGATCCAGAGGAAACTTGACGTGCTAAACGTCGATCTTGTACCGTCCGTGCCAGAGGCGTTTCTCGTACGCTTGATCACGTGCAGACTTGGTGCCTTTTACGCTAGAGAAATGTCTGGTACCCTGGGTGTTGACCTTGATTTTTCATGCAGAAAGCTTAAAGATACAAAAGATCTGCGCGAGACCTGTGAAAAAGAGAATGAAATTGCAGAAAACCAGTTTTGGATCAACCAAGAGGGACATTCCATGGCGCAGAAGTTACACGAAACAGCATCAAAACCCATAGTACAGCTCAAGACCGAATTAAATATGGGTGAGAAGTCTGTGGCTAACATGAATTCAAGTATTAGTGCTTCATATAAAAGCAACCATGATGTGCAAAGTCTCCTTAACGAATTGGAAGAAACAGCAGAGAATAAATTGTCGATTTTGAATCAACAGTTTGAAGAAACAGTTCTTGAAGAAGAGGAACAAGAGCGAGAACTGAATGTTCTCGAGATGTTAAACTCAGAGGTTGAGCAGGCGGACTCGACTTGTAGGCAGGTTAAGGAAGAAGACATTGCAAGCTCCCAGAGTCGTTATGAGGAATTCCAGAGAAACATAGACTGCAATCAAAGAGAATCCACAAGCAAGGATAAGATTATTGACGAGCTAAGAGAATCATTGGCCACCTATGAACTACAGAATGAGTCACTGTACAGCGAAGTAAGCAAACTTCAAGAGCAGTTAAAGAAAACTGAAGAAGAAAAAAGAGAATTTCAAGAAGAGGTGTTAGATGCGCAAGAAAGGTTGCGCGACGCGGAGGCTGAGAGCAAACAGGCTGCAGAGGAAAACGTGAAACTGAGTATTGAGCTTCAGCCATTTTACAAAAGGTTGTCAGAACTGCAAGCGTCTTTCAACGCGTGCGAGCACGAGAAGTATGACTTTCAGCAGCAAATCATGGAACAACAGCAAAACGTAACTAAACTGGAAACTGAGCTCGAGAAAGCCATGAAACAACGCTCCGTGTGTGACCTAAGAAAGAAAGGATTTGCTTCCAATTTTGGTGCAGTTAGTCCAAACGCTGCTTCGCTTAAAAGTCAAGTTGCTGACAAGCGGCAGATGACAAATGATCTTTGGAAAGAGATCATGGAGAAAGAAACTTTGACAAAACAGATCCAGAGGAAACTTGACGCGCTAAACGTCGATCTTGTACCGTCCGTGCCAGAGGCTTTTCTCGTACGCTCAATCACGTGCAAACGTGCTGTCTTTTACGCTAGAGAAATGTCTGGTACCCTTGGTATTGTCCTTGATTTTTCATGCAAAAAACCTAAAGATACAAAAGATCCGCGCGAAATCTGTGAAAAAGAGAAGGAAATAGCAGAAAACCAGTTTTTGATTAAACAAGAGGGACATTCCATGGCGCAGAAGCTATACGAAACAGCACCAAAACCTAAAGTACAGCTCAAGACCGAATTAAATATGGGTGAGAAGTCTGTGGCTAACATGAATTCAAGTATTAGTGCTTCATACAAAAGCAACAATGATGTGCAAAGTCTCCTTAACGAATTGGAAGAAACGGCAGAGAATAAATTGTCGTTTTTGAATCAACAGTTAGAGGAAACAGTTCTTGAAGAAGAGGAAAAAGAGCGAGAACTGAATGTTTTCGAGATGTTAAACTCAGAGGTTGAGCAGTCGGATTCGACTTGTAGCCAGGTTAAGGAAAAAGAGATTGCAAGCTCCCAGAGTCATTATGCGGAAATCCGGAGAAACGTAGACCGGAATCAAAAAGAATCGATAAGCAAGGATGAGATTATTGACGAGCTAAGAGAATCATTGGCCACCTACGAGCTGCAGAACGAGTCACTGTACAGCGAAGTAAGCAAACTTCAAGAGCAGTTAAAGAAAACTGAAGAAGAAAAAAGAGAGTTTCGAGAAGAGGTGTTAGATGCGCAGGAAAGGTTGCGCGATGCGGTGGCTGAGCATAAACAGGCTGCAGAGGAAAACGTGAAACTGAGCATTGAGCTTCAGTCATTTTACAAAAGGTTGTCAGAACTGCAAGCGTCTTTCAACGCGTGCGAGCACGAGAAGTATGACTTTCAGCAGCAAATCATGGAACAGCAGCACAACGAACCTAAACTGGAAACTGAGCTCGAGGAAGCCACGAAACAACGCCCCTTCGTGTGTGACCTAAGAAAAAAAGAATTCGCTTCCAATTTTGGTGCAGTTAGTCAAAACGCTGCTTCGCTAAAACGTCAAGTTGCTGACAAGCAGCAGATGACAAATGACTTTTGGAAAGAGATCACTGAAAAAGAAACTTTGACGAAACAGCTCCGGAGAAAACTTGACGTGCTAAACGTCGATCTTGTACCGTCCGTGCCAGAGGGTTTTCTCCTACGCTCGATCACGGGCAAACTTGGTGTCTTTTACGGCAGAGAAATGTCTGGTACCCTGGGTATTGACCTTGATTTTTCATGCAGAAAGTTCAAAGATACAAAAGATCTGCGCGAAATCTGTGAAAACGAGAAGGAAATTGCAGAAAACCAGTTTTTGATCAAACAAGAGGGACATTCCATGGCGCAGAAGTTATACGAAACAGCATCAAAACCCATAGTACAGCTCGAGACCGAATTAAATATGGGTGAGAAGTCTGTGGCTAACATGGATTCAAGTATTAGTGCTTCATACAAAAGCAACCATGATGTGCGGAGTCTCTTTAACGAATTGGAAGAAACGGCAGAGAATAAATTGTCGATTTTGAATCAACAGTTAGAAGAAACAGTTCTTGAAAAAGAGGAAAAAGAGCGAGAACTGAATGTTTTCGAGATGTTAAACTCAGAGGTTGAGCAGGTGGACTCGACTTGTAGGCAGGTTAAGGAAAAAGCTGGCGAGGAAGAACGTGACATAATACGCATTCGCATCCCAGTATGTGCATCCCAAATTGCGCTTAGAGAGCAGCTCGCAGCTGAGATAGTTAACACAAAACTTACTTATGACAGGAAGAAAATAAAGACCTTAGAAAGCAAAGACAGTGCAGAGAACAAGGTTATCGGTGAAGTTATTGACAAGGAAATTGACAGAAAGGATCAGATCGTGGAAGAGATTTCGACGAATGTAAGCCAATCTACCGAAGCTGAGCTGGAGAGAGCAACGAGTGAGAGCGAAGATAGAGAATGCCAAAGATTAAAGCGTAATATTCAGGAATCTCGCCTCCTAATGGGAAAACTGGAAAAACCAGAAAAACCAGTAAAAGAAGTGTTTGTGCTGCATCAAGAGTTAAACAGCACACAAACCTTATTAACAATGGCTGTGAGAGAAAAAGACGACGCTTATGAAGAAGTAACAGCACTCAAGAGTAACGTAGCAGAACTACAAGCAAAATTGAGTGCATCTCATCAACTAATTCAAGAACTTGAAAACACTGTCAGTGGTTGCCAAAGAAAGATAAAAGCTTTGGAGGAAGAGCGACAAAAAACAATTCTTGAGCTTGTTGCCCTTAGACTCAAGTCACGGTTTGTAGGAGCGTTCCTGGGAACCTTTGCTTTCTAAGATTGAATATTCCGACATTTATCATCATCGTCATCATCATCATCATCATCATCATCATCATCATCATCATCATCATCATCATCATCATCATCATCATTTTTTGGAGATGGATCCATAGGCATGCCCCAACCCTAAATGTAGAATTCTCTTTATAGGCAATCTTTTTCTCAAAACACAGTTATCTTACATTTTCTAAACTGGTCTTCAAATTAAGCATATTTTGACACGGTTAGAGACTCTTAGTCTCCCAAAATCCAATCTTACTGGTTCTTTTCCGGTTAAACGTGCCACTTGTTTGCTACCTCAAAATTTCTCATTGCAGCCCATCCATTACGAAATCTGCTGTTCTTCGTTCTTAGTTGTAAACAACCTAATATCTGCAAAAAACTAGGACCGTAACGTGTGTTGCAACATTTTCATACAAATTGTCGCGGAGCAAAAGTTGATTGATAAGAATGCCTGAACTTACAAATTTAAAAAGCCTGCCTGTTTCTTTTTCTTTTTTTTTTTGTGAGATAGCTGGTTTGCCTTAATATTATTATTTTCATTCCCAAGGGGGGGGGGGGCACAGGCACCTTAGGACCCTTAGGACCCCCCTGGTTACGTCCCCGGCCTGTGCCCATAGACTGCACTTATTGGCATCTGGTATTTCGGATGAAGTAGGAGGTTTGTAAGTACTAGAGGGAATGGCAAACGTCCCTGGGTCTAGGAGGGGGAGTGTTTGTTATGGACACTAGAACGATGCTCGTATTTTGATTGACTTAAATGCGTGCCTAGATCCTAGATACAATGTTAGCTCCAATGACTATCTTGTTATCTATCAGTTTTGTAATCGGACCATTCAGCGTCACCAAGCGCACATAAAAGCTAATTGGTGTTCCTTTTTTGCAAGAGTATCGTATGTTTTCGAGCGGTCAAGTTAATTTGTACTTTCTTAGCCCTTGACTTAAGCGAACGGAACCGATGTGTAAGTAATCTTTTATTTTGTTGATTAGTTAAGGTTTCTAAATAGGCGAAAGTACGCAAATGGTACAACAATGTATAAAACAAGATTCAGTCAATTGATTTGTAAAATGGATCAAACGCTTCAAGAGTGAACGCCCACCTTTTATTTTAATCAGTTTAGGATTTAGCAGTAGAAATATTCTTGTATTACTGTTTAACTGTCAACTTAAGCTCGCTTGGCTTAAGATAGTTTTGTATTGCTTTGTGTATGTTTTATGTTTAATAATACTTTGCCGTAGGAAAAAAACAGAAAAGATTGAACTAAACACACTACAAAGCGATGGCGGGATAGTAGCAGGCGGAAACTTTAATTAATGTTAGTCGCATCATCGAAGATGAGTCACTTGATTGTTGAAATGTTATTCCGCGACCATTTCAACCTTATTGATAGAAAATTCGTTGTATTGTTATTCAGTTTACGATCGTCTCAGATCATCTCAGTTTGAATAAATTACCGTTAATCGTCAAATTTGGTTCTCCGTGGTTTGGTTGATTACTGAGTCGACTGACGCCATTCTGTGAGATAATTCCCGATTTTCCCGCAGCACGCCTTGAATAGAGCGTTGGTTGCAATTGGCAGTTGTTGCAAGCTACTGTCGGGCTGGCGGTGAATTTTCCCAGCCAGAAACCAATCCGGTAGTACTCTATGAATTTTTGAGTGGGGTGTGCCGCTGGGACTCTGAAATCATTACCCTGTACCAGACCATGTTCAGCTGCATATTGGAATCCCGACCTAGACTACACACCAGAATTCTCTACCCTAACCTAGACTTGCTTAGTGTCAATTTCTATTCTAGACTAAGTTCTTTACACCACTGATCACCTTCCAAAAACTGATACCCTAGACTAAATCAATCCTCTCTGAGTTCTGTACCCTATCCTAAAACCCACCTTGCCTAAAACCATACCCTTCAAAGAGGGCCCTAAATTTGGGGTGGGGGGGGGGGGCGTCCAAATGCCATTTCCGAGCCCAAAATTTGCCCAAATCCCAGCTCCCAGTCCAATGTTTATAAGAAGTGCCATTCCCAGAGCCACAATCCCTCTTAAAAGTGGTCAAAATGAAGACAATTAACCAAATGTCCTTTTTTGGTTTCAATGCAAGGAAGATAAATAAAATGATCAATATGGAAGTTTTTACCTGCAACAACTTCACCTGCTGGGCGCTGGGCTGCAGAAACTCAGACATTTGTGGGTAAATCTTCGCATTCACCCAAGCCTGGTTGGTTGAATCATGCTAAGTCCACTTCCAAGAGCATCATCGACATCCTCCTCTGAATCACTCTCGCTGCTACCACAATTGTCTATCTGGTCAGTTTCAGTGTTGGATCCAGGAGTTTTTGAAAGGGGTGTGGCTGACCTGACAGAACAATATTGGAAGATTCAAAGACAAAATCGCCTCAATTACAGCTCTATTCCCTTTTTTTCAAGCTTAAACGACCCCAAAGAAGGGGGTGGCTAGCCACCCAATCCTCCCCCCTGGATCCGTCCCTGCAGTTTGTTCACATTGTAAATCTTCTTCCTCCGTGCTCTCAATCGCTGAAACGTGATACCTTTTACGATCAACCTATTTCAAAAGTGTTTTCAGCTTTGAGATCCTTATGACTTGTTCTTTAAGACACTATTATCAGATATCCCATAATGCTAATAAGTAACTTTGGTGTCAATTTTGTGACGTCATTTTCCCACCAAAAATGCAACAATCTGAGAATTTAAAACGCATAGAATATTATGGAGTGCAAAGTTCTGTATTAATTGTGGTAAAATTTCACTCGTTGACCGTCCGAAAATGAAAAAAGTTATAACGACCCTGGCATATGCCCATCGTATTCATCTAGTGATCTTAAGTCCAGCGGATTTAAGACAGACGGAGTTTCATACAAGTTTAACGGCAATGTACCGACCCCACCCACTGTGTTGTCTTGATAAACAGTTCGTTGTCTCACACATTTTTAGGAGGCTGTCTCTGTAAAAACCACCCACTCAATTTCGCGTCCAAAATAAGTTTGCCTGAAACTCTGCCAACAGAAAGACTTTACCGAGGCTAGAACTAAAACAGATTTGGTTTGGTTCAAAATCATTTTCAGGCCGCGCTGGGAGCTGTTAAACGTTTTGTCCCATCTGGGCCCGATTCAACGTCTCCAAAATTAAAAATTAGGCATTTTTTGCGGCGTTGTAAAATATTCGATTCGCGTCATCTAGCAATGAATTTTACGTCATTTTGCTCATAAGCCTTTATAGTTTTCTAGATGAGAAACAATTTTCTTCTCTATTTAACCTGAAAGGCGAAATCAATCGTCTTATGAGCCCTACCAATCGTCATCCGAATGAAAGCTGAAAATGCCCTTGATTTGGAAGCTTATTTTTATAATCTGGGACTTAGTTGACAGCTCTAGCTTACAAAGCGGAAAAGTGTAATCCTTTATCGGCACACATATGCAAAAACCCTGTACGATTTCAGTATTTCAAAAGTTATGACCGTTTGTATCAGCACATTTGCCCGGATTTGCGATTTTTCAGCCTAAGGCTAATCGACACATTTCGATCAGATTTTGTCATAAATACAGCTCACCTGCCTCGCAGCTCGGGCTTATTTCCAACTTCAGCCGTTTTTCAGTTCCTAGGATAGTTCAATTCCATGACAGATCCTGTAAATAGGTGGGTATTGCCTTCGAAGATTGAACACGGCCTCTGCCGTGTCGCTTGTCAGCAAAGCAAAACTCGAAACCGTGGCCACGTCTCCCGCTAGAAATAGGCGATTAAAACATCGATTTGTAGCCGAATTTCCTCGAGAATCGGACAAAAAACTATCCAACTTTGGTATTTAGGAAGATAATCGAGAACTGAGGGCTTAAATCTCGAAGAAATCTTTCTGCTAAATCGCAAAAAGCTGATGAAACATCGTCGACTTGTGTTGCGATGCTGCTTTCGTGAAGGTCCGCACAAATGGGGAAACCGCTGATTGCTTCAGGATTCGATCCTAACTGTTTTTTTTCAACCTTAGAATTCCCTAGTACTATCAGTATTTTGCAATGTAGTAGTAAATATCCACGCGTTTTATAAAATTGCTTTACCTGTATATTTGCGTGACTACTTGTTGAAAGAGGATACTCCAGGTAAACGCTAGGTCTATGTTAGGGCTTCCCCGTTTAGCTTTCAGCTTTCAGTATTTTGATCCCCATAAGTTTCAAAAACCCTCTAGAAAGTTGTTGCATACGATAATATACTGAAGTCTTCATTTTTTGAAAGCGTGTAACTTTTGATCGACAAAAAAACTCTTTCTAGGTTTCCCTAAACCTCCAAAACCTAAACCTCTTCTTTCCCTTCTCTCATAGAATATCGCGACCTTAAATATCCTTATTTAATACGCAAAAAACTTACGCATTTCTTAAGACGGCGCCAAGGCTCCCCAAGGCCTGGCCCGTCTAATAAGACTGCTAATGTTCAAAACTGTTTTATCTGTTTTTATTGGGTGTCCCGAAAAGGCGGGGTCGGGGTGCGGGGTGCGGGGTGCGGGGTACGGGGTGCGGGGTGCGGGGTAAAAAAAAAAACGAAAAAATAAAATAATAACAATAATAACAGCAACAAAACATCCGAAATCAAAAGGAAAAAAGAAAATAGCTAAAAACTGTAAAATATAGTTGAAATACAAGAAAAATATAAAAATAAAGCGAGAATTTGACTCTCTTGTCGCACTTGTGAACCAATAAATAAATAACGAGAAATTTATCATTTTACAATGATCATATGGTCTGTGCGGGAGCACTCTTTTTTGCCGTAATTTGATTTTATTTCAATTTTTTTTGCCTTATTCACGTCAGTCTGTTTGGCATAAAAATATATACAAACGTTTTTTGCACATAGCGATATTTATATTGCAACCAAAATGCAACTGAACGGTATATCGTCCTGCGATCGAAACCCGACTTGGACTTCTCAAGATGTTATATTGATTTCACGCACGATAATAAAATATGGCACTATTCTAAGCTCATTGCATGAAAACTCGAGGAGCTATTGGTACTCGAGGAGATGCAGCTACGTCTCTACAAAACAAGGCATTAAGAAGATTGTTCTTTCTGTGGTTCTTGCGTGAGCAGAACAGCCGATACCAGGTTTCAAAGCGAAATTAAGCGACAATTAACCAGGGATAATTTCGAGTAAAAAAAGTTTTGAAAAAGAATTCGAATCACTTAAATAGTAAATTATAATTAAAGACAAATTTTGTATATCCAGGGAATAACACAAAAAAAAACCTCAACAAAAAAAAAAAAACAAAGGAAAACTACTTGACGTTTCATGGCAAGCTCTGTAGGCTCCGCAGTTTCGCTGTCTAAAGTTCAAGAAATTTATAGCATAATGAACAGTGGTGGATACATTTCTATAATAGACTGACCAAAAGGCGTTATAGACGTGCAAAGTTCAAGATGTTGGCACAGTGAACAGTGATGTATACATTGGATAATAGACTGACCGAAGGATATTACAGATGAAGACTGTTGTGACTTTGAAACAAAATGAGATGTCGTGACTTTCAAAACAAACATATACCGGGTATTACAACAAAGAGCTGAGCACGCAGTTTGTTCTGTACACGCAGTTTAAGAAATATATCCGGCAACCCGCAAGCTAGTGAAATAAAATTCATACAAAGCTTTTAGTCACTAAAACAAATTCCTGCAGTATAAAATTGCCCACCCCAACCCCACCCGCAAAAATACAATGGTCCATCTCTTATTGGCACTGGCATCTCCTCCAGTACCACAGTAAATAGTCCTCAATTCGCATGCAATGAAAATAGTGCACAATTTGATTTTCGTGCATGAAATCAACATTGTGTAAACCGCTAACTCAAGTAACTGATTGGCTCGGATCGCTCGATATACTGGTCAGCTGCGGTTCGTTTTGGTCACAGAAGCGGTGAGATGCATCAGAAATGAAATGAAGTTAAAAGAAAAAAAAGAAAAACAGGGAGTCAAAAAAGATTGTTCCAAACAGACCTCACGTTTATTACTAATGATTATTACAATTTCTCGTTATTTATTCATTGGTTTGCGTGACAGTTAAATATTCAATTCTCGCTTTATTTTTGTATTTTTTTTTGCATTTCTTAATTGTCTTTTTAAGTATTTAGCCATTTTCTTTTTTCCCTTTTATTTTTTTTTTTCAGTTTTGTTGACCCCGCAGTCCGCACCCCGACCCCGCGTTTTCGGAACACCCGTTTTTATTCAGGGCCCCATATGTTTTACTTTGTTCATATAGTATAATTTTACAGGTATTCCTATCATTAGCAGTCGTATTAGAAAGGCCAGGCCTTGGGGGGCCTGAGCGTCGTCTTAAGAAATGCGAAAGTTTTTTCGTAGCAGACGATATTCTATGGGAGAAGGGAGAGAAGAGAGCTTATGTTTGGACCCTGGTTTTCGTGGGGATATTGCTAGCTTATTGCAATCCATCCACTAGCGCTTATATTTGGAGGTTTTAGGGGACCCTAGAAAGAGTGTTTCAGTCGATCAAAAACTACGTGCTTTCAAAAAATGGCGACTTTAGTATATTATCGTATGCAACAACTTTCTAGAGGGTTTTGAACCTTATGGGGATCACAATACTGAAAGCTGAAAGCTAAGCGGGGAAGCCCTAACATAGACTCGATTGCAAATGGACTGGAAATTGGAAGGTTCAAACTCAAAGCAAGCATTGCACGAGGACAGAATTAAACACTCTTCTGAAAGAGAAAGCACATCTGAATGTTGGAAACTGAAACATAAGGTATACATTTTGGGCCCAGGAGATCATACATGAGGCTTTTTGAAGACTTTTCTCGATAAAAACAGGAAGACAATTACACGTGTAATTATGAATTTATTTTGTTATGATCGTGCATTTGTCGTCTGTCATTAACTTCAAACATCACATGCCAATTCACGCATTTGAAATCTAGGCCATTTAAAGAGATAACAAAAACGCTAGAATCAGCACTGCGTTAACTTTGTCGAATCAAACCGTTTTGCATAAAAAAAAAAAAGACTTAAACAAAATGCAAAATATTTCTTTTTCAAGAGAACCTTTTTCCCCTAGTGTTTACCTGGAGTATCCCCTGTCAACAAGTAGTCACGCAAATATACAGGTAACGCAATTCTATTGAACGCATAGATATTTATTACTATATTGCAAAATACTGAAATCTAAGGTTTAATAATCCTAGTAATTACGGTTTGGTATGAAATTTTTGCGGGTGCCATTATTTGGAAAAAAAAAATGGAATCCTCAAGCAATCAGCCGTTTCCCCAATTAGGCGGACCTTCACGAAAGCAGCATCGCAACACAAGTCGGTGATGTTTCATAGCGGGAGACGTGGCCATGGTTTCGAGTTTTGGTTCGCTAACAAGCGACACGGCAGAGGCCGTGCTCAATCTTCGAAGGCAATACCCACCTATTTACAGGATCTGTCGTGGAATTGAGCTATCCCAGGAACTGAAAAACGGCTGAAGTTGGAAATAAGCCCGAGCTGCGAGGCAGGTGAGCTGTATTTATGACAAAATCTGATCGAAATGTGTCGATTAGCCTTAGGCTGAAAAATCGCAAATGCGGGCAAATGTGCTGATACAAACGGTCATAACTTTTGAAATACTGAAATCGTACAGGGGTTTTTGCATATGTGTGCCGATAAAGGATTACACTTTTCCGTTATGTAAGCTAGAGCTGTCAACTAAGTCCCAGATTATAAAAATAAGCTTCCAAATCAAGGGCATTTTCAGCTTTCATTCGGATGACGATTGGTAGGGCTCATAAGACGATTGATTTCGCCTTTCAGGTTAAATAGAGAAGAAGTTTCTCATTCAGAAAACTATAAAGGCTTATGAGCAAAATGACGTAAAATTCATTGCTAGATGACGCGAACCGAAAATTTTACAACGCCACAAAAAATGGCTAATTTTTAATTTTGGAGACGTTGAATCGGGTCCAGATGGGACAAAATGTTTAACAGCTCCCAGCGCGGCCAGAAAATGATTTTGATTGCCAGAAAATGATTTTGTTGGCAGAGTTTCAGGCAAACTTATTTTGGACGCGAAATTGAGTGGGTGGTTTTTACAGAGACAGCCTCTTAAATAACTGATCAGGTCGCAACTTCATTGTCATTGGTTTGACATCTGTTGATTTGCAAACATTCTTAGGACTTCTTAAGGACTATTTTTTTCATTTTTTATGCATTAAGGGACTTAACATGAGTTTTAAATGACCTGTAGACTCTAAAGGGCATTTCTTCCATTCCCGGTCCCAGTGCCTCAATTCTAATTTTCCCAGTCCTAAAATAGGCAAATCCTAGCTCCCAGTCTACCCCTTCGGGACACTCTTCAAAACAGCACATGCCCATTTAGCTTGTATACGGAAGTATCTCCTCCCCGGGTTGTTCTGCAACATGCAGCGGCTGACTGAGATGAAATGCGAGTGAACTTGTTTTGATTTGCTCTATCAGTGTAACATATTAAGCTCAAATCAAACGGCCGGTTGAAGGAGTCAGAATTGTTTAATCTAAATTGCCGCAGGGGAGTGTTTACATATAAAGAAAGGCTGTTCCAATATTTTATGACCTCTTAGACCAGATATGATGCAATATAATAATAAATATGATAAATATTTGAAATACTGAATAGTGGTTGTGTAAATCTTAATTGTAAACTTAGGACGCGCTACACTGTATACGACATATGGTTTGTAAGGAAATATACAACTCGTATGCTTTGACTGCAATGAGTTCGTAGAACGTTTAATAACAAACAAATCAGGAATTCTTAAAATTTCTGATTTGTTGTATTAATAAAGTCTTCTGTAAGGTTCACAGGATTGAACTGAGAGAATTTGCGTATGACTTGAGATTTACAAGTGACATGAAACGTACTTTAGGCTCATTAATCTCCATCGATTTAATGGGTTATGCTTTTCCGGTTTGCCGTCAACAAACAAAAAAGGGGTCACTTTAGAATCAACCGATGGATGGGACATCATTTGTTCTGTAATGTAAATTTTTATCAGCACTGTTTGTTGTTATGTTCTTTTTTAGCTCTAGGGACAATAAGTCTCTGAGAGAAACGTCTGTCTGTCAATATAAAGTTGACACAGTCTCACAGGAGAGACAGAAACTGGATACAGGGAAGCGCGCACACCCTAACCTTATAAACTAAACGAAACGCTACTGTTGCGTTCAGACGGTTGATTTATTGATAATAATCCTACACGGTCAAATACATAGGTTGGTAAAGGTCCTAGATATCAACATTACAGTTGGTTATCATTAAGTTCCATGCATTTGAATCACGGAAAGTGGTACAAGACAAATATCTTCACTAGACCAGTTGGTGCTGTTTAGGTTTCCTTCGGCTACGCAGATGTTTGCAGTTTGTCTTCTTCCAACTATTAAAGGGATCATATTGGCTTGCCAACATGCATGACTAAGCTTTTCACTCCTTGGTGCCTATTGAAGATGTTGAACGTGCTTGCTGTATAGCAACGCCCCAGTTCCGCAAAGCGTATTCCACTCTTCCAATCTTCACTCTTAACCCGGTTCACGAGTGAGCATGAAGTCGCTTCTTAACTTTTTGCGTATATTTATGATATGTGCCTTGCTGCTGTCTTCGCTAGAATACCTTTTGTTCATGCCGGAAGATCTTCTTGTTTTTATCCTTTCGGTTGTGATTGCAGCGCTAGTGAAAACGATGCCCGTGGCTCATGAGGAGATTAATTCTCGGTTCCCTTGGATAAAGAAAATACATCCCAATGATGCAACAAAGACAATGAATCCGCTCCGTGTTTGGGGAAAATTCAAGGGTAAAAGGAACTCTGCAAGCGGCAAATTGAATCGAACAAAAGAAGTCCACGAAGCTGCAAGGACTGGAGATGCTGTTAAACTTATGAGCGTCCTTAAGCAGATGAATGCTGATGAAAGAATTGTGGTAGTAGAAACCAAATCAACTGCAAGTTCACTGATGGGTGGCAATCTTGAAGCCACTCCACTGACATCTGCTGCTGAAAACGGACATCTTTATTGCGTGAAAGTACTTCTAAGATACAAAGCCGATATCGAAAGTCGAGCAAGGTTCTCTGCAGGAATTTCCGATGAAATCAATTTTACATTTTCACCTTTGTTTGTTGCGGCTGCTATTGGACATGCCAATGTTTTGAGTTTTTTGGTTAAACATGGCGCCGACGTTAATAGCGTGCGTTCGAATGACGACTGCACCCCTCTGATGGTAGCTACTATAAATGGTCTCGTGAAGATAGTAACCATCCTTGCCAAACACGGAGCTAACATGGATCTTCAAGACAAACAAGGTAACACAGCTCTTCATTACGCTGTTCTTCATAACTCGCTTAAGATCGCTCACATACTTTTGGCTTATGGGGCACGCCAGTCGTATAACAATCAACATTTAACGCCCCTTCTTTTAGCCAGTAACCTCAGTAAGATCGCAGTGGTGGAGGATTTAATCAGCAAACCACAATGTACAAAGGGCCAAAGAATTGACGCCCTTGAGCTTCTTGGTTCCTCTCTAGTTAGTAATGGCATTGAGAGTGTCAGAGCATACTGCTACCGAGTGTTTCAGTACATAAAGCGCGGTATGGAAGAAAGGTTCAAAGACCCCTCTAATCCTGTATTAAAACAGCCCATGGAACCTGTTGAAGCTTATGGGAATAGAAAAGAGTGTCAAACTCTTGAGGAGCTTGCTCAGATACAAGATGATGTCAATGCTATCTTGATGGAGAGACTAATTATTAGAGAGAGAATCCTTGGTACAGACAACATGGCACTTGTTGGTGCAATACAAGATCTTGCTGATTATCATAATGGTTTAGGCTACGAGAACTTTAATATCTGCATAGGATTGCTTATACATGCAATAAAGATAACCCAGCACTGCCACCAGTCAATTGACTTGGGTCTAACTTATTTAATCAATGTACTATACCGGATGATACTAACAAATGTTCCTCCAAGACAAAAGCTCATCATTGATGCGCTTGAGAAAACCGTCCTTGAGTATGAGAAACAACCAGAAAAGTTGAAAAGGGGACTTGAAGCCGTGACACTTGAAGAAGTGAAAACTTTTCTGAAAGGGGTAAAGGACCGAGAAGTTGAACATCTTTTAGACTCTTTATTAAGACTTCTGCAATTCTTACCCAGAGATGATCTACATAAAGACAATAACAAGTCAAGACTCTTGACATTGATGCAAACGATTTGCCGCTTGAACCCCCGCGATGAGAGCGGAAATACATTGTTACATTTGGCTGCTGTAGATCGAAATGAGTTACCACTTTACAATCCTCCTTTACTATTTAAATTTCCATGCGCTAAGACAATACAACTTCTCTTAAATGCAGGAATTAATGTTAATGCCGTCAACAGCAATGGCAATACTCCACTTCACAGAGCTGTAACTTTCAAACCCAGAAATTACAAGACTCATCTTTTGACTGATATGTTGAAGGTCTTGTTAGATGGAGGTGCCCACCTTGATTTTGCCAACAATTACGGTAAAACGGCCATCGACATGGCTCAAACTAACGAGGCACGCAGGATTCTTTCTGAGAGAAAAACATTGGTGTTAAAGTGCATCGCTGCCAGAGCTGTAAAAATGTTTGGTATTCCTTATTTAGGAGTGGTTCCCAAAACACTTGAAAGATACGTTAGCATGCATTAAAAGTGTTTTGCAACTCACTGTGTTAGTTTTCTTTCTGATATAAAGGCAATGGAGTTAAAGTGCATTGCTGCACAAAAAGGATGTAAAAAAGTTTGCGGGTTTTTCCCAAAACACTTGCAAACCACATTAACATGCATTAGCACTACATAAGTATGTATTAAAAATTTTAAAAACATGTATAAGCATGTATTAAAAATGTATTTATATGCACGTAACATATTAGCATGTATTAGAAATACACAAATATAAATTCACGAAGCATGCATTAAAAACTATTAGCATATGTGTATGAAGCCAGTGCAAAAAATGTGTTAGCATATAAGGATGCATTAAAATTACAGTAAGTATGCATGGATTCATAGATGTCATGTTTTACTATGCAAATTGGTAATTAATACCCTGGGGATTATGCAAGTAAGACTATAAAAGAATTCACACGTGCTCCACCCCATCACTCTACTCGAGGCCGCGAAAGTGAAGAGGTTGGCGACCCACCCTCCCACCCATTGAGTAAGTCGGGCTTGATCCTGTCCGCTTCTACTTTCGTCTGGTCTTAGGCTTGTCCCAGGCCAGAGCGATTCTCCATACCTTATTACCATGTCATGAATAACAATACCCAGGGTAGAATATTACACTCAGACATGTATTGTGAAAGGAAGTTACGGTTTGTGAGATATATGTTTACGTGTACGAAAGTCATTTTGCCACAGAATATTGGCCTAGCTTGTTCGCTCTAAGGCAATGGAGAAACTGTTAGGTTCGCGGTTTGTGCAAATGGTAAGCAAAACTCCGAATGGGAAATTCCGTGCGAGATTGGCGTGTACCATTTGTCCAATTTAATCTTACTAGTTTACAAAGAGAGTCTGGAACTAGTTTGACCATTGGCGCAAGACCTGGAACTCTGGTGAAAGAAAACAAATGGAACACAATTTTCCGCTTGAATATTCCGATTTGGAGTTTTGGACTATTTCAAGACGTTCCGTTTATTTCTGAAATTTTCCCGTCGAGCAAACCAAAATAGCCTTACCAGTTCCAAACGACCCTTGCTAATTTATTGAGCCGTACCAGTGATAAAGTGGCGCGGGGAGTTTACGGGCGATTCAAGTCGGGAACTTACAACGGAAAAACCAGGGGGGGCTGGCAGCGAGGTCTGGAACCGAGTTTACATGATCGCCCCAGTAAAGAAATTTGGCCGAGTAGGACTGTGTACTAATTTTATTCCAAACAAACATGGCGGTGGCGAGGAAGGAGAATTAGCCGAATTAGCCGTTATTTGGTGTACGCGCGTTTGTGTTGGTTCAGCATTATTTCCGTTATTCCAAGTTTAAATATTCAAGGGAAGGTTTCGATCGCTTTTTTTTACCTTTCTTTCTATCTGATTTGGTTGCCCTTTCTGCTTTTTCTGGTACTGATTTTACGAGTTTTGAAGCATTTTCTGACACATTTCACAGCGGCCAGATTCGCTCTCCTGTTTCACTAAGAATTGTCGCTCGAGACTTTGTCCTTGTTTCATTAACATACACTGTAGATTTTTCTTTCTTTATAGGAACTACCCAGGAGGAGTCAACAATTAACTGTGGAGGTTTTGTTGATCCAAATTATTTTCTGTTTTGCCCAAGTTATGTTACTACCTTACAGTCCACAAGAGATTTTTTCATGTACAGCTCTCTAGAATCCTTAAATGGTGAAAAGCTGAGAGGTGATGTTTACAACACTCACCTCAGTCTTTGACTTCGCCACGTGAGTCACAGATATTGCCTACAGTGTGTAGGTATACCTGATAATAAAGCTTATTATTTTGGAGAAAAAGGTGAAATAATTTTTCATTTAGATTTTGTCTATCACACCTCTGGGGTGAGAACTGAAACTTAAAGGGGCCAGGTTGCTCAACTGACAGCAATACTTCAGCCAGTCATTTCACATATTTACTTGGTGACCTTGGCTTCATATAATTATATCACCATGAATGGGTATGTGGAAAATTGGCATTTGAATTCTGAA
This sequence comes from Siderastrea siderea, assembly GCA_964030785.1. Lineage (NCBI taxonomy): Eukaryota > Metazoa > Cnidaria > Anthozoa > Scleractinia > Rhizangiidae > Siderastrea > Siderastrea siderea. The sequence goes on along the minus strand of OZ034974.1, from coordinate 19,693,694 downwards.
GGGACTTGAATTTTTCTTGACAGTGCAATTGATGTTGAACAGCTTTTGCAAACAAAACAATCATTTGGGGGTGGAGTTTGCAAAGGTTGCGACAGTCTGTAAAGTAAAGATACTCTGGCAAACACACCATCACTTTGGATCTGGCAGGCGTTGGTTATCCAAGATGCATGTTGATAAATATGTTTTGGGCAAAGGTTTTAGTTGGACAGGGACTTTGACTGATGACATATATATGGACAGCTATGTTAATCCTTAATTTTCTGAAAACACTTCAAAAGGACTGTTGCACACATCAGCCATTCTGGGGTTATTTCAAATCTCCTTTATAAACAGTTACTGAATCCATGCCAGCCTCGTTTTGACAACCAGCAATACAACACTGTTTTGACCTGTTTTCCCCTACCTTATCGGTAACAGTTCTGAAATAATGATCCTCACAGTTAAATGCATTCAACTTGAGCAGTTGAAAAAGCAAACGAAAAAATTCAGTCTCGACCAGGATCAAATTTGCCTTTTCAACTGCTCAAGTTGAAAACATTTAAAAACTGCAAGCCCTTTATGGCCACATTTGTTACATCAGGCAGTTCACACCTGATTTATTTCATATGTATCCATCTTCAAAAAAACTGAATTCTCCTTGGCAATTGGAACTGTCTCCTCATCAGAAGTACAAATGTCTGAAAGGGTGTGAGCAGAAGTCAATTGCTCTTTTAACAGAAGGGACAGTTTAGAACTTTTGCATTGTCTAATACTCCATTATTGCATAGTTCACCTGGTGTTACTGAACTCAAACTACAAATTTTTCACTGAAAAATGGGCCTGAATGTCTTTCCTTTGAATTAAGCTTCTTGTACAGGCTACAGGCAAAAGACAAAAAAATCATATAATTGCAAATCCTTCAATGTTTTCAGATTACCCTAGCAAATGCTTATAAACCTTCTCATTGGACAGTTGCATGCGTAATGTGGGAAAATGCTTGGAAATGTGATAGTTCACTGCATTTTCCATTGAATTAAGCTTAGCATCTCAGTACAATATATGGAACTAGGGAGTTTTCCTAAACCTAGGTGTATTTACTTTGCCAATTCTTTAAGTTCTAAATAAATGTAAAGAAGATCCTCGCAGTTATTATTATTCTTTACATTTATTTCTTCATTCCGCAGTTCAAATATACGACTTTCATATATTCACAATTTCATCTTTAAGTTCTCTTATCAAAACAAGCAAACCTCAGACAGCTCTGTTTGTAAGGTTAAGCATTCTTCTTTTGTTGGTTGTCCTTTATAAGCTATCCTTTCCAGTTGCAAAATTCTATCATCTCAAATGTTCTTATTTTTCTTGTAACTGCAACCAACCAATATATTTGCAGAAACAACTGCCGCCAAGAAACACTCAAGCCAAAAAAAGAAGAATTCCATAAAATAAACATGGTGTTTTACATGTAATTACGCTTACAGCTGTAAATAAGAAGCAAAAAACTTGAGACAAGTGCATGTGAAAGTTCAAGCCCATTTTAAATACATTCTTAGCCTTCGCATTCGATTTTGTGTCTTCATTGTGAAACAGACTTAAAGAAGACTCGCGATCGAAATCTCCTCTTTTCGCTTTGTTGGCTGGAATATTCCACAGTTTCCACAGTAAAAAGATTCTTATAAATCTTCCTGAGATGACGAAATCCACAATCATCTGCTAAAATATAGTTATAATTTGAGCGTAGTTTGTTCAACACTCAACTGGGAAAATCTCAGGCCGAAACTTGTCACTTGCATATTCAATATTGACTGCTCTACTAACCTAAAATAAAGCTGGTCCTTCATTCCATCGATTTTGATGGTCTCAGAAACAGAAATGGATCGAAATGGAAGGTCGAAAGCTGCAACTTTAATGCCATTGTGGCTGTTGACACCGCGAACGTTTATGTTTTCGATAACACAACCATCACGCTCATGTTCTTGACATAATACACAGCAGCAGTGTACACAGATCCAGAATTTAGAGAAATGTGGTGCCCAAACGCTGTACTGTCGCCAAAAATACTAACAGCAAATAAACAATAACAAAAAACGAATTCCTTTTCCACAATCGAGTCACCACGAAGAGAAAAACCCATATTCTCGAGTAGTTCGCGAGACTTCGTTGCACTTCGCGCATGCTCGTTAGAGTTTTCGAATGATTGACAAATTTCTTTACTGGGGCAATCATGTAGCGGCCAAAAGCGGCAAGATCAAAGGTAGCTGCCAGCCCCCCCTGGGAAAAACTAACGTATAGAAAACTGATTTGTATTTTAAGGGACTTTTAGAAATTCTATATTTTTCTTTGCCATTTGCGACATCGAATTGATTTCCTGGGCGCTAAGAAGCGAGAATGTGGGCAAACAATGTATCCATGATAATCTCCAGACAACATCCGATAAACTGGAAAACGGATAACCTTGTTGTTCGAACTAAAACACTGGAAATTAAAATGATTCTAATAACACTGATAGTTGTTTGCTCCTAATTAATGTACCTCTACAGGGGACTGGTTTTAAAGACATAGAGACGATTTGTCGGCTAAAATACTGAGTCTTTTTTTGAGCTAGAGTTTTATCAATTGCAACAATAGGCTTTGGGGATCAAAAGACTGGTATCTCCTGGTATCATCCGTCAGTTCTTGATGAAATGTCATCTTTCCAAGTCCGTATAGGGATTGACATTGTAAAAAAAAAAAAAAGAAAGAACTGAAATTCAGTTTAGGAAAGGAAAACTGTAACCGCAAAATGCACTCACTTTTGGCTCCGTTAGTACTGAGCACCTGACACTGCGAGAAAACAGAGAACAACCGGACAGAGGAAATGTGTTTATTCTATTATTTATTGCATTCTTTACAGTATATGTAAGAACGGGATAGAAGCTAAATACAATATTTGCCTTGCTTAAATAATCTTAATCTGGCCTTCTGGGACGTATTGTCAGCTCGGATAGCTACAATAAGGACAAAAAACAAACAAACAAACAAACAAATAAAACAAAAACAAACAGGCAAAATTTCTATCTGAAATCGTAAGGCGGATACGAAGAAATCCGCGAATGCAACCATCAAACGCCGTTTACAGTGAGAACTTTAGTCTTAATGTGTTTATCGAAAAAAAGACGAATTGCAGTTTAGCACAAACATGAAAGCGTAAAGCCCACCGTTTTAAGCTTGGCTTGCTACGAACTCCTGTTAAAAACCCCTTTAACATTGAATTTGTTTGTTGAGAAACAATTTTCTGTCACCTCAGTGTAACAGGTGCGAAACACGAACCACGGCCGCCCAGAAAAAAAATTGAAACAAAATTTTTATGGATATCGAAGGTTCTCAACACATCGCGCATTTTAGAATATGAATTGGTCAAGGAAAATTTGTAGCCATTTCATTGTTTTGTTCTCGACTTCTGATCGGCTAATTTAAAATTTTGTCTCAAAGTTTTGTCTGGATGCTCTCGGATCGCATAGACGCATTGTAAATAAGTTTCCCCAAATTGACATACTTTCTGCATTCTTTACAGGTACTAATTTATCAGTAAAACGACCAAAAGTCTTAAATATCGCTCTGTTTCTTTACACTCAATCCTACAGCTACCTATTGTGTGTACTCGGAAGACCCTGACGAGGAAGGAAAGCTTTTATATAAATAAGATGACTAGTAAACGCAATGCATTCATTTTGGAACACAGAAGACAACGTATTTATATACCAAATAACCTAGTTAAGTCGTAAATAACAAATACAAAGCCTATTTAGTCACCATTTAGTCACTTGGTTGACCTTATATTACAATCTAAAAGACGAACACCTAAGAATGATTCATGTATTACACCATTACCTAAATTCGAGCATGTCTCCAAACAAAATATTCAAAGGAAACTGTTGCGTATGCATTTCTGATACTTCTCGTTTGGTTTTGGACGGAGACGTTGTCAGGAAAATAACTTTCCATTCCCAAGATCCCTTTAGACTTCCTCCAAGTCGTCCCCCCTTTTTCGGTGGAGGGGGGGGGGGGGGCGAAAGAGCTGTTTTCTTTGGGGACAAAAGCCGGATATGTGCGTGTGCAGCGCGCGACATGAGAGAGATGTTCAGACCCTTGTAAAAAACGCACGTGGAATATGTGCGTGTGGTAAAAGTAATGCGCCATTTTGATTCACGTGCGCGAACTGCGTGTCTCCTCCATAACCAAACGAGCCAATTGCAGTAAGTCTAAAGATCGTTCAACAGACCACCAAACTTTTACACCTCTTAGAAACGTGCTCAAGTAACAAAATTTATATATCTCTAAAAATAATGTGTATAAAAGCAAGCTATTCAATTATTATCAGATGTATAAAACGTCCTGCAGTATTTATTTTACAAACCTTTCTTTATACAAGTAAAATGCTTCTTGAAAGAAACTTTAGTCCACTTCTGGAACAGTGTATGTTGTGATGTGTGATGGCAAATATGTATGGCAGGTAGTCCAGTCGTGGATTTAAATAGCATGGTATTGCGTTATGCGCCGATCAATTCGAAAGTTCAACATCCCCCCCCCCCGGGCAACCCCCCGGGCATTTGAACTTTTGAAGATTGGCTTGTTCAAATTCCCTCCATTCGGGGCAAGAAAGCCGTTCAAATGCCCCACCAATTAGTACTGAACTGCCTCTCCTCAAAGACAAATTTGGTCTTCAATCAAGCACTTTACATGCCTTTCAGAGAGAGATATGCCGTAATGACACCTTCAACCTTCTTTTAAAGGCCCTTTTCAAAGAGTTATTCACTAACAAAGGTGAAATTCTATCTTGTAAATCCGTCAGACCCCGCAAAAACCGAAAAAATTCACAGGCCTATTACGTCAGAACAAGAGATAAATCCGGTTCAAATTCCCCACCCTTCCAACGCAACGTTCAAATTCCCCCCCTCCCAGGGCACGATGCACAGTCAAATGCCCGGGGTATGCCCGGGGGGGATGTTGAAGTTTCGAATTGATCGGCGCATTATGGGGCAAGTCCAGACTTAGCCTGTTCCAGGCTCCGAGACAAAAAAAAAACGCGTGGGGGTTGAGGAGAGACAAGGCGTCTATTTTCGCTTCCCCTTTGCGCCGTCTCTACTATCTGAGACCCTATATTATTCGAGAGCCTGGGACACGTTATCCAGTCTACATTTTTCACTATCTTATCTCCTAGACTACACACGCAATACGAACAAATCATGTCGTCAGTGTCACGACAATGAAGCCTTAAGTAGTGTGACATCCCTGAGTCTTAAATTTGTCACGCTGCGCTGCCCTCTTACAATCAAGCTCAACGCACCGTCACATTCATGAGTGAACGGACTCTGAAAACGCAGGAATGAGTATGTCTTATAAAAAAAGTCGAGAGCAGTGAGAAGTTATTTTAAAAAAATGTGAAAATTGTTATTCTTGCGGTGTAGCAGGTTCTTCTGTTTGTGATGGTGGATCAACTGGCTGTTGTTGTTGTTGTTGTTGTTGCTCTTCTCCTGTTGTTTCACTTTGCTCCTTTTCTTGTTCAGGTACTACTTCCGCTGTTAGAAAAAATGAAGAAACATTAAGTAAACGAACACTCTCCATCCCTCCACCTTCTTCCTGTTTGCGCCTGTAGCACAGGCAGTAATTCGTCCCATCCTCGTCCCCAGGGCCTTCTCCGTGTTCAAAATGGCGGATCGGAGAGACCCCTGGCCAAGGCTGCTGAAATACTCCAAGAACCGTGGAGTATTTTGTCACGTGACAGATGATGGAATGGCTTTTTCGGACGTTGTTTCCAGCGTATGGCGGCCCTGTTTGTTTTCTGCAACCGGAGACCGTTGTTCAAACGAAACGAAGACATTTCATTTCATTTTATTCTCCCTTATTTCTCATCTTTTTCAACTTAAAAAACTCACATTTGAGGTTTAAACGTTCGTCAAAAATATTTTTTCACAAACGCCACAGAGAAGCCTGCGAAAAGACTGCCATCAACCTGGCAATCAAATAATGACAGAAATTTTGTGGAGATTTGTCGTGGGAAAGTCTGCCAACTTTTTGCAGTTTGGGAACACGAGATATTTAACTCAAGTTTTCCGTGTGACGGTGCCTTTAGGAAATAATTTGCGGTATGACATGAGTGGAGTATGAGATAATCGTGCCACCACACTGATGTGGTGCAGCTTACTTGGTGCAGTATCGCATTCGTGCCGCTGTATTACCTGTTGTTTGTTGTTGTTCCCCTCCAGTCTGATCTGCAGCTGATTCGCCTTCTGTTTTAGCTGTCACCTGCCCTGATTCTCCTTCCTTGTCCTTCGCTCCGTCGTCTGCAGGCTTCTCCTCACTCGCCTCCTCTCCAGCTGGCTTCTCCTCTTCCCCGGCCTTGTCTGCATCACTGGCGGGTGCTTCATCTGCACCGGGCTTCTCCACACCACCCTCATCCCTTACAGCTGGCTTCTCCTCTTCACCGGCCTTTTCTGCATCAGGCCCCGGTGCGACTTCTTCGCTGGCGTTCTTTGCATCACCCTCATCCCCTGCAGTTGTTGCGCCCTCTTCACCAGTCTTTTCTGCTTCAGCCCCTGGTGCGGGTTCTTCGCTGGCATTCTTTCCTTTCTCCTCAGCCTCTGCAGATGTCGCCCCTTCATCGCCGATCTTCTCAGCTTCTTCTGCCTTGCTGTATTGATCTGAGTACAGGAAAGTGAAGAAACCGCTACAAATTAGGACCCAGAGAAACGTTACAACATTGCATGAAATAGAGCAGTTTTCTGTAAAGACTGGAAAGTAGTTTGCCTTTGTTTTGGTTTTTCTTTCCTACGGTCTGTGATTGTACTTTTAATTATAAAGACAGTGACTTTCTACTTTTCGGTGTTAGAATTTGGAACTGAATTTAATAACTTTAAAACAGGCTCGGCATAATTTAAATACCGCGTGAAAAAAGGTCAGCTTTTCTAAATCGCGCAGATTTAATTCGGAAAGATTTCCAAATCACGAATTTACGTTTTCATCTGGGAGGTGGGGTAGATTGCGCTAAAAAAGAAGCCATAGAGGAGACAGCCAGGAAAGTGGCTTGAGTAAACGTACAAAGCTGAACATGTACAGTGCTCGACGTTTTACATTAACGTAAGCCTCTCATACATCGTCTCTGTTTTATTTACGTAAGCGAAGCCAGTTGGAAAGGCAATTGCTCTTTCTGAACTTTCTTTTAATAAATATGCGTCTTCCATTTTTCGCTAAATGAAATTCTTGTGGTTCCAAAAAGATGTCGCAAAATTTCGTGTAATGTAGTAGACAACAATTTGAAAATAACGTCAGATTACATATTATACTGTATATAACATATTAAAATTATCGTTCTTTTCTAACAAAAAGTGACATTGGCAAAACAAAAGAACTAAAAGCACCAGGGGAAACTACAGCTCGCTTCTTGATGATGACTTGAACTGGATTTCATGCGCAAAATTAGGTAACGACATTAGCGGTAGGTTTAATAAAAGGAGGAGTGTATTAAAGATTCTCTTAATGTTGAATAAAATCCTTAAGTGTACTTGGAATCTAAATCTGTCCCACGACAAAGAAACCTACATTTTCATATTAAAAAACGTTGCTTCAACGTCTTCACGCTGTATTGATTGGCACTGGTAGAGCAATCAAACAGCACAAATGCAAAGCATGATGCTGGTATGTAACTATTTGTTTGAACTTGAAATGTAACAAACGTACATGTAAACTCAAAAGGACGTGGGTTTGTCTCAACAATTCTTGCCCTGTTTTGAGCTTCGCTTTTTGATACAGCAAAAAGGACAATATTTGCAGCCTTCATTTATTTGTAGTGTTGTAAATTTAGCCATTCTCGCAGACTGGAGATAGGGAGGGGAGGGAAAGTGGAGGGGAGAGAGGGAGGGGAGGGAAAGTGGAGGGGGCAGAGGGAGGGGAGGGAAAGTGGAGAGGGGAGAGGGAGGGAAGGGAAAGTGGAGGGGGCAGAGGGAGGGGAGGGAAAGTGGAGGGGGGAGAGGGAGGGGAGGGAAAGTGGAGGGGGCAGAGGGAGGGGAGAGAAAGTGGAGGGGGAGAGGGAGGGGTGGGAAAGTGGAGGGGAGAGAGGGAGGGGAGGGAAAGTGGAGGGGGGAGAGGGAGGGGAGGGAAAGTGGAGGGGGGAGAGGGAGGGGAGGGAAAGTGGAGGGGGGAGAGTTAGGGGAGGGAAAGTGGAGGGGGGAGAGGGAGGGGAGGGAAAGTGGAGGGGGCAGAGAGAGGGGAGGGAAAGTGGAGGGAAGAGGGAGGGGAGGGAAAGTGGAGGGGGCAGAGGGAGGGGAGGGAAAGTGGAGGGGGCAGAGGGAGGGGAGGGAACGTGGAGGGAAGAGGGAGGGGAGGGAAAGTGGAGGGAAGAGGGAGGGGAGGGAAAGTGGAGGGGGCAGAGGGAGGGGAGGGAAAGTGGAGGGGGCAGAGGGAGGGGAGGGAACGTGGAGGGAGAAGGAGGAGGAGGAGGAGAGATTTTTAGTTATAGTAACCACAGGAGCATGAAAATGGAGTGCGCTAAAACACCGTCATACAAAAGCAGAGCTGAGAGCAGAAGAAAAAAACCATTCAAGCTCAAAACTACTGTAATGACCCACGTTTTATGTTGCAAATTCATCTGCCACATACTGGTTTGACTATGATGAACATTCCCAAGTTATTCTTAACTTTTTACGGTGTTCATCTACCGACAAGAAATTCAACGGCCAAAGTGCTTTCCAGAACCTGGCAACACCACCATTTTACTAGAGAGATAACTATCACAACTGATGACTGCATTTCTCCTGACCTCAAAAGTTTTCTATTGCACGTATATTTAAGTACCATTCAGCCTTCAACCCAGGGACACTGGAAAAGGTAGACAACTACTGGAAATCCTTTACTTCGGTGGGACTTAATTAAAATGACATTGACAAACAGAAAGAAATATCCTCGTGAATACATTCTCTTTTTATTAAAGTCATCAAACAGTTGACAGTAAGTTTTCAACAAAAACTGATATATAAGCTTAAGTAATATTTTAATACACTTTGCAATCATATGGATAACATTTCTGTCCAGATCTTTAATCAACGATACTCCATATATTCAAAACACTTCAAAATAGATCTTTAATAATGTAATAATGTTAATATCTTTTTAGAAATAAATACATGTAAATCTGTTATCATAATCTGATAATTTTTATATAGAATTTGTTTTTGATTTTAAACTGTGTGTAAATGTCTTTGTTAAATTAACAATACATTCGGCAATATTAACTTTTTTTTTACATTTTTGCAATTTAATTTTAATGACATTTAATTCCAAGGTGCAAGATCAGGCTGTTCAAATAGTTGAAAACAAATAGAACATATCTGATTTCTTACACATATAAAGTACTTCAATGCAAAACTTAACCATATTGTAAGATTTTAAAGGATGATGGTGACATCTTGGTGGTTTTTACACCACTCATGCATCTGGGATATTCAAGGCTCCCTGTCCTTGTACAGCTGTTGTAAATGAAACAGATGTCTTAGTATGAAATCACAGCTTTGATTATGTACTGGACAAGCGACTTTTTGGTGTGGGGGGTGAAGGGGTTAACGCACTGGACTTCAGATCTGAAGGTCACGGTTCAAGGCCCAGTTCCTGCCATTGTGTTGTTTCCTTAGATAAAAACCTTACCCCACATTGTCTATGACTCCACCCAGTTGTATAAAATGGGTACCAGCAACATACTGCTGGGGTGCTGGGGGTACCCCTGCAATGCACTAGCATCCCATCCAGGGGGAGCAATACTCTCGGTTGCTTCATGCTACAGAAACTGGGATAAGCCCTGACCATGTGGTCTCCTTGGCTTTGTGCGACTTTGCCTACCTACCTACCAAGTGACTTATGTCAATTATAACCACAGAACAAGGTGCCAAATTTCTAACTGCACTTGAAATGGCCACCAGCACGAATACAGTGTACACAGCTGTCTGTCAAAAATGTGTTTGTGGGCACCACGCTGTTACGATACAGGTAGGCATTGTTGTCATGTTAACAGCTGGAACTCAAAATTACTGATACATATATAAGACCTTACAAAATATTAATTTACATTAATCATGCTTTGAAAAGTTTTCTCGGAAGTGTACATGTGTGGTGTTTGCATTTATTACTCTGTTTAGAAACTGTATAGCTTGCATGAAGTTCACTTTTGATTGCAGTAACAATCCCATAATGGAGATCCTTTTACAACCTCCCCACCCTCCCCACCCTCCCCCAATGCCCACCACCCACTACCAAAAATCCCAACAGAATAAAAGTTTCCCAAATAGTTTTCCGCTGCATAGTTCTCTGCTAAGCACTTACGGCTACTCAGAGAACAAACTTTATAAAAGTCCCTCACCCTCAAAGCCATAGTAATTGTTCAAAATCTATACTGTGTCTTGAATGTATAAAGCTTATCCAAAAATGAATTGAAAAGTATTTGTTTAACGCCAATTAATATAATGCTGCACTTTTTGCTGTTATGGTTGTCCTCTACAATTTTTACTAAAAATTGATTTACTTTTACACTCTAGCTAATAAAAAAATTTGAACTTCTTAACTGCATAGAAAAAAAGGAACAAGGATTTAAATCACAAGACATCAGATTAAAATCTCTATTCTCCATGTATAAGATATAATGTTAACTTAATTTACTTGTTTCTCATATTTTCAATAAATAGGCCATTTCCGAATTGTTTGTGCCTCCTTTTCAAAGCGAGGCCTCGTGCAAAACCTTTCATATGAAAATGAGTTTTATCTGCATGTGAATGAAAACTCATTTTCATATGAAAGGCTATGCACCAAGACTTGCTTTGAAAAAGAGGTACAAGACAACTCGGAAATGACCTATTGAAAGCTCCTTTAGTTATACTAATTCTTTGTAAAACTTTTCATATTGTTTTAAATTTAATGTAATCTTACAGCAGCTAAATTGATTTATTTGAGATGTATGGTGCATGGAGCACTAAGATGCTCAAAGGAAAACCATTTACCTGTTTGTGTTATGTTAGATGACAAGAAAATTTATTTAACAAGACATATTAATATTTTTGTACTTGTTTTACATGTTATTTGACTTCTCTTCAGTGAAAATTAAATCAATACATGTATTTTTACTTTCAATATGACTCATAAAAACTGGCTTCCAGTGTTAAAAACAAATATATATGCTTAAAAATTACTATTCAATGTTCAATACTTGTTATATTTATCTTTGAAATAAACATTGATGTGTTAATTTGGAGAAAGATAAACAAGTAAAAATTAACGAGATTAAGTTCCAACGTTTTGGTGACTTCATGACGCCATCAAGGAATAATTTGATGAATACAGTGCGAGTTAAAAAGAACTCTTTTTAATTTGCACTGTATTCATCAAATCGTTCCTTGATAATGGCGTCATCAAGTCGCCAAAACGTTGGCACTTAATCTCGTTAGTTTTTACTTGTTTATGTATTTGCAATGTTAACTTATTTAACAATATTCTTACTATTGTGTTGAAACCTTTTTACAACTGTTAAATTTGAGTGGTCTGTAATATCATGTCATACATTTCTAAGTAAACCTGGCACAGGGAATTTAGTTTAGACTCCAATTCAAAAGAATTACCAACCCTTATGTACATGTAAGCCTGGCTTGTCAAAAGATGGGTCAGAAAGTGTAGTACTTAATTTCAACTGCAAAGACATGAAATTATCTAAAAAATGCAGTCTCACTGATTGAATGTGAAATGCTGTTGTATTTGTGCTTAGAAAATTAAGCAGGTCCATTCTACATGTTTGCAAACCACTATCTAATTTCTTCTGGTTTTTGAAGTAAGGTGGAGAAGTGTGAGGGGCATCAGCTGTGTAATGACAAATTAGTATAGCCTAACTTTTGTAGTTTTTGACCCAAGAATAGGGCTCAGACCTTTCACTGTTTCTGTTTGCCTTGTCCGCATTATAGGTAACATGATTGTAATTTTTAATATTAATTTAGTAGATACCTGGACTTCCACTGAAATGGACACTGATATTGAGGAACACTTTCCTGATTGGATATTTATAATTTATGCTCGACAAGATGGTTCAGCATGTAACTTTAAAGCCTAAACTGACACCTCTCAAATAAAAGCCACATAATGGGCAGTTTAACTTCCCTCTGGTGCTGTTAATGTTTTAAAAAATCTAAAAGGAAAAAAACTCAAGGCATTAAACTACAGCAGAGCTGACATTTCATGCTGCGAACCTACCTTCATCTCCCTCGGCAACAGGTGCCAAAGTGCCAGTAACTTCAGGAGGTATTGGCCGCGGAGTTTGATCAATCACCACCTCCTCAGTTGCTGCTTTCTCATAAGCTTCCTGTCGAGCAATCACTTCAGCCTCCTCTTTCCGTTTCTGTTCTCTAATGAGCTCTTCTGCTGCTTCTTGCCTCTCTTTTTCAAGGGCTTTTTGTTCTTCCAGTTTCTACAGAGAAGTTTCAATAATAATTTTAATACAATGAAACCTTGTAGATGGAACCACTAGTGGGGCTCAAAATTTTGGTTGTATTTAAGAGTACCGGCTACAAAGAAAAAATGAGGCCTGGGGATTTTCCTTGGCTGTAATGAGTTAAACCCAGCACCTGGATTAGAAAGGTAAAGCCTAGACAACACTAGAAACAAGAAACATCTTAGGGGCATTAAAGCCAGTTATTATGGTCCATCTGACAAACAAGGATAATTCACAATACTATTATGTACCAGTCAACTCAAAGCTTTACCCCCCCCCCCCCCATCTCTGGCCCCGGGCAACCCCTGCGGGCATTTGAGCTTTTGAAGATCGGCTTGTTCAAATTCCCTCCCTTTGGGGCAAAAAAGCCGTTTAAATGCCCCACCAATTAGTACTGAAATGCCTCTCTTCATAGACAAATTTTGTCTTCAATCAAACACTTTTCACGCTTTTCAGAGAGAGACCCTTTTGAAAGAGTTATTCACTAAAAAAGGTGAAATTCTACCTTGTAAATCTGTCAAACACTGCAAAAAACTGACAAACTCAAGGGGCATCTGATGCCAGAACACGAGATAAATCTGGCTCAAATTCCCCACCCTTCCAAGGCAACGTTCAAATTGCCCCCTCCCAGGGCACGATGCACAGTCAAATACCCAGGGTATGCCCAGGAGAGGGGGGGGGGGGGAGTTAAAGCTTCAATTTGACCGTTACAATATTTATCCAATTAGTGGTGGGGAATACTGGTGGTTGTAATTTTGCCAAGCCACAAAGCAGTGAGATAACATTATTTTACCACTCTTCACCAGCACTAAGGTGAATGATTGTTTTAGTCTATACCAAACCAGTGGATAGCCAGCTCCAAATAGTTCCTTCTTGGGAAATGAGGAAACACATGCATGCAAAATCCAGAACATTATGCTCAGGAGCTGAAAAGCAGATACTACCCTAGAGTTTGAGTAGCCAACCAGTCGGTGTGTGAAAAACACTCCACTTCTTCATCGTTCTCCCTACATCTTCTCCTCACCCGTCTCCCCACAACAATATGATTTAATGATTGTTTGATAGCACTATCACCGTCCACCCTCCATTCTCTAACCCCTGGTTGCCTGTCACACACTAGAACAACATCTACCTAAATCTGAACTTAAAGTAGATTCTGTTCACAAATATCTTAGCCCACACAATAGGTGCTGGTTTTTGACTTGAGGCAAAGTTTTTGACACACATTCCTTTCATGCATGATCCCGAAAACTTGCACCTTAGGATTATTTTACATGAATCTGGCACATCATCTGACACTCCATCGATACTGGAATCAAAACCGAGGGCTTTGATACGCTTACACTAAAGTTAAACGCCTTAGTTACATTAAATTAAGCTTAGATTCTAAATTTTACGTTAAATTTTTTTTCAGCAAAATACAGCAGGGTGAAAAACTGTAGAGAACGTAAAAATTCACTGTAGAGATGGACGAATTACAACTATCCGATGTACCTTCTTCGCAAATTCTTCATTCTCAACGTACTTCCTCAGCCAATGAGCGAGATATTCGATCGGATCAACCGGTCTTTTCTCCGCTATTTCGGCCAAAGCAGCAGCAAGAGCACTTCCAACGTGTTTTTGCAGATATTCCGAGTCCATTTTCGGTATTTGAAGCAATAAATATCTTATAATTTTACCATGTATCTTTCAGTCTATTGACCAAAACTCCTTTTCCAAGTTTGTAACCATGGCTACGTTGAAGCCGCTGTACGAAGTGCATACTCGTAGATGCCGGATACAATACTTCATATATGCGTAATTCAAGAATATCCCTGTCCTGCAAACTGATATTCAATGGCTACAATATTTTTCCCTAACAGAGGGAATTTTATCGAGAGCTAGCCAAATAAATTTAAAACTGAGTTAATGCTAATAGTCCAGTTTCGAGTTCACGAAGATCGACCTCCGAATAAAAATACTAAAGTCGCATTTTTAAAGGGTTTACAGTCTCAGTCTGAATTAGTATAAAAATATGCACAAATACTAACAGAAAAGTGCTGAATTCTGAAATAAAACAATCCACAGACTTGCCGATAGTTTATCTTCTTATTGGAGTCTGTGAAAATATTTTACTCTAGATTGTCATTGAGACTAACCCTGTAAAAAGGCGTGTTCTGCCTTTGTATCCAGGGGTCGTGCGTGCCAAACTCGAAACTGTGGTCAGTTCAGGTTCACTCAAAGTGAGTTTATGCGATTTGGTTCGAGACAGATATTTCCTTTTCAAGCCTGGCCCATCTCTTTCGATCCCAGGATTCAGGGGGATGAGGGGTTGTACTGCAAGGCCTAGCATGGTATACCTTTACAGATCAGCTCGAGGGGCGGGGCACTCCCATATATAAGCTGTGCCGGTGAAGATGGGATGGTCTTTGAGGTTCTCAGTCTTAAACATGGTATTCATTTTGCCCCCTTTTGGTATTGTGATTCCGGTGTGATCATTAGATAGGGTCCTTTTTGTATTAACAAGAGAGCATGCTTCATATTAATTAAAAATACAGTGCGTAAACCATGGTTATGATGGCGTATTATTAAATTAGCGTCAGTCTAGAATTCTGATTGCATAATTATTAAGCGGTCAGGGGCGGATCCGGGAATTTTGGATACGAGGGTCCAAACTTCTAACTGAAAAAAAAAAAAATTCTACCTTCCCTTACGTAGACACTTACCGTCATTTGAAATGGACATAACATTCCACTCGTAAAGGATGTAGCTCTGGTATTTATTTGAGAAGCGAAGTGCAACACAATTTTTATTTTTAAACTGTATTACTTAATGGCGAAGTCACTGATTGATTTTTAAAAAAAGCCTTAGGTTCAGCTCAGGTCTGATAGGGGCTCCTGGATCCCCTGTGGCTCTCCTCCTGGATCCGCCACTAAGGTCGTTTTTCCTTGAATAGGGTGTCATTTTTCGAAGACGAAAGCTTCTCCTCTGGGTCAAGACGTCAGCGAGACTCTTACCCACCACATTGATGACCACGATCTGAAAGTGTTCTTTGTAGTTGACGTAACTGCGCTCAACAAGAAATAAGCAGACGCAGTGGAATAACCACACTGTCATGGGGCCCATGAGCAAGAGAGAGTGGGAAAAGAGCAAGCAGGTTCGGTACTCAATGGGGAGGGGGCAGGGGGGGTTAAACTTCCCACTTCCCGATCCCGTACCCTTTAATCCCGGCTCCCGCCTTATTTTGCGTAATTTTCCCCTATTTCTCCAGCTTCCCGCCCTACTAATCCTCTGCCCCCTCGCCCACACACTTACCACGCCCTTTCCTCCGGGACTCCTGACCCCCGCGTCCCCCTCCAGGGGGACTTTTACCAGATGCCGCCGCTCCAGGGTATTGTCTTATTTGTCCACAACAAACGCTGCTTAGACAACCACTTAACATATAATTATGTGATTAAAGTACAATATGTACACGCACGGCTGGTCAAGAACTATTTGTATCCATTTCATTGTTTTGGTCTTGTCTTCTGATTGGACAATTCTTAAAATTTTCTCTGTTTTTTTTTCCCGGGTGGCATCGATTTATGTGGTCACATCGTATCAGTTCACGTTGTATGTGTGTTTTCTATCGTTCGGTTTCCATACCTTATGCAGACTTTCGCAAGGGGACGAATTAATTCCTATTGTTTTTGGAGGGACCTAATATGTCGTTAAATAAGGTCAGCTAGCATTTTCGGAGTGCTATCAGCAACTCAGAAATTCGGCGGATAACTGATTCTGTTTCCTACAATTTTCTGCCGCTAAAATTTCAGCTAAGAACTCCGTAAAGTTAAACTTCGATTAGCTTAGACAAATATGCTTCAAGTATTTTGCTAAATTTTCTCGTCGAATGCCCCTAAACAAAGTAAGATCGTCATGGAATACCAACGGCACATAGATTCATGGGACCTGGCACTGCGGGCAGTTCGAAAGGCGGTTGTCGCTAACCTTGGGTAAAAAGTTGACCGAGCGCGAGTTTTCTGTTTCCCTTGTTTTATGTTGTTTGTAAGCCTCTCCACTGCTAATTTTTGACGAGCTTAAAGGCAGTCGAAGTCAAATTATAGAACGAAATTGATTTACAGGAATCCGCATCGTTAACTCATAAAACGGAATGATTAACGCTAAGCACTTAAACCAGAGTGGAATGGAGTGGAGTAGGAGTAATGCCGCGTTGAAAAACCACGTCGTTATACCCTGCTCGCAGAGGTTTCTTGGTCCGGCGGGCGAATAGGTAACTTCTGCGCAAAACCGAAGCAAAACCGTCCGATTTCCTGTCGTGCATGCGCAACATTATCGCCACTTCCGTTTCTTGCACATCTTGCACGCGCTCAGCCGTGCGTCAGCTTTAAAGACAAAACTTGCGAACTCCATGAAAAAGTTACTTGCACCAGGTTTATTTCGGAGTTACTTTAAATTCTGCTGATTTTCTGAGCTGGGAGAAGTGGCCAAAAAAAATTGTAAAAAAAAAAATGCAAATCTGTCGCGTACAACAAGTTCGACAGCGTATCACATGCAAAGCGCGTACATTCACAGCATGCGTCGGCCTCAAAACCGGTTGAGAGCCTTAATTCGTCCAAAATCCTTGACGGCGGCAGATCAAAGAATCGGACGGGTTTGCGCAGAGGTTACTTATTCGCCTGCCGGAACCTAGGGCGACCAAAAGAAACCTCTGCTTGCAGGGTAACGTCGTTATGGATTAAAAGTGAATTAAAAATTGACGCAAATCCTTACATGGGTTAGCTTAACTCGCTTTTGAGCAATGGGCCCTGGTGCCTAAAAATCACGCTGCGAACTTAAAATGGAAAGGTTGCAAACAGTAATAGGAAAAAACTTTGGACTAGAAGTGACTGCTATTCACAGTCGTAAGAAAGATGACCTTGGAGGTGCCCACTATGACAAGCTGACGAGGATCAGATGATAATGTGATAAAGGGGCTGAGCCCTGACGAACAGTCACGCTATTTTCAGTGCACTTCCTCGCTGCGCCCATTACTTTGGCTTTACCTCGGTGTAAGAACCTGCGAAACTCACGGATGACGTAAAACAAAGGAAACAAAAACATTTTAAACAATACCGTACAGCAAAACAAAAGCTAACAAACAAAGAAACTCTTGTCAGGTTCTTACACCGAGGTAAACCCATTACTTTTCTCCTTGTACGGTGCCCCCGCAGCTGTACATTTTCTACACCTCTACACTCCCCCCACCCCCCTCCATTCAGCAATGACATGATACTCAGTTAAGCTTGTAGCCCAGTTGTTTATTCATAAGCATAAAAAGCAAGGATACTGTTCGATCTGGGACAAAAGTGCAATATTTTACATAAATACTGATAAATATAAAAAATAGAATTTTAAAACTATTTAATTCAAACTTACATGTTTTCAGCAATGTGTTCGCGGAGTACATTTTAAGACTGCAAAAGTAGATTTACACGCTGCGATTTAGACTATTACTGGACCAATTTGTCAGCTCACTGTAATGGTCTGGCCCATTTATCCCCGAGGGGGGGGGGGTACTCGACCCATATTTGGGTATAGGTGAGCTGCTGAGGCTTTGAAACCCTGACCCTGTTTAGGGCAAAAAATCCTAAAATACATACCCTGTTTAGGACAACAACCTCAATTTTATTACCCTGTTTAGGACACACAATACCCTCTTTATAACTAGGACAGACTCACACTAAATTATATAGCCTGTTTAGGAAAGACTCGCACGAAATCACATACCCTGTTTAGGACAGAGAGGCCAAAAACCATACCCTGTCCAGTGGCACATCCCCGTATAGGCCACATAAGGGAGTACCCCCCCCCCCCCCCCCCGGACCATTTATACCCTAGAATTTTCAGCCTACTTAATTTATTCAATATGACATTGTGAGGCTGAAAAGCTGATTTTAATCAGGAGCAAATTAACATGTTTGATTTGCTCCTTAACACAGTTGGGCTGACGTTATTGGTGCCGCCATATCAAAGCGTGCAAATCTAAAATACAGATCCTCAAGCTGAATAACAATTTAATTGAAAGCTATGTGCTTTTTTAATGCTGTGTAGAACACTACCTTCTGATCTAGTAAGTGTATATAAATTATCTTAAATTACACAATTATCTTAAATTACAGAACTATAATTGGATGCAAATTCACAGCAAGTTTGTTCAGCAGTGGATGATACTGACATTCAAGCAATAATCCCCTTCGCTGTATCTTGAGAGGTAACTTGTACAATCAGAATTTGGGATTCTGTACTGAGCAGACAACAGATTTTTAAATACACTTTTAAATACACTTAAATACACGTTCTCCGGACACTGGTCTGTCAGACTGTATCAGTACAGTCTTATGTTAAGATAATTATTTACAAGACGTAATTGTCAAAATTGTTATCATGTACAAAATAATTTTCCCACTCTCCCCTTGTCTCAGCAATTCAAGTTACTCTTAAAAGGCTACAGGTCATATGCTTTACATGAAAATTCATAATTTTTATCTTGAAACAAGTGTGGATTTTTCCACATATCACTTATAACATGAACCATTATAGGGTCTGACTCCTGCAGGATTTATTCTGGAAGCTAGCTTATTCAGGCTCAGTTGGCAACAAATTCAAAGATTTCTGAGAGTCCATTTCCCCAAAAGGTGGCCCAAGAAATCAGGATGAACTTCTATCTCAGTCACCTTTAATCCCCGTCCCACCCTGTATGGCTCCTGCCTCTGTGCATTTTTTCGTTTGCCAAATATTGCATAATGTTACATAATTTTCCCATTTCTCCCACTTCACGCCACCTTGGAAATCCCGCTTCCCGCCCCCTCTTCTCCCGCCTCCCGAACACCTCCCGCCCCCTTTTCTCCCGGTCTCCCGTCCCCCTGTCTCCCTTCACCTTCCAGGCTGCCAAGGTTAAATTGGTGGGGTATTAAAGAAATACTTCAAGGCATCAATTAATTTCAGTGCATTGTTCCAGTGGTTGACTAAAATTTGAATGAGACTACTTCAACATTTTATTGTACCTTATTACACATTATATTTGCAACTCTTTAATTTTCCGACTTGGGGATGGTCATATTTCGTGACTCTTTACTTAACGATTTTGTTAAATTTGTAGAAACTGAGTCACTTTATTTACACGATTTCATTGATAAATCTATCACCAAATAATTCGCAACTTTCGTGACATCAAATGTTCGCAATTTTCAGAAAATCACGAAATTAAAGTGTCGCAAAAATAGCATGTAATAAGGTAGTTAAAGAATTATTGCAGAATGATTTCACATGATCATCTCCATCTGAAACCATAGTCCCTCTGTGAGGAACAATTGAGTTTCCTAGATAAAATTTTATGTACTATGTTTGACATACTTGGTGCAACTTTTATACACCAATATGTTTTCAAATGTACCAATACTGCAATGCTACACTCCAGAATAAAACCCTGCTCTTGTAGTAAAGTGTTGAAATGAAATATTTTAAATTATATACAATTAATTCTCATATTTTTTAATAAGCTGTGTTCCTTTGATACCTGTTGTGTACCATATTTCCCCCATAATCTCAGAGGAATCACTATGGCAGTGATATTGTCCTCTGAACCATACTGAAGTGCACATGAAGTCAGTACATTCGCAGCATACTCAGCATCAGGGCAAGTCTGTACAAGATCAGTTATTTCCTTTTCAGACATGACATGAGACACACCGTCAGTGTGTAGCACGATGAAAGCATCAGTCTGAAGGTCCAGTTTAAGCTGCTGTATTTCAGGAGTTGCAATGACACCATAAGGTTTCAGGTGGAAGTCTCCTATGGACCGCGTCATTGAGAGTCTTCCATTGACCCTTGCGTCAATTAACCCCCAGTCAATCCAGCCATTAAATGATTTAATTCTCTGTTGTTCGTCTGCTCTTGTTGGGTGATGTGCATGTGTTAGTGGGACAGCATCACTGAGTCGGCAAATTAATGCACCACTGTCACCAACGTTTGCCACAGCAAGATCTGTACCGTCTCTTAAGAGTGCAACCGTGGCTGTTGTACCACAGTGCAGTACATCATCTTCATGGCCTAACAAAATGTAGAAAACTTGCAGTTAACAAAAACAACTTATTAACAGAGACTAAGGGGCCGATTACATGAGGCGGGCTGGCCCGGTTAACTGGGCTGGCTCGGTTTGCAAGGATCTCGGCACGTCTGTGAAACACACTACAAATCAACTTCTCGATTACATTGAAAAATCTCAGCCCGGGTAGCTGGGATCCCGGCATCGCGATGCTGGGATCCCGGCTAGCCGGGCTGAAAACATGTAATCGCGATTGCTGGGCCAGCCCGGCTAGCCGGGCCAACACTTTCCTGTCACTAAATTTCGCTTCAGAGCAAAATGGCTCACCAGAAGATCGATATTTCTCTCTATATATAACACATAAAGGTTGATCAGACCATAAAGCTACGTAAAACTGAAAATTATACACCAAAACAATGGATTAGTGAAAGTAATAGCACTCGATTCGTGCTCTTTGATGTAGCCATCTTTTCACACGACAGCTTCTAAATTTAGTCACAGGCGGGCCAGCCCGCCTCATGTAATCTCGGGCTGAGCAGTCATCTCGGTAGACCTAGCCAGCCCTGCTACCAAACCAGCCCGGCTCATGTAATTGGCCCCTAAATACAAGTTTGGCAGACGCAAGTCCTTGTTTCTTACATAATTTTTATGTTCGTCTACTCATATGTGTTGCACTCTGTTCTATTCTATGGCTGTCCCTTGAAATGTCTGGAATATCTGGATTGTCTTTGGGGTTCAAAAATTGATACCAATCAAAGATGTAAATTTTTGTTTTGATTGTTGTCAACCGCCATTCAAGCGTGAAATACCACCCAATTCGTCAACTAAATTCAACGGGGTCCTAATCTACTCAGCAAGTTCGCTTAGTAACGCTGGACATGGAAACCCTCTTCTTTTAGCAGAGCTGGTTATCCTGAACGCCCTTGTTTTTCTCAAGTGTTCCAGAAAATGGGAAAACGACATACCATGAATTCCGGTATTTTAGAATATCGACTTTCAAAACACGCTGGAAGGCACGCACATGCATCAGAGGAAACGGATCTTTTGGCGGTCAACAGTTACAGGAAATATGTAAGCTTACAGACACTGATCTAAGAAATATTAATAACCACAGACAGACAGTTAAGAAAGAAGAAAACAGTCAGCGATAGGAGTCCCAGTCATGAATAGAATGAAAGATTCGCTTCAGCGACATCTTTTGTTTACCTCCATCAAACTCTGATCATAATTAAGACTTGAAGTTCTTACTATACCTCTTTCTATGAGCCACTGACAATACTTTTCCAAATCCCTGTTGCATTTTACAAAAGCCTTAACCAGAACACTTTGCATGTTTTTATCGTGGCTGTAAAAGTGCTGGACACAATCATGAAGATGTTCGCTTACGAAATCTACCGCTATCGACCCGCCATGGCCGTCGAACACAGCGAAGTAGTACAAATCAGGTTCAAGTTCGATCAGTTTAAAGCTGTCCTCGTTCGCTTCTCTGTACCCTATGTATGTGCTTTTTCCAACAGTATCCACTGAAACATTATGTAGAAACGATTTGGCTTCTGCGTCGTGCCAAGCGCCTAAATCGTCAAAAGGATTTGAAGCAACATCTTTACCGCCAGTGTCACTCCATAGTCGAAGTGTCGTTGCATTGTTTGTGACAGATTCACTGGTAAAATGGCGCGGATATCTGTTCAGAATCGCAGCGAGTCGAATCCCATCCTTTCCTTTAATGATTTTAGACAGGGAGCGCGCTCCAATTTGAGCAACACTAGAGAATTTTCGCCAAAACATTAAACAGCGTTTTCACCCGCGTTCCGAGAAATGAATGTTATGCAAATCACCAAGTGAATACGCGAAGTATAGTCTTGTAAGGCGGTTAATGATTGGCTTCCCTTAGAAAACAAACTGTGATTGGAGTATACTGAAGACAGCGCCCACGCCATGCCTCCGTGCACTTTTCCGCGTACTATAAACAAACAGAGAATGATGCAATAGCGCACGTGATACATGATGTTGCATATTCGAGAGGCTGTATAAATACTAGTAGCACAAAGGCACGAGGCAGTAAAGTATATTATGCGACACG
Organism: Siderastrea siderea; assembly: GCA_964030785.1. Classification (NCBI taxonomy): domain Eukaryota; kingdom Metazoa; phylum Cnidaria; class Anthozoa; order Scleractinia; family Rhizangiidae; genus Siderastrea; species Siderastrea siderea. The sequence goes on along the minus strand of OZ034974.1, from coordinate 19,671,083 downwards.
GTTACAGTACGAATTTAAATGAGGTACGGTGGACACGACAAAATCGGGGCTCGATGGAGAAGCCATTCCCGGCCATTGTTTCTCGGCTAGGGCTCTGATTTAGCAAAATCAGCATCTTTGTCGTGAGAAAGGCTTCCGCCTCTGGCCTCCATGACAAAAGTCTCGAGGCCTCAGGCTTCCAACGAAAGATCCCCTGTCACTAGCCTTGCTGTCCATGACTTCCTGTTCCACTGTTAAAGTCACATAGACAAGGTCGACAAGTAGTACAAATTACAAATCGTTTCGCCGCTGAAAACTACGTTTAAATCGTGTCCACCCTCTGTCATTCTCAATGGGTACATTTGCTGATGACGGTGAGAACTTGAATTCAATGAACTTGGTGAACGGCAGAAAAAGGGGGGAAGGGTGTTTAACTATAAATTTAGAGATAAGATAAGAAAACTTTATTTATACGCGGTTTTTCCATCAGCATTATGACTCACTTTGAACTAACTATCTATCTTCAAAAAAGTTAATGTCACTGACTCATACTTTTTTGATGGTACTATAAGTCAGTGGCAAACATTAACTTTGAGTCAGTGACAAACATTAAATTAACTTTTCTTCAACGAAGTCATCTCCTGACCACAACTATTCCATAGTTAACTATCTATCTACCAATTTACGGTTATAAAAACATAAAAAAGAATAAAATTTAAACAGTAAAATAAAAGATAAAATTTAAGAAATGAAATAAAGAATAAAATTTAAAGCAATAGAGGCTGTTTTTCGTGGAGGCCATGTTTTAAATTTTACTTAAAAACTGTGACTCAATGTTGGCTTAAAATCACTTAAGGAGGTCGCTTGCCGTAATTCTGAGGGTAGGCTGTTCCACAACTGAGCTCTGCTGTATGAAAAACTTGTCTTTAGAATAATTATGGCGTCCCGTTAGCGTCATTTGAAAAATACTCTTGCCTCGCCCCCCTCCCCCCCTGTACAATGTTGAAGTTAGGTCGTGAAATTGGTGACTGATCTTCAACATTGTTTGGGGGGGTGGGGGGGGGGAGGCAGAGATAGTCATAAAACTTGTAAAAGACTTCTAATTACACTGGAGATTACATTTTCTTACTTCTCTTTTTTTTAATTTTTTTTATTTTTTACTTTTTATTTTTTATTTTTTATTTTTTATTTATTTTTTTTTTATTGAAGAAAATAAGACTTTACAATATTGAATGTTGGAAAAAAAAAAGACGTACAAAAAACAGATACAATATTGATAATACAGAAAAAAAAATTACACCGTTTCACTACATATAAGTACAAGTACAGAGTTAGTATACAACAGATTAATTTAATTACAATTTTAACGAAAACAAGAAAAAAAAAAGAAATAGGAAAAAAAAAAAAAAAGCAGGTGGCACATTCTATGTGGAAACACTTTGAGGGGCTAAAGCGCATAATGTTGTCCATTTTGATCTAAATTTCGACAAGGTGTTGTTTTTAAAAGCGATTCTGCTTTCACAAAGGATCTTGTCTTTGAGAACGAGATGAAACATTTCAAAGCTTGGGGGGCTGTTATCCAACCAAGCCTGGAAAATGTGATATTTTGCGATGATTAGAACATGGTTTAAGGCGTAAAACTTAGTACAGTCTGGTTTATAGCCGTACAGAATATCCGTCACGCTTAAGGAACGATTCTCCGATCGTTTCTCATTCCACCAATTAACAATTTCACGCCAAAAACTTTGCGTAATGGGGCATTCATACAAAAGATGAACCAAAGTTTCGTTGGGAAAGTTGCAGCGCTCACAGCGAGGTGACGTTTTCAGTCCCATTTTAAAAAGGCGTTTGTTTGTAGGAAGAATACCATGAATGATTTTGTATTGGAAACATCTTAGTTTGTTTTCTACTGTGACTTTAAAAGGCAATTGGTAGATAGCTTTCGGGGATAAGTTTTTTCCGACTAGTTCTAGTTCTATTTTTGGGGATTTAAGAACTTTCAAAACAAAAAGTTCGCGAGCAATTTTGGCAGTGACATTAGAGGGGGTTAGGTTATCTCTGACAGCCATATTGGAGGGTATTTGCTTAGGATTTAAAAGGGAGTTTTTCCACCCACTAGGGATTGCAGAGAGGAGGCCGTAATATTTTAAGAAATTTACTTTTAGACCATATTTATCTTGAAATTCGGTTATGGACAAGAACCTACCATCTACCAGAAGGTCTCGTATTTTAATCACACCTTTTTGATACCATGACAGAAAAAAGATCGGTTTTCCATCTATTCTAATAAAACGGTTGTTCCAAATGATTTCATTTCCATATTCGTCAGCAGATGAGGGGTCTGTGGAGTGTATCTCCTGCCAAGCCGAAAGTATTTCTTTGTAGAAGGAGGGTAATTCTGAAGACAGATTTAAGTCATGTATATCAAAGTTACATTCGAAAAGGAAAGTGCCACCGAGGTGGGTTGTGGCCGAGGAGAAGGCAGCGCACCATTTACTATCTCCAGCTTCACATAATCGCTTTGCCCACGCAGCCTTAAGAGATTTATCCATCATAACAAAGTCAACCATGTTAAGACCGCCTTTATCAAGAGGACCAATAAGAGTGTGCCGTTTAATTTTATCCGGCTTCATTTTCCATACGAACCTGAAGCAAATATCGTTGACTTGTTTACATATGTTGGATGAAACTGAGAGAACAGATGTGTTATAGACTAGTTTGGAGATGGCGAGGGTCTTGACAATGCATATCCTTCCTATTAAAGTTAGATTTCTCGCTGACCACCGGTTTAAAGTCTTTTTCAGTGATACAATTTTTTCTTCAAAATTGATTCTGCAGCTAACCGCCGGGTCGTAAGCGAAAGCAACACCGAGAGCAATTACGTATTTCTCTGGCCACGAGATACTAACGGGGGATCGCTTGCCCTTGTTTTGTTTAAGGCTGCCAAGCCACATTCCTTCTGTTTTAGAAATGTTTATTTTAAGACCTGAACACTCTCCAAATTCACTTAGGAGGTTAAATAGGTGGTCCGCAGAAGAGTCGTTACTTACTTACTTACTTCTCATTGAAATATTACCAAGTGTCCCAAGGTCTAATGGCCATAATTGTAGTTTGTTTTCAACATTCCTTAAGTGATAAGAATTCACGTTGGCGCGAAAAACAAAACTTGATCTTAAATATTCTGGTGTCATCCCATGTAAGGTTTATACATCATAATAGATGTTTTCACCACCCTAATGCCCGGAACAAATCGTTCAAATTTCTATCATAATTAGCAGACAACAAAATGTTTGCTGCGCGATTTTGACGCTTTTGACGCTTTTCAGAAAGGCCTTTGTTACAGTTTCTCCACACCGCATTACAATAATCGAAGTGAGGCTTAACAAGGCTATTATAAAGTTTGATAATAATATTGATGTGGTATTCGTTCAACCCTTCATCTTTTTGGTCTTTCTGGGACGGTGGGGGGAATGCTGATTCGGCCCCCACCTCTTAACTCCGAGAATATTGAAGCTGTGACAATGAAACTTGGAGGGCAGATAGTAAGTAAAAATGTTTCCTTTGAGATCCGTAACATAAGCTGATGACGTCATATGACGTAACAATTACGGCAGGGTCTAAAACGGCGACCATCTTGGATTTCCAGGATTTCTTCAAATTGCCAAAATTGACCAAAAAGTAGCCGAAATAAAACACGAATACGAAAATGACGTAAAAATGTAAAACCCACTTCAGAAAGTTATATTTTTTCATCAAAAGGTAGAAAAATTCTGAAAAAAAAACCTGTCAAAAATTGGTTGTCATGGTAACGTCAAACTTGATGGACAAGCACTTGCTATGCCAAATTGTTGCCAGATAAATTTTAGGTAAAGTCACCAAGTTTGGTGGGTTTAGCTTGCTTATAAAAAAGTTAGAAACGTGCAAAGTCAGTGCGGGCACAATCGGTCCTCTCACCGTCTGAATAGGGTTAATTGCACCGATGGCTGGAGCAATCTTTTTGCAGATATTTTTTATATGACATTCCCAATTTAAAGTTTGTTCTAGACTCTAAGACATTCAGCTGATGCTACCTGTTCTACAGCCTTGTCATTCATGTTTTGAAAAAGTCTTTCTGAAAGTTCCGATATCTTCTACCTTGATGCATTTAGCATAAACTCAGTTTTTGTCAATTCAAAGGTAAGCTTGTTTTAGCTTGCCAGTTGGCTAAGAACCATGTGTACACTTTACTTAAATCAAAATTTTAGACCATCATTTGCATGCTTAACGTCTGCACTAGCAAGCATCAAGCCGGCCTCATCAGCGTACATCCTGGTTTGTGAAGACAGCAAGCAGTCTGGTAAGTCATTAATATCTAACAAAAAAAGGAGAGGTACTAGGAATTGTTCCGTTTAGGTACACCGCATCTTAAGAATTTCGGGGTTGACTTGCAACAATTAATTCAAAATTAATGTTGTGCATGACAAATTTGAGTTGGATTTCCTAAGTAAGAAGCAAACCATTTATAACTGGACCGACGTATCCCACAGTATTGAAATTTACGTAGAAATTTAAAATATCGTGGTCAACTGAAGGCTTTTTAAGGTCTAAAAAGACGACAGCGTTGACATAGCCACGAGCAATGTTCATAGCCCAGTTAATTATCATTCGGTTCAAGAAGTGCCGTAACCGTGGAGTGTAGAGAAACCAGTTTGATGACGTGTGAGAAGACTATTCTTAATTAGTATAAATCTACTAGCGTTCTATCACTAATGCTGTTCTCTGATTGGCTACGCCACTCACTATCTATTCTGTTGTAGATAGTGAGTAGAGTGTTTTCTGCAGCATATCCTAAAAGCTGGACTGGACCCTGGACTCTGGACTCTGGACTCTGGACTCTGGACTCTGGACTTTTCCCTCCCAAAACTTTATCCCCCCCCCCAAAAAAAAACCTCTATATCTCCCCCCCAAAAAACTTCCCCCTCAAAAAAAATTTCCCCCCAAATAAAAAATACAACTACATCGGATTTCTGATTGAAAGCGATTGAACAAACACTTGTTGTCTCAGTGTTTTTGCACAAATCGGCATTGAAATCACGAACGCCATCGAACGACCCGACCCCAATCCTTAAAAAAAGTATTTGGCCTGCGAACATGATTGCATTACACAATAAGCAAAGATCAGATAAAATTCTCTATTCATCGATGCAACGTGTGCAAGCTCTTATCAGCTACCAGTGACAATGTTGTTTACCTAAGGTGTTACATTTATTCTTGTTTTCAGTCAAGCATAAAGTACTGTGTCCTTGAAATAAATTGGATCTTTTTAGAACGTTACTAGTTCGATGGTCATACTAAGGCTTGTTAATTGCCGCCGCTCAGAGGCTCTTTCCGCGCGCAGATAGGTTCTATTCACCGACACGTGCAAGGACTTGCGTACCTTTATCAACTAATCTGATAACAAGCTTTTGACGTGCGTGCGCGGAGTCCGTTTTCTTTGTCTCATTAACAAACGATTTTTAAAAAGCATACGCATAATTAACTGTCCAGACAGAGACATTAGTGTCTCAGTTGGCCAAGTTTACGTGCTGTGATTTTAATTATTTATGAGCAAAAAAAAAACCTTTTCTGCAGGCCATATAAAATACATAAGATATTAGGTGATTTGCCGAAACACACGTACAAAAATATTTTTACGGATTGTACGGATAGCACTCTTCTTCGAGTAACAAAACAACTTCTCAACCTAAGAAAAGTGACGTTCCTGTATCAGTACTCCATAATTCATTTGTCCATACAAATTAAATTCGCAATCAATTCGCCTATTTTATTTATTTTAGAAGTTTAGTTCCGGGGGGAGGTTTACTCCCCTATAAAAATGACGGGGTGCTGTTGTACCTGTTAGAGGGTAAATTTGTGGATTGGTAAGCGCTTTAAGACCGCCGTTAAAGCTTTCACAGTATCTTAAATAAAATGATGGGATGTATTTGTTACTTTACCTGTTAGGGGTTAAAATAAATGTAAGCCACGCCCACGTGTCGGTGAATAGAACCTATCTACGCGCGGAAAGAGCCTCTGAGCGATTAACAAGCTTTAGTAGGACCATCGAACTAGTAACGTTCTAAAAAGATCCAATTTATTTCAAGGACACCATACTTTGTGCTTGACTGAAAACAAGAATAAATGTAACACCTTAGGTAAACAACATTGTCACTGGTAGCTGCACACGTTGCATCGATGAATAGAGAATTTTATCTGATCTTTGCTTATTGTGTAATGCAATCACGTTCGCACGCCAAATACTTTTTTTAAGGACTGGGGTCGGGTCGTTCGATGGCGTTCGTGATTTCAATGCCGATTTGTACAAGAACACTGAGACAACAAGTGTTTGTTCAATCGCTTTCAATCAGAAAGCCGATGTAGTTGTATTTTTTATTTGGGGGGGGGGGGGAAATTGTTTTTTGAGGGGGAAGTTTTTTCGGGGGGAGATATAGAGGTTTTTTTTTGGGGGGGATAAAGTTTTGGGAGGGAAAAGTCCAGAGTCCAGAGTCCAGGGTCCAGGGTCCAGTCCAGCTTTTTGATATGCCGTTTTCCGCGCGCGGTGTGACCTATTTATATCCTTTTTCAATAAAAACATGTAGTGTCTGCTGTTAAGTTTTGAACGTCTAGTAGATTTATACTAAAACAATTAGATTATTCGCTCTCGATTTCTATGCGTGATAGTTGATTCGCCAATTCGGCCTTCGGATAGAAATCTCGAGCTCATAATCTAATTGTTAATTAGATAGTCAGTATAACTGTAGATTGGGTAGATTATCCGTTCGAGAACTTTGGCCATCACTGGAATAACTGGAATTGGTCGGTAATTTGTCGGGTCAGTACGCTTCCCAAAATTATTCTAGCAGATTTCCATTTATCAGGGAAGATTCCAGTTATCAAGGATTTAGGATAGCGGAACATTTAGAAGCTAAGCAGAGTGCGAAAGACTTTTAATTAAAGTATCCAACTATTTCTAAGCTGTTTGAAGTGGGCATGTTTGTACGAAAGCGTTTACTTAATTTATGTTGTGGGCCTGTGTCCACATGGCGCCGTTTGCTATCACGAGTCAATGTCTCTTGTTCGTTCGTTGACCTTTCGTTCTTTGGGTAGAAGAGGGGAGGGGGTGGGGTTGAGAGCAGAGAAGGCACGCACTAAGGCACGGCATGAACTTATTTTTCTGTTTTTTGTTTTTGCTCTGTTCCTATTTTTTTTGTTCTTATGTTACTTCTTTTTAAGTTTGTCTCTAATTAGCATGTATGCTTAAGTATTTTGACACTTAATAAAGTCATTATTATTAACAATCCTAAAGGCGGATCGAGGGAAGGGCTCGGAGGGTGGACTTTTTTTTTTAATTCGGAAACAGTTTCAATCCGGTCTCCCACGTTAAACAAATTTCTGAATCCGCCCCTGAAGCGGGGAGGAGCGTTGCGTGATGATACTAAAAACGGCTGTGTCGAAGACCACTGAAGCTATGAGGCTTACACGAGAATTGACTAAATAATCAAGCAGACGCTGCTAAACAGAGGAACACTTCTTGCTCAAGTGGGAATTAAAAAAAAAGGAAAACGACACCAGAATTAACCATTACATTCCGGTGCCAATCCATTTTATTCTGGTACACTCATTCCAGTTAATTCTGGTACCATTCCGGTGTAAGGGATTTGTACCACCCCCTTTCTCCCAGAATTGGTCCCTCGGTCCAAATTTGCTAGCAAAAATGGACCCCCCAGTTCCGCTAGCAGATACGGACCCCTGTAAAAACTTACAATACCCCCAACTTCAAGAGAAAATCTGGCTATTTGCATGAAACCACCGAAATGAGTCTTTCGCTTTTTAGCGCTGTCAACAAAACATTTCTTTTGGCTTTAAAACTACGGTAATTGTAAACGGCAGATTTTTTTACCCTGTTGCCGTGCTTTAAAACCAAAAATTAAATGTGTATCTTTGTGCTGAATACGTACCCAGGGCCGTAGCCAGAAAAAAATCATGACTGAGGCAATGTCCATGGTTAAATTCTCTTCCTAGGTATTTAGGGTGTTAAACAAAAAAAGTGACTGAGAAAACGAAAACAATGACTGAGGCAAGTGCCTCGGTTTGCCTCCTACTGGCTATGGCCCTGGTACCGCGAGACTAATGACCTTTTTCCCAAAACTTGCCGTTTTGAAGCAAATTATTGCCTTATTGAAGTGGGTCCACATCTACGAGAGGGGGTCCATATCTTCTACTGGAATTGGACCGGGGGGGGGGGGGGGGTCAAAATCCCGATATGGTCCGGGGGTGCAAATCCGCTGTGACACCTGCTCATTCCAGTATATTTGATTCCTGTGTTTAGTAACCCACCACAGACAGGCTATCCTACAAGGGATACACAGAATATATTTTGCAATTTGGTAGACAGACCTATCTCCAAACTTTTTGGAAATTTAATTTTTCATAACAACAGAAAAGCAAAGCGGTGTCCCTGTTGAGTGGGGGGGACAGGGGGCGGGAGACTGGGCGAAAAGGGGGCGGGAGGTGTACTGGAGGCGGGAGAAGAGGGGGCGGGAAGCGGGATTTCCAAGGTGGCGGGACGCGGGAGAAAAAGGGAAAAATTACGCAACATTGCACAATATTTTGCAATCGAAAAATACGGGTCGGATCCCCCCCCCCCCCCCCCCCACTGTTGAAAACCGATCAATACCGAACGTAAACCAAGAGTGGACTTATGTGTAACGTAAACGAAGAGAGCACTTGTTCGGCACTTTATACGACTGCATTTTGCCTGTTGGTAGAAGTATCTGTGTGTGAAAAGGGGTGGATGCAGAAATTTTTCATAGGAGATTTCTACGGTTGACGCTAAGGGAAAATAATTTACAGTTTTACCCTCTCTTATGGTTGTGTGTTGTCTATGAAATTATTTTCTCAACATTGTTCGTGGATATTGCGCTAACTGTTTGCATGTAGCCGGTTGAATAGCATTTCGAAGAGCACAACTCTTTACACAGGTTTCTTTTGTGTTTTTGCATTAAAAATGTAAATTTGTTACTTTCACCAACACAAATGTGTCCTGGCAAGCTCTATGAAATGCTGATCAGTCATTCGACTTGAGCTTTTGGAAGCCAAAGTTTAAAGAATTAACACTCAAGTTCAACATAAACATTTTCCACTGAGATTTTCTAGTAAAACAGTTCACACTGTATCGTTTTATAACACGAATACATTTGATGGTTCAAAGATTCCAAAGACAAGTTCAGGTATTCAAGAAGAAGAGACTGTGAGCTGTGAGCTGATGGCAAAACCGCGAGAACGTTTAAGTTGCCTTCATCTTATTTCTTGTCTATTGTTGTGTTGGCAGATCTGCAGCTCAATTTTTGTCTTTGTTCAAACAATAATGTCAGCTACATCAGCCAAAACAGCCAGGCTACATTAGTATTGCATGTCATTTATCTATTTATTATAAATACCATAAGTTGCAACAAAGTGTACAACCAAAGGAAAATGTGCAGGCTGCACTCAAAATTTCATAGTTGCCTCGGTAACAGTGTTTCATTTTCTGCTGACAATTTGTCAGCCGTAAGTATCATCCTCCAATATATTTGCTAAAATTAATATAATTACCCCGAGCAGAGAAAACTCCACCAAGGCTGTGATACACAGCTCTGCCTCCTCAGATATTGTTTTGCAGTAATCCATGTGTTAAACATAGGCACGCAGTGCGTGCAGAACCGATGACGTTTATTTTTTTTTTACCTTGTTGCAATTCTGCTGTTGTATGAATTTCCCAAGACAGTGTTGCAACAGGACTTAAAACAACAAAGCCTAGTGCCTTAGAACTATCCTTCGCCCCTAGCCAAGTCCCATGGGGTAAAATGAAGTCAGCGTGACCGATATATTAATGAATGTGACAAACAGTATACTGGTAGTCCAGTTCAGTTATTATCAATGCTTTCAGCTCTAATTCCCTCGCATTTTACTCATATTTCAGTATTTCTTTGCATGACAGGCAAGGGTCCGGCCAAAACGGCGGTTCAACGTACGAGTATAGCTTCGTTAATTTTGTCTTGGACCCTTGTCCTATCGTGCGTGCGTGTATGTACTTGTTGATGTATGTGTACTGTTCAAATGCAAGTGAGCAGAAACTTGTCCAACAAAAATGTACCTCAACTCTGCAGAGCGCATAAAACCTTCACGGGAAATCCAAAATGGCGACTGGACGAATCTTCTCATTTCACCACAGGTGACCCAAGCTCAAGATAAGAGACAAATGCCACGAACGTGACTTTATCGTATCGGCGTCTAAGGTGGTGTTGTGTTGCAACGGTTTGAATATAAAGGTTTGTATGAGAAGACAATGGATTTGTTTTAAATAGTAGAAACTATTGTTGTTTGACAATAAAGTTAAGTAGCCCCGTTGCCTTGTTATATTCCTTGTCATTTGCCAGCTTCTCAGACCGACTTGAAACCATTTTGGCGATTTAGCGATTCTCAGTTTCTACTGCTAAGAGAAGCTTCTATTCTCATGGGACATTGCATGACTGTGCATGTGTGGTTACACATTCCAACGAGGGAAATGCATTTGCATATCAGAACAGTTATTCCTTTTTCTTAACCTGCATCTTATGGTAAATTTCATTTTGTTTATTTGAATGAATTTTTTGTCTGAAACGCCATTATACCGTCTGTTTCAAGTTTTGTAAACAGGGTCTAATTTGCATAAGCTGGTTGAAATTTGACATACAAAAGTTAATTTATGCAAAGTCAAAATGTTCTCACGGTTCATCTATTTTAAGAAACCGGTTTGGGTCTCGGCTTGTGCTCATGGCCTGACAAATACGGTATCTCAAATTTCTTTTTCTTTGGTTTCGAAGAGGACTGGGAGGGTGGAGGGGGGACAGGGTGGGGGGACAGGGTGGTGGGGGGACAGGGTGGAGGGGGGACAGGGTGGAGGGGGACAGGGTGGAGGGGGACAGGGTGGAGGGGGACAGGGTGGAGGGGGACAGGGTGGTGGGGGGACAGGGTGGAGGGGGGACAGGGTGGAGGGGGACAGGGTGGAGGGGTGACAGGGTGGAGGGGGGACAGGGTGGGGGGGACAGGGTGGAGGGGGACAGGGTGGAGGGGGGACAGGGTGGAGGGGGACAGGGTGGAGGGGGACAGGGTGGTGGGGGGACAGGGTGGTGGGGGGACAGGGTGGAGGGGGGACAGGGTGGAGGGGGACAGGGTGGAGGGGGACAGGGTGGAGGGGGACAGGGTGGAGGGGGGACAGGGTGGAGGGGGGACAGGGTGGAGGGGGGACAGGGTGGGGGGGACAGGGTGGGGGGTAGGAGACCAGGAGAGTGTGGGAGGTGTATGGGATTCAAGAAAAGAGGAGGCGGGAAGCGAGATTCCCTGGGAAGCAGGAGAAAAAGGGAAAAATTACTCAACATTGCACAACATTTTGTAATCGAAAACACGCAAAGAGGCAGGAGCCAACAACAGCATCAACAGCACACAGAAAATTCTAATCCATCACTTTAATACAGGCCTATATGCATTGAAATCAACACATCAACCTTGTCTAGAGTTCTCCACTTAAACTTTTTATTTTGCTGATAGCAATGGAGCTGATATTGCCTTACATGACCAATTAAGCTTCTAGAGACATTATTGGGGGAAGGCGGTACTCTAGGGATGTGTGGCCCGAGGGGATAAGATTTTCATGAGATTTGGCCTTGAACAGGGTATATGATTTCATCAGTTTTTGTCTTAAATGGGGTATGGTTACATTTATCTAATAGTTTAAACAGGATAGGCATATACATAATCACCGCAAACAGCTCAGTGACTCCTTGAAGCTGTAAATAGATTTGTGATTGCTAATGTATTGTGCATGGTTCAATTTTACCTGTTACCACCCCCCCCCCCCCCCCCAGCAACCCCGGGGACAAGACCAGCCCTTCAGTCCCGGGAGTGGGGAATTGTTTGAAGTTGTCTTGTCCTGGGGGGAGGGGGACGGGGCAAATCAAAAATAACTTCTTGTTGTTCTTGTGAAATACGTCAGTTCTCGGTTGATGCCTGACTGCATGGAGAAGACTGCCTCTTTCCATTGAGAATCTCTAGAATTTGCAGCAGACTGGTTAAACAAGAATAATCTCAAAATTAAAATCTGTGTTCCAAGGTACTTTTATTTTAAATTGTTAAACGAATGTGCGTTTGATGCATACTTGAATGGATGGCATTCGTCACAAACAAAGAAATATTTCTTTGGCGTATTTATGTATATACTAAGACGACTTAAATAGACTCTGTATGAAAACGGATGCACGGCTTTATATTAAACAGAGGTTGCAATCCAGTGTTCATTCTTATGAAACAAGCTAAGAAAAAACTCAATTTGTTCACGGGCCTCTTCGGGTATGTGCCATATTTAGAATAAATCACGTGGCAAAGACCATTTCTTTACTCGCTAGCCGTATGCCATTATATACTTTCTCGATTGCGTTTTTCTTCAGTTTTCTTTTTCAAATATAGTATTCATGTTTTTATTGCATTGTTGCAGATGAAAATGTTTTCCAGATTAGTTGTAGGAGAAATAAGATCAGATACATTCTTGCTTTTCAGACGCAAATGTTGCTTCCAAAACAAATGTTTCACAATTTGGCCACCAAGGAAACATTAATTTTCCTTGTGAAAGATGAAATAATCAACAATGACACGAGCGTGGGACAAAGAAAAAATCTGAGTCCCCGACAGGAATTCAACCCATGACCTCCCAAACACCGGGCGGGCGCTCTATCCACTGAGCTACGAGAACTCATGGAGAGCGAGGCCATTTAATTTACCGAGCTGAAAATTCACCATCACTTTCATTTATCACAATTCATGATGGCATCGACATTGCTGATCCTAGCAGTACGCAGGATGCATGTCACATAAGAACTCAGTAAAAATGGTCTCGCTCTCCATGAGTTCTCGTAGCTCAGTCGATAGAGCGCCCGCCCAGTGTTCGGGAGGTCATGGCTTCGATTCCTGTCGGGGACTCAGATTTTTTCTTTGTCCCACGCTCGTGTCATTGTTGATTATTTCATCTTTCACATTTAATTTACCGAGCTGAAATTCACCATCACTTTCATTTATCATTAATTTTCTACTAGTTCCCAGTGTTGCTCCCGAAAGGTGTTTGCATGCATTGCAGTTTGCTTGCGATGCAATGTAAGATGCAACGTTCTCTGGTTTACCCCTATAAGAAGCAAACATTCTTATGCTTCCTGCTAGTTTATTTAGCCACCCTGGAAACATTAGAGGAAACAATACTTCCACAACAATGTTTCCTTTAGCCAGGCCCTTATCTAGACCCTAATAAATTCGTACATTATTTTTACGCGTATTTTTCTCGTCATTTGCGAGTGCATTTGGAGCGTTTTCTCTGCTGTAGAGCATGAGTCCCCGAAAAGTAACGAAAACCAGACCAAGGAACCCTTTTGATCGATCTCAGTCTGCATTTTATACTCAAACAAACAAGGGGGTTAGTTTCTAAAGAAACTGTGGTGCTGTGTCGGTGGGGACGTGAAACACAAAACTTTGGATTTATCAACTGAGTTGATGAGGTAAATTGGCCGCTGTAAAGAAATTGAAAGCTGACGTTTCGAGTGAGCGAATCCAATTCGCTCTGACGAAGGGCTAATGCGCCGATCAATCCGAAACTTCAATATCCTCCCCCCGGGCATTTGACTGTGCATCGTGCCCGGGGACGGGGGCAGATTTGAACGTTGCGTTGGAAGGGTGGGGAATTTGAACCGAATCTCGCGTAATACGTCCGTGAGTTTTGTTCAGTTTTTGCAGGGTTTGACGGATTTGCAAGATAGAATTTCGCCTTTGTTAGTGAACAACTCTTTCAAAAGGGTTTTTAAAAAAGTGTAAAGGTGTCATTACGGCATATCTCTCCCTTAAAGGCGTGTAAAGTGTTGATTAAAGACGAAATTTGACTTTGAGGAGAGGTAGTTGAACGGCTTTTTTGCCCCGAGGGGAAGGAATTTGAACAAGCCAATCTTCAAAAGTTCAAATGCCCGTGGGGTTGCCCGGGGGGGGATGTTGAACTTTCGAATTGATCGGCCCATAACGCTGAAAACGTCAGCTTTCAATCTTTTTACGGTGGCCAATTTACCTCATCAACTCAGTTGCTAAATCCAAAATTTTGTGCATTTTATACTGACGTCTTCCCACGTACCTTTTCCACCGTCTCACTTCAAAAGACTTGGACAGCTTCCTGAAATCCGCAAAGAACAATTCTGGCCGCCATGTTTTTTGACCTATTGAAGCCTGGGAATGAAGTTCCCAGTCTTCCCAGACTATCCCACCTTGCAGAAGATTCGTAGAACACATTCCCTCGAGTCAAGCAAATGGTAAATGGCTGTTTGTTGTGCCAGTGAAGTTCATGATCCTGTTCAAAGCGTTTGTATTGGTGGGGGAACACACGGAAATGAACTGCACGGAGTATACTTGGTTAAAAACTGGCTGAAAGCCGGTAGCCATGAGATCAGAAGAACCTCATTTCAAACTCATGCGGTGTTGAGTAACCCCCGGGCAGTAGAAAAATGTGTTCGTTACATTGATGTGGATTTAAACAGACAGTTTACACCAGAAAACCTCTTCACATCTGAAGACGAAAAGCAAGGATTGCCTTATGAAATACAGAGAGCTCAAGACTTGTATTCACAATTTCAAGACGAATCCGGTGACAAAGGGGTGGACCTTTGGCTCGACTTGCATAACACGACCGCAAATATGGGTCCCTGTTTTATTATGTCACACAGGAATAGTCCCTTCTCTTTGCAAATAGCAGCTTACGTGCTGACAAAATTTCCAGATATCCGCATTATGCAGCTGAAAGGCATTTTCGAGGGGATTCATTGTGAAAAGGATCAAGGTAAAGAAAAGACACAGGAAATGTCTGCCGAATTTCCCACAGGGAGTGTGTCAAATATTGCCAAAGAGGGCTTCACTTTAGAAATGGGCCCCCTCCCCAATGGGATATTACATGCATCCATGTATAACTTGGCAAAGGAAATAGTATGTGGTGTACTTGACGCTGTGGAAGAATTCAACCATGGGAAGGAATTTGAAGGGAAGGAAATTGAACTGTTCAAATTTCAAGGTATTGTTCACTACCCTACAGATGAAAAAGGGGAAATTTCTGCCATGATTGCTCCAGATTTGGATGGAAAAGATTGGGAACCACTTTATCCAGGAGATCCTCTTTTCTTGACATTTTCTGGTGAAACTGTACCGTTTAAGGGTGACCATGTAGTGTGGCCAGTTTTTATAAACGAGGCTGCATATTTTAGAAACAAGATAGCACTGGCAGTTACCACAAAAGAAAAGATTGTTATTCCAGCTTTAAAGGTAAAGCCAGTCCATTAATGGTTATGACTGCCTTCCTGCAAATTATTAGTTGTCTTGAAAGGACATTTTTATTGGTTAAATAAAGTGGTCAGATCATGAGCTATATAGCTATATACCAATCAAAATAGTGAAAGATTGGAATATATGTCCTTTCAAGAAACCAAATAATTTGCAGCAAGGCACCCGTAACTGTTACTGGTATATATAGGAAACGTGATTTGAGTTCTCACCGAATGTTGTTTCAAGCAAGCAGCACTGAAATATGGTTTCAGGAGGTTTTCATTAGGCAGTGTAGAAATGGGGCTGGGTGGTTTTTCAGGAAAGTTATCAGACCCACTGGAGAATCAGAGGGAAACAGGGATATTTGCAGAAGAAAATGTGGAAATCAAAGACAAGGGACAGCAGAACTGATGGTAAGGTGATAATTTTATTGAAGTGTCAACATACTTCAGCGCCCTTTGCTTGAAACAACGTTCGGTGAAAACTCGAACTACATTTTTACTATAGCTCAAGGTCAAATTTCACATGTTCCATGGGTATTTTTGTGTTCATCTGTCAAATGATGGTCATTAGCATTTGAATGGATGTTATATCATGTTATTACAGTCGAAATATTCAGCGTGTTCTGCTCGTTATTCAGGAATGATTTTTATTAATTGGGAACAGATTGCCTTATTGGAATCAAAATTCCATTTCTAAATTGAAGATTGAAATCTTCCAATCTTCGTAACGAACGTTGATTGGGTTGTTACTTACGTAAGCCAAAAGTTCACATGTGAAACATGAAACCGTTGGCAGCTGTTGGTTTCACTCGGTTTGACATTACAGGGAATTTTTCTCAATTTTCAGGAACATTTCTTGTGCATTTACAGCACACTTGTTTTTAAGAAATTATTCTTCACAGTTTTATAACAGCAGACTGCTTCTTCACGTGTAAAAGTACTTGCGATTAATATTTTGTTGAGGAAACACATATCAGTTCAGATACATCAAGCCACCAACAGTGTGCTACTTGTATGTGAACATTCACTAGTCTTAATAAAAAAGAAGAAGTTCCAACTGTGATTTTTTCATGATCTGAAGTTACATGATCAACAAACAATGAAGCTGAGTGGGGCTGTTGTGTTAGGAAAAGAGTTTTGTCTGTTTAGTGAGTCCAACTTAATAGCCATGCAAAAGAGTTTACAGTGATGGAGTTGAAATTTCTCTTTACATCATCACTACTTGTCCAAACATTCAAGTAATGAGAATAAAGGAATTGATCACCAAGGATAAGATGTCTTGATATTTAGACAAATTCTTTTTCCTAGTTCCATAAGAAATGTATGGAGAACAGTAAGGGGAATATGCATTTTCATACCAGGGCTTAAAGGCTTAAGATTGGTCAACAAGTACGAGATTGAGTGCAAGTACCACTTTTTTAATTTCAAACCAGTGACATTTCCAGAACCCTTACTCCTTCGTGTTGTTCACCAGTAGGATGTAGGAAGCTCCAGGAATAAGATTGGCAGGTGAAATTAAAATATTAAGCCTGCAAACAAGACTGATAAATCGTACTTGGTCCCTAATGTCTTCCGTGAGCAGTAAAAATACCCAATTCCAGCCCTCTACAGGCTAACCACAAGAGGCTACACGGAACCTCGAAATATGGACGGCAACTCAGTCACAGTTGTTTGGGCCTCACTTGCTGTTGTTGCTAGTGCTTTCATGATGAAAGAATTAATGCACCTATCAATGTTAAGCCCCGGTGTGGGGGGAGGGGTGGGCAATCCCCAGAGAATTTGACATTTTTAGGGAAACCAGAGTCAAATGCCCTACCCCCAGACAATAGTGAATGTCAAATTTCGGCCCCTACAGAGTAACTTTTTCTCTGAAAGTCAAATAATTGGGGCACCATGTATGTTCAAAGTCCCTACCCAGGGGACAACCTTGTATGCAAATTCCTGGGCGTGCCCCCCCCCCCCCACCCTGGGGCTTAACATTGATAGGTGCATAAGCCGGGAACAAGAGCAGGAACTGTATAAAACTACCATATCAAGGTGCAGCAGGATCCTGGAAAAACCACCTATCGTGGCAACAGATTTCTGCTTTTTTTGTGATGGTTTGGCAAATAGGAAAATTACTAACCATCGGGAGATTAGGCCATCCCCCAAAAATGTTTTGTTTCCCATCGCCCTGTCTCGTATTAAAATGTGGATCGGTCGGTCGGTTAAAAAAAATTAATAAAATAAATCCGATGAAAGAAACATTGACAAATAAGTTAGTTCCAAGTGGGCCTTCGTTATATTTTCCCCGTGACTGCCATTTTGTATGCCATTTTGCATGCGAGATAGAAAATGAGAGATGCGAGATAAAAAAATGCAAGATGCGAGGTAAAAAATGCGACATGCGAGATAAAAAATTTTAGGTAAAGTCACCAAGTTTGGTAGGTTTAGCTTGCTTATGAAAAACTGAGTTAAAAACGTCCAAAGTCAGTGCGGGCACAATCGGTCCTCCCACGGTCCGAATAGGTTAATTGCACCAATGGCTGGAGCAATCTTTTTGTAGATATTTTCTGTATGACATTCCCAATTTAATGTTTGCTCTAGACTCTAAGACATTTAGCTGATGGTACCTGTTCTACAGCCTTGTCATTCATGTTTTGAGAAGGTCTTTCTGAAAGTTCTGATAACTTCTGCCTTGATGCATTTAGCATAAACTCAGCTTTTGTCAAATTCAAAGGTAAGCTTTTCTAGCTTTTTTGGTTGATAACCATGTGTACACCACTTAAATCAAAATTTTAGCCAATCATTTACATGCTTAACGCCTGTACTAGCAAACATCAAGCCGGTGTCATCAGCGTACACACTGGTTTGTGAAGACAGCAAGCAGTTTGGTAAGTCATTAATATCAGTATATAACAAGAGGAGAGGTACTAAAATTGTTCCTTGAGGTACACCCCATCTTTAAAATTTCGGGGTTGACTTAGAACATTTAATGTTGTGTCAAATTTGAGTTCGATTTCCTAGTAAGAAGCAAACCATTTATAACCGGACCGACATATTCCACAGTATTGACCGAAATTTACGTAGCAAAATATCGTGATCAATTGTGTCAAAAGCCTTTTTAACGTCTAAAAAGACGACAGCGTTGACAAAGCCACGATCAATGTTCATAACCCAACTATCATTCGCTTCAAGAGGTGCCGTAACCGTGGAGTGTAGAGAAACCTACGGTGGCTTCAAAGGGACATCAATAAATGCAACATTTTTTTCACAAAATCTGAGTTCGAGTTCGAGTTCGAGTTCGAGTTCGAGTTCGAGTTCGAGTTCGAGTTCGAGTTCGAGTTCGAGTTCGAGTTCGAGTTCGAGTTCGAGTTCGAGTTCGAGTTCGAGTTCGAGTTCGAGTTCGAGTTCGAGTTCGAGTTCGAGTTCGAGTTCGAGTTCGAGTTCGAGTTCGAGTTCGAGTTCGAGTTCGAGTTCGAGTTCGAGTTCGAGTTCGAGTTCGAGTTCGAGTTCGAGTTCGAGTTCGAGTTCGAGTTCGAGTTCGAGTTCGAGTTCGAGTTCGAGTTCGAGTTCGAGTTCGAGTTCGAGTTCGAGTTCGAGTTCGAGTTCGAGTTCGAGTTCGAGTTCGAGTTCGAGTTCGAGTTCGAGTTCGAGTTCGAGTTCGAGTTCGAGTTCGAGTTCGAGTTCGAGTTCGAGTTCGAGTTCGAGTTCGAGTTCGAGTTCGAGTTCGAGTTCGAGTTCGAGATCCAGTTCCAGTTCCAGTTCCAGTTCCAGTTCCAGTTCCAGTTCCAGTTCCAGTTCCAGTTCCAGTTCCAGTTCCAGTTCGAGTTCGAGATCGAGTTCGAGTTCGAGCTCGAGCTCGAGAACGGGTGACAACCTCATTCCCAGGGTCTTCACGTTTTTCAATATGGCGGCCGATCGAGCTTGCAGGAAGTAATTGAAGTTCTAGTTTGAGTAGTGCAACTGCGGCCATCGAGAACAGCTTATTCGAAATAAAGATGGTTATTCCCAACTATTTACCATTATCAGGTGCTAACGTCCACGATCGTATCCTTGAAAACTTGTTGAGACTATCACTGAGTCAGTCATGCAAGTAGTTTTTGATCGAACCTTAACTAGCAGTTTAAGGTAACGAAGCCATCAAGGAATACTTCAATGCTGGCTTTCAGTATGCTGAAATACTGGGTTTCTTATACATCATTAATGGCGTGTTACTGAGGTTAGTGTTATACTCGTAGTTTGATCATCAGATCATATTAAGATGACAGGTTTGTTTTGTAATTTAATATCATATGCTTATGATTTATACTCATAAAAATTTTGATATAAATCCCCGACCTACAGCTTGAGACAACTAAAGCGTTTACTCAAGGCTTTTGGGCTATCACGAAGAAAACAACCAAGTGAAATTTCGAATGTTGTGGATGCTATTGAGGTGAGCATCCACATATAAAAGATAATAATAAAAAGATATATGTCTAAATGATTGCATATCAGTAAGCTTATATATTAGCATAACTATAAATAAAGCTGGCCTAACATATAGATATTGATCCTTAGACAGAACTTTCTGGGAGTGGAAGCTGTGTTGGCTATCGCCAAATACATCAACGCCTCCGAGATGACCACGGCCTTGTAGTGGACAGGTATTATTCCGTATGAATTAATTGATAATTATATATTCTCGATGTACCCTGTCAAATACGAATATGTGAGAGGGGCTTAGTATTATTTAAAGCGACATAGTTGAGTTCGTTTCCACTGCTTTTAAGACATATGACTTGGGCAGAGTGATTAACAGAAAATCCGAATCTTGACTCATTACACTTTTCTTATTTTTTTTATAAAGGAATACGGTTCGTTTAGTCATGGGTCACCTCGATCCAGATGGAGTGTCAAGGAGAACCAGAAAGAGATTTATTCGGCGCACATATCGCTGCAAGGTTGTGCTGTTGAGACATTATTGTTACTGTATACGCAATTATCATGCCATAAATCATATAGTGTATGATATAATAACCTTTGCTTACGACCATGCAACTTACCACCATGCGACCTCCACAAAACACTTTCGTATTTGATTTATGTTAGTTCTTTATTATGTGACTATCGATCGTGTCCTTGCTAGACTGATCATGCCTACATGATGCTATTGCCATGAAGATCGTGATAATATTGAAATAACAAAAAGTGATAATATACTTAATAAACTGACATACCCTTAAAGTAAATTCCCTATCATTGTAGGGTCCAAACTTTTTGTGGCACATCGATGGATATGATAAATTAAAGCCATTCGGTTTTGCGATTCATGGAGCTATTGACGGGTATGTAAACTAGGTACATTTTTGATGTAGTTGCTTCCTTGAAAGGTCTAGCCCTTCAACATATTAGTCAAGTTGTTAATTTTCCGCAATTACGCCCTTGAGATATAGATGCGTTGAATTTGTAACTTTCTCGTATGAAATGTCGGTACTAATTAAAACAGACACCGTATTACCTTACGCATGGTTGCTATAATAGCGTTATCTTTGTAACACAAATACGCTCGCCACCGGAAACAAGTAAAACTGCACAACAATTTTCAGTATCTTAACTTCTACTTGATTGTCAATCGAGAGTAAAGAGGCTATGCTTTTTTTTATATATATTTTCTCATACAGATACTCTAGAAAGATAATGTGGCTTGAAGTGGCGCACACTAACAATGACCCAAGTGTTGTTGGTAACTACTTTGTTGAATGTGTAGAGCAAATTGGAGGTTAGCAACCATCAGTAAAGTCAATTTTTTGGCATAACTTTAATTCAAAAGGTAACAAGTTGTCCTTCTTTTGTTCTTGTCAACGGGCCCCTAATGCAGTGAGAGGTGATTGTGGAACTGAAAATGTGTATGTTGCTGGAATTCAAAGGTTTTTACGCAGAGATTCTCAAGACGACTTTGCCGGTTTTAAGAGTTTTATGTATGGCACTTCAGTGGCAAACCAGGTCAGTACATTTTACTGCTTTTGTTGGAAAATACTTTTTGCAATACTTCTATACTTCTTGCAGAGTTTGATATCCATATAAAACAGTGCTAGGTCGTGGTTTTAGTTAACATCGAAAAATGCCTTATCGAAAATATTGATCTTTGGTTAACAACAACAATATTCAGTTATTATTTTCTATTGCAATTGCTCTACTTGAAACTATGTAAGGCTCTTCTCTACCACCCCCCCCCCCTTGGAAGTCAAATTTTAGCCTCCTCTATTTTTAATAGAGCACGGCTCACCTTAGTATATAGCATAACTCATACCGCAGCACGGCACAGCAAAGCACCGGTAACGACCATCATCATATCATGATCGATCACTGGTTTGTTTTAATTTTTTAATTTCTAAATTATGATTATTATTTTTTGCATGAAGAGGATTGAAGCGTGGTGGTCGTACCTTAGAAGGTCAAGCGCTACATGGTGGATAAATATGTTTAAGGTAGGATATCTTCTCCAATGTAACTATTGGAGAGATCAAATAACCACCAAAATTACGGTGTGCTTTACATTTTCGATGTGTTTCACTGTAGTATCAATTGATCTTGAACTTCTTTCTTTCTAGGAACTTAGAGATCAAGGATTATTCGACGACTCAAATGTACTGCATGTGTAAGTTTATATACAAACGCCTTCTTTGTATCCGACTTTCTTTGTGTGTATAGACACACAGTCATTTACCTTGTTCGATGACTTTACATATAATACGCGCGGCCGCTTCTTGCGAGCAGCGATGCTATGAGAACTATGCGCAGGAATTTCCGCGCATATTATACCTTAAACTCTGAGTAAAAGTTTGTAATTCCACTGTGGTTTTCCCTCTGTATCACTCTGTTTAAGACCGGTCAAGCCAGGACACTACACTACACATTAATAATACATTATATTTATATGCTTTTTCTGCCAGGTAGTGGGAACAGGAAAGTGTCAATGCATTTTCTTTTTATTTTTAGAGAATGTTTGCGATTCTGTTTTACGCAACCTATTCAGGCTGAACTCCATCGGGTTGCGCGCCACTGGAACACTCACAAAATTCGCCCATACTCCCACCAGGAAACGCCTCATGGAAAGCCAGATGTATTGTTCTTCTTACCACAGCTAAAAGGTAGATACACATGATTTAAGTTTCCCAAATATTGACTTGTAGTTGTAGAATACAGGATTACGATTTCTGGTATCAGATGAAATAATTAGTGGCGAGGATTTCGTAAAGAAAAACGCAATGTTCCAACGGCCGTATCGCAACCGTTGGCGATCGGTTGGCTACTTCGCCTATGAAACTCTTGCAAATGCCCTCAATTTTGCTTTCAGACTATTAGAAATTTGATTTTAAGTGCGCTTAGTATAGTACGTTGCTGTAGGCTATGCCTATGACTATTGCTTTCAAATAGGTGAGGCCATTTAGCACACATCCGAGTGTTATATTTTCAAACAACGATGATCATCTATTGCCATTTCACTTTTACTTGTAGATACCCGAGACTATAAGACTGTCGTGGACAAGGAAGACCTTGAGGTCGCAAGACAGTTGTGCTGCAAAGATCGCACAGTATGGGGCTGTACAGATGAATTTGCCGAATTCTTTATCATGCTGATGGAAGAGAATGGTATTCCTATCGAACTCAAGACCCCTGAAGAAGCGAGGGAGCTTTACTTAGTGCTACTGACTCTGGCAGAGAATGAACTGTGAACTATAAATGCTTGCCCCCCATAAGCTTGTTTCTCTTTTTGAGGTATACATTGGCGGAGCTAAACGAGGGGCAATATTTCAGTAGAATCCTTTTGTAAAATGATTTGAACAGTCACTTCTTAAGGCGTTAAAAGTGAAAGGTAGAAATGTTTTTCTTTCGATTAGCAACATGTTAACAACTAGTCAATCAATGCCTGTGCTTCCTAAAGCAAGTTAATCAAAAGTCACACAGCTTTCACAAGTTTCCAAACCTCAACAACTATTATTTCAAAAATTCCGTTTTGCAAAAACAGACTGAATCGATTAAAAAACGATTTTACATATTCAGCGTTTCCACCTTATCTTAGGCAGTAATATTACAAACTTCCAAATCTCAACAACTGCCTCATAAAAAGCCAAGAGTAGTACAGATTAAATAATTCTCAGTTACATGTAATATCAACCCGGTCTCTAGTCCTAAAGAACTATTTTGTTAACGTTTAGAAACTACTAGAAAACTATTTTGTTGTCATTGAGTCCCTTACAACGGTGCACTCAATCTCTTGCTAAATGTTGTAGTAAAAAATCCTTTAGGGATAAAATGAAATGAGCTTAAAATACTTGATCAATTCCAACAACCATGGCTGAGTCGACAACGTAACAAAACGCATTGTCCATTGTTCACTGCTTAGGATACAGTAAAGCAGAAGTTCATTGTAAAAGATTTCTAACACAACAGTGTCAATAACGTACAATGTCATTAACATACGTTTTTCGTGTGCCATTTCACTCTTGACACCTAGACTTTTTGTTCACCACTTAGTCCATTAGATCCCAAAGCGCTGTGTTTGTGAAGTAATAATCCAGGTTGGCGGAGAAATGTGCGAAGCTGTTATAACCTTTCGGCAAAACCAGTGAACAAAAGTAGGTCATTGCTTTTGGCCTCATTGCAGCTTCAGACATGTTTTCAAACCGCACTGATATTTTCTTGTTGGGCAAGACTATGTTACAAGCTGTGCAGAAACGTAGAAAACGGCATAGCATTTTGGTTTCTGCCGCTTTCAAGTAACGCACAAGCCAGCCAGCAACTTGTTCCTCCTTCTTGTCAGCTACCACGCAATCAAGGCTCGCTATAACGTTTGTAGTGTTTGGTGTAGTTCGGCGGTAGGTCTCCTCTATTTCGTCTTTCGTGATGTCTCTCCAGAAATTTCCCATACCTTGTCTGATCTTGCCGAGGAGAAAGAAGGGCTTGTGGATCATCTCAGATCTGGACACCTGCTTGATAATTCCACGGAGACTGCTGGCTGTCGGTAAGGACGTCGCATTATATTCAGACAAGATGTCTACTATGGCGTCAGTTGGAAACGGACCATCCTTCTCTTGCGCTTTGCAGAGTATTTGGCGTTCCCTTTCTGGCAGGAGCTGTAAAAAAGAGCTGACTAGACACTCCTCGCTGACTTGGCCAAACAGCGTCTGGATGATCTGTGCCTCTGCGACTTGAACTGGAAATGTCCCCGTCAATACAAATTGATGAGTTATTATTCTTCCCAAGGCCAGATAATCCTCGTCAGTTAAGGAAGGGCGTGGTGTGAAGGCAAATTGCTTATCGCCTTCGCAAAACCTTGCCAAGAAGCAGTCCCAAAAGGTCGAAAACACTTCTCTCAAAACGCCATCCCCAAGAGTAGTTTCATCTAGGAAGGACACGGATAATTTACTGCACAAAATGCTCTCATCTTTATAAAGCGACAGTAACTCTTTGATTACATCGTGACGATTTATTATAACAATTCTGCTGGAATCAAGAGCGCAAAACTGCTTGATACGCTTATCTTCAAGGGACTGAATGATGTCGCTGTTAGTGATGCTTTCGTCTTCTAGAAGCTGCACAGGGGGGCAGTTGTTGACTGGTTCGACCTCATAGGTGGAATGATTATCTGGTGAAGGAGGCGACTGTCTCATCTCATCTTCAGCGTCTGGCAAAGTCTTGTCGTTTGCTCCTTCAAATCCCTCACCGTCTAGAAAATGGACATCATTTTCATCTCTGGAGAGCGGTATGGCTTGGTCTACCACCGTCATGTTGAGAATTGTGCTCTTTGCTGTGACGATCGGGTCTTCGGGATACAAAGTTGAAGACGGGAAAGAAATCAAACGGAAATGTTCCGGTGTAGGGGATAGCGAGCCGACCCAATCATAAACTCCTGAAACTGTTCCGTGTGGGTCAAACGCTCTGATTAAGACACCCAAGGTACTATGACGTACAGATACCCACACACGATCGCTGCTGGTTGGTTCTAATGGGACGCGTAACTCTCGACGCTGTCGAAGGCTTTCAAGTCGTTCTGCTTCTTCCTTGGCCATTCTCACGTGCAAATCAAGATTCTCCTTCCTTTCTTCTCTGCGTTTTACTTTGTCTTTGTCTGCTTCCAGGGAAGCCTTTACCGCCTTCTCCATGTCTTCAAAATACTTTTGACGCTCAGTTGATGTTCCAATAAGCCCGTCGTTTTCGCCAAGTGAGAGACTGGTTGCTAAGTTTGCTTCACAATATTCTTGAGGCTCGCGTGATGTTTCATTGCGTCCGTCATTTTCGCCATGAGAGTAGCTGGTTGGTAATCTTGCAGCATTTTCCTCCAAAGTTGGTGTCACCAAGTCGTCTTCAGAAGGGTCGTCTTGCTCAAATTCGTCCTCGTGTCTGGTCAACAAGTAAAGTCTTGGCGTCGCAAATCCTGTCAGCTGCTTGTACTTCTCACAAGTGAATTCCAAAGGTTTTCCTCCGTCTTCCATGAACATCATAAATTCCCCACTAAAATTTCCCATGGCGATACTCATGTTTTCAGCTGGTCCCACTGGGCTATTCCCGCTTGGAAAGAAAAGATTGAGCGCTACTTGCTGGCAATCGCTTAGAGATGCATGACGTGGTACGTTGTACGAACGGGTGCCCCCTCCATTATTCTTCTTTTGCTGAACGTACCCACGGCCAGTTCTCCAATGCTTCCAGCCAAACTCGAACTTGAGCGTTGCAATCTTGGGCACTTTGCTTTTCGATACGCTGTCATTTTCTGATTTTGCAGTATTACTGACGCCACGCTTCAGAGCCCTCTTACCTTTACCCTGACCAAGGATTTCTTTGATCTTAGCAATTTTCTGCTCTCTTTCCTCTGAGTTATTCTTTTGATTACAAAATGCTTGTAATTTTAATCGATCCCCTTTAGCTGTCAAGCCAAGATCTACAAGATCCTTCTCGTCCATGATCAGCACAGCAGCTTTGTCTATCTAGAATTCAATGGAGTTTAACACGAATTTAATCAATAGAGTTATAACCAAAAAACCTAACCCAAATTTGTGCTGTTATTGTACCACTGTGTTTCATTGAGTGTGTAGTTCTGATTGTAATGGACAACACAAATACGAATCAACTCGTTTGTAGACAGAGCTGCAAATAACAGTCGGTCATCGGGCATTGGCCGACCAAAATTTGCTAATGTCCGACGAAATCCCAAGTGTGGTCGGACATAATGTCCGGACAATTTTTTGATCGTAAATCATTTTAAAGCAACGATGAACAAAAATCTGGCCGTCCACAATTTTGTTTTGTCCGACCAAGATGGTGTCTTAGCAGGACATATGTCCTTTCAAGTACAAAAAATTATTTGCAGCCCTGTGTAGATGTTAGCAGGAAATCATGATTAAAATATGTAAAATTTCCCAAGGGAGGTAATAAACTTACAAATCCCAACATGAGCCTTTGAGACTGTGTTTGTGTTGAATTTGATTAGTTTTCGATGATTTACAGTATTGAAAGAATGGGAAATGCCACTTGTGTTAGATTACCATTTGAGGCAGCAGATACCCCGGTGGGGGGAGGGGGGTGGAGGGAGAGGAAGAGAGGAGTACTCTCTGAACTTTTTGGTGGGAGTTGATAGTGTACTTCTTACAATCCTTACCCTATTTTAGATTTCTAAAATATATGTGGTTTTTCATGCCCTTTTTCAACCCTGACCCAAAAATCAATACCTACAAGTTTTCAAACAAAGACAGTAATAATCTCTACCCATGCCCGTGTCAACAGGTCACTTGTTTTATGAGTAAAATGAGTATATGAGGCAATGAGTCGAGGTAATTTTATACAAAGTAGGTTATTTGTTCCTTAAACCACTGTTTTCCTGTATACAAATTAAGTTAAGAAGCAGTCAACTTTGGTTTCGGTTAGTCCTACTGCAGTTTGCTTGCTGTAACTTCCATTCTGCTTTGCTTGTGCTTAACTTTTATTTTTAGTGAGGGCAGTATATTTTTTCGAATTTATAACTAATTTAAAATTTGACTCCTTGACTCATGACTCGTTGACTCATAAAAACCTGGATCTCCTATTTTAAAATTATTATAGCGTAATTACATGTATTCCACAAACCATACTGTTTGGCCCACACATACATGAACCTATATAGCTTATAGAAGCCAAAGGAAGACCCCCTGTTTACATGCCATTACATTACGTTATTAGTTTTTTCAACAAATGACAGTAATACAACATTTAAGTAACACAACAATTATTAAACCAGTTAACTGCGATAATGAGGTCGATTAGTTGCCATGCAAACAATTGTTTACAGCTTTATTGTAATATAATTCAAGAATACATCTTTCGGTAAAGCAATTATTTTTATTGCGGCTCTTATGGCCGAACATGTGTTCCCAAACGCTGGATGAGAATGCATGGACTTCGGCAGGAATGACAATTTCCCACGCCACTGTCTTTATTATTTACGCACTTAAAGCATCGTTCTAATGTACCTTAACATTGCTACATTCATACGCAATATAGGATCAAGGAATTATACTGGATACAATATAAAATAATCAATTAGTTTTTCTGGAAGGTCGAGCTCAATATTGTATGCTTATCTATGAACTGTAGAACTTATTCTGCATCTTACCTTTTCCTGAATGAACGTCTGACAAACTTCCTCGTCAACTTTAGCTGCTCGTAAAAAGTTAACAACCTTAAAAATTGATCAGATACATTAATAACGGCACTTAAAGGTTTTTCTATCAAAAACAAAGGCAGAAAGGCACAAAATCTTGCTCTTACTTCAGATGATTCGCTCGATCGCGATTCGCCAGCTCCTTCACTCGACTCCGCCATCTTTAGTCAGTGAACACTGAGCCCGCAATACTTTTGCACGAATACGGCACGAACATAATCTCGAACTCCAACTCGATCTCGAACTCGAACTCGAACTCGAACTCGAACTCGAACTCGAATTCGAACTCGAATTCGAACTCGAACTCAATCTCGAACTCGAACTCGAACTCGAACTCGAATTCGAACTCGAACTCGAACTCAATCTCGAACTCGAACTCGAACTCGAACTCGAACTCGAACTCGAACTCGAACTCGAACTCGAACTCGAACTCGAACTCGAACTCGAACTCGAATTCGAACTCGAACTCGAACTCAATCTCGAACTCGAACTCGAACTCGAACTCGAACTCGAACTCGAACTCGAACTCGAACTCGAACTCGAACTCGAACTCGAACTCGAACTCAATCTCGAACTCGAAATCGTACTCGAACTCGAACTCGAACTCGAACTCGAACTCGAACTCGAACTTGAACTCGAACTCGATCTCGATCTCGAACTTGAAGTCGATCTCAAACTCAGATTTGGCGAAAAAAATGTTGCATTTATTGATGTCCCTTTGACGCCACCGTAGAAACCAGTTTGATGATGTGTGAGAAGACTATTCTTAATTAGATAGTGATAGAACTGCTCGTAGATTGGGTAGATTATCCGTTCAAAAACTTTGACCACCACTGCAATTGCTGGAATTGGTTGGTAATTTTTCGGGTCTGCGCGCTTCTCTGAATTATTCTGGCAGATTTCCATTCATCAGGGAAGATTCCAGTTATATGCAAGGATTTACGATACCAGAACACTTAGAAGGAGTAGCCCAGTGTGAAAGACTTTTTAAGTATACAACTATTTCCAAGCTGTTTGCAGTGGGCATGTTTGTACGAAAGCGTTAATTGCGTTGTGTCGACACGTCACCGCTTGCTATCAGTGAGTCAGTGACTCTTGTTCGTTCGTTGACCTTTCGTTCTTTGGGTAGAAGAGGGGAGGGGGTGGGGCTGAAAGCAGAGAAGCCACGAACTAAGCCAGGGCGTGGAGACTGAAACTTATTTTTGTTTTTTTTCTTCACTGTTCTTATTTTTATGTTCTTATGTTACTCCTTCTTAAGTTTGTGTCTCTAATTAGCATGTATGCTAAAGTAGTTTGACAATCCCAGAGGTGGATCAAGGGAAGGGCTCGGAGGGCGGCATTCGTTTTATTCCGAAACACTTTCAATCCGGTCTCCTGAATCCAAACCTGAAGCGGGGAGGAGCGTTGCGTGATGACACTAAAAACGGCTGCGTTAGAGACCACTGAAGCTATGAGGTTTAAGTGAGAATTGACTAAATAAGTAGACCTGTTTAGAGGGCGAAGGAAAACTTGTTGCTCAAGTGGGAAAAAAAAGAAAAACAAAACAAAAAACGACACCAACATTATCCAATACTTTCCGGTGCCAATTCATTTTATTCTGGTACACTCCGGTGTCATTTCAGTTAGTTCTGGTTCCATTCCGGTTTTCGAGCGGATTTGTATTCCCCCCCCCCAGAATTGATCCCCCGGTCAAAGTTCACTAGCGAAAATGGACCCCCCTGGTCCAATTACGCCAGAAGATACGGACCCCCCCTGTTAAAACTTACACTACCCCCAACTTTAACAGAAAATCTGGCTATTTGCATGTAAACCACTGAAATGAGTCTTTCGCTTTTTAGCGCTGGAAACAATAACCATTTCTTTTGGCTTTTGATAAACTACAATAATTCTGAAACGGCAGATTATATTAACCTATACGCACAGGCTAATTTATTAAAGAGCTGCCGCGCTTTAAAACCAAAAATAAAATGTGTATTCATTCTTAACACGTACCGCGAGACTAATGACCTTTTTCCCAAAACTTTCCTTTTTTAAAAGGAAATTATTGCCTTATTGAAGTGGATCTACATCTCCGAAAGGGGGCCCATATCCTCAATTTGGTAGACACGCCTGTCTCGAATCTTTTTGGAAATTTAGCTTTTTATAACAACAGAAAAGCAAATCGGTGTCCCTGTTGAAAACCGATCAATGCCAAACGTAACCGAAGAGTGCATGTTCGGCACTTACCACTGGAGGTTTCTACCGTTGACGATAAGGGAAAATAATTTACAGTTTGACCCTCTCTTACGGTTGCGTGTTGTCTATGAAATTATTTTCTCAACATTATTCGTGAACATTGTGCTAACTGTTAGCATGTAGCTGGTTGAATAATATTTCGAAGAGCGCAAATCTTTACACAGGTTTCTTTCGTGTTTATGTATTAAAAATGTAGATTTGTTACTTTCACCAACACTATGTTCGATGTAAATGTGTCCTGGCAAGCTCTATGAGATGCTGATCAGTCATTCGACTTGAGCTTTTGGAAGCCAAAGTTTAAAGAATTATCACTCAGGTTAAAAATAAATATTTCACACTGAGATTTTCTCTTAAAACGGTTCACACTGTATCGTTTTATACCACGAATACATTTGATGGTTCAAAGATTCCAAAGACAAGTTTAGGTATTCAAAAAGAAGAGACTGTGAAGCTGATGGCAAAACTGCGAGAACGTTTAAATTCATAATTCGGTAAATTTTGCTTGTCTTGGTGAGTGCAGTCCTGAGAAGGACTGTTTGAGATGATATTGACTGACGTTTCGACAACCTGAGCGGAAGTCATCATCAGAGTCAAGTGAACTGTGAATCGTCAGTAGATGTTATAAGTCTCTGGTCGTTGTCCTGATTGGTCGAAGTGTACAACCAAAGGGAAATAAAAACCAGTGCAGACTGCATTCAAAATTTCACAGTTACCTCGGTAACAGCTAGTGTTTCATTTTTTTCTGACAATTTGTCAGCCGTGAGTATCTTTCTTCAATATATTTGCTAAAATTAATATAATCACCCTGAGCAGAGAAAACTCCACACGCTCCACCAAGGCTATGTTGCACAGCTCTGCCTCCTCAGCATTGTTTTGCAGTAATCCGTGTGTTACAACGGAAAACGAGTTAAATTAGCCCCATTCCTTAAAATTTTAAGTGCCATTTACTTTGTCAGTTTATTGGCCATAATGTTCTTGACATTTTTTGGCAATTCTTCAAAAACGGCTGATTCTGGAATTTTCACGTAAAGTTGAGAGGCAAAATCAAACATTGCATCACGGCCCAAGCAGCCATACTCCACTTCAAGGAAGGTCTGCAAATCGCTTGATCCCTGAACATTGAGACCTTCAAAGTTGTAAGTCTTAAGTGGTAATACACATGTCTTTGGGAATCGCTTTTTCCTGAAATCATAGCTTCCAGGAATATTCCAGTTATAGCTAGCTTAACAACTAGGATCTTCAGGATGTTGTCCTAATGTAAACACATCTAAATGAACCACTGTTTGCTCAAAACGAATGTCAGGTCTAATTCCAAACTTGTCCCACAGTTTTTTGGTACCAGCAAATTTCAGCTGTTTACCTCTGCAACCATTATAAGAAGGTATTTCATTTCCATCATCATCAAACCAACTTGTTCCTTTCACAGGGCATGTGTCTGACATGGATAGGTTGCCATCTTGCATGGATGTAAAAGAAGACAGATTCTGCAGAACAGTTGAAAAGTCACTTTCGAAGATCGCTATATCAACATCTCCATCCTGGGGATCTTGCCACCTTGCCTGTAAACTGAGAGGGCTGTGCCACCACAAACCAGGTAATGAACATTGAGCTGACTCAGATACTCTGTCACTTGCTTCAGTAGATAAACCAATTGCAAAACAGGTTTGAATGTTTTGTTTTGCCCCAGCTTGGCTCTAAAGTTTTTGACAGTACAGCCATTCCACATATCGAAACTGATGCAACTTGAAGATGCAACTTCAACCAGAGAACTGCCATCTGCTTCCTTTTGTCCACCTTGCTCGCAACTGTTGTCTTGACACATTGCCAAGAAATCATCTTCACATGCAGCCATGGCAACCTGTAATTTATAATGGTAATCCTTTAACTGAAAATCTTTTGGTTAAGAGCAGCCCAACTTCCCATTAATTCGGTGCAAATTTGCAAATGAGTGAGTGTAGGAAGTTGAAATTCAGCAAAATTAAAAAAATTGCTCGAGGAACCAAAAATGTTCCAAAATGCATGGCCACCAAACCATTACTCTTTCTAATTCGAGACATGTTTCTTTCGTCTTCTTCAGTTGCCATTTTGAGGCTTCATTTTTTATAAGAAGAACAAATAAAAAACCTCAGTCTAGGCCAGGGTACCAAACCATCCCAATGTAAAGGAAAATGTTATTGCTTTTCAGAGTTGTTACAGATAAGGAACTGAAAAAGTCCACAGAAAAGAAATATGCAAAATACACACCGAAATTACCTAAAGGAAAGTATTTAAAAAGTGACCCACAATGCAATATCAGTACAGTACTTTGCTCTACTTTTATCTTTGAATTAAAATAACTAAAATGCATCAACAGCCTTAAATTATGTTGTGAAAGGTAAATATTGGAGGAACATCAAAGTGAGAGTTTTGTTCCAGAGCCTGAAGTACAGCATCTGCCTTAACCCTTTAAGCCCTATCAGTGACGGAAATGAAATTTCTCTTTACATTGCCATTACTTGTTCAAACAGTCAAGTAATGAGAATAAAGGAGGTGATCACCAAGGATAAGATATCTTGATATTTAGACAAATTCTCCTTACTTGTTCCATAAGAAATGTATGGAGAACCTAAGGAGAATATGCAGTTTTATATCAGGGCTTAAAATGTATTCTATACCATGATAGTCTAGAGTTCATCCTGGCATCCCCTCATTGACCAAGAAGCCTGCAGTCTCTGGGTACGGGACTGAATGAAAGTGAACAGGATTCAATGAAAGTGAACGCCAGTTCCAGTCAATATTATGCAGACTGCAGAGTGCCGACTGCCGATTGAGTACAAAATGCAGACTGAGACGAAAATGGCTCCTGCTTTGATACACGGTGTGTGGTATCTTTTGAATGCTCACACTGTTGCCAAGCAGAAAACTATGAACACTTTGATTTGATTTGACATCAGATGACAACTGTGCAGTCACCAATACGATGCAAGATAAAACCACCACCTGTCCTGCTTTTTTGAGAAATGGGAAAGGAATATGCATAGGGGCAAACTTCCTTGGCAGATGAACTCTGAAGGTGATTGTGTGACTCGTACAAAATCAAACTGTGACTAATCATGTATTTGATGAAGTGACGAGTATTTAAATTGCAACGTTTAGATTTTCCGTGAACAGAGCTTTTTATTGTTGCAACCCCTGTTTACAAATGTGAAAAGCTTTGGCATAGATTGCTAAAATCTTTTATGGACATTATATTTGCAATAATTGTTCATGCTGGAATGTCACACCACATCATGCATCAAGCGTGTGTGGTGAGGAAAACATGTAGACAAATACAGTGGTGGTGGGCATTCTGTTGTCTATGCATGCACTGAACTCTCTTAAGTCCACAGTGACCCCTGTTTTCCTTCGGATAGGTTACTTCCTTTAGTGTTTCTCTCCATTTAAAAAAAATCTGAATTTGAAAAGTTTTAATCATTTCACTTTTTCTACGTGAATGTGATCGAATTCTTCTACAAATGCAGGTGTGCACAAAGTATCTATCTGTAAGGCTAATTCTGCCAGAAGGAATGGCATCAATTGGACAAAAAAAATACGAAATAGAATAGGCCTATCTGCATTGAAATCAACACATCAACCTTTCCTAGTGTTCACCATTTTACTCCTTATTTTCCTTATGGCAATGGAGCTGATATCCCCTTACATGACCAAAGCTTCTAGAAACATTGCAACATTACCACGGTGGGAGGTTGGGTACTACCTTAACTGGCCTTAATGAGGACATGCGGCCCGATGGGGTATGATTTTCACGGGGGTTGTCTAGAACAGGGTCTTGATTTCATCAATTCTTGTATTTTAAGGGTAAGGTCATTTTTCTGTACCCTGTGCGCATGAGCTGATGCAAGTTCATGCGAGAAAGTAAAAATTTAAGAAGATGAGCCAAATTTTAGCCCTGGAACAGCTATTGTTTGCAGTTCAAAGGAAAGATTCCTTCTTAACAATTTTTCAAGCCTTAATATTGCTTTTTAACTTTCTAAGATAATGAATTTGGCATGGAATGCCCAGTCAAGAAATCCGCATAAACTGAATTTACACATACTCAAATAGCAGTCTTGGTGAATTCCTATTCTATGACACGGTGTTGTCCAAAATGAAAACTTTTCTCTAGATTTTTTTTGTGCCTTAACCCTTACCCTATTTAAGGATTAAAAATTCCAAAATTCATGCCCTTTAAAAGGCCCAAACCCAAAAATTACACCCTATTTCAGGGAATAACAATAACTGTCAGTGTGTGAACAGGTCGTTTTTATTTCTTTTCTTTAATAAAATCACTTTAACAGGTAGTTCAGTTTCAATAAACTAGACGTCATCTTCTTTCGTTTAAATTTTTATCTAATACAAAAAAGGGAAACCTGGTAAGGATCACACCAGAACCTCAAAACCAAAAAAGGGCAAAATGGACACCCTATTTAAGGACTGAGAATTAAGCTCAAAACCATACCCTATTCCACAACACGTTCCTATATAGCTAATATGGGCATACCCCCCACCCCCGGAACCAAGATTACATAATTTTCTGCTAGTTCCCAGAAAAAGACAAAAGACCTTTTTTGTGACCAGAAAGAAATAATTCTTTCAGAATTTTTTTTTTATAAATGACATTCTAGAATTAGATTTAAAAAACTTGTTGGTACCACACATGTAGACCCCGCACTGCCACTGTTCACACCTGTTCAAGCCTTCCAGTCACGAAGGGCGCCCTGTTCAAGACACTAAACGGTGAAATTGCATACCCTGTTTAAGACTCTAAAAGCCATAACCCTGTTGAGTGGCACATACCCGTTTAGGCCAAATAAGGGAGTGCCCCCGGGAATGCATTGCAGTTTGCTTGTGGTCTCCATTAGGTCTCTAAGCTAGTTTAGCCACATGAGCAGGAAAGCATTTTCCTAGGTGCATTCCATGTCAATCCCACACCGAAGAAATACATACCTCTTATTCGCCGAGTTCGAGGTCCGTGCTGTAAGTTACGGGCCGTTTTTCCTCTTGTTTTATGGCCCAAGTGAGAAGCATACGGGCCATAAATCAATCAGAAAAAACGAGGATCCATAACTTACAGTACGGACCAAGTATACAAGATCTTTATTATATCTCTTTAATCGGAGAAAAGGAAAGCATTTCAAGTCAAAAGTTAAACAGGTTCATTTGACTGACGTACGTGTCAAGGAAATGAAATGTGCAAATTTCATTGGCTTTTGAATATCTTTGCTCGTCTTCAACGCGAACTGGTGTCCCTGAATGAAAACTTCATGGCTTTATTCCTCTGAAAAAAAATTTTTTTCATCCAGAACATACCCAAAAAGCAAGATTAATTTAGTTGGAAGGAGTTCTTTGTGACTGACAGGGACAAGCAAGAAGAAATCTTGCCACAATAAAATTGGGGAGCATTGAAGTTGTGTTTATCAACGTGGAAAGGTGGCAGCATTCAGCCAACAACAAGTAAATAAAGATACTTTCAAGTAACAAAGAAAATACTAGAAGAAAACTCGACCAAACCTACTCCAATCTGTCCTTGGCTCTCAGTTGTGCTCAGGTTGTTTTTAAAGCAAACTATATGCTGGAAGCTGAAAATCAACAAGTTGCGTAGGAAATTACGAGTTTTAGTCGAGCTTTACAAATGCCTGAGTGAGGGTGGAGTTTTGAAAAAAAGTTATTTACATGGATCTCCCCTGCAAGAACAAGACTTTTTTGAGGAATCAAGGTACTTTAGGTTAACAATACTGTTTTGTTTCCCTGAGAGCAAATAACTTAAGCGGTGAGTTACAAGTTTCAAGCTTAATTCTGATCAAAATTTAAGCTTATGTAAACCGGTCAACGATAAAACCAGATCCAATTTGTTTTGAAGTTGAAATTTTTTCCACTATAAAGAGAACTGTTACTGAGGGAGCAATTGCTAGGAACTCTTTCGCTTCTAGTTTTCACGGTCTTTGCCCGTTAATTTAAAAATTAATGGTCATTTTAGCTCCTTTTTTCAGCACGTTTTGACTTACCAGTTACGATATAGGCTTACAGGCTCTAAGTTGAAATTATAAATGCTTTTTTTAAGTGAAAGCTTTCAGAGAGTTTCTGTAAACTAAAAAGTTCTTAGACTAGCTTTTATTCGTTTTTATAATTATATAACGCATCTAAGAGATTAGCCTACTATTTCTCCTAGGTATAACATAGGCACGCATTGCGTGCTTGACCTATGTTGAAATGACAAGTCTTATCCTCGCTTATTTGTGATTTTTAAGACATACTCTGAGGACAAAACAACACGCGATTATTCTTGCAAATACTTCCCCCCTCCACTATAGCACCTGAGTGCGTAAGGCCCAGTTCAGACGTCGCACCTCCCATGTGTCGTACCAAGTAGTACGTAGTTTTTTGGCAGTGTACGGTGTCCAAATGAGTTTTTTCGACAGATTTCAATTAGGCAAGCCAAAATCTCAGGGTACGACAAAGTTTGCCACTTAAATACGACCTAGGAGCGAAAGTGTATTTGGTACGGCCCATGAGAGGTACGGCGTCAGCAATACCCTTGGAATGCAAAACAACATCCCGCTAAAAACCCAGTTGGACAAAAATTGAAGAAGATAGAGCAACCATCGGGCTAGTAGGCTACAGGCTGAAAAGTCTAACTGACACTAGAACAAAACGACTGCATAAAAACTTCAAATTAAATTTAAAACTGAAACCTCAGTTAAGGTCAACTAATGATTGTCTGCATATTACTGAAGAATATAAATCGAGCTCACAACAAGATGTGAAAGAAACAAGTGTAGTAGATAATAATTTGAGGAGAGGACAGTCATTGCGGTCATGTTAAAACGTAGCCTGCAGACTGTGCAGACTGCAGACCATGCAGACTACGCAGACTGGAATTTTGTTTTCTTTAAGTAAACTGTGATTTGTTGTACTTTTTAGGACTTTTCACTTTTTGTCGTGTTAAGATGACATGGCCAGCAGCTTGCCGAGTTCTCCAAAAAATGCCCCGCTGTAAGGAATTCTCGAACAATTTCGACAGAAAGATTCGCACCTTCTGGGAGTATTTCATATTCCTTTGCCAGACGATTCAAAAGTACATTTTGGTTTTGCAGTTAACGAAGTTTCCGAGCTTGAGCGTACCGTGAACTCGCTATGTTACCGTATACATTACAGGTTTAAAAACCTACAGACACGCTTGATCAAGCTCATCTATGCAAATTGCTATCTTAAACACGTCGCTAAAAAATTTCAAAAACCATATGTTCCCGTATATGATAAAACCAAGAAAGAAATCATTTGTATGTCGGCTGGAAAAGCTGTGGATATGACTGATATAAATCATGGACACAACATCGTAAACTAAAACGAAACCGCATTTTAGGAAGAGAAAACAGGTTTAAAAACCTACTGACACGCTTGAATAAACAAGCTAATTTATGCAAATTGCAATCTTATAAACACGTCGCTATAAATTTCAAATTACCTAACAAAGCTGTTTCAAAAACCTTGCAAAGTACAGTCAAAATTATCCGTATCAAGCACAGATACAATCTTTTCAACCAACATCTTGCTAAAAGATACATAACCAAAACAGCTGTTTCATAACACAACTCACAAACGAACAAATTAAATTACAGTTTCTCGTCAACAAGTCTATTTTTGGAACGATGTTAATTGTTAACCAACGAAGTCGAGTTAGAGCAGTCGTGTCAAGAGCGTCGACTGGTTTGGTCAGTCAAAATACGTTGTGTAAGGCTCACAAGGTGTGTATTTCGCTATGGCCCACGGGATGGGATGACGTATTCTGCAGTTAAGCCCATCGATTAGTACACACACGCACGCACGATAGGACTAGGGTCCACATAAAAAGTATCGTAGGTATAGAAGGACACTTCCGCCGAGCAGTGTTGGTTTTGACCGGACTGAAATATCTGTGCAATACTAGTGAAAGAAAGCAAGGAGGACTGATAATAACAGGAGGTGAAGTCCAGTGGCACTGTTGATGCTGGTGGAACCAAAGTGTTGCTGAGACATCGTAAGGATAGAATCGTTCTCAGTAAAGGTTATGAAAGGAAAATTCTGGTGTATGTTGTTGTGGTTATGTTTATTACTTGAAAATGTCTAGGGAAATGAATTACGACACGAGGCTGGATCTTCTTGGATAGATACTATAAGCGACACAGAAGGATATACCAGTTAGTCTTTTTAATTTTTCTGCTTTACTTTTGATTTTGAACCGATTTGTTCGATTTTAGAGTTCGAGACACTGACTTGCTGACTGCGGAAGAGGAAACCAGATTTAACGATTACGTCATAAGACATGCTTTAACGTGTTTGAGATAAAGCGACGACTTCGCCTTTTTCTAATTTCTCCAGATCGATAATCATGTTTGTATAGTGCCATATTCACAACAGTATATAAATGCTTCTCTTACAACTCTTGATAACGGCATGTTCAGTTGTGGACAAAATTTATCTTTAAATTTTAATTTTAATTCAACAAAATATTCAAAGCGATAAGACAGATGAGCTGAGTCATTCGATTTTAAACATTGCCTCATTCGGTAATGCAAAAGACAAAATACTGTCACAATTTTCGTCTCGCCGGTTAGGACGTTGAGATTCTGACGATGTGTTTGTCTTTAACGATAATCATGTTTTTATAGTGCCCTATTCACAACAGTATATAAATACATTGCTCACAACTCTTGGTAAAAGCATGTTCAGTTGTGGACAAATGTATATCAACATTTAATTTTTTAGTTTAATTCAACAAAAATAAATATTCAAAGCGATAAGACAGATGAGCTGAGTCATCAGATTTTAAACATAACCTCATTCGGTAACGCAAAGGGCAAAATACTGTCACAATTTTCGTTACGCCAGTTAGCACGTTGAACCAAGTAAAAACATTTGTCGAGGGTGGAGTGGGTCAAAACGACTGGTAAATGCCTATAATGCGCTTTCTTGTAACCTGTACGATAGAGCATAGCAATAATTTATTTCGTATTTGCATTCACAATTTGGCTTAAGGAGCCCTTGACATGATTAAAGGAAACTGTGCACAAAGCGTGGTTCCCAGGTATGGGGCTGTTACGGTGCCCATACTGATCAATCGTGAAGATGTGGTTACTTTTATATTGGGAAATTTGTCGCCCATTTTTTGAAATGCGTCTGTTTTGAGAATTTTTGTTCCGGGTTTTGAGGAAGACCGACCAGAAGACAGCGAAAAATGATCTTGAGTGAAGAATGCATAGTCTGTGGAGCTATGTTTGGTGAGGAGAGGGTGAATAATTCAGTTGACCTCCTTTCCAGGGTATTGGTCGCCTTTTCAGTTGGTCAAATTTAAGCGTTAGTTACAGTTACACAATTTTACTGCAACTTGCTGTTACAGATGCTTGAATGTTATTGAAGCTGCAGTCACGCACGGCTCGCTTGCTTTCTTTTCGAGACGAACCAACACTTCGTCGGTTCTGCACGCATTGCGGGCCTATGTTTTTTGTCCAGTACTCACGTTCCACAGTTGGCCACGACAAAGTTCAATTTTACCTGCCCTTACAATAGCTTTAAGAAATTACCATCAATTCCACCACACCAAGCCTTTACTGAAAATATAATATTCGAGAGGAAAAAGTAGAAAAGCACATTTGCGCTGATCGTTTCCGTCCCCATATGTACATTCGACATGGCCGGTAAGCTTAACCTTGTCTGACCTTCAGCTTCAGTAAGCGGATTCTAACCAGCTCTTTCATTGGTAGAATGTACTCTTAGCTTAGTAGCCTCAATCTGATTGGTGCCACATAGTGCCACATAAATTCCCCGGGGAGTGTACTCCCATGTGAAAGGTGCATGGATGCTCGTCGTCTCGCGTTCTCCGTCTGTTCTAGCATAGCTTTAATTTAAATTTTCCGACGAGCATTCCCGCCCGTCTCACATGAAATTTCCCCCCAGATCAAAAATACATACATACATACATACATACATACATACATACATACATACATACATACATACATACATACATACATACATACATACATACATACATACATACATACATACATACATACATACATACATACATACATACATACATACATACATACATACATACATACATACATTCATACCTACCTACCTACCTACCTACCTACCTACCTACCTACCTACCTACATACATACATACATACATACATACATACATACATACATACATACATACATACATACATACATACATACATACATACATACCTACTTACCTACCTACCTACCTACCTACCTACCTACCTACCTACCTACCTACCTACCTACCTACATACATACATACATACATACATACATACATACATACAGACAGACAGACAGACAGACAGACAGACAGACAGACAGACAGACAGACAGACAAACAAACAAACATAGAAAGCGAAAAACTTTACGCTGGCTAAGTCCCTATGTTTTCAACATAGGTCAAAACTACTGCCGCAAAACGGATTCAAGACCTTTCAAATTTTGCGGTCCATATAGTAAAATACGGCCTGCAAAATTGACCAATTGTAGCAAGCGTACTAGCTAAGAGATATAATAATAAGTCTTACTTGTCATTTGGAGTTTTTTCTCTGTACAACCGGAGTCCCCCAAAAGTAATGAAAAACCCAGACCAGGTAACCCTTTTTGACCCAGTCAGTATAAAATGCAGGCTGCAGACTAGGTACAAAATGCAGACTGATGGGTACAATTTGCAGACTGCAGACTGCAGACTGAGTACAAAATGCAGACTAAGACCAAAACGGTATACTAAACTATAGACGATAAAATTTCCTTAAAAAAAAAAACAAGGAAAAGCTCGGTCAATTGACTAGCCGCCAATCAGATACGAGATAAAACCACGGGAAAGTAAACAAACAATCAATCATGAAACTACAGTTCACTTACCTTGCCAAAAAATTTGTCCTATCATTTTTTTAAAATTATGTTTGTATCCATTAACATTTTGTTTTGTTTTTTTGCTCCAACATGCGGTGGAATTGAAAAGGCGAAAGCTTTCTACTTTCACTAATAGGATGGCAGACTATCGTGGGGTGCAAGTCGGTCAAAAAAAGGGTAAACCCTGGGGGTAAACAAGTAAATTATGAAAGAACAAAAACAGGATGTTGGGAATTTATTTATTTATGGTTTGAAAGCAAGAACTGTCAATTCATCAAGCACACAGTATACTTTCAATTTTTAACTTGCTTTGTGTCACACAGTCGCCCTTCCAAGTTCATCTCTTCGTGGAAATTTGTACTATTCAAAAAGGTCACCTCAATAGCCACCAAAGGACCAACGCATTATATTTATGGATGATTACAAGCGGTACATATCCAGTCTCACGTGCTCTTTGAATTATGCAGATTTCCGTGGACAGATGAACTCGGAAAGGTGACTGCGCGACACGGAGCAAGCAAATTAAAAATATACTGTGTGTTTGATGAAGTGATAGTTAAACCTTACAACAATTAAATAAATAAATTCCCTGCCACCCTGCAGATTTTTCTTCCTTCTTTCTTTTTGTTTTTTTGCTTTTGTTTTGTTCATTACTAGTTTACCCTTTTTTCCAAAAGACATTTAAGTACAAAATCTGTTCTGGATTAGAGAAATGACCGACTCACGCCTCCATCGTAGTATTGAAAACTAAGTTGTGGCTTCTTTAATTCCACTGCATGTTCGAAGAAAAAAACTGTTAATGGATACCAAAAAAGGATGATAGGGTGAATTTTTTGCAAGGAAAAGTTAACTGTGGTTTCGTGAATGGCCGTCTGTTTGCTTTCTTGTGGTTTTATCTCGCATCTGATCAGGGGTTACTAAGTCTCCTTCGCAGCCGTTTTTAAGGTCGTCACGCAACGGGACGGGGAGCGTTGCGTGACTTCGGCCCGAGCGGCTGCAAAGGACACTAGGGGTTACTCAAATGACCGAACTTTTCCTTTAATATACCGTTTTGGTCTTTATAGTCTGCATTTTGTACTCAGTCTGCAGCGTGCAATTTGCAGGGGTACCCAACGGTTTGCTTTGGGGAATATCTGTTCGGAAGGCCTATTAAATCACCTGAGATACTGATATTCGGATTTTCGACGGATTTGATTGCAATGAAAGCTAGAGATTTCTTCAGCAAAACCTCACGTCGGACTTTCGTAAAAAGAGGACTTTATTAGTTCCTATTGTATTCAGAGGGACGAAGATGTCGTTTAGAGTGCAAAATAAGGTCAGTTAAAGCATTTTCAGCCGGGTCGTAACGAGGTATGTGGGATCAGGGATCAAACGGGTGGGATCAGAAGGATGGGATCTGAGATCACAACCCTGGGCTCAGGGATCATAGACCATGGGATCGGGATCAGCAGTTCTTTTAGGGATCAGGTATAAGGCTGTACCATATTTAAATGTACCAAATGACCCTCTTAACTCCGATCAACAAAACCTTATCTATGAGTTACGAAAACAAGAAGACAACAAAATGCAATCGCATCCATTGGACTTCTTCATCACAGAAGCCGAAATACGTACAGCAGTAAAAAAATTAAAGAATAACAAATCACCCTATTCAGACAAAATACGAAACGAAATGATTAAAACTAGTTTAAATGAAATGATACTCGTTTATCAGAAACTTTTCAACAATATTCTTGATTTGGGATCAATGCCTCAAATGTGGTGTGGTGGGCTCATTACACCAATATTCAAGTCTGGTGGAAGAAATGACCCCTCAAATTACCGAGGAATTTGCGTTTCTAGCTGTCTAGGAAAATTATTTTGTTCGATTTTAAATCAAAGACTTCTAGAACATGTCAACTCGTTGAACATCCTTCACAAATCTCAAATCGGTTTTTTACCGAATAACCGAACTGCAGACCATGTTCTTACTTTGCGAACATTGATAGATAAGTACGTTAATTGTCACCATGAAAAGGTATACGCCTGTTTTGTCGATTTCAGGAAAGCTTTCGACTCGGTATGGCACGATGGGCTCCTTTATAAACTGCTGCAAAATAATGTTGGAGGAAATTTTTATAACCTAATCAAAAGCCTCTACTACAATTCTACCGGTTCTATAAGGATTGGCAATAACCAAACGCGACCTTTTCAATATGCAAGAGGTGTACGCCAAGGCTGCATTCTGAGTCCACTTCTGTTTAACCTATACATTAATGACTTACCTTTCTCTTTCGACAATATTCTATCTGATCCATTTGTTTTACCCAATGGAACC
Organism: Siderastrea siderea; assembly: GCA_964030785.1. Taxonomy (NCBI): domain Eukaryota; kingdom Metazoa; phylum Cnidaria; class Anthozoa; order Scleractinia; family Rhizangiidae; genus Siderastrea; species Siderastrea siderea. The sequence continues at coordinate 19,627,594 of OZ034974.1, read as the reverse complement.
AAATTAAACTCTCTTTTGTATGCAGATGACTTGATTATACTATCACGATCAAAAACAGGGCTGCAAAATTGTCTCAATGCATTAGCCCAGTACTGTACATCGTGGATGTTACAGATTAATCCTAAGAAAACTAAAATAATGGTTTTTCAAAAACGCGCGAAAAAATATGAATGTAACTTTTATATTGACAAAGAAAAGATTGACACTGTTCAGAATTATACTTATCTAGGAACGCGAATTTCTTCATCTGGAAATTTCACACTGTCGTTGGATCACTTGAGAGAAAAGGCTCTTCATGCTCTTTTTGCTTTAAGACGGCACGTTGACTTAAGCCGTTTAAAACCCTCTCTTGCTTGCAAAATTTTCGACACGATGATTTCACCCATTTTGACTTATAATAGCGAAGCCTGGGGTGTCTTTGCTAAATCAGATTTCAAGTCTTGGGACACTTCACCAATTGAAAAAAGTCACTTACAATTTTGCAAACGCTACTTACAAGTTAATAACAAGGCATCTAATATTGCATGCCGGGCTGAAATGGGTCGCTTCCCTTTAACCTTTGATATAAATAAACGAATTCTTAAGTACATAAGTTATCTTCAAAATAAAGATCAAAACTCCTTCGTCGTGCAATCACTGATAATGTCAATAGATTTGCACTGTAATGGTAAAAATAGTTTCTATTCCAGTGTTATAAATATGCTCAATTATTATAACATTCCCTTTAACTTTAATCATGACACTTTAGATGACACTAAGATAACGTACCTTGTAGATCAAATGAAAAAGAAATATATCGCCTATTGGAAACATTCTCTTTGTAATTCTCAAAAACTAGAATTTTATAATACTATTAAAGACAGTTATACACCTTCGCCTTATTTACATTTGACTAGAAAAAATCCCAATCGAAAAACGCTTGTGAAACTAAGAATAAGTAATCACAAACTCCTGATTGAAACAGGAAGATATAACAATGTCCCCAGAAGTGACAGACTATGCACTATTTGTGGGCATAATGTTGAAGATGAAACCCATTTTCTATTTCATTGTCCAAGATATTCATCACTTAGAGACAACTTTTTCAGTAAAATAGATCATGTAATTTCGAATCCCAAGCAGCTATCAATTTCAACCTTGATTGTGCAATTAATGAACTCCACTGACTATTATATTAATATGCAATTAGTGCAGTTTATATCGTCCTGTTTTGAAATGAGAGACAAATTATTGTCAAATTCTTGATCAGTGATTATTTGATTAGTTTTGTTTAATGACTTTTTATTGTAATTATTGTTATTATATATTATCTTATGCTTTTGCAATACTGTAATGTTTTATGGTCATGCAAATAAAGCGCAAGTGTTGTTGTTGTTGTTGTTATTTGTGGGATCAGGGACGAAAATTGGTCACGCTTTTGGAATCAAGGATCAGAAATTTGCTTATAAAAATGGGATCAGCGATGAAAAAACATACCTTGTTACCATCCTGCATTTTCAGAGAGCCACTAATCAGCAGCTCGGAAATTCGGCGGATTGGATTCTGTTTCCTAAAATTTTCTGCGGTCTAAATTTTTAGCTAAAAAATCCGAACAGATCAATCTGTATGAGCTTACACAAATATGCCTTTAAAAAACTCTGATACAGTCTAAGAAAGTCGAAAATGATATTTCAAGTATTTTACTTAAATTTTCTCGTTGGGCGGCGGGTCTAAAATGCTGGTAACTGGTAACTGGTAACTGGTAACTGGTAACTGGTAGCTGGTAACTGGTAACTGGTAACTGGTAGCTGGTAACTGGTAGCTGGTAGCTGGTAACTGTTAACTGGTAACTAGTAACTGGTAACTGGTAGGTGGTAGCTGGTAACTGGTAACTGGTAGCCGGTAGCTGGTAGCTGGTAACTGGTAACTGGTAGCTGGCAACTCATGGTAATAGGAAATGATTGGAATTTAGATTAATTAGGTGGGGGACCCAAAATGCATTACTAGCTGACAATTATTTAGATTAAGTCTGACTCAAGCCTTTTGTTCCAAAAAAATGAAAATCAATAAACAATTTTTTTTATTAAATTAAAATTTTAATTTTAAAAATAGATGACTATAAACGTAACCAATAGTCCAAATTCTTTATAACCGTGACATTTTCGTACATAAGTGAAAATTGCATATGAAGTTCGGAGAGATCTAATTAAAACTGGTACAAAATAAGATAGGGAGCTTTGAATAGCGCGATTTATAAAAGAAATGTATGGCCCGCTCGCAGTCAGGTGAATTTTCCTTGTCAAAAGCTAAGCTCATTTTTGCATAGAACCGTTATAGTTACTGGAGTCTCCATCAGACCCCTTCGAAACTTCGCAATTTTGCTTACTTCATTTCGGTAATGTAATATATGATCCCAATCTTTCATTGAATTCCAGTCTGTCAAGCTAACCATGTGACAACTAACCGTTAACAGTAACGAACAAGTAAAACTGATATTTTGTACCTAGTGTGCAACAGTCTGTGTTTTTTACTGACCGCTTTTTGATCCTTTTTGATTGATCTCAGTTTGCATTTTATACTGATGGAAACACATGGACCATGAACAATATAAATTGATTAAAGTATATAGACCCATTAGTAAAGGATCAACCTAAACTACAGAAATCAAACTCGTCGAACTACCAGAGATTAATAATGTTGGAGATACTTGGGGCACGTTTTGGTGGTCTAATCCGGAATGGAAGACAATATACAGTTAGTGTTTTCTCAGTTTGGGCACTTTTCCCTTCCCTCAGAAATGTATTAACGATATCAAAATGAACGGAATGCGGTCGGAATGTTTTGGTTTCTCAGCGTACGAAAAATCACATTCTTTTAGGGATTCAGTATTTTGGAGATTCTGTTATTCCTAAACCGGAACAGGAAGAGCCAGGATTACTATAAGTTTCAAAATGATACACCTGAGCCTGTTTTTTCATCTCTACACACATTTTAAGTCGTATCCGCCAAGGTGCAAATCTTGACGTATTCGCATTTAATTAAGATCTCAAACTCAAAAACATTTTTCTTAAGACTTGTACAAGCAAAACCTGTCGTCATATTACAGAATAAGGCCATCTAAGAAAGCTGAGTTGAGTATCATGAGCTATATATTTCACCAAAGTCAGTGTGTCGGTATGTCCTGACTGCTGCATGAATGCCTTATTACTCATCGTCAGGAGGGAAAGAGATCTTTCGGCAAAACTTTCAGCAGCTATCCGCGTTGCAACGTTTACATGTATATAGAGAAGCTTGAAGAAGTAACGTTGATTTTCAGCAAATATCAAAGCACACTGTTGCTGACAATCCTATCTGGAGACAAACTGCAGTTCGTAATGCCGGGCCACTAGACCAAATCGAGAGTCGACAAAAATTCATACTCTTTAGCAGGGAGTCAATGAGAGTTCACGAGAGTTAGAGGCCAAACGATAGCGAGAATGTCAACTTCCGTCGATTGCAATTAAAATCTGAGCAGGTTCAAACTCTTCAAGATGCAAAAAATGAAAATGATGTGAAGTGCGGAAATACAAATGAAACTACAGCTGCGATGTCACATCTTCATGTCATTTCTTCAAGATACAGTTCCTTAGAGCGTACGTGAGTTTCAACAAAACAGGCCAAATGGGAGCAAGGCCATTTGAACTTTTGTGGGCGGAGTATTCCGTTTCTATTCCGTTTCTGTTTGGTCCACATGAAAATTAGATCTAACAGGGGAGAACCAAGTACTGTTTAACCCTGAAACTAATCACTGACTAATGAATTTTCTAACTTTTTTAATCTTACTTAATTTAATCTTTTTTTGGCACCAAAAAGGTGGGGGGGGGGGGGGGAGCTAAAGCCCCCTTAGCCCACCCCTTGCGTGGTCCCTGAAAAATCCCCATGACAGTGCCCCTTTAAAAGCCTTAGTGAGACCACTGAAAATAGTCCAAAAATCGAAAAGAGTGAATAGTTACTAGACATGACTTGACTTGACACTCAATAAACCTTCAAACAAGACTTAGGTTGCTATTTCCACAGCAAAACTGTCTCGCATGCTTGACTTCACCTATATTGATGGTGTTCCCCATCACTTTTCACGGGGGAAAATGAAGTAAATGAAGCTAAAGATTCCACTGTATTATCATATCGACAGAGTAAAAGAAGTTAATCATGGGCTCCTGAAGAAATTGAATGAGACGAATCAGCTGAATATATCGCATAGCCTAGAGGGATACTTAAATAACCAGAAACTTGGTAAAATCCAAAATATTCTCATACTTTGAACCTTGCTTTCCCTGGATTGCGGATTTCAACGTCAACACGGAAACAAAATGTCAGAACGACCATCGGTTATGAGCTTGCGATGAGGATCAGTTTTGTCTTGCTGCCACGCTTGTTAGCTGCTGTGATGGAGTTAATTGTTTAGTTTTCATTCCTTATGGTGATAAGAATATAAATAAATGTAAGGAAGATCCTCGCAGTTACTAACGCAACTTATGCAGTTGCGAAAAGAAAGCCTGAAAAAAATCAGGCTTGCCGGGACTCGAACCCTGACCTCTGCGATACCGGTGCAGCGCTCTAACCAATTGAGCTAACAAGCCAACTGGGAGCTGGTCATTAAATTGGTTCGTAATATACCCGGGAAAGATGAAGATGAAATTATGAATATATGACATTCATATATTTGAACTGCGGAATGAAGAAATAAATGTAAGGAAGATCCTCGCAGTTACTAACGCAACTTATGCAGTTGCGAAAAGAAAGCCTGAAAAAAAAAAAAATCAGGCTTGCCGGGACTCGAACCCTGACCTCTGCGATACCGGTGCAGCGCTCTAACCAATTGAGCTAACAAGCCAACTGGGAGCTGGTCATTAAATTGGTTCGTAATATACCCGGGAAAGATGAAGATGAAATTATGAATATATGACATTCATATATTTCTTCATCTTTCCCGGGTATATTACGAACCAATTTAATGACCAGCTCCCAGTTGGCTTGTTAGCTCAATTGGTTAGAGCGCTGCACCGGTATCGCAGAGGTCAGGGTTCGAGTCCCGGCAAGCCTGATTTTTTTTTTTTCAGGCTTTCTTTTCGCAACTGCATAAGTTGCGTTAGTAACTGCGAGGATCTTCCTTACATTTATTTCTTCATTCCGCGGTTCAAATATATGAATGTCATATATTCATAATTTCATCTTCATCTTTCCCGGGTATATTACGAACCAAATTTAATGACCAGCTCCCAGTTGGCTTGTTAGCTCAATTGGTTAGAGCGCTGCACCGGTATCGCAGAGGTCAGGGTTCGAGTCCCGGCAAGCCTGACTTTTTTCAGGCTTTCTTTTCGCAACTGCATAAGTTGCGTTAGTAACTGCGAGGATCTTCCTTACATTTATTTCTTCATTCCGCAGTTCAAATATATGAATGTCATATATTCATAATTTCAAGAATATAAATGTTAAAACGTTGTCTTTTAGGGCCGTTAGTCCACTAGTAAATAATAAGGTTTTGTTACAATTTGCAAGATTTTGGCCAGGACGTTTATTTTCGGGTGAACGAACGCTCAGTTTTTGCGAAACCTATAACCGCCATCTTGGAATTTGAAAGCGGCGTTTCGCAAATCAACGTGGGAGCTACACATTACTCGAGATTCTGGTACTGGCGCCCCCTCAGATAACGTCTGCCTTGCAGGCATTGCGAGACTGGCAGAATGCACTAGCCTATTTATACTGCCAGCACTTGACATTCCAAATGTCGCTTTTCCGAAAAGGATCGAGGATCAGGGATCAGGGATCGGGGATCGGGAAAAAAGATACAACAATAATATATGTCGCTCGTTGGCTCGCTTTAACTTTCGTGATTAGCTCGCCCGCGCGTCTGACCCCCTCGTAAGGGGCCCCCAAGTCTACAAAAAGTGTACCCGGGAAGTTAATGCCCTCACCCTGCTTACAACCTAACAAATTTTGGGCCTCCCAGGATTCGAATCTAAAAATGTTGTGCTCTTCCCCCCCCCCCCCCCCCAAATTTAGGCAGCCTTTCAGGTGCAATATTCACTAACGAAGAAAAACAAGAGATTTTCTCTCGTAGAAAACTATTTTCTGAGTTTCGCATTTAGACTACGAGCAGTCTACGAGCAGTCTCTTTTTCTGTTCAGGCATAGTCGAGGTAAACGACCAAGCGAGCGAGCGCGAAATCGCCTGCCGCGTTGAAACGTGACGCGCCTGTCGAGCCCGCTAGTGTAGTAACGCCAGAATTCTCCCCCTTTTCCCTACCCTTTCAAACGCCTGCCACGCAGGCCACTAGTGTAGTGACCCGGGCTCACTGCATTAGCGGCTCTACACCGCACGCGTCACGATTCAACGCGGAAGGCGATTTCACACTCCCTCACTTGTTCGTTTTCCGCGACTATCCCTGAGCGGAAAGAGAGACTGCTCGTTGTCTAGAATTTCGTGAACGAAGTCCTGAAGAATGGCGTGAGAACTTTAGGAAGTCAAGGGCCCTTTAAGAAACTAGCTAGGCGAATTGCTGCGTCCTCCATCATCTATTTATCATTTCTGGGAGGCAGCGTTCCAGTGTGGGTGGCAAAGATGATTCGAAAACGATAGTGTGAACTGAAAAACATTTTGTCCGTTTTCGGGGCGAAAATGCCGTTTCAAATTTATTCGGATTGGAGTGGACGGGGGGTCTAAGGTGTAAGGAAGTCACAATCAAATAACAAAGCATACACCTTGAAGCCAAACGAAAGGACAAGCACTGCCCAGAGAATAGCGGAAAAATCGTGAAATATGGACTAGAGGAGGGCTCTGTTTATGTCAAAACTCGCTCAGGAAAACGAACTCAGTTATTTTCAACTTGAAACAGCCTGCGTAGCAGTTGTTTCCTTTCCTAGAACAACAGAGACGGGTGCAGGAACGGGGTGTGCGAAGTGCGGAAAACCTACGGAAACTTTTGCCAGCTAAATTTGTCAGTTTGTCTGCCAGCTAATTTGAAAAACTGAGAGGGAAAAGAAGGTGAGCGACATGTGTTCTCGATGAATACTCGTCACTCGAAAATCGTCAGTGATCGCTGGCGATCGATTTCACCACAACAAGCGTAAAAAATGGCCTAGTGTGTCGCTGGGTTAAAAAGAGAGGGACAAAACACATATACAGTCACGAGACCGTTGAAAGCGTTTTAGTCAAACGATTATGCCTCGCCAATACAAGGAAAATTCTGCAACTTGTCTGCCCCATGGTCTTGAACATGATTCAGGCTAAACAAAATCGTATCAGGCAAAGAGGTTATTATAGTTTTGTTTTTATTTTTAACTTTATGTTCAATGTTTACATTCGTTTTTGTCATGTGGGAGCCGACACAAACGTTTTAAAGTAACTGGCGTTGAAATCGGAATACATTACGTTTCTCTCCAAGAACAGGAACTTTAAATTATCTGTAGTGTCCGACCTCGTATCCAGCGCCCTTTCTCTTACTTGGTTAGGAAAAGAGTTAAGGACCCTTACCGACCAACCTACCCGAGAATGAATAGTGAGCGTTTAAAAAGATTGATCTGTATTTACGAAACCGATTCCATTTGGTAGATGCCAGTCTATAACAGCCAACAAACAAGGTCAAAATTTTGAATGCAGGACTGACAACTGAAGCAAAGTCAATCAATAAAACTGATGTTCTCAAGCCAACAATTGGTGCACAGTTCATCACCTTTTGAGCAACAAATAAAGGTCACATGTAGCGACTACGGTTGAACAAATGTTAAACAGTAAATCATGTTATGTTGAATGTTAAAAATAGGCCTAGTATTAGCATGTTGAACTGTTTTGAACGAAAGAGTGCCTAGTCTGCTCTCTAATAACACCGCCCCTAAGGCGTATTTGACTGGTCGCTTGGCAGCTACTATGTAGCTTGCTCAAGAGCCACTAGTCTACCGATCGACTTAGGGGATTATAGCACTGGGAAGCAGATTAATGTTGAGCACTAGCTTGACTAATTTGAGAAAACCATGACTCTGTAAGTGAGGACTGCCTGCTTTATTGGTTAAACACCCCTTGTACAGTGTAACGACGACTGACGGCAACTTACTTCCTCACTCTTCAACTAAATATACATAGCTACTGTACCTGAATGAAGCTAATATTATCTTGTGCTGTAAACATGTTCGCAACTCAATCTTAAGAAAGACTAGATGGTGCCAGAAGAAGATGACGTTGAGGAATTCAAAAGAAGAACAGCTGAGACCAAGGAACCATTAGGCGAAGGAAAAAATAGATGAAGTTGGCTAATCCACTTCAAGAAAACTTAACTGTTTGTACCAAATTTACCCTTGAACTCAATTTTTGAGGAGTCCTTGACCAATCTTACAGTAAATCACCAACCTGTCTACAGCACGCCCTATGTTACGCACTCAAACAGGAAAATTTGGAAGAGTATAGCACTGCACTTAGAGAAACAATTTATCACAGGCTCTTTTCGCGCCCAATGTCGCGTAAGGCGCGAGAAAAACACTTACATCATGCACTACCAAACACTTATACTACCAAAAATTATTTCAAGCCTACGAAAACAACTAAATCAATACCCTGAAATTAGCTTCACAACAGTAAGCATGTTTTGACGTCTTTTGTCAATTCGACTTTCTCTGTTTCATAAAATGACAAAAGATTCCAAACATTCCAAGTTTCGTGATTTTTGAAAAACACGAAAATTTGGTGTCGAGACAAAAAGAAAGTCAATTAGTTATTTCTAAAATTCTCCAATTACGCGGGGATTTACTACTACCCTCCAAAATTAAGGAATTGAGTTGTCGCTAAATTTTCATGCAATAAGGAAACGCTAGTTTCTTAGCTTTATAAATTTATTTCTATCATTGTCTGTCGGCGTCAATGTATATTTTTTTCTGATTGTTGCACGTCTTGTATGCCGATGTTCATCCCTTTGCCAATACTCGACGCAGAACAACAAACTAAAAGGATCCCTCACCCATTGTGTGACCGGACTGATCGACCGACTGGCTGGCTGATTGTCTAACAGACTGACTGTCACCTGGCTGACTAAATGTCTGAATAGCGGGCAGGAAGACGTTCTAACTGACCAACTATGCTGGGTAAAACTTCTCTTTTAGATCCTTTCGTCCCATTGGTGGCCTAAAACGTTACTAAAGGAAATATAACTAAGAACAGGCTTTTTGCAACTGGCTGCGCAACGTGGCTTTTAAAGTGTTTTTAAATTAAACTTTGTTACAGATAAGTGTCCGATGTTCGTCGAACTAGACTATCGTGTTAGCTATATTTCCGTCTGCAGCAGGTGAATTTAACTGACTGATCATGACTCACTAACTGATAATCCCAGGCTCAAACAAAATGCAGTTGTGTCGCTTATGTTTCGATGGGAATGCCACGAAACATGATCATAAGAGTACTGAAGATCATAATAACAAGAAAATGAAGGAAATGCCGTGGATAAATAAAGTTTTACCTTACCTTACTTACCTTACCTTTAAAATGATGTAGCTCTTGATCTTGGTGGAAACGTGAAAACCTTTGCAACTAAGCTATAATCATAACAACGCAAATGATACCATTGTGTTCTGAACAAGGAACATCTAGTTCCAGTAATTTCTGGTTCCTTATTGAAGAAAGATTTCCTGGTTTTCGTCGAAGGAATTTAAGATGTTACCAACAAATCATAAACCTACCTACGTGACTAATTACCCTGACCTTTTTTTTTTTTTTTGCTTTTTTTTTCGTCCAGCTGATAATCTACAAATGGCTGAACAAAAATTACACAAAACAGGCTTTTTGCTATTTACAGCGTCAGTGTAAATTTTTAACTAAACCATAGACTGTAATATAAATGACTCCGCAAAGAAAATACCTAGTTTCTGGATCCTGGACAAACCTTTTTACTCAAGTTCAGGTTACATGCCGAACTGGTTTAACTTTCGGTAAGACCAGATGACCAGCTATTATGAAAAATTACTTTCTACTTGATCTGACTTAGATTCTTACTATCATGGCTGAAAAAAAGATTTTCATCACCCATATCTGCACAACCATCCCGCATCCAAACTAACTCTGGGTGAGTCGAAAATCTTCACACTGATGATTCAGCTGAAAAGTAAAGAAATGTAAATAGAGATATGTTACACCATCAAGGTCATTAATGTTTTTAGTTCGATTTTACAATCACCACTCTTTAGAAATTGGGACGTAGAGGAAAAACTTATTTTGTTATTTCACTTCAAGACAGCGTCAATTTACGTCGCAATTTCTATTCCCTTTGTGTTAGGCTGGGTGAGCGTTAAATGAAGTCATTAAGTAGTGTAACAATCTAATAACTTCAGGCTAGCACTGTCTGTATTGAGTGTGGTTTTAGGGAATGAAAGCATGGTATGGGTATGAACTCATGTAACGTGAGAATTGTTGAAAGAACGTAAATGACGCCCATTTTCGGCAGGCGTGGAGCTGGTTAGTAGGAAACAGCAGGGAAGTTTTTTGAGTCATGAACGTCAATCCCTTTTTTGCCTTTTTTGGTTTTGTTATTGATCATCGCCAAACTAAGGTTCTTGTTCTTAGACCATCGTCGCTTGATTAAGAATGAAATACAAACAGCCGTGATGAACATGGTAAGCAAACGCAACGCATTTTGATAATAAACGTGACGTTTCGTAACTATGCTAAGCAACATACATCTGATACATTTTTAAATGTAACCGTTACAGTGTTTGAAAACTGTTTACGTAGTTAACAATAGGGGTCTGGAACCGAGATTAAGAAAAACGATCTTAAAAGTAATTTAATAGTTCGGACTGTCTGTTCTGAGAAGCTATAGCTAATAAAGTATCAGCTTCTCACTGATAACGTTAACATTTAAAGATGGCTGTAGTTCTTGAATGAACAAAGTCTCCTATATTTTACAATGAAAGTCCGTTTAGGCGGATCACGCTAAAATGTCAAAATGATCCCAATTAACCTCCAGTCACAACATTAGTAAAATGACCCACATCGACCCAAATCGGCCTAAAACAATCCTTTCCGATCAACAAAACGACCCACAACGATAAATACCAGTCAGTGAGTGAGCTACTTAGCAAGCTGGTCTGTTACACTCTCGTCAATTGTTCTTTCAATTTAGAAGCGGAAGTCAGATTCGAACAAAGAAAAGTAACGCCAAAATAAACACAGAAACACAAAACAAAACACTGTGGCAGCAATTTTATGAGTTCTTATTTCATTTTTCTCGGTTTTAAAGGGCTAAATTTCGGCTTTACAGGCTTTGGTTTTGCCAGTTTGATAAACCGACCCATTATAAATGCACAGCCCACCACACAAATAGAGGATGATAAGCCTGTGGAGGGACTTTTTGGTAGGACTTTTTAGCAGTTCTTCTTTTTAATGGTAACCTCCGAGAGTTGAAGGGGGCCCAACATTGCCAAAGAAATATAAGAGGGAATGCCATACTTTAGTTATACATAGTTTTAAAAACTGGACTAAGTATATTGAACTTCCTATAGAAGGCAAAGACTGTCGAGGAATTAGCACAACACCTGTCATAGCGCGTGCGTTTGAAAAGGCAATCTACAGGAACCATGCGAAAGATATCGTGGAACAGATTCTCAGCTCAAGCCAATTCGCGTATAGGGACGGAGGAAATTGTACAGACGCTTTGCTAGGTGTTCAGCAAACTGTATACAACTACTTAGATCAACCTGACTGCAAAGCTGTGCGCCTTTTTACTATAGATTTTAGTAAGGCTTTTGACTCTTTTAAACACTCCTTACTATCTGAAAAACTGAAAAAACTTCCGCTGAATCCCTATGTTATCAATCTCTATCTAGATTTTGTAAAACACAGGCAACAAAGATTCGTCCACAATACATTTTCAGGGCTTTGGAAGGAAGTCAATCAAGGCACTACTCAGGGCAGTGTCAGCGGCCCCTACCTATTTAATATTTTTCTGAACGACCTCGAGATGAAAAATGGCTCTACAACTTGTTTGCATAAGTATGCGGACGACTCCACCATAATTGCACCGGTGTGGAGGGATACAGACTGTTCAAACGAGTTAGTAATGCAGTTCTTAGAATAGTCAAAAAACAACTGTATGACCTGTAATCCTAGTAAATGTAAAGAACTTGCCTTTGTGAAAAAAGGCAATGCACAAATCTTTGATAGAGTAGCTGGAATACCTCAAGTTAAGGAACTTGTTCTGCTGGGTGTTACTTTTCAATCTGACACCAGATTTAACATTCATGTAAAGAACAAACTCACAAAAGCAAACAAGTCTCTCCATGTGCTCAGGACGCTTAGAAGAGAGGTGTACAATCAATCAGAAATTGACTATCTATTCAATTCTGTTGTACTACCAAACATCTCATACGGGCTTGTGGTGTATGGAGCCGCTGAAGCTGAACTAACAACGATCCAGTGTTTTTTGGATAGATGTAAGAAGCGTAGGTACATCTCATATAGCATAGATATCCACGATCTTTTAGAAAAACAAGATAAGAAAACACGCACTAAAGTTATGGGCTTGGAGGGTCACCCGCTGTATAACATGTTGCGGGAGGTTAAGAACACCAGATACCAGCTTAGAAAAAAGTCAGCCGTGAAACCTAAAGTTAACACGAAGCGTTTTATGAGCTCCTTTGTTAACCGCCTAACTTTTAAATACGAGTTAGCTCTTAAATTTCATTCGAATATTATTATTTCATCTACTGTAGCTTGCTTTTCACACTCATAATTTTGTAACATAGGATACGTGTGCTTATCTTACGAAATATGGACTCATTATTATTATTATTATTATTATTATTATTATTATTATTGTTATTATTATTATATTGGATTTCTAGCATTTTGATTTGCTGAACGGAACAAGGTTATAAGCTCTTATAACCCACGGATTAATTTTCGCGCGCGCTCATCGGATGACAGGCGATACCCGTGGTCAGATTTGATTTATTTCGTCTGATTTTATTGATGAGAGAAAAACAAAAAAGGAAGTCACTTTTTTAGGTTTTAACTTTTCAGATCTAATCCCAGTGTAATAAAATCGATTAAACTAACCGACTTGGACTTGTTTAGCCGCAAATATGCTGTGACCCTCACTGTCTGTTTTCTCTTTACCAAGAAATTAATCGGAGTGTTATGAAATAGATAAATCCCTTCCTGGCTTGCTGGTATATCGGAAGATAATGCCTTTGACTGAAAGATTGTCCTCAAAATTTTACAGTTGCACTCGAAGCTTCCCTTCTCTGCCAACTGTTCATTTTTCGGAATATCCTTCAGCCTCGGGCATTATCCACTGATATAGCAGTCGCCGGAGGGGGTGGATTTACTAAATATACCTGCTGCGACAAAATATAGTCAATGAAGACTCAACAACAAAGTGAGCGGAAAGTTTTTTTCCCTGCGAGCAACCCAGCGAGAAAAATGGACAAGAAAAATCACTTTGCAGGGAGTTTAAATTAAGGAGAAATTCCAAAAGCGTCACTGAGACACAATTTAAACTTGTTCCGAAGTGCTTGATTTCTTAGGACGACAAGAAACTTTAGAAATAGAAATCCAATCATTTAGTGTTGTTTACAATAAATTTCTTTCATGCTCATGGTCACGTCGATCATTAAAATTTTGCAGACGGTAGGTTTTATCAGGAGCGCTTCCCACTCCGAAATATCAAGGCTTGACATAAAATAAAACACAGTAAAATGGGAGAGAAGAGGCATTTAATTAAAACTGTCAAACATTCCCGGCGAGCCAGTATAAAAATCATGAAGCAATCTAAACAACAGCTGAACAATTTACCAAGAAGGAAGGAAGGGCGACAACTGCTTTGGCTATACCACGCAAAATTGACACTGGTTTACTTCCACTCGTCGGTCTGTGTTCCAACGGCTCCAAATGTTCAGATAGAAATCGGATGCCAAGTAAAAGGAGTTGAATCGCTTTCCCCGCGGTTTGAGTGTTGTTTTTACCATTCCGTCCGCATACAGGCAAGAGTGTTTTAGTGGAAAATATCCTCTATATAGTCATCTTTATAGTTGGGATAATAAGTTTTGTATGAACGCAGAGAGATTCACTTTTTAACCTTTTTAAAGTCTTTGATCGTCTAAAGTTTATACAGATCATCTTACCTCAAACCTTTATTCTGTCTGAATTTTTCAAGTTTTGGAATTTTTGTTAAACTGGCTTCTATTTCGAAATTGTAACGCAACATATCACACAAGTACGTACAAAAAGAGAGTTTACCGTACTCCACTGGTAATGATTGTTTTGGGTCGTTTTGGCTGGTTACGCATTTCAGTAACTACGCAATTCGGTAATAGTTGTCACACTAGCCTATTCCAGGCGTTAAGTTTGTGGCGAGCAGCGAAAAAGCGTCGCGCGAAAGAAAAATCAGGTGCAAGAGGAAAAAAAACGAGGGGAGGTTAGAGATAGCCTCCCACGCAGTCGTTTTTAGGGGAGTCGTATTACCCACCTCCCCACAACAAACGCCTGCTTACCCGAGTTCAACATTCCTTTCCGCCACTTAGCCAATCACATTGTACCTACTTATGGCTGGTAGGTTGACCTTGACCGCAGGACGCTCTCGCGGGACCACATGCAGATAAGCAGACGCGCGGTATAAATTTTAAAATGTAAAGTAAAAGGTTATCTCAAAATAGTTCTTGAATGCAGGGATAACTAAGTCTCCTAAGCTTTCAAATGGCAAGTTAAACTTGAAAATCGGTGTTAGATTTTGATGAAATAATTTTATTTATGTGCTCGATAAACCCTGTTTAGGCATAATATTTACGGTATCGCGTTGCAATCCCACGCGGCACTAAATTTTTCCAAAAACATTAAATCACTGATTAAACGCGGGGATAATTGTAAATACATTCTCTGAGCTCTCAAATGGTTCATTTAACTTAGAAGTGTAGGATTATCTATAGTCTATAAGCTTTCAAATGCAACATTAAACTTAGAAATCCCTCGAGAGATTTTAAAACTGATAAATTCAACGCAAGAGATAAGCTCTGTGTAATCACAATGGTGATCGTTAACTAGACTACGCGTTATAAACTAGGACTAGCAGTCCCTTCTGCTTTAATAGTGAATATCGTGCGAAAAGAGCATGCGAACGCACGTTACAAAAACCTCCTTCGTCCTTCGACGCAAAGATAGCAGAAACGTTAATGGATATGCCAGCGAATTGAGTATGACAGATTTCGCCGCCGAAACGCACTTGGTTGTTGTGCCATGTGTGATATTTTCATCTCATTCATCGGTTTATCATCTCGCTCGGTCCTTTGTCGTCTTACCCTTTGTCTTTTCAAGTCGTAGAAGTCTCTTATATCACTTCGCATTGCATTGGCACCAGCAGTTTGAGCAGTGCTGAAGTCTTCACCGACCGTTCGTTTGATCAGGCGAGCAAGAGCAACAACGCTTTGTCAGAAAATTCGAACTCTTTCGATCGATAACGGGATAAAAGCGTCGCACAGGAAACACTTTTAATCACACGCAATATATTTTTTCCGATGTTCTAGCCATAATTCGCCATTCTAGAAGTAAAAAATATATTCCAACTTCCCGGCACCAGCATCTCTGAACGTACATTATAACGATTAATTTGATTGCTCTTCGTCAGACAATGCCTCAATGGTGATTGGTTAGATTGCCTCGCAAGTAAAACAATGGGAAAGGAATGTCGAACTCGGGTAAGCAGGCGTTTGTGGGGAGGAGGGTAATACGACTCCCCTAAAAACGACTGCGTGGGAGGCTAGGTTAGAGAGAGAGGGGGCGAAAGAACGCCTGTGAAGTGAATTTTAATAAGCTCATGGCGGTATACAAGAATCTGGTATACTTTCTGATTGGCCAAATTTGACACTCTTGTCAACACCAGAGTGTTGTTGACGCAGACAAGAAATGCGACGTGGCTGCAAAGGTCATCTTATATCGAGTCATACACGGTTTGAATATGTGTTACGCAAAGCGCTTAGAGTAAATAAGAAAAAGATTGTCTTAAAACCTGTTTCTGGGAAGAGATGTCTTTGCCATTCTTCCATCAGGATTTTGAAAGAGCTTGATCTTTGAACTTTTTCCAAGGTTAATCAACGCATTACACATCCTCGAAGACCCAGGGGCAGATAGTGGGGCAAGGGAAATCGGAACGAGGATGCGCATTACAAAGGAACGCTATTTCTATGATAACTGTAGTTACCCCGCTCGTCGCGATCATGAAAGACCAAGTAGAACAGTTTCAACAAAAGCGTCGGAATTAGAGCGGTGTCTATATGAGTAGACGAAGAACAAGGCAAAAAACAAGCAGACAAAAATGGAGAAAATGCAAAAATGTTTATGGAAGCCCTGAAAGCCTGCTGTCAAAGAAATGGAGAAAAGAACTACTACAGGGAAAGCTAGGAAAACAAACCGTAGCCATCGCTATTGATGAAGATCATTCACCCCCGTCACAGAGGGGCAAGAGAAAAATTCTATTCATCAATTTGGTGAACCGATAAAGTCTTCTGTGATTTTCGTCACCTTTATTGGTCAAGTAGTGTAGCTTGTAATTTTTCTGACTTTTCTAACACTTGCATTTGCGTTTCCGTATCGCAGAAAATCTTGAAATGTTTCATTCAGCATGTCAGATTTTTAAACACAATTTACTAATTTCTCTTGTTTTTTACTTAACCCAACGCTTCGAATAGGCTAGAATCATTGTTCAATTCATTTTTTGAGTCAAAACTATCTCGGTGAGCATAGTTACATTACCTTCTTGTTTACCTAACCCTGGGTTTATGTTGCTTTACCGCTGTCGGCGGTCTAAAGTGTGCGGCATGAGCTTTTTTGATTCCACAGGCATTTCTTCGCCTCCCTCCCAGTCTTCCCTCGCGCCAACCATAGCTTCGCGCGCCACTTTTCGCTACTCCACACAGTCTAAACGCCTGAAACAGGCTATTAGCACACTTGAAATAAGGTATGGAAGAAATAATATCACCGGGATAAAGAGTGGGGCGAAAATGTACGGTGAGAAAGATAGACGTCGCCGAAAGAAGAGTGGGACAAAAACGTGAGGAAGGAATCTAAGACGGTGTACTGCTTTGCGAAAAAAAAGTCCTGCGCCATAGCTAAACTCGTTAATTAGGGAAATCACTGCTGGGGTCTCAGAGGCCGAACCAGACTCATATCTGAGGGCTTTGGAAGCGCTAGCTATCTAGTGAGGATGGATTTTGTCACTTTGCAGAAGTGAAAAAAGCCTTCAGTGCTATGTATAGACCCTGTGGTATAGAGCCGAATTTTGAAACACGATTTTCAAACTCATTAATTATTGATAAAGAGAAAACAAAGGACATCACTACCGTGACGGTGGTTTTGATATCTGATCTTAATTTGCATAAACTTTTGCGACTTTTTGCTTTGATTTTCTCAGAAAATTAGTCATGGTTTGAGAAGCTGCATCAAACACTAAAAAGAGAGATTTGTCAGGTATCTAAACACCTCGAGGTAGCTTAAAAAAACTCGGCTGCGGTTCGTTTTTTCAACCCACATCTCCCTGTTTGAATATCCTGGCGAAACACTCTTTCTCGTGTTTGATATATTACTTCAACGGCCGCCATGTGTCGCTCGTGTAAGGTAAAGGGGGAAGCGCGTGCTAATTAAAGAGGGCGCCAATGGGGTTAGTAGTTAACTGACAATTGGCCAAAAAATTAGTAGATAACTGATAAATGAAAAGTTAAAAGTTAACTGACATTTTATTAATTATATTGAATACGATTGGTGATGTTTTAAAAGCAACAAAGATTTTCCTAATAGCGAAGCTATTTCGTGACATTTACCTGTCACGCTGCATGACCTGGTCACATGTTAACTGTTATTTGAGTCACTTCCGATGCAAAAGTGCCAGCCACGAGGGAGTGTAACTTGGACCTTGATCTCCATGATGGCTTCGAGTGGCGTGGTCAAAGTTATTCTAAGTTTTTATCGAGATGATGACATTCGAACGACGCAGAGGTCACGTGCCGTTTGACTTGGCAAAACACAATTCAATAGACATAGTTTGTAAACATTTGACAGATTTTAAGGGAATTAAACAAGCGCAAGAGTTTGGACTCGGTGCGTTTGTCTTGAAGTTGTTTTGATAAGAGAAGATCGACGGGAAAGCGGAAAATTATGCAACCGTTACAAAGGCTCAGCTAGATATAGAGCTACCCTTACTAATGGGAGGGTGCCAATGGGGTTAGTAGTTAGCTGACAATTGGCCAAAAAAATAGTAGTTAACTGATATTTGGCCAAACAATAAGTAGTTAACTGATAAATAGAAAGTTAACAGTTAACTGACATTTTATTAATGATATTGAATACTACTGTTAATGTTTTAAAAGCA
The DNA here is from genome assembly GCA_964030785.1 of Siderastrea siderea. Lineage (NCBI taxonomy): Eukaryota > Metazoa > Cnidaria > Anthozoa > Scleractinia > Rhizangiidae > Siderastrea > Siderastrea siderea. The sequence continues at coordinate 19,609,242 of OZ034974.1, read as the reverse complement.
GCAAAGATTTTCCTAGCAGCGAAGCTATTTCGTGACATTTACCTGTCACGCTGCATGACCTGGTAACATATTAACTGTTATTTGACCCCTTCCGATGCAAAGGTGCCAGCCACGAGGCCGAGGGAGCGTTAACTTGAATTCAATGGACGTAGTTAACAATCATTTGACAGATTTTATGGGAATAAAACAACAAGCGGAAACGTTTGGACTCGGTGCGTTTGACTTGAAGTTGTTCCGATTAGAGAAGATCGACGGGAAAGCTGAAAATTATGCAATCGTTACAAACGAAATTGTTTTCACCATAATATGCTAACCCGTGACAAAAGCCTTGAAATGAAGTTTCACGTTTGTTTTGCTTTTGAATTATTAGGGAGTTAAATTATGTCACGGTAGATTTCACGCTATTTCGGAAAAGCCGAAAAAATAGGCAAAATTAATCAATTTGAAAGGGCTTTTTCATTCTAAATGTTTATACGTTAGTACCTTATAAAAGTTTCAGTGAATTCTTGACAATCGTTTGTGATCAGCACTTTGCCATGTTTGAGACTTATGTCCATTACGTCGGAGTCCCTGAGGACCCCCTAAGTAGGACACTGTTTTATTATTTCAGAACTTGGTAAAATGCATGGTTGTTCTGCAATAAATGAAATAAAATTCAAATGTGGCATTTGTTCGAAGCCTCATGTCATAAGTGGTACAGGAAGAACTATACAAGGAAAAATTAAATACTTCAGAAATGGTATGTAGTATTCGTCTTATTCCTGTGGGTAGTCTGGTAGTTTACAAAGCGTCATTTCGGAATATTCAATATAACGATAACAGCTTATAGTGATTAACCAATCACTTTTAACCTTAAAGCACTACAGGACCAGTAAATGTACACTAAGCATATGATGACATTTGGGGGTCTCAATTTTGAAATGATTCTAGTGTTTTGTTTATTGAGCAAATATTTTGAGGAAAACGTTTCGACATGGTCGAGCTTTACTGTCGCTGATATTTGTTATACAATGTTTGTCTTGTTCAGTTCAAGTGAAATTACAGGGCTTTCGGGGGAGGGAGAGGGGGAGTTACATACTTGGGTCGGGGGCCTTAATTTTACGCGTTCTACATCGGTAATCAGTTCGTGTCATTAATTTTCAGCTCATTTTGATAAATGCCTTAAGAGAAGAAACGATGCTTTAGGAAGCAGCCAAAAGAAGATGCCGGACATTTTTAGTGGTTCCTTGATTTGGACAGTGAATTAAGCAATTTGGTGTTACTGCGTACTTTACGTGACGATGCTCATACGGAAATCAGAAAAAAACTCCGAAAATTACTCTCACTCTTGAATGTGTACGTAATAAAGACAGGATGGCTGTGGAACCAGCAGTTCGTCTCACACGACCTGAAGTAGTTGAACAGAGTCTGGAAGGGTATTCTCGGGATCCGGGATTTGACCAAAAAACGGTTCGGGATTCGGGAAAACGCAAAATATCTTGACGGGATTCGGGATTTGACTGCTACCCGGGAAGCGAGATTCGCCAAAATTTGCGCACGGGATGCGGGATTTTTTTGCCTGTCTGTCGGGAATTCGGGAAATCGTCAGGACCCAAATAAACGTTCTAGCGGCAAAAGGGAATCAACCAGGCGAGTGCAAAATATCAATCGAAAGGTCCAATCTACATCTTGCATTTATTGATTCGGGATAGTGATGAAAAAAGTGCGGGATGCGGGATTCTCGTGAAAAAGGAGTGGGAATGCGGGACCAGGACCCCCCCTTCCAGACCCTGGTTGAAGTGTTAAAGCAAATACAGTTTGTCGCTCATACAATAGTGCCAGAAAAGTACAGATTCTGAAAGAGTCACCAGACTGGTGTTTGCCCTCGACCGATAGCAATCACTTATGAACCACAAGGAACTCTCCTAGTGCTTGATTATGATATTGAGTCTTCTACAGCCAAACTTGTAACAGTTCGTCTCCACCAGCCTGCTGACGTGTCAATTAAAAAGGAGGGTTATAACGATGCACGAGATATATGCTACAACAATGGCATTAAATTTTTTCCAGAAAGAGGTAGTGGAGTTATCTCCTTTGTTGACTTCGGAGGTAGCGTGACGGTTAAAGTGGACGTACTTAAAAAGCGGGCGGATGTAATAAGTCATCTTGAAAAGAACGACCTATCACTGAACGGCACTGTACCAATTCTACGCGAAACCATCTGGCAAAAGTCGCCAAGAAGATAAGACATTTGAACCATGTTCAGTGACAACCAGCACTTACCAAACCATCAGTTATCTGTTCCGCGAGTCAAGATATATTTTTGTGTGCTGATGATGAAATGCGTGCAATTATCGAGATAAACCTGAATTTCGATGGTGTTACCATTCATGGTAATGGTGTCAATTGTATCAGCTACCCCTCAGCTGCAACAACTCTACAGTCAGTTGCCGTTCTTGAGAACGTTACCTATTTTTCAGCACAAGAAGTTTGTATCGATGTTCTCTGGAAACGAAAGCGTTGGAGCAGGTTGTAGACAATTCAACCAATAATCCAGCTTCTGAAGTTAACAAGATTTCTGTTTTCGGGAGAAACATTGTATTCACGGACCCAAAAGATCGTCAAAGTAAAGAATACAACCCAGAGAAAAATGCTGTGACTGTTATCGTTGGATCTGGTCAAGAAAAAAATTCTGATGGCTCAGAGAAATCAGCCTCTTTCGTTCAAGTACATGGAATTTGCACTTACGAGAAATCACTTTTTGTAACTGATGTTGCAATGGGAAATATTAAGCTCGTGACCGGTCTTTCTGAAACGGTTACATTTCTTAAAACCCTAGATGTCTTTATGACACTTTGGAAATACACGCAAAAGGTACGCCTGCGAAAAAGGTAACATTGAGGGAGGCGAAAGAGAACGTCGACAAAGTCTGTAACGAGGTACAAAGAACAGTAGCTAGTGTGAAGGAGCGCTTCAATTTGTCAAGAGAAACAAATGGTCCAGAGGGTACAGTTTCCAAGAAAACCCAAGATTCTCTCGTCCTATTACGCAAAGGGATGAACAGGCTGACTGAAAATATCAGTTCTATAAATCCTTCATTCGTTGACCAAGTTGAGCTTTCAACACTTCTGACAACGCAGGTGGAAAACCTACACGCTGTTACACACTTCAATCATGAAACATCCAGTGTTTTAAACTACGCCCAAGACTTTGGAACCATAGTGAAAGAATCGCTCAAAAGAACTACGAAGTGGGCTGCAAAGTATTACACCCACGACAAGTCGTATTATCCCGTGCCTGATACTTCAATGTCTTTGTCAGTAATCTCAGCTATGTCTCTCCCAGCGGTGCAAACAGTGACGAAAGAAGATGAAGTCGTGATGAGGGACTGGATGGAGAACTTTCGACATGTTCGACAACGAACTGTAAGAAGCGAAACCACCAAAGATAAAGCAGGATCTTTACCGCCAGCTGTCTACTCTCAGCTGAAGCTAAAAGGACACTCCTATGTCGAGTTTTATAGGGAGCATGCAACTTCTGACGACTAATCTACGCCTGCTCCTATCACTGACACCACTGAGCAGTCTGAGCATTCCCCTGGGACCCCTGACATCGATGAGCTGCAAGCGGTTAGTTTAACTTTCGTTAATGACAATGATGTACCTGAAGTACAGATACAGGACATACAACAAACTGATGAGTACGAGACTGATTCAGATTCGGTAAGTGACGAAGAAAGTGAATTTGAAGCAGTTAGCAAGACATGCATGACCAGGTCAGGAAGAGCAGTACGTGCATTTGTACGTCTGGATCTATAGTACGTAAAGTCGCACAAGAGCCAAGAAGGCCCACACCGCCGGAGCTTATCCCGGTCTCGTAGCATGAAGCAACTGAGAGTATTGCTACTCCCCCCTGAATGGGATGCTAGTCCTTCGCAGGGTTACCCCCAGCAGTATGTCGCTGGTACCCATTTATATACCTGGGTGAAGAGAGACAGTGTGGGGTAAAGTTTTCGAACAGGTCGAAAGTAAGGAAACAACATGATGGTAGGGACTGGCCATCGAACCACCGACCCTCAGATCTGAAGTCCAACGCGTTACCCACTACACCACCGCGCCCCCACCTGGATCTATGAGGTCAGTAATATTTGATAGTTATACGACTTAAAACCTAATGCTGGATTACAACGAAAATCGATATTCAGCTTCACTTCGGTTTATTTTTCTGTTCCTTAGAAATCACTATAGGGGCGAAGTTTATGTGAATTCGTGCAATTTATATCTTGATTTGAGTAAGGTCCACCCCCAAAGATGATTGACGTACTGAAGGGAAGCAATATTCGGGTTATGATGCAATAATTTTTGCTGTAAGAAAAGGAAAGTTAATAGCTAACTACAATTAGTAGTTAACTGACAATTGGCCAAAAAATTAGTAGTTAACTGACATTTTGCCGAAAAATTAGCAGTTAACTGACAACTGGGTACCCCCATTAGCACCCTCTAATGGGAATTGTGACAAGTGAGCTAAATGGTATGTATTTGTTTGGTCTTGCACTGTTGAAAATCGATCGTTCAGCACAAGAACGTGGGTTGACCTCGTTTGGCCTGATTTATATCGCGTCAATATTACAGGTCGACAATACACAAGCCCTTTTGTTTATTATTAATATTATTATTTTCATGTCTGAAGTTCATTTCATCCAGCAAGCAGTTAGTTTAACTTTCGTTAATGAATTTAAGGTGCCTGAAGTACAGATACAGGACATACCGCAACCAGATGAATACGAGACTGATTCAGATTCGGAAAGTGACGAAGAAAGTGAATTTGAAGTAGTTAGCGAGAGATGCATGACCAGGTCAGGAAGAGCAGTAGGCGCATTTGTACGTATGGATTTATGAGGTCAGTAATGTTTGATAGTTACACGACTTAAAATTAAATCATTTCTTGCCATTTGCATATATAGCTAATACTGGATTACAGCGAGTATATAGCTATCGCTTACCCGGTTTTCACTACTTCGGTTAGATAATTATGTTATTATTTTTATTTTCTATTCCAAATACATCATACTAGGAGCGAAGTTTATGTGAATTAGTGTAATTTTCTTGATTTGAGTAAGGTCCACCCCTAAAGATGATTGACGTACTGAAGTGAAGAAAAATTCGGGCTATGATGCAATAATTTTTGCTGTAAGAAAAGGAAAGTTAATAGCTAAGTACAATTAGTAGTTAACTGACAATTGGCCAAAAAAATAGTAGCTAACTGGCAATTGGGTACCGCATTAGCACCCTCGTTAAATACCGTATTGCAAGTATTTAGCGCTGACTTTGAACACTGTAAATTAAGGAAGGTAACGTAATAAATGCAAATGACATACAAACATTTTTAAAAATCCAATATGACGGGAGGCTACCCAGTTGTTTATTTCCTTAGCCTGGCCTAGTGGATGAAAAGGGGACTACGGTCTAACAAATCCAACAGGTCTGAGAGATTCAGAAGGACTTGTACCTGGTACCTGCCGATTACAAAGGCCAGCTCCCTAACTATTACGATTACGCCATATTGCAACCTCATTTCTAAAGTTAAAGTCAGTTTCACGTTTAACGTTATCAACGTTATCAAAGTTATTCAGTAGAACTTAAGTTATATCGAAAAAGTTGTTTATTGAATTACAAAAAATTCCAATGAATAACTTTCCTTCAAACGTTTCTATTTGAATTGGCACACTTAATGCTATGCATGCAAAAAGCAGGGTGGGTCACCGAGCAAAATTTCGAGATAAAAACAAATGTTTTGTGCACGTTTCATTTCCGGTTCGAGCGATTTTACGCCGTTTTTCATTTCCGGTACTTTGCACGCGCGACTTTTACTAGAAATTTCGATTCACACAGCTGACGCGTGCATTCTCGTCATACCGTGAGTAGAGGGTCTATTATACTCTGGCGGTTTGTCGGTTTAAGCCAATTTTGCGTGTCGGTTTGCGGTTACATTCGTAATAATGTGGCGGTTTACGGTTAAGAAGTTATCGCGCGGTTACGAAAATTATAACTTTCCACGCGGTTTTCGGTCTTTGCGTGTTTTTATAGCAGTTCTTCAAACCACATGTGTGGTCGCTTTATTTTTCCTTGAAGCTTTTCCCTAGACAAAGGAGCCTTTTAGTGGCATAGTAAGGCGGGAGTTTTTTTCTGCTATATGCTGCCCTCCCCCCCCCCCCCCCCCTGCAGGTCCCTGGAGGGAGGTAATTTGATAATAGGCCAGACTTCAAAGCCAAAGAAAGCACATGGAAAGATGATGGCCGTGGATCTTGAGTCAAAAGGGTGACGGTCCTGCGCAACTCCCCCGCGCGTGTTTTACCTTTAAGGTGATTCCATCGAAAAAGAAGTTGTAATTAGAATTTGTTGAAACTTTGCACAGTTACTAATTACACCTAGTACATTAAAAAAATAAAATAAAAAGAGGGGGTCACCGTGTCTGATTTCACGCTACGGGGCTGTAGTATATAGGTACTTTGCTATCTTTAGACAGCAATATTAAAAAAACCTATCCATGTACTAGAGACACCCATTACTTCAACAAAGTTATAACTAGCAATGAAATATAAGCATTATTCTTACGATAGAAGTACAATGTTACAGTAAAACGTCTTAAAATTGCCGTAACAATGAAACTAATTTGAAATAATAGGCAAATCGAGCGTCTGCACGGTTCCAGTGAAACGCCTAAAATCTGACTGTAACAGTGAATCAACCGGAATATTTGAAAATTGAATAATGAAAAATTCTTCAAATTTGAATATATCATGTAAAGTCGTATTTTCCTTAAATAAATGGAATAAAAAAGTGGGGTCACCGAGTTCGTTTGGGAGAAAACGACCATTTATTTCTCTGAACAGCTCAGCTTCCATAGAAAACCTATCAAGTTCCGAACGCGCGCGCTAATCACGCAAAAATGATGCGCAGAAAGGATGCGCGATGCAATTGAATGGAATCACCTTAAGATGACTTTAAAATTTAAGCCAGTAGTTGTAACTGCAGTTTTGATTGTTGGGATCCTCTTTCTAGTGTCTCCTCTTTCTAATGCGACTCCTGTGCGCATGTTTTAGCCTTTCTAAATTATTTCTTTAAGGGAACGCCCTCTTTTGTACGATAGTAGGGGGCAGTTCCTTGAAGATGTTGTTAAGCAATGGTTGCTGTGTTATGAAATGCAGCTGTTCATGGATACTGGTTTTAAGTTAGGCACCGCTGCGTGGTATTGCGTGACAAAGGGCACGATTTTCTTGTTTTGTTTTTGTTTGTCGGAGCACTTGATTCCTGTTTTCAAAAGTAACTTCTAAGAGGTTTGTTTGAATAAAGTTCTCTGGGTATCCTCTCTCAATAAGATGTGTTTTGAAGTTTGTGACACTCTCTTCAAATAATGTTTTAGAAGACTTGTTTTTAAGAAGTCACAGAGCCTCTCCTTTGATGAAGCCTGTTTTTACTCCTGATAGACGGCAGGTCAGTTGCCGGGCGTAAAGTGGGTGTGTAGATCTAGCACCAACTCAGTTTTAAATCTTTCGCCTTTGTAAACAGTAGTGTCCAAGAAGTTTGTTTGTGTTTCGGATACATAAGCCGTAAACTCGACAGTTTGGTGGTGTTTGTTAACTTGTTCAATGAACTGTGATCTCTTCTCTGGTTGTGTTCCAGGGAGAGATGTCATCAATGAATCCTTTCCAGACGAGCGGTTTTAAAGCGCTTTGATTTAAGATCTCTGTTTCTACCTTAACCATGAAAATATTAGCGAAGGCAACTGCCATTTTCAATGGTGCCCACGGCAGTTCCATGTATTTGAAGGCAGTTTTTTCCATTAAATTAGAAGAAGTTCTCCGCTAAGATAAATCTGAGCGCTGTTTTCAGTAGTCGTGTGGGGATAGGAGATTCGTTTCTGTCGAATGCTTTTTATGCTAGGCTTCGAAACTGCGGCCACCATGAGGTTCCAAATACCTCCCCTGGTGCATATTAAGCTGTGTTGGAAACATTCCACAGTAAAGGTAACCTAAAGTTCACACGCTTGTGTTGTCATTACATTGATCTCAGAAAGACCAAAAGAGCACACCCAAGCCTCTAAATTTGAACTGTTATCGGTTTCCTTCTAAAAACCGTGCATTCTTTGGGTTCGGTGAACTGCCCACTGGATGTCAAAACTATTGACACTATTTGATCGCAGGTTATTGAAAGGAATTAGAAAAAAAGATGTTCTACACTTAAGATCTCGTCATCAATGGGAGCAGAAGTACCAGTATAATGCGAACATACGGTAAAAATGTGTAAACGCCTGTTAAAAGATCGTTATAGACCTTTTTACCAATACAGCAGCCATGTTGATTTTGCCCCCCTGAGCATCCCATAATACTGGATTGGTTCTATTATTGTGATAATGCTGCATTATCGCTGCAAAAGAATAACTACATTTCAATTAGTATTATGGGATGCCCAGGGCAAAATCAATATGGCTGCTGTATCGTTAAAAAGGTCTATTGCGATTCTCTTTCTGCCATAAAGGCGATTTCGGCCTTAAGGAGAAAACGAAAGCGGTTTGCGGTCTAGGAAGGATAAAATAAGGCGGATTGCGGAATGTGCGACCCCCTATAATAGACCCTCATGGAGGCCAATTTACGTTTTATCAACTCCATTGGCACAAAATTGATGTATTATACTGTAGTGCATAAGTGGTTTGAATATTATTAAAATCTGACAATGTAATTTGCATGGCTAATTCATTCCTATTTGGCTTTTTTCTTTATTCGTTTTTGCTTTTTTGTATGACAACGTTATTGCAATTAGGTGTACACAGAAAGGATTGTTTTAACAAGAGAAAACAGGAAACACGAATGGCCGCTTGTTGAGTGTGGTAATGGAAGGCTAGCGGTTTTGGAAACCTAAAGACTGGCTGAAATGCAGTGACGGTCAAGAAACACAAGGACAATATACTGATGATCTGGTGTGTACCCTTAATTGGCTATTTATTGTCATTCTTTCCTGACTAAAGTAGCCATCAAGTTTCATACAAATTCCTTATATTTAGCCACTTAAGTGGTCTTCTCGTGAGCCTGGGTCGCTTGTACAACAACTACGAGATCTTGTCCGTGGGATGGTTATTTTTCTTGAAAACATAATTTTTTTAACGCAATGTCAGTCAATGCTTACCTGCACGTAAATTCTACTGTAGGTCCTCGTGTATTTGTTTCGTCACGCTTTCCTCTATCCCATTTCATGTTTCCGTTTTTACATCTCTTTTCCCCCAGTTGTAAGTCATTTTTATTGGCCGTGTACACGTTGTCGATGTCAAATCCGCCGTCAGGAAGTGGAATACACAGCCATGTTTCAGATCCTGGTGAATGACGCTTAGATCGAGATGGACACTTGGTGTTCTTGTTGTCGATGTTATCTTGTTTGCTCAGACTTTGCCTCTGAAAGTCGCAATTCCCAGTTAAATGTGTAACTAAGACGTGCGTCCATTCTCTAACTTGTTTTCCTGTATCTTTCTGATACACAGCGCCTGGACATCGAACCTGGAGGCAAGACACAAAAGCATTGTCTTTACCAGTAGCTGACTCGGCCATTGCAGCGGAGTCACCAAATTTGTCCCCTTTGTTTGGCCTGTGGCTAGAGGCAAGAAAAATTGATCTCTTTCCGTCTATCAATATTTTAATGAAACAATTTACGTTTGGGTTATCAACGGGATACCAGTTGAGCGGATCTTTTCGATTTTCGACGCGTTTACTCTTCAGGTCAAGACTCGGCGTGCTTGCAGAAGGATTTTTGAATTCAAACTGTAAGAGTCCGGGCGTCAAATAACCTGCTCTGCATTTTTGGACATCGTTCTCATAATGAGGAAACACTGGTCCCCCACTTCTCGTCTTAACCATAAAGCTGAACGATTTTACGTTGGACGTACCTTGGAGGTTTTTATTGGAAACTATGGAGGCCGAAATAGCGGGAGGAAAAGAATCTGGGGGAGATGGTTCTAAGAATTGGGAACCAACACTTTCCCCTTGCATAAAACACTTTTTGTTGATCCATACAGATATACATGCAACCCGTAAACTGTTGACAGTCCCTTCCAAATACCCAGTATATCTTTTGGTGTTCTGATTAGGCTCCTCGCAAAGTATTCTAACGGATGAACGCTCTGGAGCAACGACTCGAACTGCACCAAAATTTTCTTTTACGTCAATATTTAGTTTTCCTTGTTTCAATATAGGTGGTGTAATTTCAGTCTCCAGCAGAAAGCGCGTAGGGGATCGTTTACTTCTGCTAGAGTCTTTCTTTTCCATCCAAAGATCGCCTGCTTCAATCCATCGTCCTGTCTTTGCGTCAAGCCACCAAAGTTTTGCCGTAGTATTGCCGTTACTATCAACTGAAATGTTCAGTTTTTCAGGATCCAGATTCAATTTGATGGGCTTAGACGTAGACAGCTTATTCCCACTGTCATCTTCAAAGTCCAGACTAAGCATTCCGTAGCTGACTAGCATCTGCTCTTCTCCGTCTTCGTCAATAGTAGAAAAATCTGCCGGGGCTGTCAGGATATCGGAGATATTACGCGGATCCATGGCGTTCAGTTTAAGGTTTGCTTGACCAGAAAAAAAGGTGCCGTCTTCCTTTAATAAAGCACCTTCAGGTATTTCAATCTCAGCGAATGCTGAGTCAACATCACTATCCCCCAGTTCAACTTTGAACATCTCAGACGAGTTAAATGGCTTTGGCACCGGCTTGGGTCTCAAAATAATCTTCGAAAATAAGGTCTGACCCTTCTCGATGCGAAATACCTTCGTGAAATCTGCATATTCTTCGTCGTAATTGTCCTTAAAAACCACAGATAATCGTTTTTTCTCCTTAGGCACTTGAAAAGTAAAGAAACCATTGTCATCTGCGCTATATGAGTAGCCTTCAAACTCAAGGACGCAATAGGCAACAGGTTTTTCTGTTGCCCCTTTTAAACCGACAACTACACCAGTTATTTTTGATGTTGGTTCCTCGCACTTTTGGCAACCACAGCGGGTCACTTGAGAAATATCAAATGTTACCGAGCTTCCACAGCTTACAGCAACCTCCGTTACTTCCTCAACCACACAACAAAACGACTCATCCTGGCATGTCTTATTTGAAAGGGCGGAGTCGTTTCTAAGGCAAGGTGTTGGTGGACACTCTCCTACATCAATGACGTTGTTTGTTGTGCCACGTACAACACAGCCGGCTGGGAGTGTGGCATTTTTGCTAATGGGGGCTGGGTTGCACGAGGCTTCGTCGCTTGTACCTAACAGAACGACAAGTAAAGAAAGTGAAAATAGTCTTAGAGAAACATCTTGTAAGCTACCACCAAAAATGCCAGGGAAAATGGTTGCTTAGGTGAGGTGGTCACTCACGACGTCTCAACTTTGTGAATTTTCTGAAAACAAGAAATTTGGTATCATGGACAAGTTGGAGTGGTCGCTTTTGAGAGTCGCTCAATAAAGTTCGACTCCATTTTCATGACAGTTAAGTGGAAAACTTAATTGCTTGTTCCTTGTATCGCTTTTATAGAACTTTCCACGACCCAATCATTTAACAAATTATTTTATTTAATATCTTGGATCCTATGACAGTGGCCAACTGGAAGCGTCTGCTATTTTGACAACTGTGTACAAGTCAACAAATATTTTGTATGTATTTATTTCTTGTTATTAATACTCGTAATACCTCTTTATTTCTTTTTAAAAATGAAATTATACTCATATAGCAAACAAATGTTGTTCTATTTTCAGTCCGTTCAAATCTTGTCACACGATTTTTACTCCCACACTTTTGGGCCTATACCTGAATTTTTTTTTATTGAGCTAACACTACATACACACAAAAAAGGAGTACAGCAAAATTACTAGAAAAAAAATATAGCAATAGAAAAGCTAAATGAACAGAAAACATTACAAAGACGAAAAAGTTGAATATGCTATAAAGAGCCTAATTAACATTCTATGTTATAAGCTTTACACTTTTTACTGCAACATAGAAAAAATAAAAGTTTAAGGAGAGGGAATACCTTAACAATATACCTTTCTAATAGGCTTACACAAATATTCTAATTAACAATATTACATTACATTTTGACTTATGTGACAGTACTTATTTATTTATTTTACTTGAAAGGTAGGTGAAGAAGAGATTACAAGGTGCTACAATTTTCAAGTTTCCATTGTAGGAAGATTTTATTTGTAAATTCATCAAGATTAAGGTTTTTTCCAAAGACCTTACAGTTATAAATATACTGTTTTTGGTATACTAGAAGTATGTCTAGTCTGCGTCTTTGGAGAGGAGTTAAATTAGGAAGACTACCGCTTTCCGTAAACATATCACGAACAAATTGATCGCCAGAGAGATCTATCTCTATATTGTGCATGCCATTGAACCACCTAAGGGTAAGGTTGTAAAAGTGCATTGAGTTGTGACAGTTTATAAAGGTATGCTCGATGGAGTCCGGATTCGAGCAACGAGTACAAAGATCATCATTAACCATGTTGTATCTTTTCAACTTTTTTCTAGTTGTGATTATTCTATGTAACAATTTAAAGGAGAACTGTCTTAGTCTATTATCTTTAGAAAAGGCGTAGATGCGGCTAAAGCATTTCTGCCAATCTGCTGAGAGTTCAGGAATGTGTTTCTTCCAAGTCTTAACAGAAGTTGGAACAACAGTAGATTTCTCATTCATTAATTGATAATAATTTTTGCAACGCAGTTTCTTTAGATCTAAGTTCACGCCTTCTGAGATTTTTAAAATGGGAGATGCAATAGAGTCGAGGCGCACATCTGGATGTGGAGATTCACGAGCTAGCTTCTTCAGATCAGTCGGAATTGCTGATAATAATTGAAAATATTGCAAAAAATCAATTTTGATTTTAAATTTACTCTGAAATTCTTCAAGTGAGAGAAAATTCCCTTCCGAATTCAAAACATCGTGGACAAAGAGAATACTGCTATCAAACCATGATTTCCAAAACACTGGATTGCCGTCGATTGTAATGTTTTGGTTGTTCCACAAGATGAATTTACTGTTAGCGTCTTGAAAACTATTTGTCTTCACAACACTAAAGTATTCTAAGAGTTCGCGATAAAAAAGAGGAAGGTTTTTTGCAAGTTTTGAGGCATTGTAATTGCAGTTAAGAAGAAATGCCAGGCCGCCACGTTTATTAAAATAGTAATTTGGAATAGCCTTCCATGTATCATTTGTGTCGTTTAGTAGTCTACTTAGCCAGGCTAAGCGTAATGATTGGACCATAATCCTAAAATTTGGAAAGTTCAGACCTCCTTATGAGAGCGGTTGATATATCACGTCCCTTTTAACTTTATCGTTTTTATTTTTCCACAAGAAATTAAACAAGAGCGCCTGGGTGTTCTTAATCACTGTTTCAGGAACGCTAAGCATGGATGCAGTATAAATTAACTGAGAAATACCAATTGTTTTAGCGAGCAGAGTTCTACCATAAAGAGTAAGGTCTCGCGTTAACCACAAATTTAACTTGCCTGTACCTGACGTTAACGACACAATTACAAGCATAAGCACAAGGACCTTTTGAGTGTTTTGGGGGTATATTGAGCTTGTCCCGCTTATTGCGCTGTTAGTGAAACCAGGCTTTAACTTCAAGTATCGTTTCACTTACCGAAAACCTTTAAAGTAGCGACATCGGAGAATTCTGAGCCAAAGTCGTTTACCACTCGACATCGATAACTCCCCATAAGACCACTTACATTAGAAATTTCTAGATTCTTGTCGTACTGATAAATGGTTTTATCGATGATATTGTTGTCTTTAAACCTACAAGAAATACAAGAGGAAGAAAATGAAAAGAATTAATATATTTACCGCCATCTCACCAGTTGCTGATAGCTCTCCGAAAATCAGCTAGCTGACCTTATTTCACACTCTAAACGACATATTTGTTCCCTAAGAGCACACTTTCCGAGGTTTAATGGCAAAGGACAGAAGGCAGAAGTGAGAATTGGCTGGAACATCACGTTAGACCTGAGAATTGGTACCTGGCCAAAGACATAGAAAAAGTCTTGTGAGAGGCGGACCTGTGACAACTTCCCGTTTCAAAGTTTTTGTCAAACATCCGGGACTTGAACTGGAATGGTGAGCAGAGAAAGAGTTTTTGAAGATACTTGCCTTCAAAAGCGTGAGTTTGAATAGTTTTTTACCAGTTGTTTGCGCTCTCGCCACTAGAGAGGAGTTATGTTATGGCCTTGATCCTTTCAAAGTGTCATATTGTGTCATTTCCGCCTGAGACTTGACATAATATTTACCAGACGTTTGATTAAATTTTAGTGGGCTCAATTTGTGTACTTATTTCCTGGAATAACGAAGTCCTTTGTCATAATAATCAAGTTTTATTTTTATTTTTTCTTTAGAACATTGAACGAATGCAAATTTCAAGGAATCTCTAAAACAATTAATAACAACACTAGCAAAAGAATAAACACGTTAAGAATTATACTTTCGATTTTTAATCTATTGTCAGTAGGTAAGCGTACGATTGTAGAATTAGCCGAAAACTAAATAAACTAGGAGTAACGATGCGTTAAGTAGTGCGATCACGAGTATCAAGATATAAAACTGTCTATGTTCGCCTTTTTAAAAAAATAGGCACGCAGTGCGTGCAGAAAGCGATCATATTTCCTAAGTAACATAGGACTATGGCAAAGGTTAGATGAAAGCGTTTCAATGCATGATTATGGGGGTTTTCGATACAGGGTGTACATGGGCATACAGGGTGTATGTACAAGAGTATACAGGGTGAACAAGAGTATACGATATTATTACAGGGTGTACTAGAGTAGACAGGGTATGCAAGAGCATGTAGGGTGTACAGTAGAGTGTGCAGGGTACATAAGTACAGTACAGGGTGTACTGGAGTATGCAGGGTATACAAGGGCATGTAGGGTATACAAGAGTATACAGGGTGTACAAGGGAATACAGGGTGCACTTACGCATAGAAGGCGTACAAGGAGTACCATGTTGTTGTCATTTCCTATCTCAGGACAATACATGGTGGCTTACATGAGGTAAAGACAACGACATCGCGAACGAGAACCGGACAAAATCACTAACCGATCACTAACCGCTCTAACCGACTGTAATGAAGCAATACATGACCGCTTTAAAAAGAAGACCTTCTTTCTGCCATACGATCCCTCTAAGGGACAAATTCAGTTCTGTATTTGCTACGTTTGGCAATTAAGTTTTTACAAAGAGGTTGAAATATTTACCTATTTTATGTTTCTGCGAAGACATTGAAGTATGAACCTCAACCAAGTCTTAGGAGCTTTATCTCGTGGTCGCCATAGCAACTACGAGATTTTGTGGTGGAGTTGAGCACATTGCTATGGTTATTTGTAGATTCGTTGATGTTCGGTATTCCCCAGCAAGAGAGGAACTTCGCTCTTTCATCGGACTTTGTCGAGGAGGAGCGGATTTCTGGTTTGATCACGTAATATTCTGAATGGCGGAATGTTCTTGTATAGTACAATATGGTTGCCACTTGATGGGATCCTTTTTTTGTAAATATACTGTTTATAGTTGTGTTTGTTACGCTGTTGATTGGTGATTGTCACTTAGGAAGGGAGATTTTTTCAACCAAAAACGGCTTGTCTTAACAAGCTAAGATAGAAAAGACAAACTGAATAATTTCTACTTCTAAGAAGAGACAAAAAAGGGATTTTGATATTCCAGTTGGATGTAATACGAAGACGCTTTTGGAGTGGGGTAAAAGAAGAGTAACCACAGAGACGTAAGCTTTCTTTTTACTCTGGAATATCGAAGGCAACGTTCCTACTGTATCAGAATGTCTTCACAAAAGAGTCATTTTAAAGTGCTCAATGTAGCTTTACCAGCACAGAATGTAGCATAGATAAAGCACAGATTAAAAAAAGCAATTTATATTTGGCTTTTGATTACTTGACTTGTTATATCAAAATAATGAATGGCTTATTAGAGCTGCGTTACGCTGAATTTGATTCAAGACCTTTTGATGTTGGATCAGGGGGTAAATGTGTTTTAGAACTGTTGCATATAAATTGTATGGTGATCCTAATTTTAATCCTTTTCAATGTGCGGTTTATTTATGTTGCATATCTTAGGCTTTACCCAAAAAGGTTTACTGAATTCTTACGAATTACTGAATTACTTACAATTCTTAAGCGAATTCTGTGAATACAATGACACTAGATGGTGATGGGCTGTACAAGCCTTTTTGGGGACTGTATTTTATTCAGGGTCCGTAGGCTCCACTTCTGGAATATCACAACATTCACAGGCTCGATTCTGCGAGGAAATACAAGAAAACTAGCTAGGATTAACATTCCGTACAAGATGGCTTCTCAAAACGAAAGAGAACGTTCTCACAAAAATTGCCACAAACACTTGCGATCTCAAAACAATTACGTCATCGCGTACAGTGGGCTGACAATGCGATTATTCAAGCAGTGGCAGATTCTTTAAATTTCTTAGTTAGTATAGTACACTGAGGAGAATGAACTGTATGTCCCACGTCTGGGTTATTTTAGCCGGCGAAACGAAACGCTTATCTTTCAGCGTCAAGTGCAAAGTTCTCGTGCCAAAATGTGTAGTGGTGATAGATTCTCGGCTGTGATTATCTAAAGTTCGACATACTGACCATAGCCAATGTAAAAAGCCTATTACGCGCTACACTACTCGTTACATGCACTCCATACCACTATACCACCCTAAGAAAAAAAGGGAAAAATACAATACAAAACACGCCTAGCCTGGGTGCAATATCTGAACTGACAACCACGAGATCTTGTCTGTGTAGCGATTACTCGCCTCCGTTGCCACAAAGATCCTCTTGAGAAAAACGTATGAAATCAAGCAAGGCCTTGTTGAATTGTACATATCTATCGCGTCTGAAGTTGAGAAAAATTTCAAACAAGGGCACTCATTTTTACCTGAGCTTGTTATTTAAAGTTTTTAGGAAAAGTTCATTTAATATGACGGAGGGGGGGGGGGGGGGGGGAGGTGAAGATGTTGAAATTGGAAGCATGACATATTCGCAGCCCCTCTTGTTAGCGTTTCAATTGACTTACTTAGTGCTGAGAGAATATACAGGGCTATGATCATGCCGGTTTTTACTTACTGTGGTACAACCGGACTTAGCTGGTCCGATAAACGTCAGCGTTGGAGTCTGACAATTGTAGCTCAAAACTCCTCTGATCATATTGCTGATCTTCGAATTCCATCAGTGGATAGTATTTTGAAGAGGAACGCTTGCTTATTTGTCTTTGATTGTCTTCATCGTAATGTCTAACCCTTTCAAAATCTATTTTGTGAAAACTAACCATGCTATAAGTACAGGGAACAAGCAATCATCTGTCCAAAGCTTGCCAAAGTTTGCCGAGGATGAATCTGGAGTTTGGCCGTCAAAGCTTTTATCCTTTGGCGGCCTTATCTTTTAACTCTTTACCACTAGACATTCAGTTAGAAAACGAAACACTGGAATTTTATTGAAGAAACAGCTGAACGAAAATTCACTGAAAATTTAATGTGTGGTTCAGTTTTTATCCTTGTTTTTTACTGCCTGATACGGGTGCGTTTCTTTGGGAGAATCCGAAAACGGATTTGTGATCCGAGATCATATGGATTCTTCGACGCCAAAGAAACGCAAAATCCGAAAAAGGATTATTTTGTCATGACAAGACAGGCTGGAGGCACGCAATATATATATCAAAACGATATTTCTCTCGTACTGCCCTAGAATTCAACTAGAATGGAATACAAATAATTCATAAACAAGGACAGTATCTGCAGTAGTTCAACTGAACTCGCTATTTGCGTTAACAATTAGCAAAATCTGGTCCCTGAATTACAGAAATGGTACACAAATGAAGTTATCCTGACGTGTCTTTTCAAATATACGGAACGGAATAATCACCTGAAGTTTCTTTTTCACGATCGAATGTTTTGTCACGCAAGATCGAGAGAAAATATGGCGAGACAAGTTAATTTGCATGGAAGACTGCTTGACAGATGTACTATTTTCGGATCCGTTCCCCAAAGAAACGCACGGATCATGAATCCTAAAAATCCGGATTTAGATTTGATCTGATGTATCCACTCGGAGTGTGGATTCTTCAGATCACTAATCCCCGATTAATCCATTTTCGGATTTAGGTAAAGAAACGTAAAATCCGTTTTTGGATACAAGAATCCGGATTTGGATTTTCCCAAAGAAACGCACCCTTAATTTTAGATTTTAGTTTTTAGATGTTACATATTAGCTTTTTTCTTTTTCTTTTCTTTTTCCGCTAGGTTTTTAGGCTTACACGTCACAGGACCCCATTGGTAACAATGCTCTCGCACTGAAGGGGTATCCTGTCAAAATATTGGATTATTATTATTATTATTATTAAAACATTTATTTTTATTACCCAGTCCCTGCCGCGTGAAGGTCATTCGATATGCCTGCCACTGGTAAATTTGAATCGTTTCAGCGCATTTGGACTTTATCTACGATTATTTCTAACCCAAGGATTGACATAACTTACCCCTGACCAGTGTCAAAAGGTATAAACTTTAATTTTCTTTGTTTCCAGCGAAGAAAAATTCAAAAACGAGAGAGGTTTGAACGAGAAAATCCTTCGAAATTTTGCCCCTATTAATGTTCTGGCTCCAACCTTTTGGATATATTGACATATAATACTGAGCATCAAATTTGCAGTTGACGTTTGCCTTAGTCGACTTATTCGGGTCAGTTTAAATACCCTGTCACGCAGCACGACTGCAGTCAAACCCACGCAGATACTGCTTCCTTCCTCACCAACATGTTATGAAAATTGGTTGTATAAGCTCTCTGCTGAATTTTAATAGCATCCTTTTGTTGATATTGTGTTCCCATTTTGGCGACTTTATGTTCGCAACCGAACTCTGACAACTTAAAAGTTATTTGCTTCTAACTTTCGTCTGGTGTTCTGTATCAGAACAGGGTCTGGAAGGGTATTTTCGGGATCCGAGATTTGACCAAAATACAGTGCGGGATTCGGGAAAACGCAAAATATTTTGACGGGATTCGGGAATTGACTACATCCCGGGAAGCGGGATTGAAAAGAATTTGGGCACGGGACGCGGGAATTCTTGCCCGATTGTTGGGAATTCGGGAAATTTTCACCGCCTAGATGAACACAATGACCGCGAAAGCGAATCAAACAGGCGAGTGCTAACTGGCAAGTCTCTCCTGTTGAAAAACAAAAACAAACAACTGTCAAGTGTGACTAGTTAATAGTTATCTAATTGAAACTGTCAAGTAATCCTCAAATAAAACAAAGAGGGTATTTTGTTACAAGCAGATGCCTGGAGAGTGAACGTGTCGCCCGTGGTTTATTTAATACTCGATAAATTCTAATATCGCTCTTGCTCTTCGCTCGTTTACTTTTACTATAATGGAGAGGTTCCACCAGGATCGTTTTGCCGCTTGATATGGCAAGCAATGATGTCAGCTCTGCTTCAATGGAGAGCACAGTCAGAGTTTTGGTGTCATTCTTCCTGGCCACAGACGAAACTTCTAGCGCCAGAAGTACGGGGGCGACGCACAAAGAAAAGTTTAATGTTCCGCTCAGCGAGGATCACAAGGATCTTTTTAAATTTCAAAAGTATTTGAAAACTTTTACCGGACTACGCTATTGCAAGCACGACCAATGGTCCACAGGGAACCATTGCCGCGAAAACAGCTACCTCATTAAATCTTTTGGAGAATGGTCTAGAGAGACTGGATAAAAATATTGACGCGTTAAGTCCAGGATTCTGCATTAAGCCCGAGGTTTGCCTGACAATTCAGGTTGAAAATGTGCATGCTGTGAGCCACTTCAAGCACCCGATTTGCACTCTGTTGGAATATTCCAGAGACTTTGGCAACAACATGAAAGAGTCGCTGAAACGAGCAACAAAGTGGTCGGCCTACTACTTTACGAATCCTGTCTCGTACTATCCGATTCCCCAGACAAAGGTACCACTCAGTGATATTCCAACGATTAAACGTATCCCCGTACAGACGATGTCGAAGCAGGACCAGGAAACCATGCGGCAGTGGGCCAGCGAGCATGGCAAAGCCGTCAGGCAGCTCTCGGTTCGTCAGAACAACACAAAACATGCAGCAGGAACTCGTCCTCTCAATATGTATAGGAAAGAGCTACCTGTTGGCGACCGGATCACTGAGGAACCGAGTTTAGCTCATGACCAGCTGTCAGAGTATGATTCTGACTCCAGCGACAATGAGGACAGCAGCAACAATGAAGAAGACGCAGTCGAAGGTGTCCCTGTAAACTTTTTATCAAGGACAGTGCGCACGCGTACAGGAAGACCCATCACGCTTTCATATCGGGCTCTTTCATCGTACTAAGGTATGAAGAGCTTATTCCATTTTGCCCACAACACACGTAAAATCAAAGTAACAACCAAACGGGCAAATCTACATCTTAAATTCATTAGCTTATACAAAAATTAGTCCTTTTGTAAATGAATTTTTGAGGAAAGAAAAAACGGGACTCGGGAAAGCGACGACAAAAAGTGCGGGATTCGGGATTCGCTTGAAAAAGGAGCGGGAATGCGGGATCAGGACCCCCCTTCCAGACCCTGTCAGAAGATCGCATGAAATTGCGATGGGAAAGGGAAATATTTACCTTTGCTTAACATTGAACTACAGGAGTAAACAAAGCGGCGTTTATGTAATTCAGCATTTCGCGTTGTTGCATAAGTAGCCAAATATGGTATATGGACTGACTGAGTACACGCTCACTACACGAAATATGGATTACCATTGGCAAATATAGCTCGACAACAATGCACGCGCCCGCGGTTTTCGGGGATATATCAGACATTCACTAGTTAGCCGACCAGAAATCGTTCTGCCCGCCCCACAATCGCCATCGCCAAAATTAGAGACTACTCGCAGTCTATCGTTCTCCTGACCAGCAAGATTAGAGTTGTACCCAGCTATTAAAACTGTGCTGGTGCTTGTTCGCTGGCCACAGTAAACAAACAAACGATAAATAATTAAACGTGAAGAAGAGCATCGCAGTCATAGACACAACTTTTGCAGCTGCGAAAAAAAGGGCTGAAAAAAAAAATCAGGATCGTACGGGATTCGAACCCTTGACCTCTGCGATACAGGTGCAGCGCTCTAACCAATTGCGCTAACAAGCCAACTGGGAGCTGTTAGCTCAATTGGTTAGAGTGCTGCACCGTATCGCAGAGGTCAAGGGTTCGAATCACGCCGTTCAAGCCTGAATTTTTTTCAGGCTTTCTTTTCGCAACTGCAAAAGTTGCGTCTATGACTGCGGTGATCTTCTTCCCATTTAATTCTTCATACCTCAGTTCTAATATATGACATTCATATATTCATTATTTCAAATGATAAATAAATAAGATAAAATACACTGTAAGTAGTTTCGCTTGACGGAAACGAAACAATTTTAAATCTGCTGCGTCTTTTCCGGCTAAATCGACTTTATGTGAATCACAGTCCCTCGCTCTACAATTAAGTAAGGTTTTCCTCGCACAGTCCGCACAGCCTGCATGTCCCCCTTTCTTCAACTCACCTTAAGAAACATGAAACCTAACATATATTATAAGTGTTCTTGTCTTGGCGTAACATGCGCTAATTATTTCAATTAACGTTGTCATGAATTAACCTGCCGCGAATTGAACCTTGGAATAACACACTCTATATCAACGCACAATTCCCAACACGCTCCTCTCACAAAATGGCGCAGGCAGACCCGACCCGCAGGAGGTGGTATAAATCACTACTCATAAAGCTGGTAAGCACCGTATATATCGCCCAGGACGCAAGAGGAAAATGACCTGGGGTAAGCTGCATAAAACCCAACGTCGGACGTAACTGCTAACGACAGACGTTCCAATAGTGGCTTTGAGTGGAGTGAACGTTTGACATTAGAAGTTACACCGGACGTTGAAATTTATGTAACTCGCTCCTAATCTTTGTGAGATAGACGAAACGTCGATATAAAAACTTCCCTGTTCTCTGGTCTTACAAAATTCTCAGCGCTTGTTCAAACGATTTTCAACCAGCCCAGGTTGTAGTATCGCGCTGACATCGAAGGGTGGTTTCCCTTCTTGCTTTGAGCAATGAAGTTTCTTTGGCTGCAATCTGATATTGCAACATACCAGGAATATTTCAAGGATCATTCCCAGCTGGTACCAGTGCCTTGGTCAGGGATTTCTACATGAAACCCTGTGTAGCGGTTTTGTGTGGAAGTCACGGGTGTTGGTCACGCACAGATTATGATAGACCCAGACCGCAAGGAAACCGTCCTATGTGCTCGGTGATCTCACCTACTGTTGATTTTGTATAAGATTTAAGCAGCAATTTTTACAGTGATTTTATGTTCGAGGTCAGGTCCTCTGTGTGTAAACTGCAGGTGATTTTTGCAGGATTTTACAATTTTTCGGCTATTCTAGGGGAATTTGATTGCGATTGTTCCAGGAGCATAGCGCATTGGATGTGAGTCCCTCAAATTGACGTGAAAATCGCCGTAAAATGGCAAGTTGTTTACATAGGCGATTTGAAATTGCATTTGAAATCGCTGCAAAAATCATTGCAAAAATCGGGTCACTACAGTACATAATGTTATGCTTTCATGTTCTCATGACATGACACTGACAAACAATTTTAAAAATTGATAAAAAATAATAGTTGTTGTGTATCAGAGAGAAACTGATCATCAGCTTCTGATACCTGAGTAAGATGCCAATTTAAAATGTCAATACTTACCACTCGACTTCTGGTGCAGGATTGCCTTCTCCGTCGCAACAAAAATTTACACCCTGTCCAGAAATTCGCATCTTGTTTTGAGGGTGTACAGTTATCGTTGGTGGCACTGCAACAATAATTCATAGGGATGTTAGCTGGGGGCTGATTTAGCTAAGCAAGCCTAATAGCAGAGCCTTTAGGTGTTAAGGTGAATATTGGGAATATCAGAAATCTTTAAAAAGACGGTTTGCTTGCTAGAGAGAGAGGGTAGAAAGGCGTTTGTGAAATACGGTACTGACGGGGATAGTTACATGAGGTCTCAACTTGAGCCCTTGGAGGGATGCATAAGTGTTGACCAAATGAAGTCACAAACTGATGGGCTCCCATCTTTCTACAGGGAGACGTTGGTTGGAATGTCACTGATGGGGGCACTTCATGATGCTTACATAAGGCATGAATTTAAGACTTGGGTCTCGGGGGAGCTGGTCACTGCTGACCAAATGAAGTCACATGCATGTGGGTTCATGTGGGCTAACATCCAGGTCGTCGGAGGGCATCTGTTGGGATTTCACTGAGGTGGGCACTTCATGACACTTACATGAAATGAAGAGCTGGGCCTTGGTGGGATGGGTAACCGCTGACCAAATCAAGTCACATGCCCTGCAATGTCGTACCCAGAGTCCACTGGCTTTTTGGTCAGCGGGAGGGCGCCAGTAGAGACTCTGGGATAATGGGATTTTTTATCCCAGAAAACGTGGGATTCCGGTTTTAGTGCGCATGCTTAACTTCAAAACGGAAGTCAAATGTCCCAAAATGGCAGCCATATAATCCGTACACCAGAACGCAGCTCTAGGCACAGTTGATTCTTACACACGATTGAAGGCAGTTGAAATTTTGGAATAAGAGGAGTAGATTGAAAGATAGAGCGTCTGGCGCCGTCTCTGGTAACGTCTCTGGAGCCTTCGGTGAGTGTCTTTCTTTAATACTTTGGTATCAGAAAATTATAAATACGCAGTGAGTTCCACATCTTAATTACTATCCTGCTTTATCTTCCAAATCTTTCATATCTTATTTACAATCGCCAATATGTATGGATAGTAAAATCGTTGGACGTTACTTTGATCATCGAAGTATTTTAAGCTTTACATCAAATTTTCGTATTACCAAGTTGTAGAGTTCTATACTATTTTTTCTAGATTTTGGCATGGAATTCGAATATTCGTTTGACCATTTTCTTGCACATAAAAATAAGTAATAAATTATTATCTTTTTTCACAACAATTTGCTGTGAGATGCATATTTGCTTCAAATGCTTTTTTGGCCTCTTTTGTTCCTCTATTGAAAAGGGCATTCCAATATTTCATCATGCGCTCTCCTCCTCCTTCTCTTCCAGTGTCATCTATTATATTGCATGACGAAGACACTCAGCTAAAGACCTTGCAGTCCGTGATTGAAGATCTTGTTTTCCTGGTCATCAGTTAAGAGATCATTGACTGGGGAAAGTAGGGGCTCTGAAGCCTCTGGAGGACTGGCAATTGCACTGAATCAGCTCCAGGAAAATGCAACTATTGTAACAGGCTTGGCCATTTTCTATAGGCAGCCATAAACATTTACCATTCAAAGCTGGAATCTGTTTTTACCAAGGACATTAAAATGTCCTGGGCTTACTTGGAAACCCTACCCCATCTCAGACCAAAAATGTTCTATATTCTGATGTCATATTAGACAAACGAGTTAAATTTTATTCTCTGTTATTCAGAATGTATTATTTTCACACATTTTGTAACAACATAAATTAGAGAGGAAGGCTAGAAAACATCTAAATCGGGCAAAATAAAGAAAGGAACTGTCAACACTGTTTATATGAATTTCAAATAAGTAGAAACGTTTACCCCATCTCAGACTAAAGGGCCAAAATTGGAACTACTTTACTGACTCAATAAGAAGGCCAAAAATAGGAACCCATCCAGCAGCCCATACCTGTATGCTGTATATGGGGTAGTAACACCCCTGCCCCCAAAACCCTGAGGAAGATGTATTCTAGGTTTCTCAGCTTGATTTAAAATCTATGTGAAGAACTTTTGCCCACTGCTATAATGTGCTGCAAAACATTTCAACGTTTGTCTGGAGGTTATTTCCAACCACAATTGGGATTTCTAAGTTGGGACACTGGCAAATTTTTTGCATGGTCATTGTCCGAGTACCAACTGTTATTTGAAACTTTGCCAGTGGGGAGTAAAAAATAAAAACATTGTCCTTGACAAGAAGATATAAAATAAAGTAATAAACATAATTATATGAAGATGGAATAATACAGATTAATTTATTATTTTTATTTTGTTCTGTAGCTGATGTGTATCACCTACTGTCATGGTTCTTGAAGAGTGTAGATAATGACAGTTTGGTTTACTTTTGATAGTAACATTAATAATTATTGTTATATAGAATTAAAAAATGAATGTCCAGTTTCAATAAACATCTTCTGCAAAGTATGTGCTTAACTTTATATAAATTAGCCCAAGTCCCCCAAGTATGACAATTTCAATGGGCTGCAATTTTATCGATCATGATTGGTGAAACCAGTGTAGTCAGTTGTAATAAATGTTTCTTTTTTGTGTGGTAAACATTCCGATGGGGAGGGGGGGGAAGCACTTGAAGGGAAAGTTTGGGTGGGGGTGTGCTGCCAAGGCCTTCAAACCCTGACCCTCTTTAAGGCAAAATCCATTCATTTTGCTACCCTGTTTAAGACAAGAGACCTTCTTTTGTGACCAGAAAAAATTTATTTCAGAAAGTATTTGTTTAAGTAAATGACATCTTAGAATTAGATTTTAAAAATTGTTGGCACCACACGTGTAGACCGCTCACTGCCAACGTTCACACCCTGTTCAACGCTTTCAGTCCAGAAATACATACATACATACATAAGCTTTATTTTTTCTCGCTAAATAGTGCTAAATAGTGAAATTGTATACCCTGTTTACCTTTAAGCCCCAACTTCATTATACAAATTCTCCTTACTGGTCTCCATAGATTTTACTGATTACTTATTGGGAGAACCTGTTTAAAGACCAAGACAGTTCATGTTTGGTGATCATTTGCCAAATTCTTATGACCTGTATGTGTTATAATACACTGATATGATGAGGAGAAATTTGATGCTGATCATTATTGGGGCTTAAAAGGTTAGACGCAAGACCCTGAAAACCATACCCTGTTAAGTGACACAATAAGTGAGTGCCTCCTCCCCCCCAGAAAGTATTGTATTTTAATAATACAATGCAAATTCATGTAGATCATACATTCTTAAAAGTATGACCAAACATTGTCATCCAAAACATCCAGTGATCTTGAATACTGGCTGCCAGAACAGCAAATTAAAAGATTTCAATGATATGTGTCGTATGGCAATGCAAATACTGCATTTTCTAAATTATTTAACTTTCCACTTCAGGATGCCAGTGTTTATTCAGGGCCCAGCCTTAAAATGAGAAATACATGAGTATGTATCTCATTTGCACAACACATTCACAACATTTATTACCTAACAGTTATTGCTAGTCAGAGTACAGTATAGGTTCAATTTTTTTCCAGGACAACACCTGTAGGCATCTAAGCATATATGACATAGAGACATGCAAATTTAAGCCCCCTGCAATTGGAAGCTGTCAGTGTCTGTGGGGGGGGGGGGGGGGGAGTACTTTCCCATAAAGGGTTTGGGTTTTTTTAGCCAATCTGGAAAAAAATAGACTGTATACCTTTAGACTTTGAAGCTAAATTGGAATTTCC
This sequence comes from Siderastrea siderea, assembly GCA_964030785.1. NCBI lineage: Eukaryota > Metazoa > Cnidaria > Anthozoa > Scleractinia > Rhizangiidae > Siderastrea > Siderastrea siderea. The sequence continues at coordinate 19,582,687 of OZ034974.1, read as the reverse complement.
AGAGGCATGAGGGAGTCCAAACTGATGCAAAAACCTTCCTTGAGAGGGGTATGGTATTTCCTGGATCCACACAATTTTACGATGTAGAGGTAAAAAAGTTATGTGGTTATAGCTATATACATCCTTGTAATGTTCATATTTCAAAGGAAATTCTAAGCAAATAATCATAACCACAGAAAAAATAGGAGATTGCCAGATCAGCTCCACTGCTAACAAACATTTTTACAAAAAATCATTTATATTCAGATTTGTTTTGTAGTGGTTGTATGTGTTGCAGTGGTTGTAAGGCTAGCTGTGGAGGGACATGGACAATTTTCTTTTTATTATATTTTTGAAGCTCTGCTTTTTAAAGATTCACAAAAATACTCACTTCAAAGTACCAGTGAAAATCAAAAAGGTTACAGGTTGATAGTCCTGGCCACATATTATTTTCACATCTTAAATTATGATTAACATAATAGCTTGCATGAATACATGGGCCCTTTAGCTTGATTGTAACTGGAACTTACTCAAACAAAACATCAATATGTCAGATAGATTAACCTTACTATTAAGGTGTTCAGTTCCAGGGATAAAGGTCATGACCTTTTGGATAAGGCTGAGCTCCCTTCCACATCTCCATACGCTATGATTTATGATTTGATCTTTTTCTTCTTCTTTGTTTCTTTTCTGAAAATGTGCACAACTGAGGGGCCATGTTTTCCATGTTTCTTTTTACACTCAGTGACAGCTTCACCTTTAATTTGTTCCCGCAGTTAACATGTTGAATGAAAAAGTATTTGGAAGAATCTAGTATTTCGACACTCGGGTCTCTCAAAGACTTTATAGTTGCATACAGTGTCACTATCCTTTTGCATTAAGAACGTGTGTTGAACATTCAAATAATAACAGACAACTGTTTAATTATAATAAATCTTGACAAAAGTAAGATTTGTTTAAAATGTTTCGACGACGAAAGATTTAGTTCCGTCATAAAAAAAAAGGCAGCTTATATTAACTTTATTAGTACTCCAAAAGAGCTTGATCTTTATTATATTGTACAGGGAAAACTTTTCTTTTGCAATAAAATTGATTAAAATATTTTGCAATATAATATTTATTACATGTCTGATAGATTTACCTCCACTTTCTCATAACTATCTTCCGCGTCTGTAGGCTTTTGTAGAGGCTTAGAAAGATTGGTTAAGAACAGAGAGACCCTCGTTCTTGCTCTGTGCTCGTTTTCAATTTTGCTCCGTTTTAAGCCGTGCGAATGACTTCGATCCGCGATGGTTCTTCTGTAGTATTAACTTTCAGTCATTGTACATGAAGCTACTTTTCCTCTTTTCCCTTTCTTTGTTATTGCAGATATTGTTAAAAGTGTCAACCTTTTCAATTTTCCCCTTTATTTGATGACAGGTTCGGCAAATTGGAGTTGCTACAAACCAGTAAAACGTCAATGTCGTGTTCCGTCGATCGAGTCAGCTATGAGCAGAACGGCCGCGGCAATGATCTTCCATCGAAGCTGCTTGTATTTTCACGGTGATTCACCGTCAGACGACAGCATTGCATAGCAAATTACCGCACAAAAACGGCTTAAGTTATTCAGACTGGTGCCCGTCCGAAAAATGCTTCATTTAACATCAAACTTTCAATGAAACTGAGTTGGTCGCAAGCTTCCGGTTTGTTGGCTACAAGCTACTCAATCAGCCAATCAAAAAAATTATATTTTTCCTTAGGTTTCCGGTTCAGTGAAATTTCCGCCGTTCCCTTTGTTTCATGATCAGCCAATCAAAAAAATAGATTTTTTCCATTATCCCAGAGTCTCTACTGGCGCCCTTCCGCTGACCAAAAAGCCAGTGGACTCTGGGTACGAGATTGCATGCCCTGACGCTAACATCGTAGGACTATTTGAAATGTCAATTGGGGGGGGGGGGGGGGGGGGGACAATCTGTGACAATAACATGAAATCCTGAGAGGGAGGGTGGGGGTAACCCGCTGACCAAAGCACAAATGCAAGTAAATTAATGTTTCACGGCGGTCAAACGTACAACGAGTGCACAGTTACCGCCATAATTTTGCAAAGAAAAACTGTAAAATAAAAAAAGCTGAATGGGAGGATATCAGAGGATAGCCTGTTCCAGGCGTTCAGATAGTGGAGCGCGAGCGAAAATAAAGCGAGCGAATGAGCGGGAAAAAACGAGGGGAGACTAGCTCTTTCGCTGGCGGTCCACTATCTGAACGCCTGGAACAGGCTAATCAGAGGATGTTTACAACAATTGCCCAGATCTGTATTTTAATAGATTTATAAAGGAATTATTAAATTGGATACCTGCGTTCTCTAATTGAACTTTCACATTTGCTGTTGTTGACGTTAAAACAGTTGCCACCAACTTCGCAGGAACAAAGCCCGCTTTAGTAATAAGCAGCTCTTGTTTGGCATCTGCACAGACATTAAAAGCTTTAAAGAAACCCCTGTCATCCGTCTGCGCCAGAACTTTGTACGGTGTCTCTGAGAGAGCGACGTTGGCTTCCAAAATTGGGGCTCCGCTCTTAGATTGAACGCGTCCAGTAAGAACGTGGCTGTCACATGTGCAAGCATCACAAGCAGCATTCAGTGTTCCTTTGAGGCAGGTCTTCAGGCAATCTAAGAATTCAACGAATTATATTTTAAAATATATAGGTGAAAAGTATAATGATAGTATATACAAAACGTTGGAAATAAGATGTAGGTTAACGATCTACAAAATAGAATACTCTTCTCTAGCGATAGACTGCGAACAGTCTCTTTCTTTTCTGAAAGGAACACTGTCATCTATTTTTAGCATGAGTTGAGTGCGTGAATGTCAAATTCCTTCTTCTCCCTGACTCCTTCCGTTTTCACCATTGATTTGCATCATTTTTTACTCGTGGTTGTGACAGCAATAACAAGATATTGTTGTGAGGTTGAGCGAATTTCTGACAAAATTCCTGTGGTTATTTTCGTGAGCTGTCGCACAGATTCACTGACGTTCGCGAGATCTCGGGATTCCCAAGAGAGGAACTTCGCTGTATCTTTGGGCTATGTTGGAGCCACTTTCGTTATTTTTAGGCACTGATGTATCAGATAACTAGGGTGTCTAGGAATCCTACGGTTTAAAGTGATAACTTATGTCGCTTTTCAATGATTTCACGCTCAGCAGTATTCAAAATGTTGTGGCAAAATTTAACAGAAATAACGAGAGATCACAGCGAACAGCGATGCGACCGCAAAAACAGCAGATTGCATGAAATTGTTCTTGTACTTGTTAGCAGGAGGACAAATCAAATCTCCATTTTCAAAGCTCTTAAAGCCTAAGATTCCACGTTACTCCCAAAAACCGATTGTGTACTGAAAAACTGCTGAAATAACGCGCTTTTTTTAAATAAAGCAAGAGTTAAACGTGCCTTTTCATCAGCAGTCCGCACGTTGATATTGATTTTTCGCGTCAGCAATTCTCAATTGTTTACGAGTATTTATTTATTGACTTCGCTTATGACCCACAGAGAAACGCCATTCGAGTCAAAAGCATCTGTATTTCTCTATTGTTATAAGCGCAGATGGGATTCTTATGGAACAGTTACAAAGATTCCACACATTGCCTTGAAACTAAACTATCCTTGTAAGGTTCCAGCTCTTAACTCTGATTTTCAAAAGAGACGAACTATTTCTCATTTGCTCAAGCATTTTGCTGTAAATACAAAATTATAGCGAGATGACGAACGATGTCACAACGTTAAAAATTAACAAGAATACGATTTCAAACGAATCTGAATCCGTAAGCCTGTGAACGTCCGGTCCAAGCAACAGATTACCCATGGATCTAGTGATGGCCCCTGGCAATATCGTTGTCTTTGGTAGCTACCAGTGCCCGTGGAGGGGGAGTTTTGTTGCCTCACTTATTCAGAACTCAAGATATTTCAGAGGACACTCGTCCAGCCGACTTATGGACTTCAATACTGGCGCATACCTGCGCGGCACCTCACAAACAAAATAGATGTCCGCCCGCTTAGCGAGCACGTAGTTTGTAGCTTGTTTTATAAATATTTTCAAATGGTCCGCTGTTTCTTCTAAGTTGAACGTTGGCCGCTTTTCGAAAGTAACAATAGAATAAACTACCTAGAGCCATTTTATCTATGTTACGTAAGGTGACCGAGGCGATCTCGAGGCCCTTCCCTGCTCCCAGTATCTGAGCAACTCACTAGTCAAATGCCGAAAATCGTGGCCTCAGTCTTTTTTCAGAGAAAATATTTCGCCATCAAACGGCACTTGTTTCCCAGACTGTCAGATCCCAAAATAACAGTTAAAACAAACTATCTGCAGCCCGATGACACAGAAAAGTTCACGAGCAACCACGAGATAAAAATTTTTTGAGGAAATAGTCTACCTGGACAACTCCACTGGGAACAATTTTGCGTTTGTTGAGGTTTTCCTGCACATGAAATAGGAGCAAAAACTGCACGTTGATTTTGGGCAACACAAGCCCTAGTGCGAACCCGTGTGCCATTGCCACAGCTTTTGGTGCATTCACTCCAAAGACTCCATCGAGACCACTTAGCTTCTGCAATGTAAAGGTAAAACAACTTACCCTGACTTCACTGCATAAGACTGTTACAAAGTACATACACTAATGATGGATGCAAAACTAGCCTATGTACTATGTAATAGTCTATCCTCAGGTAAAACTGCCAGTTTCGAAGAAAGGAGCCGGTGTGGTCGCAAGTTGCTAACCGCTAACCAATGAGAATTATTCTAAATTGTAAGAAACACAAAAGAATTGAGCATAATTGAATCGTTGGCCTGGTATGGTGCCCTTTTGCGATGTTGACACTTCTAAATCACTGTAACACCAATCAGCAGCGCGTTTATACTTCTACAATACAATACAATACAATACAATACAATACAATACAATACAATACAATACAATACAATACAATACAATACAATACAATACAATATACGTTTATTCAAGATGGAGAGAAAATACTTAGCATCGTGGGACAGGAAATGCTGCAGTCACTACGACACTCGCAAAGTGAGTGGGCGAACCTCATAAAATCGAACACTCTGCCTTCAGAACTAGTTTGGGGAAGCCAAAGAGCCGCACTACAATGCTTTTCATAAAGGACAAAGGAACTAGTTTCTACAGTAACTGTGGTACTGCATCGGTGTGAGGAGTACAACTCTTTTCTTTGACATCTGATCGTGAGTCGATATAAAGTAAATTGGTCACTATAAAGAGATTCAAAATTCAACGTTTTGAGCGTCAGCCCCTCTACAGAATCAAAATGACGCACTTCACATTTTCTGTGCGACCCAGCAGGTGAACATATAGGAAACCAGAAACTGTCGGATCGTACCATCGCTTCAAACGAGTCGTATTTCTTGTAAAACAAAACATATTTTCCTTTGAGCCCGTCCTTATAGCTTTTTACCTGCATTCGGCACAAGTTGGCTGATTGATGACAAAGGTGATCCCGTGGTACTGTACGTTGAAGTTGTGACGTGCAATTGACGAGTCAAAGTTGACACTATTTTTGCTGAAGGACTTATCTTTGTAAATGCTGCTGTGAAAGCAAAAACAAAATAATATGAACAGTGGTAAGGAAACTTTCAGTCAGGCCAAAGTGTTCGAGCAAGCTACAGGGCGGAAGGTAGTTAGAAATAAAAATGGGAAAGTTTAATGTCATGAGAAATAAGCCCAATTCGAATTCACTTAACAAGAGATGTGAACAAGTTGTGTACTAAAAGGTACATGTGGGTAGGTAGGTAAGTAGGTAGGTAGGTAGGTAGGTAGGTAGGTAGGTAGGTAGGTAGGTAGGTAGGTAGGTAGATAGGTAGGTAGGTAGGTAGGTAGGTAGGTAGATATGAGCGGAATACGTTTTGGACATGAAAAAATAGTGAAATCAGCAGCAGACGTAATTTTTTACGATTTTTGAGTTTCAAATATAATAAATAAAAGGAACTGCTACTTCAGGGACTGAAGAACGGATTCAAGAGGTCCAGATATTGGCTTAAAAGGGAAGGGGTCAGTGAAATCCGTCCCTTCGAAAAGAAAAGGAATTAATTTTCCTACGTTACGAAAGAGTGACGTGACATTTAACCAAAGAAAACTGGATTTTCGTTCAAATAAACCCGACTTTCTGAGGAAGTTAAGTTTAACAATGAGTGGTTCATATTTTGACAAATGGCTTTTCGGAGCCGAAACGTTTTCGGCGCTTTCGAGAAACGCACTCCCGGGTATTTCGGCTTTCTGCAAAAAGTCCTTGAAAGCCGCAAGAAGTGCTCGCCTACACTACTCAGGCACCCAAGGAGAAAACGTAAGAAAAATACTCAAAACGTTGTTTTAAGTGTTGTTTCAGGGCCTTTCACAGGGATATTCGTGTAAGCTATGACCGGTTGACCTGTTCGAATTCTAGGGGTCGAAGAACCCAGGCCCAGTTATTGATTCGCCTCAATTGCCGCCAAGGACGCTGTACAGTAACAGACAGCGAGAGAATCAACGCACCCTCTTTCAACGGAAAAAGGAACCTTTTTGCAGCAAACTGAACGCATCGAGAAGACGCCTATTTAACCAAACAAACTCCCCCTTAATTCGCCATGATTGAAGGCGAAAGAGAAATGGCAATCTTGCAAAGCAGTACAATAGAGGAAGAAAGCCAACACAAAACAGCATTGCCATAGACGACGCGAACCAAATCTTCCCAGCAATCGCGCTACGACCGTACTGACTTCATTCCACTGAGAAGATAATGAAGAACAATACATAACAATCACAGAGATATCAAGATGTTATTAACGTAACGGTTGGGTCGTTAAAGGAATCCTTCTCAGAATAAGGCTATATTCACACAGAACGGTTCCGGTCCGGTTCCGATCCGAAAATCGGTCCGGAAAGGCCTTCTGTTCACACGGGACCTGCTATCCGTACCGTCTATCTGGTCCGGTTTAGTCCGATTTCTGGACCTGCAAAAAAGCAGGTCCAATTTTGAAACCGTTCCGGTCCCACATTGGACCGGTACCGTGCGAACTCCTGGACCGGTCCGTTTTGGTTCCAACAGTGCAATTTAGGCTGGGTACTAGCTAAATTTTTTCACGCTCGATAAGGCCGAGAAAAACGTCTTCACAAAGAAAAGTTAATGATATTTTAATCTCCTACGTGATTATACTACTCGCTGAATTCGCCTAATCTGGCCGAAATATCTACCAGCTGAATCTGTGAGCTCGATGTTCAACTTCATAGAGTAAAGAAAATTTCCGAGGTTTTTTGTGCTTTGTAATCAAAGATGACTTGAAATAGCAGCGTAATGTTTAAACTGATGACTCAGCTAATCTTTCTTATCGATCGAAAAGCAAATTCAACTCAAACGTTGAACGTCGCTTGCAAACTGGGTCATGTAGCTGATCATGCACTGCACGTGCAGTGTCCAAAACTCGGCTTCTCATTGGTAGGTTTATCTAGGGAAAACAAACGACCCTTTTTGCTTGGGCCATTTTTTGTTGTTCTCAGTCACTTCATCACGAAAATTAACCTGGGTAAATTTTCCCGAGGTAAACTCGATTACACGGGAAAATACCACTTTCCCTAGGGAAACCTCGTATTTACCTAGGTAAAGTTGCCTCGTGAAACCACGGCTATTGTATTGGTAGGTTTACCGGGGGAAAGTGAACGACCCTTCAATCCAATCCAATAAACAATACATTTACTTTAATTTAAGAGGCAAAAAACTTTCGTAAGGAATATGGCTGGGCCCCTGGAGGTTTAATAGTGTTTAGCCTTTTGGTTTAATGTGGACAAAGGAACCTGTGAGAGCTCTTGGAACATTTATCTCTTATAATGTGAAAGAAAATAACAAGAAAAACGTAGAGGTAAAAATTGACTAGCAATTGAAAATTGAATATTTGGAGGGTAAAAATTGAATATCTGGAGGGCACGCAATCTTTCTTTACTTGGCAAGTGTCTCATTGGCAAATTGTTAGGCATTGCACACCTGGTATACTCCGCTTCGTCCTAATACTTATATTCCTATAATTAAAACTTTGTTTTTAACTTTATTTGGAGCAAAAAACAATTAAGATAAAATCAAAAGGGATGTTATGTAGCAAGATTATAGTAATGGTGGCTTACGTGCCCCCAATGTTGAGGTCTTATTTAAATCACTACATTTAGCATGGATCTCTAGATTTTTGGTCAGGGACCAAAACTTCCTAGAAACTTGGAAATCAATCCCGAACTATTTCCTTGAAAAATATGGTGGCTTTAATGTTCTGCTGCGCTGCAATTATGACGAGAACTTCTTACAAAAATCGAACAGTCCACAATCCTACAGACAGATTCTAGCAAATTCTCTTGAATTAAAGGCATTGTATGGATTGTAGAATGAATCAGATGTCTTTTTGCTTAACAACAAAGACATCCTAATTGGTGGAAATACCATTTTCTACTCTAAATGGTTTGAGAAGGGAATTATTTCAATACAGGATATCGTAGACCATACAGGGAAATTTTTAACTTTCTATGTTTTCCAGAAAAAATATGGCGTTAAATGCAACTTCTTAAATTATCTACAAGTTCTCTCAGCGATTCCAAAACACGTACTTCAGAAGGCGAGAACTCTACCTCCGATTGATAAACGTAATTTTTTGCATAATACGAATTACCAGCTCTCGCCATTTATTACTATAGACCTCGCTAAAATGCGCTGCAAAGACTATTACTGGTTATATTTCAATGCAGGCAAAATTGAGCCAACGGACCCAAAAAAATGGGTTAAGGACCTCAGCCTGAATAATTTTAATTTGGAAGCGGGCCTTTACTCAGATAAGCCAAGTTTGTAAAGAAAATAAACTAAGAGAATTTAACTTTAAACTACTTCATAGGATAATAGTGACCAGCAAAGAGCTATACACTTATGGTATCGAAACGAACAGTAAATGCTTATACTGCGACGAATCGGACTCAATACGACACTCTTACGTAGAATGACAACACTCTCAAACTTTTTTCAATAAGGCTGTGGCTTGGTTTAATAATATGAATGATTCTTGCTTTTCTCCAACTGTGATCGAAAAACTGTTTAAAATAATGGGACAAGGCAGCAATGATCGAAAACTATCCAAACTCAACTATTGCCTTCTTTTCGCTAAATATTTTCTAGATTGTCAGAAACTTAATAAAAACAAGTGTGACTTCAATGAGTTTATTACGAAGTTACAGGGTAAACAGTTCGTATTGAATTTAGATCATAGTCTTGTTTTTTTTTTTTGTTGTGGTTGTTGTCATCCTTCGAAAAGAGAAAATACTTCTGTCTCGTACTGTAAAAGTAATAATGAAATTCTCTCTTGTAGCAACAAATACGATTGTATTCTTCCGCACTTTAGCACGTGATCAGTGTAATGGCAGTATGTTACCTCTCTGTAATTGTTCTGTGAAGCGAGAAAATTTCATGAAAAAAATCGATTTTCTAGTGTGCATGCACACATGTAGGTAATTTTTTTGGCTCTTCATGGCGACCGGTTAAGTGGAGAAGCTATGTGAACAAAATTGCAAAAATTATAGAAATCTGGATCAAATGATCAGTTAAACAATTTTTTTTAAAAAGGTAAATCAACATTTCAAAACAACATTTACCGTACTGTAGCGTTTACCCAGGTCTTGTAAAATCTATTTGAAGTCCATGGTTCGGTTAAATTTTGTAGCACACTTAACGTTATCTTTTGCAAATCCAAAGAATCTCAACACGAAATGGCTTTTCGTCGCTTTAACAAAGCTTCATGTCCTCTTGTTCGATTATTCCTTAGGGTAATTCCTTTCCATGTTCAGCTCCAAAATGAAGCATCTTAATTTTAAGTGTAGAAAAATACATCTTGAAAATCTAGGACTGATCCGCCCTCGGCGCCATTTTCGTCGTTTGTACAACCCCATGCCGTGTGACGACAATTGAATAACTTAATATGAATGTAAAGTTTACTGATGATCGAGTAGACCGTTCAATCGTGTCAACTTAATACTTCATAGAAGCCTCGACGTGTGATTGGACGAATGAATTCACGTGACTCATAAGGACTTGAAACGTGTAACTCGCATATGTAGGTTTTGACCGATGTTCGTAATTATTCATTTTCGCAAATACCATATTTGGAACATGAGGAGAAAGAGAACTGACCAATCAATCTTCGAGAACGACGTGACGTAATTTTACACCAAGTTCGCGCACTTGCTCAAAGAATGGCCGACAAACCGGAGAAAAAGAACCCAAAAAAACTTTCAAACGTTGGAACGACAAAGCGAAAAAAAATGCTGGTTTCCAAGACAGCAGGAAATTTTTGAGACAACAAAATTGGTAATTGAAACAACATGGAGCAAACCGCTGGGAATAGAAGTAGCTCAGACTGCCAAACGAAACCAAATTAGTCTAGCGTTGTGTTTATGATTTCTCTCACTGTAGCACTATCAACAAATGTTCACAAAAAGGAGGTTTTACCTGGAACACTTTTGACACCAAAATATCCAGACATGATACAAAAATTAAACACAGTAAACTTGAAGGGTACCGTTAAATAATATTGAAGTGTCACAAGTTTTCAGTGATTCGCTACCAAACTCAAGCCAAATAAGCTGAATAAGGGACCGGTCATTATTAAGAGGTGGGGGAGGGCTGTTGCAAATAGGGGGAGGGTCAATGATGTTTATGCAGGGAAAAGGGGGTGGGGCACATAAATTTACGCACGCATATTAGGAAGCTTTTTTATAGAAAGGGGGTAAGGGGGGAAGGTCAGCAAAAAATGTGCTTCAAAAAGGGGAGGGTCAGGTGAATTTGAAAATGGCCTCCCTCCATTTGCACCCTCCCTCCCCCTTCTAAATAACGACCCGTTCATAAGAAAGGACAGCATTTTCTTCGGCTATATACTACACAAAATAACATCGTTTTACTTGCAGTCGATGTAGCTCTGAGTTCGAGCAACCCCAAATGTGCAAATAAAGAGAACGTAATGCAGAGTAAGTTGAATGATCGCTTTCCCAGTTGTTTGATTCATTGTTGTTTTGCCACAATCTGTTCGCGGCCTATAAACCTGGAACTACTACGTTTTGTCTTTGTTTCAACCCTCCATCTACAATGCTAAAATCGTACAGCTTCAATCCGCTTTGGACGATGAATACAACATTTTTTGAGGAAACACCAAACCTGTACCCCATTTTAAAGCCCATAATTAGAAGACTTTTTCAAAACATTATTCCCGGACGTTCACTTCGGAGCAGTTTCATTGATCCATTCAGCTTTGCAAAGAAACGCTGCAGCAGTTCGCAACTTTTTCTTTCAGTCATGTGATCGATTATTTTTCGTTTTCTTTTTCTCGTTCTTTCTTGATTTTTATGGTAACAAGTGACTGAGTTTTGAATCAACTGTTCGTTCGTATTGCTTATCATTTCAAATTTCAACGGAAGCGAAATGAACTGCTTTAACTGGCCGAAAAAATACCATTTTAGTAAGCTCATACTCTTTCAGTTAAGTTTCACAACGTTGGATTTGGAAACTTAAACTTCATAATTTATCGGGCAATGTTGCCAAGTATGTTGCCATCTTCAGCTCTCTGCAGCTCATAACTCGTCTTGTTCCAAATGTTCCAAAAATGAAAAATGAATATTCACGAGCATTGAACGCAAGCTACACGTTTCAACTCCTTATGAGTTTCTGATATCAGCCAAGACGTGTGATTGGACGAACGAATTCACGTGGTCTCCATTCGTCAAATCACACGGCGTGGCTTATACGAAGTATAAAGTTTACATGATCGAGAGAGCGAGACGAAATCAGGCCACTACAAGAACTCTTGAATTTCATTCACGAGTTAAAAAGGGTTTCCTTGGGGCATTTTCTATTGATCCCTGTCGCTTTACCATGAATGGGTAAATTTTTCCTAGGTAAAATGGATTACACGGAGAAACGCCAATTTTCCCAGGGAAACCTGATAAAATTGCCTCATGTGACGTCACGGCAAATAACTACTACAACCACATCGAACATCATGCTGATGGATGTAAGAAACGTTCAAGCGATTACTACAAACATCCAATGAGGTTATTTTGAGTATGCTGCGTGGCAATATAAGAAGTATACGGTCAATACAAAATGCAGACTGCAGACTGGGTACCAAGTGCAAACTGCGACCAAAATGTTCCCTTGGTCTCTACGGGAAATATGTTGACTGGTGCGAATCAGCATGAGCATTTTGATTTGATTCTGACACGACAGTATATAGCTGTGGTCGCACGCAGTGTGAGTTCAGTGATCTATCATATAACTTTGTTAGTAATTCAATTTCTGGCCGTTTGTTTTCTTTTCTTGCGGTTTATCTCTCTAACTACACAATGGTTGTGTCAAAATCAAGTGAAAGGGGCGCTTTCCATTCAACAAAAAATTCCGAATTGAATTTCCGTAAATTTCCAGTGGTGCTTTACACCATTTTGTTTATTTTCCCACAATTTTCGAAAAAGAGAGCAACCTCGCGGTCCTGGCGAGGTATACCTAAATTTTCGAAAAATTCTTAGCTCCCGAAAATGTCAGCACTATTCGATTTTGTTCCCTGACTCAGGCCCGTTTCAAACGTCGTGCTACTGCCGTGCCGAACTCAACTGATCGAATTAGATTCGACTTAAGCATGACGTTTGAAACGTGCCGTGCCGAACTTAGTTTATAAATTATAAATACATTAGATACATTTATTTGGATTTTTTGCTACAACTGCTGGTCAGTGTTTGTGTTCGGTTCGCATTTCGGAAATTCAACAGTTTCCGAAATTTTTAGGAAATGTTCCCAGGAAATTACCAGACCACTTCTCGTTTCGAAAATTCCGGAATTTTTGGTCGAATGGAAAGCGCTCCGGCAAGGTGCTCTCATTTGCACCCGTGAAACTGAGAATATATTACCTATTAGACCAACGGAAGGCCTTGGTCTCAGTCTGCATTTTGTTCCCAATCTGTAGTCTGCAGACTACATTATTTTGCACTGAAAAGTTATTAAAAAGTGTGATGACTTCGTAGCCTATCCTGGTTCTTCCGATCACAATTTTTTTTACTGTTATCACAGTACAACTCTTTGTGTCCTTTGTTAATTGTAGGAAAGATATGCGATCATAAACGTGGTGTCGGTTTATTTATTAAGCATCAGTCACCCAAGTATGGGGACGACATCATCTATCTGGAAACGGTTTCAGTTAGAGATTGCGAGAAATTCGAGCTGACCAACAACGTATAACTCAAAAACAATATCCAAGCCAAGGGAAACTTTGCGAGACATTGGACCTCCGTGCCAGAGTTCCAGGCACCCTGTAGCACTCAATTTGTGTGGTTCCTAATTTTTGCGTTTTTACGATCTGCACAAAAAATCCCACCAAATAAATAAATAAATAAGAACAAGTAAATAAGGACAATAATAGACTAATAGATACCACAAAAATTTTCTGTTATATGCCGTATATCACCATTTTGTAAAATTGTGTTTCCATCTTTTGGTGCCCAATAAAGTGTACTCAAAACGTCTCTCTCGTTCAAAAATACATACATTACAATTACTTTAAAAAAGATAAAACGATGAAATTACAGTATATTTAGCTGCTGAAGGCTTTACAGAAAAGGATGGTCCGAAGATAGACAAGATACTCCAGTCAAAATTAGTATGGGATTATCCCAAGCTACATGGTTTGACACATAAATAAAGTTTCTTGCTTGCTTGCTTGCTTGCTTGCTTGCTTGCTTGCTTACTTACTTACTTACTTACTTATGGGTTCAACTTCTGTAATTCCGTGTCCCTTTCGTCAATCCATTTACGGTAGTAACGTTTTTGTTTGTCGATGACATGCATCGAATAAAAGAAATGTAATTCAACTGCATAAGACTTGCTGGAAGTCGCAAAAATCAATTCTCAGCAAACTCCCAGAAAAAGTAGGTACCACACGGTAGTTTTAAATACTTCGCAGTCTTAGTACTAAGTGATAACTTGATACCTTAACTGCTTGAAATCATCGACCGGAGAATTTCAACAGTGCGCGCTAACTTCTTCGAGTGTTAATTTCGGCGACTTAGAAACAACATGATCATCCGAGGTTCAGACCGTCACAGTCATAACACTCGCTCAAAGGACACTATTCGAATTATAAAATCAAATACTAATTGGGGACTGCTTAGATCCATAAATAGTTCCTTACTTGACTGGAATGCCCTGCCTATGGAGATGAGAAACCTGTTTTATAATGCTTTTAGAATATCGTTACATAGTAGGTTTAAATGTTAAAATAGCTTTCCATTTCTTCAACTTTTAAGTAGAACTTAGGTGTTTACTCCCTCTTAATTCATTTCTAATATTTAAATATTAGCATTTTAGTATTTTTAGTTAAATTTTATCTGGTTATATTTTTACAGTGCCCTATTGAAAACCACTTTGCGTGATATAGGCCGTCTGTGTAAAGAATTGCATCATTATTCTTCTTCTTCTTCTTCTTCTTCTTCTTCTTCTTCTTCTTATTATTATTATTATTATTATTATTATTATTGTTATTATTACTCTTGACCGGCTAAAAACATCCGGGCGGTCCCTTTCTATTATTTTCACCGCACTGGATTCCACACTGAACTTATAGGGAAAATGGCACTTCAAAAACGCATTTATTAGTCTGGCACATTTCGATCTTTTTATACCCACTGTCTGCAGTCTCTCTTTTGGAACTAACAATGTACTTTTCCTCGATAGAAAGCGACACCTCCACAGTGGCGTCAATTTCCTTCATTTCAGATTTTAACCTTCTCTTTCGTGTCAAATCCCATTATTCAAAACCTAGAATACTTTTTCCTTTAATTTGCGTTTAGTCGCATTAATCTAATACCTAACTAAATACAAGTGTCAATTTCCGATAAGGTAAGTATTATTTGCTCGCTTTCGTTTAAATTTTAGCAAGTGACTGTGTAAACGATGAAGGAATATTTCGAAACAGATATATAACAAATAGTTAGATTTTCAAGCTATCAGACGAAGAGGAACTGAAGTTATTTGTCTGCCTCTCTGTGCATAATTACCTATAGCACTTACCCAAATTCATGGATGAGTGAATGCTTCTTTCTCCTTTAGCTCCTCCTGTAACATGTAAACCTTTTCCAGCTTCAGAGTGAGGGAAAAAATGCCGACCATCAGGTGTAAGATTATGTTAATGAAAATTTATTGGAATGAAGCTCTTGCTAAAGAGGTAAGGCTTGCTGGTTTCACCCAGGTGAACGACAATTGAAAGCTTCCTTGCCAGTGGAATAAAGAGTACCATATTCGAAACGTTATAGTACACTTCGAACACTGACTCCGTTTTATTAGTCGTCTTACATGGTAGAAATTATGACCGTTCAAGGTTAAATGCGTACATGGCAAAATTTCGTGTAAATTAAATCATGTTTTCAGCGAAGATCGCCTCCGCAGCATTTAGCGCTCTTAAAACAAACACACCGCCAAAATTGTACAGTTTACTGGATCGTCTATCAAGATGAGATAAAACACTTTTAGAATGAGATTTCAGGCTGGAAAAAAATGCTGTAAGCTTACTTACATTCGTTGTTTTCATCATCATCACGCAGGTAGTTTGGAACCAACGTTCCAAGAAGGACTCCGACGATGATGATCACGATCACAATCACAGCGACCACGAACAATACCTTTCGACGGGGTCTTGATAGGAACTTGACGGCCTGTTCCTCCACAATTTCCTCATCTCCTTGCGAGGAATACCCTTTACGTGGTTGTAAAGGCATCATTTCTTTAGGAACGGACTTCGGTGCCATCGCAAAGAAAGCCTGTCCGTGTACTTTGTTGTCCGTTCGTAAATACAACCTGCCCCTTCAGCTTAGTTTGATGTTTGACCATGAAACCCAAATGCGGAAGCCAAAAGCTCCACCAATCAGTGAAACACACGTGGAAAACTGATGACAGCACAGGCAACCCAAACTCACGTTTCTGTTTGTTGTACGAGTCGAACGTGACCTTTCAACGAAAGCGGAAGAGTCAGCTTTCGCCGGCCTTGGCCATGTTTTATTTATTTATTTATTTATTTTTGATTATCATCGCATTATTTCACTTTGGCCAGTACGTGACCATAAAACGAATCTCACGCCACGAACTTGAACGAAAGAAACGTAAATTATAATGTGAAATGTTTTCCGAAAGAAAACGTACGGTAAAGTGGGAAGCGCGGAAAAAGATGCCACCACTGGTCGCGCGGCTTTTTTTCTCTCACTATATTTTTTCGATCTGAGGAAGAAGAGCGACGGCTTCTGCACGATTCCTCTCTCTGCCCCCTCCCCCGCCCCCAACGTTAGAAAACTGCCTGATCAGGGTCTCTTCCGCTCCTGAAATCTCAATATCGTTCACATTTTCCGATCAGGTTTACCAGGACAAACGAAGGTAGGCAGTCGGGGGAGGAAGTTTTTTGGTGAGATTTTTGCAGTTGAGCGCAAAGGTGGAGAAACTGCGCGCGTGTTCTTGTAAAATGTCGCAAAACATCCACCTGGCCTGCAATATACTGCTTGTAGTCTGTTCCTCTCGAAAAAGAAACCCCCACCAATATTCGCGAAAACGCTCTCAAAGAATTTTATACGTTTCAGTCGGAAGGACCTACATGTGGCCTACTAGTGAAAAAGGTCGTTTCAAAAGTTTAGGTCTACATGTCGAGAAAACTGGAAATAGGTAAAATGCATGACGTCATCGCCGTGTTGCTATGGTAACACCGATGTAATTAACTTCTTTGAAAAGGTTGTTCAATGTGTATTGTTGTTTTTTCTTCTTCTCTCTCGCTTCTTGGCTTCTTTGAGAAGACAGAAAATACCTCTGGGTCATAGTATTTGTTTTGCTCTCTTTTCTTTTTCTGCTCAAAACCTTGAAGTGGTGGGTAGGGAGGGGGTTAAAAGGCCAATTATTTAATCAGGTGACAGCCATTTCCTTCTTTAACAAATATTTCACCTCCGATTTAATTGCGGTTTAGTAATTGTCAAGGTTATGTGATTTGCACCTAATTGCGGAAAACCTAGGAGCTAAAAAGCATTAAAAGCATGAATGATACAAGTCAGTGAGTCACAAATCAAACTACAGCTACTTCATTTTAAATGACTCGACCTATGTAATGGTTTTCTAGCACATTATAATGACACAGCATGACTAATTATTCTCCAAAAACACTCTGGGAAAACAATGAAAGAAACTGAGTAAATAGCTTGCCAGTGTTGTTTTTCCACAATCCCTTTGTGTCACGTCGCCTATGTCCTTTACTTTTTCTCTGACGGTTTTTTAACGAGGCAAAGCTTAATACATCACGTTTGTCCTAGCCGGCGATATCTAAGGTGTGAAATAAGATGTCAGTCCATTTGTGATATCACCCCACCCAACCAACCCTTGAGTGAATGTCCCCAAACAGTACTCTTCTGAATAGTGATGTGGGTTCTTTAACATCCCATATTAATTCAGCATTATGAGGTGTAGCAGACCAGGCCAATGGAATTGAGCTTTGGATTTATCAACTGAGTTGATAAGGTAAATTCGCTTGGTGTTATATTGGCGACCATTTTTGTGAACACCTATGAGACATTGAAAGAAATGACAAGGATGCATCCAAACTAGTCGCCTGACTCTTCAAACTCCCTGATCATTCTAGTCAACACATGACAGTCTACCGCCTTTCCCAACACCACGGTAACACGGAAATTAAGCCATAAAAATCTAGAACAAAAACTTATTTGTCAAATTGGCACACTTAATCCCCACGGTATCAACAAATGCTTTTCATTCTTGTTTTTCACGTTGCCATGTTCCTACCATTAGTGTAGGTCTACTGTTCTCTATGTAAACCAAGTGCAACCCACAATTCCTTGATTCGCTCTGATGAAGGGCTAATGCTTAAAATGTCAGCAGCTTTCAATGTTTCTCTGGTGGCCAATTTCCCTTACCAACTCAGTTGATAAAACCAAAGTTTTGTGTTTCACTTCCCCACCCACGCAGCACCACAGTTTCTATAGAAACCAAACCCTTTGTTCCAATGGCACTGACGATTGTTTAGTATGACAAGGTGTTGCGAGAGCACTGAGCTAGTATGACTGTACCAGTTATTAAAGAAGACCCTGGATAGTGGTCTAGTCAGGATTCAAGCCCACAACCTCTTTCTCTGTTTCTGTAGTCTGAGACTGTGGCCCTAATGGGGTAGTAGTTAAGGGTTTCTTTTCTGCTTGGGTTAAGCAGTGCATGGATATCTAAGAATTTGTTCACTGCTTTGTGGTTATAAGAGAATTTGGTGGTCTAGGAATAGATTTTGGGGTCATTGCTGAGCATAATAGTTTTAATTATTACATGCACGTTAATAATGACTGGTTGAAGAATGATGTAGTTTACCTTAAGGGAATGAGAACAGCATAGCTTTAAGTTCACTCATTTTGTGATTTGTTTACGAACAGTTGTTGGTGGTGTTTAATAACACCCATTGTTTTTATTCACTTCATCAGATCATCAGCCTTAATTTTGTTGATGTTTTTTGGCAGTTCTTCATAAACTTACTGGTTCTGGAATTTTCACCCAAAGTTGAGAAGGAAATAATATCAAACATTGCATTATGGCCCAAATTACAATTCTCGGCCACTTCAAGGAAGGCCTTCAAATCAATTGGTACCTGAACATTGAGACCTTCAAAATTGTAGGTCTTGATTGGTAGTACACATTTCTTTGGAAATAGTTTCTTGGTACCAGAGAATTACGAGCCGTTTACAACCATGACCATTGAAGGTATTTCATTTCCATCACCACCAAACCAAGTTGTTCATTTCACAGGGCATTTGTCCAACACATGGTGATCTTGCATAGATGTAAAAGAAAACAGGTTGTAGAGAAAAATTGAAAAATCACTTTCAAAGATTGTAACATCAACATCTCCATCATGGCATAAGATTTTTGCCACCTTCCCTGTAAACGGAGAGGGTTGTGCCATCGCAAACCAGGTACTAAACGTTAATCCAACGCAGGTACTCTATCATCTGCTCCAGCTTGCAGGCTCTTCAGTTTTTAATAGTACAGCCATTGCACGTCATATCAAACCTGATGCAACTTCAACCAGGGAACTGCCATCTGCTTCCTTTTGTCTACCTTCCTCGTAATTTTTGTCTTGACACATTGCCAAAAAATCATCCTCACATGCAGCCATGGCAACCTATAATTTATAAATGTTATCCATTAAGTGGAAATGCTCTTGAATCTTTAATTGGTTGAGTGCAGCCCAATTTTCCATCAGTTCATTGCAAATTTGCAACTGCATGCAAGAAGTTGAGATTCAGCAAAATTTCAAACTTGTCTGAGTAACCAAAAATGGCCACCAAACCATTACCCTTCCTAGTCCGATACATTTTTCTTTCTTCTTCTTCAGTTGCTATTTTGAGGCTGAATTTTATTTGAAAAGAAGAAAGAAAGACCTCAGTCTGGGCCAGGGTACTAAATCGTCCCAACGTAAGGAAAATTTTCTTGTTTTCCAGAGATGTTACAAAGGAAGGACCTCAAAAAGTACCTGGAAAAGAAATACGCAGAATACACAGTGAAACCTAAAGGAAAGTATTAAAAAAGTGACCTGCAATGCAATATCAGTACAATACTTTGCTAATGCTGTACTTTTATCTTTAAATAAAAATAATCAAAATACATCACAGCCTTAAATTATTTTGTGAAAGGTAAATATTGGAGGAACATCAAAGTGAGAGTTTTGTTTCTGAGCCTGAAGTACAGCACCTGCCTTATTCTATACCCTAGAGTTCGTTCTGGCCTCCTCTCATTGACCAAGAAGCCTGCAGACTCTGGGTATGGGATTGAATGAAGGTGAATGCCAGTCAGTACTTAATGCAGACAGCAGAGTGCCCACTGCCGATTGGGTACAAAATGTAGACTGAGACCAAAATGGCTCCATGCTTTGATACACTGTATGTGGCATCTTTTTAATGCTCTCACTGTTGCCAATCAGAAAACTGTACACAGCTTGATTTGATTTGACATGACAATTGTGTAGTCACCAATACAATGCAAGATAAAACCACCACCTGTCCAGCTTTTTTGAGAAATGGGAAAAGAATGGGCAAATTTCCCTGGCAGATGAACTCTTGAAAGGTGAATGCGTGACTCATGGAAAATTAAAATGTGAGAAATCATGTAGTTGATGAAGTAAGTTTTTGTTCTGAAAAAACCAAGTAACCTTCATTACTAGTTTCATCTTTTCTTAGTTGTGAATCAAAGCAAAGCAGAAATTTGAGCGATTTCAACAATGGGAGGCTGGCACCCCGCACATACCAACCACGGAAACCAGATAGAGAATTCTGCTTTCCAGATTTACACCAGCATGGCTTGTACAATTTCAGGCAAACAAAATTCAAGAACTTTTCAAGGACAAAAACTAGTTTTCAAGGACTACAACTTACAACTACAACTACAACTACAGCTTACAAACTGAATATGTTCCAACATCTTTCAGCTTCCTTGAGTCAGTAACAGTACATTGGATAGTACAAGTCATGGTTTATAATTCTACTCTCTCTAACAACATTTTGTAAAATGACTGCAGTCACCAGCTGTCACTGACTTTCTGTGTAGGACTGAAGAATGAGTTCCTCTTGTGTTTGTCGCTTTAAGACTTCTAAGCACTTTTTTCCATGCATTTGATGTCGACGGTTTGTTACAAACACAGTACGTCATGGCCTTGTGATTATCGTCTTTAAATTTTCTCACCCACTTAAAGTTAGCATCACTTAACCATTTACGATTATCATTAAACACGTATTTGTCGATGCTTCATTTAAATCGCGAGCAAAAGATCCTTACTGCACGCACAGTTCATGTCGGAATGTCACACCTCATTATGCACATCATGGTGCACTGAGGAGGAAATGTAGACAAATACAGTGGTGGTGGGCATTGTAGTGTCTAGGCATGCACTGAACTCTCTTAACTGCACAGTGACCCTTGTTTTCTTTTCGATATAAAGTCATTTCCTTTACTGTTTCTATCCATTTTAATACAAAAATCTGAACGTGAGAAGTTTTAATCATTTCACTTTTTCTACTCACCTGTGATTATATTTTTCTACAAACCTGAGTGTGCAGAAAGTATCCTTCTGTGAGGCTTAATTCTTCCAGAAGGAATGGCCTCAACTGCACGCACACACACACACACACACACACACACACACACACACACACACACACACACACACACACACACACACACAAAATACTCATTAGAATAGACCTATCTGCATTCAAATCAACACAACCTTGTCAAGAGTTCTCCATTTTACTTTTATTTTGCTGATAGCAAAGGACTGATACTGGATACCGGACTAGAAACATATATATCACAACATTACCCGGGGGAGGGGGGAACCTCCTTTAACTGGCAGGGAGGTGCGGCCTGATGGGGTATGATTTTCAGGGTGTTTTGTCTTGAACAGGGTATTTATTTCATCACATTTTGTCTTAAACAGGGTATGGTTACATGATCTAATGGCTTAAACAGGATAGGCATATACACAGGCGCAGATCTAGAATAAATGGTGACCGATTTCCTAAACGAGCGCCAAAGGCGCAAGCTTCTAGGGGGGTCTGGGGGCATGCTCCCCTGTGACATTTTTTGGATAATTTTAACTCTCTAAAGTCCCCTTTCCTGGGTTTCTGAGTCATTCAGACAGGATATTGGCCAGTTTCATTCTCCTCGGATGAAGCCTTGCAAATCAGCGGATTATTTCATCAAAGTCAATTTCCATGTTGTAGTGGATAGGGAGCAAGGCGAGTCCTGTCAATCTCGTCTGTGACATGGTGCTCCGCAAGTATGTTTTCAGTCGCCTCAAAGCTGACACATTTCTCTCACACTCGCATGTGGTGACTGGTAAGGTGACAAATATTTTGAGGCACTCGGCGATGTTGGGATACAGCGCAATTGGTCAATCTCCTTTAAGGTTGCCAATGCAGTGGTCGGGACCGCATTAGGATCTTGTCGTTCCCACTTTCTTTGCCATAAAGTCATCTCGGCATCCAGGCTCAAAGGTGAGGGCAAGGAATCTTCATAGAACGTACAAAACCAGCGAAAGGACGTCATCCATGTTTCCTTTGATGCCAGTAGAATTGATGGAACAGCTAACAGGGATTGCATTGCTGTTTCTTGTTCACCACTACCAAATCAAACTTCCACTTCATTTATCAGATGGTCAAGAGAGGGAATGGTGAGATTTCTCCTGTAATAATCTTCCACTGTTTCGGCAGGGGTGTTTACAGTCGGTTGCGCTGCACCTGACAGGTTCTTGGTTTCTGCACTGTGATAGAAATCAGTTTGGCATGCTTCTTGAAACCATTTTGCATGTTTCTCTTCTATTTTTTGGCACACAGAAGATAAAGTTTTTATTACATCTTTGATGTCGCTTAGGACTCCCAGAATATATGTCATTGCAGGAGCCTTGCATATTAACTGTTGTAGCCCCTATACGAAAGCTAGCACTGCCTGGCACACTGTTAACGTAACAACAAATTCAAAACTAATGCCCAGAAATTGAAAAAAAAAAAGGATTTGTCCAAATCATTTTCCAGGTTTCAACTTGGAAAGTTTTTTTAATTATTATTAAAAATATATTATTTATTATGAAAAATCTGACCGATTTCTGTTAAACGGTGGAAACCGTTACAGTGTAAGCGACTTCTTGAAGCAGTAAATAGATTTGTAATTGCTTATGTATTAAAATAAGAAACAAGTTATCACTACTGAATTCTAGTCCTAAACAGGGTATGATTTTGGGTTTAATTCCTTAGACAAGATCAGAAAAATCTGAACTCTGTCTTAAACGGGATAGCAAAATCAGATATTTGTGTCCTAAACAGGGTCAGGGTATGAGCACTTGGGCCGCACTTCCTTATCTGAGCATCTTTTGAGTACCCAACCCTCCTTGTCCGTGAATCACTTAAGGGCCTTCAAAATAAGCACAGTGACCTCCCAATTTTTTGTTGTTGTTTTTTTTGCCTTTCTGGGTCCGGTTGTTCAAAGGGTGGATAATGCTATCCAACGGATAAATCACTATCCAGTGGATAAATATTAACAAAACAAAGCACGCTATCTGCTGGATAGGGATTTACCCAGTGGGTAGACTTATCCAGTCTTTCAACAACTGGGCCCTGGTATGCTTTGATCATTATGTAAGATTAGCTGCAGCAAAAGTAACGTGAACTGAACATGGGCAGAGTTTTGATGCAAACATCTTTAAGCTTTAATATTCTTTTTTAACTAGCTGTTTTATGCATTTTGGTTGCGTAAGGACATGGCTGGAAGCATTGTTACAGACAAAAATGTTTTCCAGTTTAGTTACATGAGAAACATGTTGCGGACGCAAATCTTGCTTCCCGGATGTAAGAAAATGTTTTTGAATAAGGTCAAAAAATTCTTGCTTCTTGGACGTAAACGTTGCTTCTAAAACAAATGTTTCTAAGTTTGGCAACCAAGGAAACATTTCTACTAGTTCCCAGTGCTGCTCCTGAAAGGTGTTTCCTAGCACTGAGCATGCGTTGCAGTTTGCTTGGGAAGCGATTTTCTCTAGTCAAGCCACTTGAGCAGCAAAACATTTCTTATTCTTCCCGCTAGTTTAGCCACCCTAGAAGCAATAGAGAAAACAATACTTCTGCAACAATGTGTCCTAGTTTACCCAGGTCCTAATAAATTCGTACTTTACGCGTCATTTGCGCGATTTGCTCGTGCATTTAGAGCTTTTTCTCTGTAGAGCGCGAGTCCTCCAAAAGTAACGAAACACAGACCAGGGAACCCTTTTTGATCGATGTCAGTCTGCATTTTGTGTCCAGTCTGCATTTAGTACCCAATCTGCATTTTATTATGACGTCTTCCTACCTTTTCCACTGTCTTTTAGGTGTTCATTTCAAAAGACTTACACAGCGTCCGTTGCGAAATCCGCAAAGAACGTTAAGGCAATTCTGGGGGAAAGCCATAGCGGAAATGAAGTTCCCAGTCCTCCCTGACTCTCGTCGTATTATTCGATTGTTTTACCTGAGAGTTTTACCTGTAATAGCTAGTACTTGGTGAAAGACTACGTATAATGTCCCGAGCCACACCCCATGCTGTACACACAGCATTGTGTAGGACAATCCTCACTGTCCTAGCAACACATCACACTTTACTTACATAACAACGTTGTGAACATTGTAGTAGCTATTGTATCTGCAGTACCTCCGGTAGCTGTAGTACATGTAGTACCTCTAGTATCTGAAGCACAGGTAGCCCAAACTCACTATGAGAGGAGCGCATGGAGAGGTCCATGGATATTACCCTGTTCTATTTTGCATATATTATGAGCCGGCAAAATTTAAGAGTTTGTATGGAAAATGCAACTAAGACGCTTTAAATGCCATAAATGCGAAATAATTCATAATATAAATGGTTCACCCTGTTTCTGTGTTGTATTAATTGCTATTTAATGGCCTTATAGGGTGATTTGAAGCGTTTTGAGCGAGAATAAGCGTCCTTGATTATCAAATGAACCACCCATACACGGGATATTTTTGTCCTGAGCGCCTATTGTGCAAGCCTTCCAATGAAAAGAGATCAGAAATTTGCATTCGCGAACAGTTCGTCACACGGATGGTTCGATATGATGGTGAGATTCAAAATTGCGATTTTGATAAAGAAAAGGACGCGAATGTTGGACTTTTTGGTATGTCTTTTTTGTTAGGAAGCTTTACGATATAAAGCTATTGGTGTCTTGAAGAATTTTGGAGAGAGGTGCCAAAACTCGAGATTTACAGCAAATAAATAACTTTGAATCGGTCACGTGACGGCTTACAGTGTGTTACCTTTCGCTTTGCTTTTAAGTGTTAGGTGCAAATAATCAAGGACGCTTATTCTCGCTCAAAATGCTTCAAAGCACCCTATAAGGCCATTAAATAGCAATTAACACAACACACAAAACAAGATGAACCGTTTATATTATGAATTATTTCGCATTTATGGTGTTTAAAGCGTCTCAGTTGCATTTTCTATAAAACTCTTAAATTTTGCCGGCTCATAATATATGCAAAAAAGAACAGGCTAATATATACGCTCCTCTCAGAGTGAGCTTGGGCTACCTGTGTCTGAAGTAGCTGTAGCACCTGTGGTATCTGTACTGACCTGTAATATCTGTAGCACGTGTAGTACCTGTAGTAGCTGTGGTACCTGTAGTATCCGTAGTGTCCGTAGTATCTGTAGTACCTGTAGTAGCTGTAGCACGTGTAGTACCTGTAGTATCTGTAGTATCCGTAGTAGCTGTAGTACGTGTAGTATTTGTAGTACCTGTAGTAGCTGTAGCACGTGTAGCAGCTGTAGTATCTGTAGAATCTATAGTGCCTGTACTACCCGTAGTAGCTGTAGTACCTGTACTCTGTAGTATCCCTAGTAGCTGTAGTGCTTGTAGAATCTGTAGTATCTGTAGTACCCGTAGTAGCTGTAGTATCCGTAGTAGCTGTAGTATCTGTAGTATCTGTAGCATGTGTAGTATCTTAATGTATTATTTTGCTTATTTTGCCTGACAGCCCCAGGGGTTGATATGATCATTGTGCCACTTCCATCGCGAAAAAAAGGGTGTAGTGTGACCACAGTTATTGGCTCGAATTCGAAAACACAGTGTCGAGAGCTTGACGAGCAACAACACCACTCAATATG
Source organism: Siderastrea siderea (assembly GCA_964030785.1). Classification (NCBI taxonomy): domain Eukaryota; kingdom Metazoa; phylum Cnidaria; class Anthozoa; order Scleractinia; family Rhizangiidae; genus Siderastrea; species Siderastrea siderea. Next base: position 19,556,953 of record OZ034974.1, on the reverse strand, counting down.
AAAAGTTCTGTTTATGGCGTGCATCACCTTTTCAATATTGAACTCGCATTCTCCTTTGTTCTTCTTTTCCTATCGAGTGCGTTACTCCAAAGGCATGGTGCTCAAGGATTACCAAGTGATCCACGATGAGCCAGTTACGTGAGTCAGCTTGTAGATGACTTCAAAAGGTGCCCAAATAACCGTCGCTTTTATCGAGTGCTCATTCCACCTTTACTACCTAATGCTATATATTGTATACCCAAAAGTTTTCATATGGTGTCTCTGATTGGAAAATTGCCTAAGTGACACCACTTTTTTAATCTGGGAAAGGAAATGTATCCAACAATTGCAGACGTACTACATATTCTACATACTACAGCTACCACAGGTACTGCAGCTACTACGGATACCACAGATACTACAGCTACTACGGATACCACAGATACTACAGCTACTACGGATACTACACGTACTACAGATACTACACGTACTACAGCTACTACAGATACGACACGTACTACAGGTTCTACAGGTACTACAGATACTACTGTAGGTGGCAGGCAGCGTAATTCTAATCCAAAACCAACCAACCCACGATGAAGTTAAACAATTCAGCGTGGAGAGTAATTCGAACAAGCTTGATACAGTTTATTCTTAAAACTTGCTCTAATGTTCAAGTTCAGGTTCATCAAGTGCGTTGAAATTCTTTGTGTGTAGTTAGGTTCGGTGAAACGCAGTAAGATGCAGTTAGATGCGGTTCGAACTAGAACATAAAATGAACAGAAACTATCTTAAAACTCTAACATTACTCTTACATTTTTATCACGCGATCAAGTAAATGCAAGTCCACGATAATATACTAGTGTATAAACTAACCGTAAAGAAAAGAGCGAATAGCATAATATTTACCTTAAGAAAATGAAATCAAAGCGACTTACTTTAGTCTCCAGAGGTAGATCCTGTCTTTTCTTTCTTTGTTTCGTAAGGAAAGGTTGTTCCTTATCCTAGCTTATCCGATACTAAATTTCTTATCACACCCAACTTGGGTTATAAGCCACCCACATGGCTAGATAATTAAAGTTAACTTATAAACGACGATAATTGATCATTGGCGGAGACAAGATAAGGCTATAAAATTACTAATTTATATGTGAATACGTTAAAACCGGGCGTGTAAAACTAACAACTACAGATACTACGGATACTACGGATGCTACAGATACTACAGCTAGTAAAGCCACTACAGCTACTACAGCCACTACAGATACTACACGTACTACACACACTACAGCTACTGGAGCTACTACGGAAGTACAAAGACTGGGCAGTTTAAGCAAATTGCTACGGCTGGTGGTAATACGGCTGCCGGAAGTAAATTTATCAAAAAATGAGACACTGCGCATGTCAGTGGGTCACGTCCAAATCTTATAGACTTGCCTAAAAGTCGACCGCGAGAGAGCGCCGCGAGAGAGCGCCGAGCGCCGAAGGCGCGAGACGAGCGACGTAACCAAAATCCGGAAAAACCGGAAACGGACTTTGAGAAAGTCTAGAAATCTTACTGCGTGAGTCGGTAGGTTTTGCCGTAGTGGTTATGTCGGGTTTATTTCGCTTCTCTGACCTTTTCCTACGAATGTTTCAGCATGTTAAGAGTTCCAACGGAGAATATATCCTTTGAAGTCAATTTAAGTCGAAAATTTTCTCAACCTTGCCGCTCATACGCTTGTAAATCTGTATTGTGAATTTACGATTAGTTTTACAAAGATGTTGGAATGGCGAAGGGAAATATTCGTGTTAAGCGCGAGGTTGTTTTTGCGGTAAAGTTTGCTTTGAGTGTTTAGTGAAGATGCTTTATAACTGGATACGTATACGATACAATTTTGCTTCGGTGAGTACTGAAATATTTCTGTTCTTCTCTCGATAGTCTTTGAGATATTCGTCTCTTTAGAATTATACATTTCATCGATTAAATTGTTTTCATTTTACAAAGTGTACGGCATACGCTTTCGTTCAGAAATATTCTGTTGGTCCTAGCAAAGCAAATTAATAACAGCTATCTCTCTTTGAACGAAGCCATTTAGCTGTGAAAAGTTAAATAAAAGAGATTTTCAACTCCTTGGCCCAGCTACTTTGTATTTCCCTCTGCTTTAAACTTTATACATTTGGCGATTTGGCGGTCTGTCGGGACGTACTCTCCCCAGACCTTTTCAGTAACGGCAGCCGTAGTAGGGCTGTCACAGTGATTTGGGTATCCCCGTGTTTTGGTTATCCCCATACCCAAATCCCTAGTGAAATGGGTATCCCCTCCAAATAGGGCTGCCATGTTTTCGGTATCCCCGGGTACCCCGGGGGGGGGGGTACTCGACCCATATTTGGGTACAGGTGAGCCGCTGAGGGTTTGAAACCCTGACCCTGTTTAGGACAAAAAAAATACTAAAATACACACCCTGTTTAGGACAACAAGCTCAATTATATTGCCCTGTTTAGGACATGCAATACCCTGTTTATAATTAGGACAGACTCGCGCGAAATTATATACCCTGTTTAGGACAGACTCGAACGAAATCACATACCCTGTTTAGGAAAGAGAGGCCAAAAACCATACCCTGTCAAGCGGCACATCCCCGTATAGGCCATATAAGGGAGTACTCCCCGGGCGGGTACCCTCCCGGGATACCCAGAACCCTAGTGATTTGGGTACCCCAAATGCGAGTGGAATTTCGCGAACATCTTTTAAATTCCACATGGCCACATGTCTTCGAAGGTATTTTTACCTATCGGCATTTCGTCACTACGCAAGGAAATTGAGCCGATGTCCCTCGCGTTGCTCTGCATTAAAAGTTTCCCATGTGTGATTAGGGTGCAAACGGACCTAAATCTTTCAGGATGAACTGAGTTAATACTGTATGTAAAACCGATAGAAGAAAAAACCAAAAAACGTTTACCTAACCTTTGAGCTTTGACACGTCAATCAACTAAGTGAACTCTGGATATTGCGTGACAATTTGCGCATTATAGCAAACCCTGGGATCAGTTTCCGCAATGCATGGTTTCTGTTTTTTGAAATAAACATACACGAACCCGGGCATGCAAAAAACTGTAGTTTTGTCATTACAAATGCGTATTGCAAGGTATTCGTGTTTGCTTCACCAGGTATAACAGGATACAGATCGATCGATTGTGTTGCAGTTTTAAGCCCGTTCGCGTTTGTAACTGTTTCAGTTTACAATATCCACAGTTAGTAGAGGGGTCCCCCTCTACTAACTATGCAATATCTGAACAATATTAATATTCCGACCCACTGAAAGACCAGACAAGACTGAAGACTGTGAAGAGCGGGAGACGAATGTTGTTTGTTTCGAAAAATATCCTCATCAAGAATTGTTAAGGCTGGCTTTTACTTGAACGCTTACGATTGTGGTATCCCTCGCGTTCGTTTTGAAACCAGCGGTTCACTATTTTGCGATCGTGCAATTCATGTTCGCCCGTGAAGATATTAAAAGCGGTTGACGGTCATTTAAAGGCATAAAAAAACAGCCTTTATATCAAGAATTACTTTCGCTTCTTCCAGTCTTTTGTCAGTGTAAGAATCAGTGTTTTGGGTATCCCTACCCCGCATTTCACTAGGGATTTGGGTATGGGGATACCCAAAACACGGGGATACCCAAATCACTGTGACAGTGCCAGCCGTAGCGATTTGCTTAAAGTCCCTACTATATGCTCTACAGCTACCGAGTATACCGCAATTACCACACATACTTTACTTTTTTGTAATGAAAAAGTACAGGCACTTCTCAGCACAATCGTAAGAGGTACTTTAATATGTTGTATCTGTGCAGCATGGGGTGTGGCTCGGGACATTATACGTGGTCTTACATAACGTACTGGCCGATCAGGGCTGAACAGAAGGCTGAACAAGCAAATTCCGTCAAATATCGTAGAGTGTATCAAAATGGCATCAACTGCCTTTTGTTGTGCCTGTGAAATTCATGATCCTGTTCAAAGCGTATGTATTGGCGGGGGAACACACGGAAATGAGCTGCACGGAGTATACTTGGTTAAAAACTGGCTGAAAGCCGGTGGCCATGAGATCAGAAGAACCTCATTTCAAACTCATGCGGTGTTGAGTAACCCCCGGGCAGTAGAAAAATGTGTTCGTTACATTGATGTGGATTTGAACAGACAGTTTACACCAGAAAACCTCTTCACATCTGAAGAGAAAAAGCAAGGATTGCCTTATGAAATACAGAGAGCTCAAGACTTGTATTCACAATTTCAAGATGAATCCGGTGACAAAGGGGTGGACCTTTGGCTCGATCTGCATAACGCGAACGCAAATATGGGTCCCTGTTTTATTATGTCACACAGGAGTAGTCCCTTCTCTTTGCAAATAGCAGCTTACGTGCTGACAAAATTTCCAGATATCCGCATTATGCAGCTGAAAGGCATTTTCGAGGGGACTCATTCTAAAAGGGATCAAGGCAAAGAAAAGACAAAGGAAATGTCTGCCGAATTTCCCACAGGGAGTGTGTCAAATATTGCCAAGGAGGGCTTCGCTTTAGAAATGGGCCCCCTCCCCAATGGGATATTACATGCACCCATGTATAACTTGGCAAAGGAAATAGTCTTTGGTGTGCTTGATGCTGTGGAAGAATTCAACCATGGGAAAGAATTTGAAGAGAAGGAAATTGAAGTGTTCAAATTTCAAGGTATTGTTCACTACCCTACAGATGAAAAAGGTGAAATTTCTGCCATGATTTCTCCAGATTTGGATGGAAAAGATTGGAAACCACTTTATCCAGGAGATCCTCTTTTCTTGACATTTTCTGGTGAAACGGTACCGTTTAAGGGTGACCATGTAGTGTGGCCAGTTTTTATAAACGAGGCTGCATATTTTAGAAACAAGATAGCACTGGCAGTTACCACAAAAGAGAAGATTGTTATTCCAGCTGTAAAGGTGAAGCCAGTCCAGTAATGGTTATGACTTCCTTGCTGCAAATTATTTGTTTTCTTGAAAGGACATATATTCCAAACTTTCACCATTTTGATTGGTAAATTAAGTGGTCAGATCATGAGCTACAGGAAACATGTGATTTGAGTTCCCACTGAATGTTGTTTCAAGCAACCAGCACTGAAATATGGTTTCAGGAGGTTTTCATTAGGCAGTGTAGAAATGGAACTGGGTGGTTTTTCGGGAAAGACATCAAACCCACTGGAGAATCAAAGGGAAACAGAGATATTTGCAGAAGAAGATTTTTTTTTAAATTCTTTATTTATTTGTTCACTGATATTACATATCGTGTTTACAAACTCTAGCAACAACCTCTCCACCCAGCCCTACTCAACCCAAAAGATTTCTTTAACTTTCACACACCCCATTTCCACCCTTCTTACCGACCTCCCCCCCCCCCCCATCCTCCTCCCCTCACACAACAAAACAAAGAAACCAATAAAGAAAAAAAGAACGTGATAAAGAAATTACGTAAGAGGGGATAAGTTCTATTGATCAACTTGACTAGAGTCAGAGGAGTCATTCTTCATGTCAGTCTACTTTATGGCATTTTCGATTCTGTATTTAATTATCATTTTATCAATGAAGTCTTGGAGGAGAATTGGTTTGTTGTGTAGTTTGCTGGTGTAAATGTGGTACCTCATAAACAACATGGTATAATTGAATTTCTTTACTAGTACCTTTTCATGTAAGTCTGAAATGATACCGAACAGTCTTTCTTCACCAGGTGGATTGAGCTTGATCTTATTTTCTATATTAAACCAGTTGATATCCTGCTGAATGAAAATCCTCACAAAATGACAATCTCTAAAAGTATGGTCAATAGAGTCCTTTTCACCACAATATATGCATTCATCATCTTCCTTAATTCCACAGCGGTAAAGTTCCTTTTTGGTGACTACAATTCGGTGAATTAATTTATATTGAAATTCCTTTAGTTTGGTCTCTCTACAGATGGTTTTTTGGGAGGTAAATATTTTTCCCACATATCTTCATCAGAAGAAGATGTGGAAATCAAAGACACAGGACAACAGAACTGATGGTAAGGTGATAATTTTTATTGAAGTGTCGACATATCTCAGCGCTGTTTGCTTAGAACAATGTTCAGTCAGAACTGGAACTACATGTTGTTTACTATAGCTCAAGGTCAAATATCACATGTTTTAGGGGTATTTTTGTGTTCATCTGTCAAATGATGGTCATTAGCATTTGAATGGATGTTATATGTTACTACATTATTAGGAATGATTTTCATTAATCAGGGACGGATTGCTTTATTGGAATAGAAATTCCATTTCTAAATTCAAGATTGGAATCTTCCAATGGTAGACTCATTTGAAGTAACGAATGTCGATTGGGTTGTTGTTACTTACATAAGCCAAAAGTTCACACGCGAAAATATTGACATTACAGGGAATTTTTCTCAATTTTTAGGAACTTTTCTTGTGCATTTACAGCACGCTTGTTTTTAGGAAATTATTCTTCACAGTTTTATAACAGCAGACTGCTTCTTCACATGTAAAAGTACTTGCGATTAATATTTTGTTGAGCGAACACAAATCAGTTCAGATACATCAAGCCGCCAACAGTCTGCTACTTGTACGTGTACATTCGCCTGATGTCAATAATAAACCAGTCAGCACTCCTTATTTGGAACAAGGCTACCGTTGGAACATTACAATATTCAATTTGAAAGTGGAATTTTGATTCCAGTTATGCAATCCATCCCCGATTAATGAAAGTCATTCCCAAATAATAAGGGAAATGTGCTGAGTATTTCGACTGTAAATTCTCAGTCTTGGTTATTGAAGTTGTAGCTTTCTGATTGGTTTACTGCACACAGATTATCAGTAGTTATAACCCACCCATTAATTTTCGTGAATGCTCATTGGACGAAATGTGTCACGTGGAACAAAATTGGATGGCAGGGTATCAGGTGATACCTCAGGTCCGATTTGATATCCATCGTTCAATTTTATTGACAAGAAAAAAAAAACAGGAAAGGAAGTCACCTTGTCAGGTTTTTTTTGTAGAACTTTTTTGCTTGCATGCCATGATCTTGACCTAAATGCTGTGAATGTTTTACTGGCAAAAGGATGGAGTGGATCCTACCTCATTGAGGGGGGTGGGGGGGTAATATTAATGTTTAGCTTTAGGTTTTAATCTCAAAGAGTTGTCTGGATCATCCTAGTCCCTAGTCTTTCTCTTTCTCTTGTGGGCAATTGTGTAGTGCTTGTAAAGGCCTGCAAGGACCCCAGTGGGGTTGCCATGGTCACGGAAAATTCAGGGAAAAACATAATTTTCTCAAGGTCAGGGAAAGAAGTCAGGGAATGTTGCATCACATCAGGAAAAATCTCAATTCCACCTCAACTCAGGGAAAAGTCAGGAAGATTTAGTTTTTTACTGGCCACTAAGTTTGATAAGGATTTTTTTATTGTTGGTAAGGTAATGTTGTTTCAACAAATTTTCGAACCTATTTTTTGTGGCCTTACTGCCAAAGGATTTGCCATGCATGGTCAGTGAACATTGGTTTATGGTCAGGGAAAGTCAGGGAATTTGTTTTATCCTGGGCTCAGTCTCACACCCAAAGTTTGTAGGCTCCTTGGTTAGAGGATAAAAAAGCGGATTGAATGGGAAGGGAATACCTGGGTGCTGTAGAAGATTATTTCTAAGTCCTTGTATTTATTTTATTCATAAATAAAATTTCATTTAAGCAGCAGACAATAGACCATTGCTGCTCTGCAAAAATTGTCCATTGCAGATCTCTCTTGAGAGTTGTTTACTTGTCTGTCTAGACATGAGGCATTCATGTATAAGTGAATATAACTGGTCTTAATAAAAAAGAAGAAGTTCCAACAGGAATTTTTGCGTGATCTGAAATGGGACAACAAACAGTGAAACTCAGTGGGGCTGCTGCGTGAGGAAAAGAGTTTTGTCTGTTTAGTGAGTCCAACTTAAAAGCCGTGCAAAAGAGTTTAGTGAGTCCAACTTATTATAATAGCGGCTTTTAACCCTTTAAGCCCTACAGTGATGGAGCTGAAATTTCTCTTTACAACATCACTACTTGTTCAAACATTTAGGTGATGAGAATAAAGGAATTGATCACCAAGGATGAGATGTCTTGACCTTTAGACAAATTCTTTTTCCTAGTTCCATAAGAAATGTATGGAGAACAGTAAGGAGAATATGCATTTTCATGTCAGGGCTTTAATGCTTAAGATCGGTCTACAAGTACGAGATTGAGTGCAAGTACAACTTTCTAATTTCAAACCAATGATGTTTCCAGAACCCTTACTCCTTCGTGTTGTTCACCAGTAGGATGTAGGAAGCTCCAGGAATGAGATTGGCAGGTGAAATTAAAATGTTAAGCCTGCAAACTGGACTGATAAATCGTACTTGAACTCAAATCTTAAGGTCCCTAATGTCTACAGGCTAACCACAAGAGGCTACACGGAATCTTGAAATATGGGCGGCGACTCAGTCGCAGTTGTTTGGGCCTCACTTGCTGTTGTTGCTAGTGCTTTCATGATGAAAGAATTAATGCAACTATCAATGTTAAGCCCCGGAGTGGGGGGAGGGGCGGGCAATCCCTGGAGAATTTGACATTTTTAGGGAAGCCAGAGTCAAATGTCCTACCCCCAGACAATAGTGAATGTCAAATTTCGGCCCCTACAGAGTAACTTTTTCTCTGAAAGTCAAATAATTGGGGCACCATGTATGTTCAAAGTCCCTACCCAGGGGACAACCTTGTATGCAAATTCCTGGGGGGTGCCCCCTCCCCACCCTGAGGCTTAACGTTGATAGGTGCATAAGCCGGGAACAAGAGCAGGAACTGTATAAAACTACCATATCAAGGTGCAGCAGGAGCCTGGAAAAACCACCTATCGTGGCAACAGATTTCTGCTTTTTTTGTGATGGTTTGGCAAATAGGAAAATTACTCACAATCGGGAGATTAGGCCTTCCCCCAAAAATGTTTTGTTTCCCATCGCCCTGTCTCGTAAATGTGGATCGGCCGGTCGGTTCAAAAAAATTAATAAAATAAATCGACGAAAGAAACATTGACAAATAAGTTAGTTCCAAGTGGGCCTTGGTTATATTTTCCCCGTGACTGCCATTTTGTATGCCATTTTGTATGCGAGATAGAAAATGAGAGATGCGAGATAAAAAATGCAAGATGCGAGATAGGAAATGCAAGATGCGAGATAAAAAATGCGACATGCGAGATAAAAAATGCGAGATCAAGGTAGAAAATGCGAGATGCGACATAGAAAATGCAAAATGTGAGGTAGAAAAAAAGATGAGCCCGCAGTCTCATTTGCGACTATAACATGGCGGCGACTGATAAACCATGTTAGATTCGATATGTAAGATGCCTTCCTGCTTGTTTAATATTTTGTTTTTAAGTACACCCATGCGTTTTAAGAATAGAATTTTAATATACCGGTAGATTGTATTACTTGATATTCTTGTCCTGTATATTCTTGATTTGACGATTTGTGTTGATGCTGTTCTTCCCAGTGCAGCTACATACAAATGCTCAGCAGGGGAGTATCCTTACATACGAGTTCTACGGACGAACTCTTGGTCCATTTGAATAGAAGCTACAACGCTGGACAAAAGTGCTTGGGATACAAAGGCTTAGAATTTAAGACATCAAGAAGAAAAATATGCTTTTTGCCCAAAGGAATGATCTTAATGTGCTTTCCAAAGAGTCTGCCCCCCCCTCCCCGCAAAATGTGAGAAGTATTAAGGGCTCATCATTGTAAGTTGGTGGGAGGGGGGGGGGGGGGTGAGTAGGGAAAGGACTGAAAAGATTCGAATCTGTCCGTAGACATTTGTCCACCAATGCAATTACATGTTTTGTTCCGGCTCCAATATCATGTTTTGGTCGCTTCCTTGACGTCTTCAAATCGGCACTGAACGAAAAGTAATGCTGTCACTAAATTAACCTTAACCGGATATGAACTGAGCCGTGTTTTTGCGGCTAATTTTCCGAACATAATTACACTCAAACGAAGAAAACCGTGAACACTGAAAATATTTCTGGAATGTTCATTGTGTTTTGACCAATTACGTGCGATAGCTTGTAACCGCAGAAAACGAATGGGTTGCTCCGTCACGGAAAGGATTTGGTTCTCAATTTGTTTCGAAAGACCTCAAGATTTAACGATTTCGGCACAAATAAATCGAGTCAGCTGTGCTATCAGAAATAATAGCAGCTTTGGGCGAATTTTAAGGGAGTACATTGCAATTTTTACATCAAGGTGAAACAACTGCCGCTTGAGTTGCTTTTATTTGAAATGCCGGAACCGGTAATCGTTGGGCCGCCATGTCGAGAAATTTTATTCTCCAAAAGCGCTCAAACATATTTTCGCTTCCGTAGTGCATGTGGCTCTCAGATAGAAAGGAATAGTAATTTCAATTCCTGTTAGATAAAGATGAAGATTAAATCTTGAGGCCTTTCAAAACAATTCGAGAACCAACTCGATTCCGTGACTGAGAAACCCGTTCGTTTTCTGCGGTTACAAGGTCTCGCGCGCGATTGGTCAAAACACACATTCCAGGAATATTTTCAGCGTTCACGGTTTTCTTCGTTTGAGTGTAACTCTAACAATAGTTAGTTTTGAAATCCCAGTTTCTTATGCATTTCTGAGAAACTCCACGTAGAAGTGTAATTTGGCAGCCTCTTATACTGATTCCCCAAAGAAAGAAGTGTCCTTTACTCCTTCATCTGATCTTACAGTTATATGTGCCTTTAACGATTCCGCCTAAGTTTAGATAAAACTGGAAAATATTCCATAAATGATCGTCATTGTCAGCAATCTCGTTCCCAGAGGCTGCATTCCTTTTGGTCAGCACCGTGGCATTTCGATCCCGCTGACCTTAAATGCGCGCGGGCTCTGGGGACGAGATTGCATTGTCAGCCGCCCGCCCGCCATGCGTGGCTCCAGCATCGCGCGCGGGCTCATCTTTTTCTATCTCGCATTTTTTATGAGGCCCTGTTAGTTTTTAGGATTATGGATTATTAGGGGTTTTTAGAGAAGGGATACGGATTATTGGCCACTAAATTTAAAGATTACGGATTATTTGTGTTGCATTTTAAAATTACGGATTATTATCAGTCATTATCACATCGACTACCTTTGCATAGAATGGTATTAAAAGGTCTTAAAAGTTATGAAAACAAGGACACATATATTTTATCTCCAGTGAGGTCTCATGGTCAAAATTCCGAGCCAAAGGATAATGTTAATCGCCGCTGAACGCAAGGCAAGCCCTGAAGCGTGACACCAACATCAGCCTAAAAAAGGCTGACAAAGGAACTACAACTGTAGTTCTTAACATTGAAGAAAAAATTAAAAAAAGGTAAAACCCAGCTAGATAACAGGGAACACTACATACCTCTTGGAATCCTATGGTGGAGGAAACAAACCTAAGAGTTCAACAGCTTACTAGCGAACTCTACCTTGGAAACCTTATGGATGAAATGACCAAAACATAGCTTTGTTAAACACCATAGCTGCCCCATAATTCCAATATTCTACACCCTATCAAGGATACACAAACCAGCCCTACGGCCAGTCGGGAAACCTGTTGTATAAGGCTGTGATGCCAGGCCCAGTTGCAACAGAGAAACTATCATCATTCGTTTATAAACTCCATCAGCCTATAGCACAACAACAGGAGTCATGTCTAAAAGTTACGACTCACTTCATAAATTTCTTAGAGAAAACGAAGGTTCGAGACAACACAATCCTTGTTTCAATGGACATTATGAACAAATATACCACAAGAGGAAAGAATGAACATAGTGTCCAATGCATACAAAGCATTTCACGGAAATGAACGTCCTATCAACAAATGTCTACTGTAAAGACTCAAACTTATCTTAGTGGAGAACTCCATCTCAGTAATGGAAAAAACTACCTTCAATTACATGGAACAGCCACCAACTGAAAATGGCAGTTGCTTTTGCAAATATTTTCATGGTTAAGGTAGAAACAGAGATCTTAAATCAAAGCGCTTTAAAACAGCTCGTCTGGAAACGATTCATTGATGACATCTTCTCCCTCTGGGACACAGCCAGAGAAGAGATTAGACAGTTCAGTTTAACAAACACCATCAAAATATCAAGATTGTGGCTGAAGTATCCGAAACAGAAACAAAGTTCTTGGACCCTACTGAATACAAAGTCGAAAGATTTAAAACCGAGTCGGTGCTAGATGTACACACCCACTAAACATTTCAGTAAACCCATTTTTCAATCTGCCATCCATCCGGAGTACAAAAGAGGCTTCATCACAAAAGAGGCTCTAAGACTACTCAGAACTAAAGATAAACATTAGTTGAAGTGAACATCACGAACTTCAAAACACATCTTCTTGAGAGAGGATACCCAGAGAACTTCATTCAAACAACCCTCTCAGAAGTTACTTTTAAAAAAAGAAATCAAGCCCTCTGACAAAAATAAAAACAAAACAAGAGAATCTTCACTCAACCCTTTGTAATGCAATGTTACCCAGCAGTGCCGAACGTAAAACCAAGATTCATGAACAGCTGGCTTTTTATAAAACAGCAACCATTGCTTAATGAGTTCTGCTCATGAGAGCAAAACTCTCCAGAAAAGCTAAAACACGTGCGTAGGAGTCGCGCAGGTCCGTAATTATTTTAAACACTAAAAAGTGGATCAAGTTTAAATAACACTAATCAAAACTGCAGTTACAGCCACTGGCTTAAATTTTAAAGGCATTTTAAAAGGTTGACAAGCGCACAAAAGTCGTGCAGGCTCGTCCCTGTTTTTAACAACACAGACTCAGTAACCACCCTTACATTTCGTCAGGGGTATGGAAATGTAGCCCTTAATAATATATAATAATAATAATAATATTTAACCAGGGAGCCCACTCGCCTTGGCGGTTTTCAGTGGGGCCCTGCAAATTATAATAAAAATAAAAATTAAAAACTAAGAAAAGAGATAAAGATTGATATTACAATATAAAACTAATTTAAAATACTTTAACAATTAGGTAAGTCTATTCATGTGACACGAAATTGTAACTAGGGGTTACTGTATAGAGATTGTTTTAGAATTTTATTTTAGGGATATATTTGTTTACAAAATTTGAATACGGATTATTTCCAAAATTTACCCAGGATTATGGATTATTCAGACCCCCCCCCCCCCCGCTAACAGGGCCTCTTTTATCTCTCATCTCGCATTTTCTATCTCGCATCTCGCATTTTTCTCGCATTTTTATCTCGCATCTCACATTTTTTCTCTCATCTCGCATTTCCTATGTCTCATCTCGCGTTTTCGATCTCTATCTCCCATTTTTATCTCGCATCTCATATGTCCCTTATGGCTTCCGTAAAAGCCCCCTGGCAAATGACTTTCAAATACCGTGGTACAGAATACTTTCAGACTTGGTTTCACAGATTTTTTTGTTGGCTAAGTTAAAGAACTTTATTCATTTGGGGACAAAATCATCGAAACTCTTCTCCCCAGTATCCCTGATACAAATAAAATAATTCATTACTACAACCTAATTGAAAGTTCAATAACCTGAACTGAACCAGCAACATTCAGTTGAGAGTTGAAAGATCCGCTGTGTGAGTTGTCATTCAGTGAAGGTAGTGAGTTTTTCCGAACTGTAGCATGTGTACTCACTCTTTATCTCATTTCCTTAACCGTCGTCACAATGGAAAAGAGTGCTAACCCTGAGATACCTTTCTTACTGTTCGATGCTGAGAAGGTCGCATAAAAAATTTCAATCACATCTCAGTGTCAGATTAGAAATTCTCTCTCCATTCGTACTAGCAACTGAAACTTAGTGTCGAGTTATAACGATAAAAAAGAACCTAAGAACCACTAACATCGCATCACTCAGTAAGTTGTTCAACACGAATTGAAGGAGGCAAGTTTTTGTGCAAAGTGGAAATGAACCTAGCTGGTTTCTTTCAACGATTGTGGGAACGGGAAAACTGTGGGGACTGCTTATTACAGTGAAACTTGACTAGACTACGGTCGCAATTTTTCAGCAAGATAAGCCACTATGCAGATATAAAGCAAAAGCTATTTTTTTTTTTGCTGATTTGCATGACCAATACTTCGACGTTTGAACCGCTGCTGCTAAAAATCTTTTGTGTGATGCTAATTTGTCACTCGCAAAGTCCATCTGTGATGGGCGTCTTGTGAGCGGCACGCGCGCTTGAAGTAGTTACAAAGCCAAAGTGCGAACCTACAGCTGTGAGGAGTTTGCAGCTGTTGCCGCGAATGCGGCTTCTTTGCTCCACAAAAGATAAGAAACGGCACCGCTCGTTTTTGTAGGCTTTTTAAAAATAGCAAACAAAAATGTAATAACATAGATGAAAATTTTGGTGGAATTTCATTAATTTCATCGATTCGGTGATATTTTTGTTACGTTTCAGTTTGACAGCCTAGTTTTTTTATGTCTACCTCACCGGAAGACGAATTTTTTTCTTAATTAATAATTTGTTGATTTTTAGGTGCTTTGTCTGGAAAATGCAGATTCCAACCAACATGACCACAGAACTCCCAGGACTCAGTAGTCCTACCTTCGACGGACGGGACTTTCAAACCGTAGCAGTAAAGTATTAAAATTAGATTGCGTTTCATTTGGGCACATTCCACCATGATGTTCCGAAATCACGATGATTAAAAAAATGTTGCATCCAAAATGTTAAAAGAAATCTTCTCTACTTTGCCATTTGGATGCATGTTCCGTTGTTTTCCTGGGTATCCTGTGGCTTACTATTCTCAATCTCACATGTATTGTCGGGCAAAGTGTCATTCTTTTGAAACCACTAATAAACCGAGAGCGGTTCTTTCTTATAACTTTCCATTGTTATTTTGCCGGTCTTCAAAACTGAATGAAAAATCTAGAAGCTGGGCTCCAGCAAATAATAGTGTTTGATACGTACGTAATTTATTTTTTTTCCAAGGAAAAAAAAAATATTAAGATTTCAGGGAAATCTGTAACCCATACCTCATTCAGGGGAAGTCAAAAGAAACTCCTTATTGAACATTATAACAACTAATTTTATTTGTGATGTATCAATAGTGAACAATGGTTTGATGTTTGATTGTTCGAATTCATTAATTTTGTTCTTTTCAATCGCCATATTTGGAATTTTCAGCGGGGCGGGAAGATAACAGGTTGTGATTGGCTTTTGTTTAAAAGCTACTTTCTGATTGGCTAGTTCACTTTCAAATTGACGTGCTAAATTTTGGCGCTCTTCAGTTGTCGTTTGTTGGCGCGTCACACAAATTTTGAAAGAGTCAAAATGGTAAGTTGTGTGGAGTTTGCATCCGCTTCCATCCGCGTATTGCTTGGCTTTTCCGCTGTATTTTTTGTTGAAGAAGATGCATTATTACTTCGACTATGGATTGATGATATAATTTAACAGGCAACGTAGCTTACCTTTGATATTTTTCACGCCAATTTTGGCTGTTTGATTGATTTGCAGGCAGGCGGAAAAGCTGGTAAGGATTCCAAGGCAAAGGCTAAGGCCGTTTCTCGTTCAGCACGAGCAGGACTTCAGGTACTTTGGTGTTACATAGCAAGAAATGGAGTGGAATTCTGCAAGAGGCTTTTTTCTGTGTTTGTAAGTTGTTTTTCTGACGCTATGCGTTTTTCACAGTTCCCTGTAGGTCGTATTCACAGACATTTGAAGAACCGAACGACCAGTCATGGCCGAGTTGGCGCTACAGCAGCTGTATACAGCGCTGCTATCCTCGAGTATTTAACGGCTGAGGTAGGTACAGAACATTCCTCCAAAAAAAATAGCTGCTTTGTCGATTTAGGCGTTAAAATCCCTTTGTACGTAGTGGTCAAAGTTTGTAAAATTCTCGGCACTACGACAACCTTGAGTTAGCTGATTTGGGCGGTTGAAGGTTTGTGAATATTCGTTTCAAAATATGCAACTGCTTTTGTTCCTTTTCCTTTGCTTCGATCGACGTTGCAGTTTTCTGCGTCTGTTGTTGTGCCTGAAAACAAATCGTGGAAATTTGATCGGAAAACTATTGGTAAATTTGCTAGTCGAATGGATGATGCCATGTTTATACGCTGGTAACGACAGTTCCCGCCATATTTGAAATCTAATATGGCGTCCTTTTCATGTACTCGCCTTTTGTATGAAGAGCCGGCCTTGTCGTCAAATTTTGGGGGAGTTTTTAGGATCTTTCCTTGTCACGATTACGGTATTCGGTTTAACTGGTGAATTCAATGAAAACTCGGGAATTTTTTTGTGCTTGATTAGAGTTTCAGGTTGTATTTCTTGCGAGTAAATATTTCTATTCGTCATTGCAAAGTAAGCTTAGTAAAGCATTGTGTTTGCAGGTTCTAGAGTTAGCTGGAAATGCTTCTAAAGACTTGAAAGTGAAGCGTATTACCCCTCGCCATCTTCAACTCGCCATTCGAGGAGATGAAGAACTCGACTCGCTTATCAAAGCAACGATCGCTGGCGGTGGTAAGTTGAATTTGTTATTTTGTGTGAAAATTGAATATTGTTTTGAAGTCGTAAATTCTAGAAACTTCGAATCCTGTTTTCAGTTTGAATTGTGTTGGGGATGCTGTTTCTTTCCACTGTTTGGTGGGCATTCGTTCACATCCAGTGTGGCAATATTTTTTGAAATAATTTCCGTACAACCCCATACACAATTTCAGGTCCATCTCTTGTACTTTCCCTCATGCATCAAGGGCAATTATGAATAGAACTAGAGTCGTTTCTTTCACGAGACAGCATTAGGCAACATCATATTACAGGGGCTATGTTATCAGGATTTTAAGGTTTTTTGGTCAAGACTGTGCTGAAATAAAGACTTAAGTTCCTTTGTCATGCATGAAATACTTCTTGAATATCAAGATGTTGAGTGATTTTCTGAAACGAACGAACCATAATCAGATTTTAGCGATTTTTCTGATACACAAAGGAAAAACTTCAAAAATTGCCAAATGTTTGTCAAAGTTGCAATTCTTTTCCGTCATAGCTATCCATACTAAACACACATAGCCCCCATAATCAACAAATTTTGCATTGTGTGTCACTTTCTATTACAGTGTTGCAAACTTGTGAAAAGTTGGAGGTTCTTTATGATGAGAATAGAACATAAGACATACTTTAGGTGCTTTGTGTAATGTTCAGGAGAACATTGTTCAGTGGAAAATGTGTAATGACGTCGACTTGTGTATTGTTGGTCAAAGTTGCAGCACAATGCTAGCAAGAACCAAAATTATCAGTTTGGTAACAGACTTGTGCAATAGTGATGAAGATCTGTTTTCTCTTAAAAATCACCACCAAAAAATTCATTCACTGACAGGTTAGGTCATTTTTATTAGAACTGTGGTGGTTTATTGAAATCTCTCCACCAGTATGCTTGGCAGTGTAAAGTCATTAGGACATAAATGAGTTAGTACTGTAGGCTTTAGAACTGGACTGGTTGATCAATGATAATTTTGCATTGACAAACTGACAAAGTGCCTTTAAACAAACTGAACAGGAAATTAGCAGTCAATAGTGCAAATGAATATAAAATAACAGAGGATGATTCATGTGTCTTTTCTTTTTTTTTCCTCCAGGTGTTATTCCACACATTCACAAAAGTTTAATCGGCAAGAAAGGAGCCAACAAGCCAACATAAGCTAAATTTTACTCAGTTTATTTTTACTATATTACCTGTACAGTTTCATTAGAACTTCCAAACCATTTTGCTTACACACTCATTGAGAAGTACAAACTATGTCTTTTATGTCACAGCTTTCTGCCAGTAAATGAAGTTGCGTTTCCTTGTATTTATACATTTAATGTACAATTATTGTGTAATCGTGTGTTTAAATAAATCGTCACTGTTCACTTTTTAACGTGTGGCCAACTTTTCTCTACAGTCTACTCCTTTTTTATTTTTTAGCTAAAAGCAAATTCCTACAGTAAAATTGGGTCCAGACCCATTGTGTAAGTTTACATTACATTATGTGTGGACTCTGATTTTCAATAAAATCATTAAAATAATTTGCTTGAGTAATTTTGAATTATTTGCATACCTTACTAAGTGAACTTCAAATTATTAATTTCTTAGGCTTTTAAAAAGAACCATTTTTCAGGTTATGGTGCTACATCTTATGTATATAAATGCAAGTGCAAATCATATCTGTCGCGTTGGCTGGGAATTTGTCTGAAAGTCATTTTGTAAACGTTTGCCCTGGCAGCGAAACGAAGTCAGATTTTTTTTTGAGAAATATGATGCCGCTAGAGCTGTGGAACGATAACTGACCTCAGGGAAATGAGTGAGACAACCAGAGTTAATGAATTGACTTAAAACTGAAGGTGATTGTCTTGTAAAGGATAATTCTTATTCTGATTTTCAGACCCAATTTTTTATAATTCAGTCTCTTTCATAACTGTTTGGCCAGTTAATATCTCACTGAGATGGCCAATGGGCCAGTACACCACAAAGTTATTGTTGAGCCCTGCCAAGACCATTTCAGAGAATGAGGCTTAATCATTGTGCGATGCATCATTGTACGCAACTTTTGGGAGTGGGGAAGGTACAGCGAGCACTATTATGCACAATTTCTAATGTGACATGTCACGCAACCTTGCACAGACGAATTTTTCGTAACCAAAACAAACAGCGTCTAGCTGTGAAACAGAAAGCTACCACAATTATCGTTTTGTGGCCTCTGGGATGAAAAAAAAAAAGGAATTGCTGTGTTTGGGTGAGGGAGTGGGTAGCAAGGGGGCGAAAAAAAGGGTGCACTCAGGGGAATTTTGAGAGAGCTAGAGATCAAACAAAATGTGTGAAAAGGAGATTTATCAATAAAGGGTTCCTCACCTTTGTTGAAGTTTATGAGGGTTGTTTCTTCCTCAGCAGACCAAGGCATTGTTGTTAACTGAAGATAGGTTTGCATCCTGGCCAGATTTCAGTTCCCAGTAGCTGTGGATTGTCAAAATTGACCTTTCAGCAAACAATTTTAAGTGTGATTTATTTAGTCTTGTCTGACACCAACCCCCATAATATAATCTGGAATCAAGCACTTAAGACCAAAGAACAGCAAAAAATGTTCCAGACACACAGTAGAAATTTGTGTCCCATACCTCCAAAAGTACTACACAGTACACTACACAATGAATTTTATCCGCGGACTGAAAACGTACAACCCCCGTCATGTACGGCATAATGAGACGTTCCTACTCATTTGAAAGTGAAGACTGAGATTTCTGCCCAATCCGTCCCCCTAGCAACACCTGCCATGCAGGGAAGAGGTGCAGGAAGTCTTGCTGCCACGTTTTCTGACACGCGTGTGATTCGCGCGTGGCAGCATGGACCAATGACCAGGTTTTGCACAACAATTTGTCTAGCCGTGCCCGGCATGAAAAGTTTGGAAACTACAATTGTAGGAAAATCAATAGTCTCAATAGGTGGCAACTGATTATTTTGAGTTGTTATGGTTTGCTGGGACAAACTTTAATCCTTGAGGAATTATCCTTACCGTGTACGCCACGTGTTGTCTGCTGTGCAAAGAAGGCTTTTTCTTCACAAATTCTACATTTTTTCATCGAGCTATTCAGCTGGTCATTCGATGTTTTGTATCGTTATTGTATTCGCAGCGATCGTATTCCACCACTATTTCGAAAATCGGGCGGCTAAGCACATGTCGAATTTGCCGGACAATGTTGTTTTTCATGGGCCCAGCGTTAATTTTTCATGACATGGGATAATTGTGTCGTCTGTGGCCACGTCTTGGCCACATTAAAGTGATTTTCGTTTAAGAGATAAAACCGGCAAATGGTGATATTCGTTTGCTTTTCTTTCCACTTTGAAAGTCATTGACGTTTTCCTGTGAATAACTTTTTTTTTAATTTCGACTTACAAAAAAAGCGGTGGCTTATTTCTACGTGAAGGGAAAAAGAGACCTATTTTTGTCACTTCTTTGTTGCTGTTTGTCTTGTGGGGTTGACATCAAATTGCTAATTTCACGAAAAATACAATGTTCGCGTTGGAAACTTATGGAAACCGTGTTGACAACTGTTGTGAATATTCACGAGTAACAATAGCGTTGCCTAGCAGCGTACTGAATTGGTTTATCCATCTGGCCGTGAAACAATGAGAATCTACAATATAATCAGTAAAAGAATCACTTGTTTTGCGAAACTGACTTGTTGAAATTGGACTAAACTATAATTTCATACATCGAAAAAATAAATTTAAGATGTATCGACTTAACTGAGTACGGACTTTGCTTATCGTTTTTTCGGGAGTTAGTTTTGAAAAACAGAGCGGCATTTCTTTAATGATCTAATTTCGATATTCTCACTACATGTTAATTGTTAGGTATCGTGAAAGCCGTGAGAGATGACATTTGGAAATTGATACACGAACGAGAGGAACATCGCACAGTCCCAGTATGCAGATGGCGAAGCAGAAATTTAAATGCAATATTTTACGACCTGATAAATATGACTACTACTAAGACGTGCACTCGAGCAGAACTGTCCGTAAAATGCGATAAAGACTGCTTGGTAGCGGCAGAAGATAGAAGATGGTATTATTTTGTCACAACGAGCGCAGTAATATTTTTTGGCGGACTGGTGGTCATATTAATTTCAAGGGTAATAAGAAGAGTATGTGACTCAAAACGAACCAGACTTAACCCAACAAAAAAAGACGGGAACAAGAAAGTAAACCGCGTCTCATCACCGGATGTTTCAAAGAGGGGGATCTATGTTTGGCTCAAGGAACAAGCCGCGACCTTGATAACTGCACAGACTGTAAAAGGCCGGTGTCTGGTAAGTAATTTATATTGAAACAAGACAGGAAATAACTAGCAAAAATCCATTTTGTACAGGAAGTGAGTAAGGTTTCTTTCTTACACCGAAGTAATTTTTCTTCGCATGCAAGATAAAATGTGACACGCCGAAAAAAACTGTCGCGTTAAACTGGTCGAAATATTTGGTGAAATTGACATTCTGAAATTGACATAGTGTAATTACACACTTATGTTTTTTCACTGAAACCGTTCGTTTACTTTAACCGTAATTTCGCGATCTAACTATGACTACAAGTGGATACTTATTCGAGTTCCATGCCCCTGGTCAATGTGCAATGGGGTGTACAAATTATTAATGGTACGTAAGCAGCAAGAATTGAGTTTATACTTGGGAATGCAGAGAAATGTTCGCCTCTTTTTTTCGGTTTCCGTGAATATAAATGTCTTTTTTAACGTAAACTAACGTATTTTTGTATGATTTCAGTTTTGTGTCGCGTGACTGTTTTAGGGTAGAACTTTACTTAGCACGCGTTCTAACAATTCGCACACATATTCGCATGTAAACAAACAAAATGTCCGAGATAACCTTTAACCTGCCTATACACTTCGCTGCACAGGTATCGTATTTTAAAAAAAGAATCGTATGAAGGAGAAAGAGATCGTACAAACAAAAAAAAAGTTTTAGTGAATACAACAGGAGTACGCTAGGAATGAGAACTTTTAGTTTCTAGTAGCCAAGGGAATGGAATTTTTTGGTTATCTGTGTTATTTGCATTTTTTATTAACACATTTCCCCCCCTGCCAGGATTTTGAAATCGATCTTGTTTCTGTTTTCATGGTTTTTTTTCGGTCAGCATTTTTGTCCTCTGTTGTACTCCATGGGTATCTACATTATCATCGGGTTGTGTTGGGTTAAGTAATTTGGCTAGCTATGAAAAAAAATTATTGCAGTTTATACTAATTACAGCTGCCGTTTTATAACTGAAAAAGCAATAAATAATACATCAAATGTGATCTTCATTTTGCTCATTCATTTTTTAAAAATAACTCAGAAGCTTTCTTAGCAACCAATTTTTCTTATCTCAAACAAATTGGGATATTCGGTGTTTTCATTTTCTTTGTATCTGCAGTAGCCATAGAAACATACATGATGTCGTGGGAGAACATACTTTCACCACATGTGTTTGAGGTCTCCCACAGTTTGACATGCCAAGTTTATAGAACTCTAATTTTAATTAGTGAAGTGTAGACGAGGTGTTTTTCGTGTTATTCTAGAAAATATTGACACCTTTCTGTGTTTCAGTCTACACTGATAAGTAACCGAGATATCAAGAACCCATTAATTCCTTCTGAGCATTGTCCTAGTAAGAAAATGGGGAACACACACAAGGAAAAGAAAACTTATTTGATCTTGAAGAAACTTAAACCTGTGATCGTAGTATTTCGATCAGCACCATCCCTGGTGAAAATCTTTGAAGGATCTTCAAGGATCCTTAAAGATCTCCATAAGGACCTTTGAGGATCCTTCTGAGGATCTTGACAAAGATCTTTATAAAATCTTCAAGGATCTTCAAGGATCTTCAAAATTCTTGCCAAGATCTTCAAGGATCTTCAAGGTTCTTACCAAGATCTTCAAGGATCTTTTATTTTCTTGCCAAGATCCTCAAGGATCTACAAAGATCTTTCAATTTCTTGCCAAGATCTTCAAGGATCTACAAAGATCTTCAAAATTCTTGCCAAGATCTACAAGGATATTCAAAGTTCTTGCAAACATCTTCAAGGATCTTCAAAATTCTTGCCAAGATCTTTAAGGATCGTCAAAATTCCTCTCAAGATCTTCAAAGTTCTTGCCAAGATCTTCAAAGTTCTTGTCAAGATCTTCAATGTTCTTGCCAAGATCTTTAAGGATCTTCAAAATTCTTGTCAAGATCTTTGATGTTCTTCCCAAGATTTTTAAGGATCTTCAAAATTCTTGTCAAGATCTTCAATGTTCTTGCCAAGAACTTTAAGGATCATCAAAATTCTTGTCAAGATCTTCAAAATTCTTGTCAAGATATTCAATGTTCTTATCAAGATCTTTAAGGATCTTCAAAATTCTTGCCAATATCTTTTTTGATCTTCAAAATTCTTCCCAAATTTCTCCACAATTCTTGCCAGGATCATCAAAAGGTCATCAAGTTCTTGCAAGATTCAAAAAGATCTTCAAAAATCTCTCAAAGTTCTTTTTGGTTCTTTCAAGATCCACAACAATCTTTGAGCACCAATGAGGATGTTGCAAGCTGTTACAAAATGAAGCTAGGAATTCCTAGGAATTCCAAGCTTCGCATGGTCTTAGATTAGTGTGGAAGAAATTGCTAGGAAACTGAGAGAATATGATAAAATTTGAGGAAAAATTGAGTTCCTAGCATGACTGAGAATAGCAAACATTAGGATCTAATGTACATCAAACAACAAACAAACTTAAAGTTGATTAAGCATTAATTTTATTGCAGAAATTGTAAGGATTCTTCACAAGTTTTCTTTCTAAATGAAAATTTTAAACTTAAGGCCTGTATTATGAAACCTTAAAACACTTTCTTGCAAATATATTTAGAGCATTAATTTACCACAGTTTCAGCACTCTGGAAACTAGCCTGGAGACTACATCATGTACTGACACAGTGTAGGGAGAGTTGAAAACACTGAGCCCCAGTCCGCGGACTACCCACTGACCCCGACTCCGCGGACTACCCTATGGACTGCCCTAAATAATCAACCAAATTTACTTTTACGGGGACCTACCTACGCTACCTACGCGGTCATAAACAGCCGCCATCTTGCTATTCACCCGTTTCATCATCCCAGTCTTTTTTCAGTCTCGGCCCATTCTTCAATACGGCGGTGGATGTTCGGTAAGTGTTAGGTGAATATTAATCGTTTTAATATTTTTCAAATGTTTGCCATAGACATTAACATTTGCTGAAAAGCAGCTTTTTTAAACCTTCCTTACTGATAACACGAGTAAGTGTTACCTTGCATGCACGTATACCAGATAACAGTTCGAGGCTATAAGCAACATCTTGCACTGTAAGTTTCATTCCACATTAAATGCCTTTTAAACAAAACAAAAACAATAATAAAAGAGTGTTTAAGAATGACCTGTGGGTCTTGCGCTTGCATATAGTTCTCACCTGCATGATAGATGACATCAGCGATATCATCAGTCCCTCATGAAATACGTGCCAGCTGATGACAGCTCATATTTCATAAAATCAGTCAATTGATGTCCACCTTAAAAGTTTATAACCCAACACCCAAGCAGGAGACGGAGCAAATTTTGTAAGTCGCCATTTTTTAATACAACTCACCTAAAAGTCTCCTGAGAAGTACTGGGTGCGAAGTTAGGTTGCAATAAGAAGGACGGGGTTGAGGAAACGGGCAAAAGCAAGATGGTGGCTGTTTACGATCGTGTAGGTAGTGCAGGTAGGTACAAGTAAATTTGGTTGATTATTGAGGGTAGTCTGTAGGGGTAGTCCGCGGAGTAGTCCATAGGGTAGTCCCCGGAGTCGGGGTCAGTGGGTAGTCCGCGGACCGGGGGTCAGTGTTTTCAACTCTCCCCACAGTGCAGCTGTGATTAAAATAACATCTCCATGAAGTTCACAAGAGTTTTCATAAAATTATGTATTTTTTGGACCTATGTACATGACCTATGTATTGTCCTCTGAATTTCACATCACTGAATACATAAAAGTTAATTCAACATTGGGAAAATTACAATAATATTATTACTATTCTGAATTGCTACACCTAGAACTACTTTACACAAAGCTTCATCAGTATACACAGAGTGAATTAGACAACATTGTCTTGATTGTCTTTTTTCTCAAAATAATTTATTTTGCTGTGTTCATTTAGAGTGGATTTATAGAGATAACTTATAATACATTTACAATTGCATTGTGTCCTGGTAGATTGAGTAGTTATGATTCACAGAAAGGGAAATCAGTAAAATTGACTGCTATGTTCATCAAAAGTGACTTAGCTTTAATACTGAGCACATAGCCGGGGCTACTCCTGACTCGGACACTGCAGTGCTCTGGCCATAAGTGTTACATCTGTTTTAACAGCAGCTGAACATGAATTGAATGTATTCCTAGTAGAACAAAACAGAACAAATTGGTCATTTTGTGGTTAAAATCATTTCTGAATTGTTTTGTATTCAGTTAACAGTTCCATTCTTACAATTCTCTAGAAGATGATCTCTATTATTGCTTTTAAATCAAGACATTGTAAACTCAAGACAGATCAGTTGTCCTGTGCTAGTGCATGTCCTTTTAACTACAGTGATGGAAACACTCTACAGTGGAAAAGCACTGGAGAACACTGTATTGGATGTTTCATTTTAACTTTTCTATAAACTACACAATTATGCCATAACTGCTTCTTTAGTTAAATAAACTCGCAATTCAGCCTGCCTCGAGTGTAACTAGTTACACGTAAATTAATATAAGCTTGTAGCTTACAATTATATAGGTTCGAATGGAAGCAGATTGAAGACGACAGGAAAGAACATGATCTTCTTAGAATCGTTTATTTTGAAGCCAATCTTTCATTACAAATCATTTTCTTTTGAACTTACCTTCTTCTTAAGAGTAGATATCCAAATTTTGCTGCCTTGAGGCATCATTTAAGCTTGAAATAATAGGAAATCTAAGGAAGCATGTGTTGATCCTTTGAAACGAACTCGAAATTGATGAATTCAACCGTTTTCTCTGAGCCCGCAATGATAAGGCTGCTGACCAAAAGCGGCTCATTCATTACCAGTCTCTCCGAGAATCCAAAATGGCGGCTGCTCCTGGCTCTGTTTTTCTTGCTCTTTTAAAGGATTGCATTCTGCTAAGAATTCACTCCTGAATCGTTTTTTGGGACCTATGGAGACTCAGAACAAATTCACCCCTGCAGAAGTTCAAAAACTAAGGATTTTCATCGGTAAATTGCTGAGACTGACTGCCTGAATATTAAGACAAAATATAAGCAACTAATGCTGAACAATTCAAATATGATCATGTAAATTAACAAGGTAAAGTAAAACTAATTATTTTTTGACAAATGAATTTTTCTGTTTTATGGTTAATTCTTGCACAGACTAAGCATAACATTCCAAGCAGAAATTGAGACTTATTGCTTTTCAAGTCTGAAAATTGTGTTGGATACATGTACTTTGTAGTGTTAGCAGTTTTGTTTTTTGATCACACAGCAGATCAGACATTAGAATAATACTCACCACCTTGCAAGATCCTCATTATTTTAGTCCTTTCAACGAGGATATTGAAGGACCCAGCAAAGATCTTAGGAAAATCCTTGTAATGATGTTTCTAAGGATCCTCATCAAATCTTTGAAGATTCTGTCAACTGTGTCCAATTTTTCAAGGATTTTGTAAGATCTTCTGAAGGAACCTTGTATGGTACCCAGATCAAAGCAAAAACTTTAACGGAATGTTTTCAAGATCTTTGAAATCCTTGAGGATCTTGCAGGATCCTTGCAAAGATCTTGTAAAGATGTCAATAATTATTGGCATAAAATTACAGATTCCTTGCAAGATCCTGATCAAATCCCTACGAATCCTTTCTAAGATCTTTATAGGATCCTTAAATGCATCTTTTTAGGTCTTCGAAGGAACTTCATTAAATCCTTGAGGATCTTGAAGGCACCTTGCACAAATCTTGTAAAGATCTTAACAAAGATCCTTGGGAGATCCTGACCAAATCCTTAAGGATCCTAGCAAAGATCTTAACAAGATCCTTAATCTTTTTAAGATCTTTGAAAGATCCTCATTAAATCCTTGAGGATCTCGAAGGATCCTTTGCACAGATCTTGCAAAGATCTTGACAAGGATCCTTGTAAGATCCTGACCAAATCCTTGAGGATCCTGGCTAAGATCTTAACAAGATCCTTGAGAGGATCCTTTTAAGATCTTTGAAAGATCCTTGTTTAGTCCTCGAGGATCTTAAAGGATCCTTGCAAAGATCTTGTGAAGATCTTGACAAGGATCCTAAAGAGATCCTGACCAAATCCTGGAGGATCCTTGCTAAGATCTTTAAAAGATCCTTGAAAGGATCCTTTTAAGATCTTTGAAAGATCCTTGTTTAGTCCTTGAGGATCTTGAAGGATCCTTACAAAGATCTTTGCTAGGATCTTTATTAGGATCTTTGTAGGATCCTTGGAAGATCTTTGTCAAATCCTTGAGGATCTTAACAAATGATTTTGCATATAAAGATCTTTGAAGATCTTTCAAAGATCCTTTAAGGATCCTTTAAAGATCCTTGTCTTTAAGGATCTTTGGCAGGTCTTTGACAATCCTTAAAGATCCTTGAAGATCCTGTGAGGTTTTTCACCAGGGATGAATGCTCTATACTACTAAGCTACAAGGCTTGCAAGATTAAATAAATTTCTTTTCCCTCATGTACTCCACATTTCCTTGCCACGGCAATGCTCAGTAGGAAATTGATGGTTTATCTTCAGTACTTAAACTTTCCCTACACCGACTTCAGCTCTGGCTTATGGGTCATAAATGATCAGAGATCCACTTGTGACGAGACAAATAATTTAACCTATGATTTACTTTTTGTTTGAAATCTGGCCCTTGACCTTTATCTTTCCCCAAAGTTCTGAACTAAGACTTAATCTTAGACAACTCAAAAACTCCTAAGAGTATTTACAAAGAGTACTG
The DNA here is from genome assembly GCA_964030785.1 of Siderastrea siderea. Taxonomy (NCBI): domain Eukaryota; kingdom Metazoa; phylum Cnidaria; class Anthozoa; order Scleractinia; family Rhizangiidae; genus Siderastrea; species Siderastrea siderea. The sequence continues at coordinate 19,529,467 of OZ034974.1, read as the reverse complement.
GGAATGAGGTTAGAAGCAGAACTTCAAGGGTACCTTCTTGAGGGAGGAAGACTCAAGGGCCCTGGAAACAAGGGGACTACCTGACAGTACTCCAGTTCACTTCTAAACTATTTTTCAGCGTTAACCTTAATAAATAAGATTTGGGAGACAGCAGGATAAGAGTTTCTTATACAGTGAATTCAAGACTCAGCAGGTAAAATTTGCAAAGACTAATTAAGTCATTTTTCATAGACCATTCTACTCTCCTTAGTCACTGACAAGATGAAGTGATGTAAATGCCACATTAACTGTCATGAAGTGTCACTTCTATAACTATCTGTTGCAATTTTTTCCTTAATTTGATAATGTCCACAATTGGCCTTTAATAGTTTGGGCTTCTTCAACCAAAATTGCAACCTAGCTGGAGGCAGAAAAATATAAGATTAATTATTTATTAGAACCTAATTTTCAGTGTATTATTGCATCTTAAGCCAAGGTTCTTCTTTTTGTGTAAATGCAAATTGAGTAACAGTGGTCTGAACTGATGTTTTGCTATTTTGTTTATTTTAACACTTGCTCATGAATAAGTGTAATTATAATTGCATCATAGAGTCATATTTAATCAGGATTTTATACTGTGGGGTAGAAACAAAAAGTAAAATTCAGGGTTGCCACCTATCAAGATAAACAAAAATTCCCAGAATTTTCACTGGCCACAAAGCATTTTTTTCCTGGCCATGCATGATGAAATTTGGTGGTTAAGCTAAATCAGTAGATAAATATTGAAAACAACTTTAAATGACATCTCCTTGCCTGTACAAGAAACATCATTATCAAATCCTGTAGCGAATTGGTAAGTGAATTCCCTTACTTTCACCAATGTTGGCACAGAATTTGGAACTTTTGTGTCTTGAGGCAAAGTCTTCTCATTTTTCCTAAACTTGCAAAAAATTGTTTTCCTTATTGTGACAACCCTGCAAAAGACTAAATATTCTTAAATTGAATAAGTGTCTTCTGAACAAAAAATTTCAAACTCACAGTTATAAAGAATGCACAGAGGAAGCTACTTAATAAGATGAAATATACGGTAACTCCATTTGTGGTTTGTTCAAAGTATGATTAAGGACATAGTTGCCAAGGTTTTTGGTTTGTATGGAGTGAGAAATGGATTTTCTGCGAAGGGGTAATATTGAGGCCTGCAGGGCTGAACTTCTAAAGGGGTGTGGGGGTACATTTCTAAATTTTATGTTGCAGAGATGCAATTTCCTTCATTCTGGGCAAGCAGATGTTGCATTTTAACCATCAGCATGAGGTTTTTAGTTCGTTTCAATGGAAGTTTAACTATTTATTATCTCTTAAGATATTTTTATGCAAGTTGTAGTGTTTTAAAAAGGAGTGAGATTTTGTGTGAATGGCATGGCTACGCGAGATTGGGTTGAAATGCGAGTCTCACGCCAAAACCGATCGAGACTTGATATCTCTGTTAAGGATGGTGCCTCCTAATACAGATGAATTTTTTTGCAAAGGTTATGACTATGGGGAAAAAGTAAATCTTAGCAAGGGTTACCGGAATTTAAAAAGAAAAATGTGTGTAACCACACATTTTTCAGAGATAATTAAAGAAACCATAATTAAAAAAGAATGTATGGCAATTTCTTTCCAAATTTAAGCTCAATTACCTCTGAAAAATGCAAGGTTACCCCCAATTTTCATTTTGGATTGTGTGGTTCCAGAAAATATCCATACCCCCACCACAGAGGTTCATTGGAAATTCCGATGAGGAGGGGGCTCTTTAAGGCCAAAATTTTTATTTAGGAAAGTATGCGCCTAAACTGGAATTTCCAGAGGGGTGGGGGGTTCAAACCTAAAAAACCCTACATGGGGGGAGTATGGATATTTTCTGGAACAACACATTGTGATAACCCTTGCTAAGATCTGCTTTTTCTAAATAGTCTTAAACCAAGCAAAATATTGTTGTATTAGTTAGTGGGCAAATTGCTTAAGAAACCCGAATATCAAACACATGCACAGTAACTCAAGGAAGCACCATCCTTAAGCTAGTCAAGCATAAGTGTAAAGTTTGAATCCAGTTATGTAACTAACCAAGAGATTATCCAAAATAATCCAAAAGTTTTTGCCTACCTGTAGCCTTAAAATTAAGTTCAGTGTTTGTGTTGTGGTTCAATTTTATCCGTGGTTCAATTTTTATTTTCTTTGTTTTTAACTCATTATCATACATTACCATACACATAAACAAAGGAAAATAAAAATTGAACCAAGGATAAAATTGAACCACAACATTTACACCATGCAAGTTTATAATACTTCAGTTTATGTGGGCTGTGATTGGACTTCTCATACTCAGGATATTCTTGGTTATTATACAGACATTTCTCAGATATGTATCTGGATATCAGCAAGTGCACGCTCTGATTGGCTCAGATTATTATTATCATTATTGGCTCCCAACTAATAAGCTTATATATAATCTATAAAGCAAGGCTTCTTTTAACAAAAAAACTTTGTCACTCAATAACATTTCTCACATATGCGGGAGTCGTCTTAATAACAAAACAATTATTCCACTTATGTCTTATCACACTCGACGCTGCAGGTCTGGTTCACTGAGAGCTATCTACAAATTTAAGCTTAAGTTTCATTAAATTAATTTCGTGTAATACGGTAAGCTTAAGTGCTTTAATTTATTGTTGACTTTCCACATCCAAGCAAGGCTAGTCTTCTGCAAAAGCTCCAGGGATAAGGAAGAAAATAGCGACAAATTAACGCTTACCCCTACCTGTGGGGAAAACAAGTTTTATATCTTGAGAGCAGTCTAAATATTTTCTTGAGAATCTTTCAAAAAGTGATAGTTTTCTACGAGTCTCATATCTCGGCTTTACCTCGGTGTAAGAACCTGTGAAACTCACGGATGACGTAAAACAAAGGAAACCAAAACATTTTAAACAATACCGTACAGCAAAACAAAAGCTACCAAACAAAGAAAATCTTGTCAGGTTCTTACACCGAGGTAAACCCCATATCTCTGACAGACTAGACTATTTTGCGCCATTTTGAATTGCTTCATGGCTTTCCTTTTCACGTGATAAATTTCAGCGTTTTCATTGGCTACTCTTTGTTGACCTTGAGTGACCTTGTTTCCCGTAGCAACCCAGTGGACTGACCCAGCGGGCAAATAGACCAGCAGTTTCCTCCAACCATCAAATCTCGCAGATTTTCTATCCTTTTCTCCTGTCCATGTTCTTCGCCTTCTGTGATCTTTCTTCACCGTGTTACTCGACGATAAACGTTGTTATGGCTTCACATCCTTGCATGGGACATATTTTTCCTTTTAATTATTTTTATAATCGCCAAACGTTACTCAAAATGGGTGAGGGATAAAGGTAAGCTTTGAAAAGTATACAGCAAACAAGGTTCTATTTAAGGACGTTCGCGCGAAAAACTTCTACAATACAGATTTTTTTCATACTTTGGTTACAGTCATATAATGAGTTAACTATGTCAGAAATGGAAAAAAATTTGGGGGTCACCGACTTCGTTTTCGAAATAAAGCGCGTCAAAAACTACCCCAATTTTGACAAATCGGCCCTCGTAACTCGACATGGCCTCAGTGCTTGTTAGTTGACAAATATTTAAAATGATTCGCTGTAGACCCACTTTCTTAGTCAAATTTTACTTAAGTGGGTCTCTTAAGTAAATAATTTGAACCGGTGTCATCCTTTTAGTTAAACTCAACCTCTAAGATGGACTTTAACGAACACAGTGCAGCTTCAATAATAGTAGAATTCGATGATGCGAGGGCAGAAAAGTTGAAAAAAATCAAACTTCTACAATACAGATTATCTTTAATTTTTCACAAAACGTAGATAATCTACAAAGAAAGTGATCTATCAAAAGAAGATATGGGGTCACCGAACATTTAAGAGAGTTAAACCCGTGCATAGATATTTATGTCCCCACTCGCGCTATATATCTCCACATTTCTTCAACAGCGCGCTCTCAATACATGACGTGGCATGACATCACGAAGTGAATTGCGTGCGCAGTAAGGATGCGCAGGAACAATTGGCGCGAACGTCCTTAAAAAGATAGATGAAAGTTTTTTTGTAAGAAAGCGTGAAGCTTACCATAAAAGTTAACAAGCAGGCTTTCCTTGAGTATTAGGGTATTTTTCTGCTTGCAGCTGCGTGTATAAGCTTAATTATACAGAACATGTCCCATTTTTGCTTTCCAGAGGTCATAAGTTTAGTTGAACCACTTATAAGCTTTCATGCATCTCTGAAAGCATTCTGTAACTCTTCTAGACAAGACATCAGCCCTGATTTGTTCTTGGTTCTTTGCTTCTGTTTTTCCCTGCCATATTTATGTTATTAATGCGCCGAGCAATTCGAAAGTTCAACATCCCCCCCCCCCCCAGGGCAACCCCCAGGGCATTTGAACTTTTGAAGATTGGCTTGTTCAAATTCCCTCCCCTTGGGGCAAAAAAGTCGTTCAAATGCCCCACCAATTAGTACTGAACTACCTCTCCTCAAAGACAAATTTCGTCTTCAATCAAACACTTTACACGCCTTTCAGTGAAAGATATGCCGTAATGACACCTTCAAACTTCTTTTAAAGACCCTTTTGAAAGAGTTATTCACTAGCAAAGGCGAAATTCTATCTTGTAAATCTGTCACACCCTGCAAAAACCGAAAACCTCACTAGCATATTACATCAGAACAAGAGATAAATCTGGTCCAAATTCCCCACCCTTACAACGCAACATTCAAATTCCCCCCTCCCCAGGCACGATGCAAAGTCAAATGCCCAGGGTATACCCGGGTGGGGGGGATGTTGAAGCTTCAAATTGATCGGTGCATAACATGCAACAATTTCTGCCATAATTAATCAAACTGGCAGGTAACTTATGTACCGGTCAAACTGAACCTTCAACATCCCCCTGGGGCATTCCCCGGGCATTTGACTGTACATCGTGCCCGGGAGGGGGAATTTGAATGTTGCCTTGGAAGGGTAGAGAATTTGAACCCGATTTATCCCTTGTTCTAGCTTAATACGCCCATGAGTATTTTTGGTTTTTGTAGGGTTTGATTGATTTCCAAGATAGAATTTCGCCATTGTTAGTGAATAACTCTCTCAAAAAGGTCTTTAAAAGAAGTTTGAAGGTGTCATTACGGCATATCTCTCTCTGAAAAGCGTAAACAGTGTTTGATTGAAGACAAAATTCAGGGGGGGGGGGGTAGAAGCGAGGCCTGGGACCGAGAAACGATGTTCTCTCAACTTGCAAAGCGGTCCAGTCAAAACGTGGACAGCGGTGTTCGTAAGAAATATTTCCGATTGACCAAGCGATCAACTTACTTGTATAGTTTTCAAAATTTATGTGTGTTTTGTCGGGGGGGGGGGGGGGAAGTAAGCGGTGAGCGGCTAATCTCTCATAGAACTTACTGTCAGTTTTGTACAAGAGAATATTCGATGGAAGCGACATCTATGAAGACACTTCTGTTTTCGCACTGACTTGTTTGTTGCAGTAGCGAGTGGATCAGTCACGTTTCGCTTGTTTATTCTTGGATTAGATAATTCAACGTAAATAAAATTCTCACCGAGAGAAAGCGCTTAATAATTGAACTAAGTGTAAAGAAGATCCTCGCAGTTATTAACGCAACTTATGCAGTTGCGAAAAGAAAGCCTGAAAAAATCAGGCTTCCCGGCAAGCTTCCCGGCAAGCCTGATTTTTTCAGGCTTTCTTTTCGCAACTGCATAAGTTGCGTTAATAACTGCGAGGATCTTCTTTACACTTATTTCTTCATTCCGCAGTTCAAATATATGAGTCATATATAGTCCATGAGCCAAGTCCCAAAAAATGGATTTTCGTAGCACCCCCCTTAATACCTAGTGAAACAGGTATCAAATTAAAGCTAAAGGACTGAATTTTCTAAAACTACTTGTTACCAGGATGGTAACTGGTGCATAAGGGAGATAGGGCAAGGTTTTTTCGAGGGGGTGGTAGGGATGCTTTTTACCTTGTAAATACAAGTGATGAAAAAACGTTGATACAACTCACAGAATACTAGCCCAAAAATGATTAAATCTTTTACAAATATGCTTTAAATAAGTATTTTGTCACATCTCACACTTTTCATGATTTTAAAACCAGCCTTTTGTAGCCGTTGCCATGGAAACCATGTATATTTCTTATTGTTCTGTATCTCGTTAATTACAAATGCTGTTTATCATGATTACAACCCAGTTATCACGAAAAAATATTCTTTTGTTTTCTCCTTGTAATTTCATTTGTTTATTTGTACAACAACGAATGTCAAAAATCTTTGTTTCATCATGTACTAAGTAAGCAAAAACAATAGAATGCATGTAATAACAAATAAGGCTACACTCAAGCTAGAGAAATCAAAATACGTTAAGCTGAGTCTCTAGATAACTGCGTGTTGCTCTGTTATTTAGCAATACATTTTCTCGATAACAATTCAGCACGACATCACTTAATGTTGAAGAAATAAAGAATATTACAACAAACAGATTGCAAATGTCAGTATTTTACAACAACAAGAAAACGACAACACCGATATTCGTCTGGAAACGGATTTAACTTCATGCAAAAGTCTGTTTTAGCCATAGCCCGAGTCCAGTGCTTAACTAATCATTTTCATCCTCGTCGTTGTCAACAACATCGTCATCTCCATCTTTAAGGTCTGTTGCACTGTTTGTGCAGTCTTCAGAGCACGTACAAGCTTCTGTGCAAGGCAAGCCATTACCGACACATGAGCACCGCCTCGTTTGGCAATTGCCACGGCACCCACAGCAAACTAATTCCATCACAGCCTGTGGAGCTGGGGCCAGGTCTGTCCAAACGATCTCAAGGCGTCCTTCATTCAGTTGCCATCCATGGTTTACCGGTTCTTGTTCAATTCTTGGCTGTAATGCTTTCTTCCACAGAAAAGCTTGGTAGTTAGCTCGCTTTAGGTGGTAGTGGAGAGCAGCGCTTGTTGGCGGGAGTTGATGAGATTGCACATTTTTTCCTTTGCAGAACATTTTGTAGCGTAGGTCATTGACCTGCTTGCATAAATTATCATTGTATAACCTGCAAACCACCTCTTCTAACCTGGTTATGCTGTGCGCGCTCAGGGGAAGGCTCTCTCCAAGGACTCCAACACTGTCTCTTATGACTTGGTTATCTCTTACCATTTCAAACGCCTTTTTCTTGCCCCTGCCGGCAAATGAGCTCACAGCGTCACAACCTGTTAACGCATGCAAACTAGGGAGGACTCGGCATACCCCAGGACCCAGCTTCTCACACAGTCGGGGAACGCTTATTAAGCGTGATCTGTTTCTTGTTCCACTTATCAAAGTCAGTTCGGCAGGAATGGCTGATTGGTGGTGGCATGCCAACACTTCAACATCTGTATCCGAGGAGACTATGGCGACCCTTTGATGTCCATGTGAAGATGCGTGGGACGCATGGAGGAACATTCGTGTATCTGCTTCCTCTTGGTCCGTGTACAGTTCGGTTTCGTCAGTTGCTGTCATACGTCCATGTTTGACTACAAGCTTTTTGCAATGGTTGCCATGGGTAACATACATAACACGGCTGTCGATCCTTTCTACACATTCTTGCTTCGACCACTCCTGAGACAGGAACTCTAGAAGACGCACTTTGTTGCTACCACATGACAAGTACTTCTTCCACTGGCGTGTACAGAACTGCTGGGAGCTAGTAATGGAGACGGCTAGTTGACCGGTATTGCTCCTTCTTTCCCTCTCTGTGTTCTTGATGGAGATGACTGGGTACTGATCTCCCACAAAGTCAACTCTTCTTGCTTGCCCTGCCTGCATCAGCATTCTCTTGAAAATCATAACTGCCAAGTCGGAGAATCTCTCTGGTATCTTCTTCATCGTTTGAAGCATTGCCATTGCATCGATGATGACTGCAGTTGTTTGAGCTGGCATGCGATGAAGACACTCTACGCCATCCTCTAGAAGTTTAGGTAGAGCTGCTTTGTTGGTTTTCACCAGCGCGCCATCAAACAGCGCCAGCGACCATGGAAGTGGGCCCAGCTCGTGGACTAGCAACTGTCGTAGATCCATTTGCCTGCTTTGGCCAATAACGAGTAATCGTGCAAAAAGATTTCTGTCTGTTCTTAGAATGACAGTCTTTCCTTCCTTTGACACAGTTGTCTTCTTTTGAAGGTCACGGAACGTTCCAAGCTTTAACTTGGAGAGTGGGTCAAAGAAATCCACAGAATCACTCAGCAGTCTGTCCTCAACAAACGCGGTGAGAGCTACTGTTCCTTTGTCTTCGGCGGCCAGCAAATCTAACTTGATGGTTTCTGTCACTACACAACCAGAACTAAGACTGGCAAGTTCCTCTGATGGTTCAAATGGATCCGTCCAATTGCTGACAACCTCCATTACTTTACTTACATCTTCTTCATCGCGTTTCATTCGAGACTTCCCAGCTTCCTTGTGAGGTCGATTATCTTCTTTCTTGCTTGTCATCATACGACACTTGTCAACAAAACGGGCACGAGAATGCGCAGTCAGGAGCCATCGCTGTACCGCATTCTTTTTGAGACTGAAGCCAACGATGCCACCGTTTGTTTTTGTACTTCTGTTTAACGTCTGCTCTATGGTCTGGTCAACGGGCAGTTGAGAAAATCCATGTTCACTGTTCCTCTGTACGCCAAAATCTCCATTTTCTAACATCATTTGAGCTTCAGGGTGGGTTTCTGGGAGCTGAATCATGTGCATCAGGTAAACAGGAAGGTAACGAGCATAATTCACATGGTCGTAGGCGAAATACCATGGCAGCATTTCCCTGATGCACTCAAGATGGAGGGGCCAATTGCCTTCTCTGGTTGCTCTAATAAATGTCAGCAGCAACGAGACCATTTCAAAGTACGATCTCCAGAACATTTTTAGGGGACCATTGTCTTCCTCGTCATATAACTTGAAAAGATCTAGAATCTTGATGAAGTCTGCCATCGCAAGAAGCCTATTAAATTTCTCAGTGGAAAAGTCCTTTCTGATATCTACTATAGCATTTGTGAGTTCTAAGTAGATGGTTGGGTGACCGTTGTCCTGAAGCCACGACTTGAATCCTTTCCACTGTAGCCGCTGCAGTGCTTCAAATACAATCTAAAATGATAAACAGACAATATCAAATTTACTTGAGTGCCCTATTACATGCTGCAAAATATTTTTAAAATGTCTCACAAACACCAGGATACAGCGAACAAAATTTGCTCTCTTATTTTTTCGTCTGATGTTCCGCAGCTACCGAACGCCATACAACTCGTGAGTTGATTAGTCATTAACTATTTGTTACAATGAAGCCCCGATATTAAGAAATATTTATGGTCGATGTTTTGTGACAAACGTGAAATTGTCGGTAAAACGTAAAAATATATATATAAAAGCTGCAATGTTGCGAGTGGCCGTTTTTTAGTGGCGGAACAACAAGCTTTTGTCGGTTATGGGGCCATATCTCTTTCGAGTCTTGTGCTAGAAAAAGTGAAATAAGATTTGCTAAGTAGCGCATGTCACCTTTTGAATAATATTGAACTTCTTAACAACTTACCTTATGCGTACGTATTGCGCGATTGTGGTGGCGGCCCTCTAGCACCGCCGAGACAGATCCTGATCCAACAATTCCACTTTCTGTCAGGATGTCTCCAAGACCTGCATCTCCAAATCGCTTGCCGATCGCCGCCAAGAAAGAGCAAATTGTGTGAAAAGAGCCCATCCTAACAACGATGCGCTGAAATGTTTCTTGGTTTTGCCAGATGACTTCAAGAGCTTTAGCGTAAATAGCCTGATCAAGGACAATGATAACATTTTGCTGGCCAAGCTGATCAGCAATTTGCCATGATCTCTGAAGAAGATTGTACACTGTTGGCATCTCAGTAGGGCTTGCATCAATAACTTGGCAGTAGCCTATAGAACTTTCACGAGGAACATCTTTCTGCTTGAGTTTAATGTTGAAAGCTGTCCATGCTGGGATCACTTGGCTTCGATCATTTGCCAATGTGAAGATACTATTATCAATGGGTTGTCGGCACAGCATCCATCCAAAGTCGATTGATCTTGCATATGCACGAGTATCGGGATTAGTCATGATCACATCTTGCACACCAATGTGAAATTGACTGGGGCCTTGTCGGGGACCGGAGTGGAAGGGCAGTACGTCTGTAGGGATGTATGTCAAGGTGCGGTTCCGTTTAGGACGAGACTCTTTGGCAGCCATTTCAGTGGGTGGCGCGCAAGTAAGGGACTTTCTCTGGATCACTATTCCATTCGTGCAATGGGTAGTCCCCTTCCCTAAAGAAAGAGTCCATGATTTAATAACAAACAAAGACACAGATAGTATAGTTATGTGTACTGTAGAAAGGTATCTGTAAGATAGAGGTATGCTAGCCAAATAAGTTAACTGTACGTTGAGAGAAACAATTTCCTCTGAAAATAAAACAAGTGCAGAACGTTAAAGCGTACCCGACAATGTCTCTTCTAGCAGGTCATTGTTATCCCAACAAAACACCGCTGGCACTCCCATACTGCACGAACCAGGTACTACGATCCCATCCTGTTCCTTTTCTATCTCCTTTTCAGCCAGTGCAGTCTCAAGTTCCTCGATTTGAGAGTAGGAAAGGGCATGGCCAAACCTGTTCAGTATTGTTACAAGTTCAGCATTACCCGTTAGGCTTTTGACAGTTAAAGGTAAAGTAACATGCTTAGGCATCTTGATACGACCGCGACTTACACAATGAATCAGATCTTGTGCAAGCGAAAGGACTATTCGGTGAACGTCGGGTGAGACTCCACACACTCTCTTGTTACAATATTCAACATCGGAAGAGGAAATCCAGGCTAACATATTGTACAACATGTCTTGTACTATACTATCACTGCAGTCTAGATCATCTTCAGTGGGTGGCCATGATATAACTGGTTTCATTTCCGTCAGCAAACTCCGAATCATCTTAGCTGCATGATAGACGTGAAAATACTTTTCATTTGCTTTGGCTTCTGGAGGAACTTCCTCTGTCCCGTCCTCATCTTTCCATTGCTCGCCACTAGTACTTGCAATGGTTTCTACGACTTCTCCGGTTGTCACGCGGGAACTGTAAATTATCTCTGATTGGGATCGATCCTGAGGCTGGTGGTACGAGAGTCTGTTCCCGAAAGACTTGATTAAACGATTTTTCAACTTTGAGGACCTGTAACTGGGTGCAGACACTCCTTCTTCGGATAACTTACTAACGAAACGTTCTAGCAACTCTGAAATCTTCACAGCCTTTTCCCCCTTGAGGACTGCATCTTTAACAAATTCTCTAATGCTGCTGAACGCTCTGTTATAGCTTTCGCTAGCTATGTCCTCGTCTTCGCAAGTTTTCTCTTCCAATTTTGCAAGGGCTCCTGGTCGCACATATTGAACGTAACAGGATTTGTGATACTTTATTCCAATTGCTATTGTGTCTTTGCCTTGTAATTGTAATAAAAGGCGTCTGTCATCCCGAATCTCAGCGGCCTTAAGTAGTGATGCACTGCCAGTGGCTGTCTTGTTTAAACTTAACGGCTCTCTTGATCTTGCTCCTTTGTTCTTTGTAAGCTTTGTTTTGTGTTGTTGACAAATAGCACATTTGTTTATGTCAAACGCATCAACCTGGGACCTTAACATGTGTTTTGCTGGCGGAGGCTCGGTAATAGAATCATCATTATCTTCCACAGGGTCTTGGATGAGAATATTGCGTTGCTTCTCAACGGCCCTTGCGACTTTGACCTTATCAGTGTATACTTGATAACATCGTCTGTGGTATTTGCCCTTTGGCCCTTCCTCCCAGAAACCGTTCATTTTGGACCATATATCATCTCTCCGTCTCTTTGCGCACGTTTGAAATGTAAGCCAACTTTTTCCAGAAAAGTTAGTTAACGTTCCTGACTCATCTTCTACGTGACACAAACATTTATCCCAGTTTGGAGATTGACCTAGCTGACGTTTTCTTGGATGCGATGGTTGAACTGAGGAAGAAGGTTGTTTCTCTGCCATTGCCTGACCGTTACATCATCCATGGGAATAAAAAAACCTAAATGTATAAATCACATGAGGTAATTTTCTACTTTTGAAACAATTGCATTTAAATCTCTTAAACAAATACAAGTTCCATGCTCCTGTAACATTATTCGATTTTTCTATTTCAAATCTCATTATTAATTCAGATGGTACTGGTTCGTGATAAGTTCTTAAAATGTTGTTAAAATAACATGTTTATGTCAAATGGTCTATAAAATTCTTTAATCTACACTAAAAAACCGATTAAAAGATAATAGGAGACTTCTTTTGCGAAAAAAAACAATTTCCTACCTTCTGCTGATTCAGCAAATTTCCAAGATGGCGGACCCAGCCATGTGGTTCCTAAGTGCATGATGGGACAAGGGCTCGAAATGCATTGTGGTAGCAACAAGCTAACGCGGTTTCAATGGGACTACCCATAACAATGGATTTTTTCATGACAATTGGGTTATTAACGTAAGAATACGACATTTGTAATTAAAGAAATATCCGAAATGGTGTTTATTTACCGTTTCCATGGCAATGGGAAAAAGGCTCATCCGAAAATCGCGAAAAGTTTGAAATGTGACAAAATACTAATTTTAAGAATATTTCTAAAAAAAATTAGCAACTTAGGGCGTGTATTTCGCTCTTTTTAATATAGATTTGTCATGACTTGTTTTTACAAAGCAAAACCTCTCTCCATACTCCCCCCGTAAAAACATGCCATTTCTCTCTTATGCACCACTTATCGTCCTGGTAACAAGTGGATTGAGATAATTTAGACCTTTAGCTTTAATTTGATACCAATTTCACTAGGTATCAAGGGGGGTGCTACGAAAACCTATTTTTAGGCCCCTTTTGAAATTTGGCTCATGGACTAATATTCATAATTTCAATAATTGAACTATTCAAGATTTTATTTCTTGTACTCCACGATGTAATTATGGACTTTGTGTACCACTGAACTGATACATGTGATAAATAAAAATGCTGTCAATGTTTCTTTTTACATGTCATTCTGTTACGAATTGAAAGCATGAGATGAGACAGTTATGGCTGTACTGGGTTTGCATGTTTTCCTCCAGCGTGGTCTGAATATAAAAATGCAATGGGAAATGTGCCAAAAAACATCGGTGGAAATAAATTCAATCAAAATTGCCATAACCTAATGGAAACAATACCTATGCACAAATACGACTTTTATTATCAATAATCCAGTTATGTGTTAAGAAGATCATTTCACAGTTACCCGATCCAGTTTTTAACCCAACTTTAGAAAATTCTCTCTGATTCTATACAGTCGATCAGCACAGACTGATCAAAGCGCTACTGTTCTACTTTACGACTAAAAAACTCCGAGAGTAAACTTTTGTCCTCGTAAGAGGCAAAAAGCATGAAAACATGATAAAACTGTAAAATACGATCAATTCGTCAATTACCTAAATGAACATGCATGCATGCAACATCTTCACACGCGCAACAGGCATATCCGCTGACTAGAACCTCACGGATTGCTTTGCAAGTTGTGAGAACATTGTTTGGATTTTATTTAGGAGAATGCATGGGAAATTGCTTTTCCCCCTGATGAAATTTTTTTGTTTGAGGAGGGGAATTTCAGTACTAATTGGTGGGTCATTTGAATGGCTTTTTTGTCCCAAGGGGAGGGAATTTGAACAAGCCAGTCTTCAAAAGTTCAAATGCCCGGGGGTTGCCCCATACTGACTACGCCCCTGTTTAGCACAGGATCTTACGGTATCTCCCATTTTCTCCTAGCATTTGGGTGTGCTTTTGTTTTGTTTTGATTTTCATCTCCTTGCCTTCCCCCCTTGCTTTGCCTCTTGTAAGTTGTAGATTATTTTACAACCTCTTGCATCACCAAATTAAGCTTGAAAATACTTATAAATGAAGGGGTTTCTATTGGATTGGCTACTTTATTCTTGTAGCCTACCTTCTTTAGTTTGTTCTGAGAACTAAGAATTAAAGAAAACACAAAAAAATGGTTCTCATAAGAGGAAGGGGGGAATAGGTTGACGAGACAACCCAGAAAAAAGAGTTGGGAACTATGAGAGAAGGGTGGATAGAGGAACAAAGCTACACAGACCCCCACGGCCCACTTCCATATTTTTCTAGTTAAAACAGGCTTTCCATTCTATGCCGGGGTTAAGTGATGCATCAGTCTTTCTCTATTTGTTCTCTTGGCTTTAAGTACTGCCCTCTTGACAATTTACATATGGAAAGACCTAAAAACTCTGTTGAATAACTTTTTTTATATGATTGGATAACATGCTTTGGCATTGCCAGCAACAATCGTCCCTTGATTTGGTTTATCCTTTGCTGTTACTACATGTACTTATGTACCGGTCAAATTGAAGCTTCAACCTCCCTCCCTCCCCCTCTCCCCTCCTCCCCCGGGCATTTGACTATGCATTGTGCCCGGAGAGGGGGAATTTGAACGTTGCCTTGGAAGGGTGGGGAATTTGAACCAGATTTATCTCTTGTTCTGGGGTAACACGCGTGTGTGAGTTTTTTTCCATTTTTGCAGGGTTTGACAGATTTACAAGATAGAATTTTGCCTTTGTTTAGTCATAAACTCTTTCAAAAGGGTCTTTACAAAAACTTTGAAGGTGTCATTATGGGATATCTGTCTCTGAAAAGCATTACTTAACAGTTTTAGATATCAAAAGAGACGAAATTTGTCTTTGGGAAGAGGTATTTCAGTAGTAACTGGTGGGGCATGTGAACAGGTTTTTTGCCCCGAGGAGAGGGAATTTAAACAAGCTAATCTTCAAAAGTTTAAATGCCCGGGGCTTGCCCGGGGGGGGGGGGGGGAGGGGTGTTGAAGCTTCGATTTGACTGATACATTGCAGGTATGTATTTTTAAACTTTAACAAATAAGTCTTCAAGTAAATTTATGTGATGATTACGGGTACTTACAGTTTTTGTTTTCTTTTTAGGTTACGGTGCATTTTCTTTTAAGCATGATGTATATTATTTTGTATGCTGTGGAAGCAAGTTTGTAAGTACCCTTAATTTATCTTCTTAGTACAAGAAAGGGTGAATAGCCCTTTTTTACAACCATGAGATGACAAGTTTAATAATAATTATATGGGTGACAAATGTCTGTGATAACTAAGATGTTTATAATGAAACCACCTTGGGCATTTTTGCAGTTGTCTAGGAGACAGACACAAGGCCATCAATGTCTTAGTATGAAAAATATCGTATGGACATGATTTTGGCCATAAAAGTCACATGTCTTCCATCTTAATAGACAGAAAACTGATTAACAAAGTTAAAGAACGTGTATGTGGAAAAAACATGTCTGTCCCATGTTGCAGTTACTTACAATGTAAGATGACTTGTTCATTGAGTAAAAAAATTGCTAGTGTGAAATGTAAGACAATGCAAGTGGCTGAGTTAATGGAAAATAATAATAATAATAATAGTTTGATAAGAAGAAGAACTTGGAAGAAGAAGCTTTAAGACAATCTGGTATTAACAAAAAGCGCGATTGAGGATGGGGAACACTTTTCTGTTCGTTCGGCTGTGCTCTAAGAAAAATCACAGGATGCCCAAAGGCTCTCAACCATGAATTCTGGGGTGCCCAGCCCTTAAGCATTATGCAAAAAATGAGTTTTTCTAGTTGCCCAAAGACATATTAAGTTACTGGTCTGAGGCCCCCAGGCACTGCTAGAGCACAGCTCTGGCTGTTATTTTGCAAGGCTTCAATCATTTAGCGATCTTGTTGTAGGTGGGTATGCAAACACAAGACATTGGAGAGTGGGTCATTGATTGATGCATGCTTCTTTCCAAGAATTTACAGTGTGCAATAATTATTATAAACATAATATCTTTTGCTAACTACAGCTCAAAGTCATTGAATCATTGACTACTAAGCATGTCACCATAACTGACAAATCTCCTTCCACGATATTTCTTATGCTAGACAAAATAACTGCACACTTCAAGTATTAAATTTTTACATTATTAAATGAATTCAAACAAGGAAGAAAGAAATTAGGCACCAGATATTACAGTTTTACGCCCCAGCTACTTTGATAGGCAAACAAAGCATTGCCACCAGATGCAGTGTTTTTTCTTTTTCCTCAGCTAGAGACAGTCCTTTTACAAAATGATACAGTGGAATTCCAATTTTTCAAACCTCCAAGGGAAATGGAAATTGGTTCGAAAAATTGGGAGTTCGAAAAATCTAAGGTGGCATCAAATCAAACCTGTTTTACCTTGGAATGGTTTTATAAGGTCCAAGAAGGCAGACCATAATGGTATATCACTCTTGTTAATGTCTGAACCTTCTTTATTTACTAACAAAACGTGCATTTAAAACAAAACGAAAATTTAAGCATTTAAGCCTATTTCAGCAGAACAAAAACCAGTACTTTACTTATACACGTGTCTGTAATTTTGCGCGGACTCTTGACTGCATTTCGTTCCCCTTACTGTATCAGAAAAAAGTACCCTGTACTCCACGGTTTAAAGGAACAGCAAAATTTATTAATGTGCTATGGCGAGAGCTTGAAAAATGCAACTAAACCAAGGAGCTTTCATCATGTACAGTGACTCAAGAACCCCGATTGTGTAACAACGGCATTGTAGTTTCTTCAAGATGACTTCAATGACAGATTTGCCACTTGCTTTGTAATAAAAAATGCATGAAAACACCTTCTCCAGAAATTGTTAATTGCATTCAGGTGTGTATGTGGCTAAAACCGGTTTTTGTTGGTTACTGAGTTTTGAAAGTTCGAGAAATTGAATGTAAATTTTTGAAAGGAAGAAAGAATTAGTTCGAAATGTCGGGAGTTTAGAAAAATTGTGCATTCGAAAAATCAGGGGTAAAATTGCAGTGTTTGACTGAAGCAAATCCAAGGGAATACGACTTTTGGTTCGAAGAATCGGGAGTTTCAAATAATCGAGTATTCGAAAAATCGGGATTCCACTGTATGATTAAACCTTAAACCTCTGGCTAATTTACATTTCCATGCCTTACACTGTTTGTGTGTTTACTTTGGTTGTGTTACACAGATTCTCTGATTGATTTATGTTGTCTTTTTGTTCAGTCCTGTAGAACATTGCTTGGATTTTGAAACTCAAAGATTATGGCTATTTGATGTTGCTTTTAACCTGTTTTTCCTGTTTTACTTTTTCCTTCGGGTAAGTTTTCTTCTATGTGTGTGTAGTAGTGCTGTAAACCCTGGCTTTTCTTCTCTGCACTGGCTTTCTCACTTTTTCTAAATAGAAAGTTACATTATTATATGGTATTACAATGAGGTTCTCAGATAAGAAAGTGACTGTATGAGATGTTGTTTAGTCCATAAATCCACTGTAGTCTTTAGCAAGTCATACTGATTACAAGATGGCTATATTTAACAAGCTGGTACAGTGGAAACTCGATTTGTCAGACCTCTATATAATGAAGTCCTCAGTATAACAAACAATATTTTTCAGCCCAGTAATAGTGTAATGTATAGAAAAGAACCATAATGAACCCTCGATATAACGAACCAATTTCCCCAGTCCCTTGGCACTTCGTTAAATCATTAGGCTCCATTGTAGTAAGGCAGTAATCCAAGTGATACCAAAATCCCATTTTTTGGGTTTTAAATAACTATAAGCAAAACAAAGAGTATGGTTAAAATCCTCTTTTAAGAAGTAGAAAAAAATAATATCTTCAACACTTACAAATCTCTGCATGAATGAAAGTGAGGAAAAACACCGCTAAAAAACTGAGATTTTGTTATTGTATGGAGGTGCAACTCCTTGACTGCATTTAATGTTGTTGAATATTGTTAGTTTCTTGCAGCAAATGATAAGCTATTGCTTTGGGTCGAAATGTTGTCCTTGGTTGACTTCCTGACCATTCCAGAAGTGTTTGTTTCCATAGTTTTAAGACAGAACTGGTTAGGTAAGAGCATGAATTATTAATAATGTCGTAAGGATTTTAATCAATTGATAAAAAACTAATCCTTAAATGAAAGCTGTATTCTGAGTGTTCAGTATGTACAATTGTATTGTTGTTTGTAATGAGTTCTTCAGTGCATCAAGTAATTCCTCCTAGAATTAGCAAAGATCATGCTTGTCTTACATACTGCTGGGGGTAACCCTGCGATGGACTAGCATCCCATCCAGAGGGGAGTAGCAATACTTTCAGTTGCTCCATGCTACAGAAACTGGGATAAGCTCCGGCCGTGTGGGCTTCCTTGGCTCCTGTGTGACTTTACCATGCTTAATGAGGGTTCCCACTTCTTCCTCTTGTATTCCCATCCACTTAGCCCTTTAATCCGCAAGAGTGACAAGCATCTAATTTCTCCTTACAGTATCACTAGTTGATCAAATATACAGGTCATGAGAATAAGGGAAATGATCACCAGACATGAAATGTGTTGATGTTGAATTAAATTCTCCCAACTAGTAACATAAGAAATATATGTATAACAGTGAGGAGAATGTGCATGGATATTGGGGCTTAAAGGGCCCTTGGGTCTCCTTGTTGCGTGAAAACTCAGGGACAACCCTGTATGTACTATTGTCAGAAAGAAGAAACTTAACTCCATGTTGTCTCTGTCCACACAAAGTGTGTTAATGGGTACCAGTGTTGTCAACAGTTTTACATGTCTGTCCTTACTATCTTGGTCATCTTTTTCAGGGCTAAGATTTCTTCGTGCCATGCAGTTTATTAGGCTTGCAGATATTCTTCAGTATATGGGCATTATACATTCGAGGTTGGTGGTCAAGTTAAAGTACCATAAAGTTATTTTGTTAAGTCATGTGAATTGATTGTTTAGTGGGAGATTCCATACCCCCTGCCCAAGGTTTTAGCCAGAAGGGCATCCAGGCATCCTATGGACGCCCACTTTTTGGAAAAATTTGAATACAATTCACTTAATCTTTCAAATAATTTACAAGAAACATGCTCCTTGGACGGCCAACTTTCAATTCCTGGCTAAAAGCCTGCCCCTGCCATGGGAGGAATCAATACTTTCCCTTCTCCTTGCTTCTGAAATGCCAAAATGTAATCCCCATTCCATTCTAAAATGCTCTACCTCCCACGGCCTCTGAATTCCACAACCTTTCATCCCCCCCTCCCTTAGAATGGAATTTCTGTTTTCTATTCAACTCCATTAAACAAACACTGACCCCTTTAAATGAAAAGGAAAAAAAAAAACAGTTAAGACTAATTTGTAAAAGTTGCGCTACAGTTGTTGACAATATCTTCTACAAAACACAGATGTGTCATAAGTGAAACACATTCCACTGAATCTGCAAACAAACTTTGCTTCCTTCTCTGAAAATCAAGATCCCCCTCCAAATTCCAATCGCTTCTTGCCTTCGGAATTTTGTCACAAAGAATTAGGATACAATTGCCTATGGAAACTGTAGTTTTCATTTTTACCTAGTATACACCTGTACATTAATCCAAGAGTTTAAATACTGAATGTTTCAAATCATCTTTGGTAAATAGACTTATCTTTGACTTTGATTTAGCATTGTAAATATAATACCTTGTGGCACTAAATTTTTGCGGGTTCTAATTTGTGCGATTTTTGCGTTTTTTTTTTTCATGATCCGCAAAAAACGTTCCCGGGGAAAAAAATTCAGCAAAAATTTTATCCACAAAAATTTACTCCATTGTGGAAATTATAATACAAACATCGCCTTTTACACTTTAATTTAACTGTCTCTTTCCTTCACAAACAAAACGAAGTTAGAAACAACCTACATTCAGAAGTAAAACAACCAAATTGCAGTCGGTACACTACAAGTAGTTAGCTGTTTTAAAAAAGCTTCAAAGGAAAGGATCGTTTGAAGGTACTCCATTAATTAACTGATTAACATGTTGTGCGTCTGCATGCTGTTCACCTGTGTTCGATTCAGTCATTTGTACTAAAGAACAAAAATGTTATAATTACAAATAGAAGGCAACTTTTTGAATATTGCAATTAAAATTAATTCTCAGCAAGGAAAACCAGTTTTTCCCAATTGCAAAAATTAGTTCCCGCAAAACACAAAAATCGGCCAATCGCAAAATTAATTACTCCCGCAAAAATTTAGTGCTGCATGGTAATTACCACTACCATTAACTTTTAAGATTTTTGATTGGAACGTGAGATAAATATGTACCTTTATCTTGTGATGAATAAAGACATTTACGTTTATATTATGTATTTAAGTTTTTTTGAAAATTTATCATAATTATTTCGTTAAAAGCTCTCAAGCACTTGTAGGACAGGTTAAGAAGGTAGCAAGTGTTGTGTGTAATAATGGTTTGTTTTCTTTTTGCTCATATCTAGTGGTATCATCTCATTGATGAAGATGGTTGGAAACCTGGCTGCTCTCTTGTTTGCATCTGGTGGAATCCTTCATTTGGTAAAGTGAACACGTTCTTAATTTAAATGATATTTAATTCTTCTTTTTTAGCATGGGGCTGGAGTGTTGCATGCCAATCAGTGTCAATGCCCCTATGAGGCTTTCTCATTCCTGACTGTTTATTCTGAAAAAATGTGGGAGAAATCCAACATTTATGGTGGTGTTATTATTAAGACTTATTCTGCTCAACATTCGAGCAGTAAGTGCAAAATTATTTACTAAAAAACAACTTGTAGCACGGTAACATTTCGAATACTATTTGAAACATCCAATTTTATTTGCTTCTCCAACTGACCCTGCAATTAAATTCTCAAGCATTCTGGAGAAAATTACTGTCAAATCTCGTGAAAATGTGCTAAAAATGGGTGTCATTTTTGTTTTGAACTGACATGATTGAGCATCTTTTCAATTAAAATACAGATAACTTCAAATTCAATTTTTTCCTTGCAGGGTCAGTGATTTGCATTTCGTGCAAACAATTTCATAACATTTCCATATTGTCAGTTATCGCCTCGACTTAGTGAGGCGGGAAAAAATAAGGTCAGGTGACATTAAGTGACGAGAATTTTAAAAAGAACAAGTTTCACTTCTTCAACGGACACATTTCATTGGTCAGTCGTCGATGTGGGATTTCAAGGATTTATAGAAAACAAATTTTGACTACGATTGTAACAACGGACGGTTCCCGAACTGATCGATGAAGGAACAAAGCCATAAAGTCCAGTACAAATAAAATCTTCAAAACCTTCAAATCCCTGGCTAATCTTCGACTCAAGTAACGCCTTCACGCATAGGCGGGAATCAGTCAAAATTTGTCCTCGAAGATTACGCCGAATCGAGTTATTGACAACCGCCGAACTTCACATCACAAGTTGAGCTGCCACAGATTACGCTGAATCATCGCGCCCTCAACTTACGCTGAATCTTCATCAAGATTACGCCGAATCGAGTTATTGACAACCGCCAAACTTCGCATCACAAGTTGAGCTGCCACAGATTACGCTGAATCATCGTGCCCTCAACTTACGCTGAATCTTCATCAAGATTACGCCGAATTGTATTTGCGAAGGAAAAGTAAGGACATTTGATTTGTTTGACGTTTTCATTTTTATCTTTGTTGCTGGATTGTCAAAATCAAAGACTTCGAAGCCCGCTGGTAGTAACATCGCATGAAATCAAGGCTGGAGTTAAAGCATATTTATGTGAAGTGAATTCCGTTCAAAATGCCGCCTAAAGTAGACATCAAAACCCTTGCAGGAAAAATGGAAAACGCTGTAAACATCCTCTACGAGCTAATGGAGGAATTTCAAACAATTTTCTCAGTAAAACCAGAACTCAAAACACTTGAAGCAGCATTCACTCAAGTAGAGACGAGATATAGGCAAATCAAAAAGCAGCAAGAAACGATTTTAGACAAACTGGTTGATGAAGGCGCTGCCACAGACGAGGGACCCTTTTTAACGACCAGAAAACTTGGAGACAAGGCCAAGGCGGATTTTCTTCAAATTGCTTTGAAATTTGCTGCTTATCAAAAGGAACAAAATTCTTCTGAAGCGTCTCGTAAGGACTCTGAAACCCTGGAGGCTCTGACATCATCAATGTCATCAATGACATCAGCAGTAGCAAAAATGGCGGACACCTTAGGATCAAAACCAAACTTAAGTGGTCTACAATGATTACCAGTGCCAACATGGGATGGAGGTCGCAGATCTTATGCCACGTGGAAAAAGGAATTCAATCATTGGATGACGAAATACGGTCAGGATAAAGATGAACAATTGCAACGTTTCCGAAACGCATTGCCAAAGGGTTCATGGTGGACTGACGAGGTTAAAACCTGTAAAACCATTGACAGTGCTTGGAACATCTTGGATACCGAGTTCGCAGACAGATGAAAATTAATGGATGAATTGCTGTCTGAAATAAACAATCTTAAACCAGTCAGACGAGATTCCAAGTCCTTTACACACTTCACCACAACAGTGTCTTGCTACGTAAACGATATGGAGGATAATGGGTGCCCTGTGCTAGAGTCTTCAGAAGCACCATTCCTTATGTCCCAACTTTTGTCCAAACTCGATCCAAACGACAATTCTCATTTTGGTAGAGAGATGAAAAGAGAAGGGAAACAAGAAACCGTTAGCAACCTCATCGCCTGGTTACATCAGGAAGCAAGCATTCGCTCCCGAGGCAAAAGGAGCTTCGTCTCTGAGGAAAGGAATGAAAGTCGCCGGGACAAGGGTCCTAAGAAGACAGAAAATAATGCCGCCAATGGCGAAGAAACTGATGATGAAGCATATCCACTTGGCTGTGAAACCAAACATCATCTGGCTGCCTGTCCTATGTTCCAGCTTTTAACAGTCAATCAAAGGTGGGAGATTGTTAAGCAACATTGGTGATGTCGCAAGTGTCTAAGAGCGCATCACACAAACGATTGCAAGAAACCAGATGGCTCAACCTATGACAAATGCAGAAAAAACCACCACCGGTCTCTACATAATGATAGGACTGGCGAAACAAACACAAATTCGAATGCAAGAGCAGCACCATTCCAAAGTCAATTCCAAGGCCCCTCAACTACGTCGAATGGCAACATCCAAGGAAATGCTGTGTACCAGAAAGCAAAGTTAAAACCTGTCACTGGTTTGTGCCCTGTTCAAAAAGTTAAACTCATGAACAGAAATGGAAACTTTGTCGAAGTTCTTGCAATGTTAGACTCTGGATCTAACACCAGCCTACTCTCCAAAAATACAGCTAGACGACTTGGCTTAAATGGATCAGCAACGCATCTCACTATGAATTTGGCTGGGGGGAAGAAGAAAAACGAACCTTCACAGGTAATCGATATCACGCTTGCCTCACCTACTGACGAAGATATTACGAAGACCCTTCAAGTGTACACTGTTACGAGACCTTGCAGTAATGCCAAAACAATTTCTAAAGAATTAGTGGGACAATACACCCATTTGAAGAACGTTTCTGATAAGCTGCATCTTTCGGGTGGTGCCATAGATATCCTTATCGGCACAGACTTCGTAGAAGCTTTCGTTGATATCCACACAGTGTCTGGAGAACCAGGAGAACCTATCGCGAAAAGAAACTGTTTTGGATGGTACGTTCTGGGACAGTTTGAGTCAAACAGCTCTACCACATCTCAAATTCAGTCAATAGAAGTTGGGACAGTAAGTATCGTAGAGGATATCAAGAAACTCCTTCACCAAGACCTCCTTGGCGTCAAACCAACCAAACTCTGTACATGCAGTGAAAACGTGTTACGTGAAAGCAAGTTTGCTAAGTCCCTCGCAGCTTCAACTACCTTAGTTGACGGGAGAATACAAGTGAGGAGGCCCTGGAAGGAAGCAGGACCCCCCAAACAGAGTAACTACGACATCGCTCTGAAAAGGATGTTTTCTGCTGAAAAGTCGTTCCAGAAAAAGGGTTGCTTTAAAGTTGTTGACGAAGAAGTTCAAAAGTTATTGGATCAGGACTTTGTGAAAAAGGTTCCACCTGAACAAATCGATCATGGTAAACCTGAATGGTACCTACCACTGCAAGCCGTGTTCACGCCAGAAAGGACCACAAAAGTTCGACTTGTCTTTGACTCATCTTCGAAAGGTCACGATGGTCTTTCGCTTAACGATTATCTCGAGAAAGGTCCTAACTTCATCAACAGCCTCTTCGATGTACTGGCAGCATGGCGATGGAACGAAGTGGCATTCACTGGTGATGTGCGCAAAATATTTAATCAAGTCTTGGTGCATCCTGACGATCAAGTTTATCACAGGTTCCTGTGGAGAAGTAAGACAAATGATTCACCAACTGTGTATCAATGGCTCAGATTGAACTTTGGTGATAAACCAGCTCCCGACATAGCAACTAACGCCATCAATACTCTGGCAAAGTTATCGCAAGCTGAGTTCCCAGAAGCTGCAAAGGAACTTCAAGACCATGCGTACGTGGATGATATCGGTGGGTCCAGAGCAACTACAGCAAAAGCTGAGCAGATTATCAACGACATTGATGCCATCCTCGAGAAAGGCCACTTCCAGATTAAAACTTGGCATTCTAACCAGACAGAAATCGACCAATCTAACGATGAACGGTCAACGGATCTACTGGGTCTACGATGGGATAAACAGACAGACAAGTTTACCCTGAAAAAGAACGACCTTGGCCTGACCGATGTCCTGACAAAGAGACGATGCTTAGGTCTTGTTGGCAAATTATGGGACCCCATTGGTCTTGTGTTACCCGTAGCAATAAAGTTTAGAATCGACTTACAAGAACCGTGGAGTTCAGGCTATAGCTGGGACGAGATCCTGCCAGCGAGCATTCAAAGGAAGTGGATGGAAAATGTGCAAACCATGAATCATCTCCTTGCGTTCGAATTAGATCGAAAGTTGAAACCAAGTCATGCAGTTGGGGTACCGCAAGTCCAGGGATTCTGTGATGGTGGTGAGAAAGCTTACGGTGCAGTCATTTTCCTCCGATGGGAGTTAAAGAATGGAAGTTACAAATGCGTCCCTGTCCTGATCAAGTCCTTCGTTGCCCCGTTGAAAAAGAAGACGATCCCGAGACTGGAACTCATAGGTTGTTTAACACTTGCAAGGATGTATGATACTTGCAGAACGTCACTGCAGTTCGCGAACATCCAAGATTGCAAATGAATCTTCTGGGTGGACTCCTCTACCGTCTTGTCTTGGATAAGGACCCCACCACGGCAATAACCTTTCGTATCAGCGAGAGTAGCAGAGATCCAAGAAACTGTCGGAGTGGATGACTTCTGTTACATAAGGTCGAAGAGTAATCCCGCTGACATTCTTACCAGAGGAACCGAACCATCATGACTTACAGATTGGCTAGAGGGACCCTCTTTCCTCCACTTGCCCGAACTCGAATGGCCCAAGTTTCAAATTGAAGACCAAAGTATTCGTGGAGAAGAGACTGAAGTCGTAATGGAAACAAAAACCTCCGAGAAGACTAACATGCCCGTTAAACACGAAGCAACCATAGCAGAAGTTAACGCTATAAAACACGAAGCAGCCACAGCAGAAATCAACGTCAAACTAGAGCGAGTCAAGTCAGAAGATAACCCCATTCTTCACCAATTACTGAAGACCTGCTCAACATTTCCAAAGATACGGAGAACACTCGCACTATGAAATCAAATGCTGTTAAAATGCCATGAATTTTTCATGGCAGTTTAATGTAAGTTTCAAAGGAGATTAATGTGATAGTAATAAATATTTCATGGTACAACAACTAGAAATTCATGGTTATGCTCCATGAAATAACCATTAATTTCACCATTAAAAACTTCTTAGTTTTTGTACCTTTCATGGCCATGATAAAGCCATTAATATGAGAAAGTAATGGTTATTTCATGGTATGGCTATTAACAGCTTTTTCATGGCCATGAAAAAGCACTTAATTTTCATGTCTGGCAACTCAAAATTTCAGGGTTTTTTAATGGTCTATCTTAATGCCTTTTTCATGGAACAAAATTTTTCATGGCCCAGGAAAAAGTCATGAAAGGTACAAAAACTCATGGCCATGATTTTTTTAATGGCATTACAATGGCATTTTCATTATTTGTTAGAAGGAATGGCACCTCTCACGCAAATGCCATGATTTTTGTCCAAAAGAAGTGAAAATACCATGAAAAATGTCCATGTAAGAAACCATCCTTTTTTACAAGGTCATCATCTTACAGCAATTTACGAATGTACTACTCTAGTTATCAATATGCTATTTCCTCAGGTCAAAAGAATCAACAAGTGGACTTAAGCAATGTTTAATACTGAAAGTTCAGTGATCCAAAGATAACAACCCAGCAATATTGATACCACAGTAAAACGTATTTTCAGGAGAACTTTTAATAACTGTGATCACAGTTCAAACAATTTACAATATGTCCTTGTTGTCCTGTGCAGGCAGTCAGAGAGCTTTGCAATGTGAAAATAGGCCGTTTGTTTCACCAACAGTATTTCACTTCAAGTTGTTCCTCAAGACTGCTTCTGCAATCATTAGGAAACAAAATAGAAATAAGCTTAAACTTACATGATGTGTACAGCTGTATACAATCAATGTCCCTCAAGTTTGCACAATTTTAATAATAACCTTAAGATCAATTTCAAATAATTGATTGCAGTAGCTTGTAGAGACAGAAAGTAGACCAAAATCTCAAATAATAAAGCGAAGTTATTACCCAACAGCTTTGCAAAACGGCAAATGCAAGCATCACATGTAAGCTTATCTCTATTAACTTCATAAGATCGTGTGCAAATCTGACTACGTGTACTCGTTTGAAGCCAAACTTAGACTGTTTAGAAATTTATAATACATTTTTTGTACTTACCTATTTGTAAAGTTAGGGAATCCATGTTTGGAGGTTTAAGGGAAGGTTTTCTCTCTGTCAACTGGGAGGAATCTCTCTTTGCAATGGCGCCTGAACAAAACGAATTTTTGAACCTCACTTAATCCCAGTCCCCTATCCACTTTTGGAGAGGCTGCTGACCAGAAAGGCTCATTCCATTCAAGATGGCGGCTGCCCTGACACCAGTTGAGAAATTCGCTTTTTCTACCAATTTTAAAAGCTTTTATGGTTATAACAAGACACCAGGAATCACTTAAATACATCCAGGGATCATATTCTGCAAAAGTTCGGAAATCAGATATTTCACTGCTTTAAAAGCTGTAACATTGTTCAAGCTCTGAGTTATTCCTGGTATTCAGTGATTTAGCTGCGGTGAAATACTGAGACTTCTTGAAATATTTTAATGTAAAGCTTTGCTTTAAAATTACAAAACTAATCAATTCAAAACATTATTTTGCCACGCTTATATTATATCCTATAGCTTGGTGGGTGCAGGGTTTTTCAGTGTTTTTTCAGGGCCATGAAAATCCTAGAAGTGGTGAAAAGCCCATGAAATTTCAGAAAATTACTTTTACTGCTTTTTCATGGCACATTTACCAAAGAAACTTTTTTCATGGTTTGTTAAACTGCCATGAAAACAAATTTCTGTTTGATTTCAAGACTTTCTCATGGTGGTGAATTTCTTTCACAGTATTTTCATGGTGCACAAGAAGAATCAAGTCTAGACCATGAATTTCATAAATGCATGTTTCATGGCCATGAAAACAAAGATAACCAGTTTTTCATGGCTCTTTCACGACTTTTTAATACAAGTTGGTTTCATAGTGTCGCTTACGTTCACCGTTTCGTTCAAAATGCCAGTAAAAAGAATGCGAAGACAGGCCCCATCACCGTACAAGAATTAAAAGAATCTGAGAATCAACTCTTCAAGTGGAGTCAACTACACTTAGATCCCTCTGTCATTGACAAGAAATTAATTCCAAACCTGGACGAAAACGGACTACTTCGCGCTCATGGACGACTCGAAGATGCCACAAGAAATGAGAAACCCCGTTATCCTACCACGCGACCATCTACTTGTCAAGCTGTTACTGCGCCACCTGCACGACAAGCGTGGACATTGTGGATACAAGAGTTTAATCCGTGAAGCCAGGAGGAAATACTGGATTATAGGAGTCCGCAGCATGTCCAAAGCCCTCACTTCAAAGTGCATCACTTCGCAAAAAACCGCTGGACCAGCTAATGGGGCAGATCCCATCTTTACGAGTGGCAGCAGGTTTCCCTCCCTTTTCCAACACCGCCATTGACATGTTTGGTCCCTTGCATATTAAACTCAATCGGAAGACTCTGAAAGAAGCTCAAGTAGTAATATTCACCTGCATGACAACAAGGGCAGTTCACTTAGAACTTGTAAACGACAAGACATCTGATGCCTTTCTGATGGCGTTCCATCGTTTCGCGAGCTTGCGTGGCCACTCGAGTGTTTGTTGGTCCGACCGTGGAACAAACTTTGTAGGTGCGCAAGGTTACTTAAAGGAAATTATGCAGAACTGGAACATTCCCAAGATTCAAAGTGTTCTATCTGAGGATTTCTGTTGCGATTTCAAGTGGCAATGGAACATACCTGATGCAAGTCATCAAAATGGCGTGGAAACTCTCATCAAGTCTGTCAGACAAAGTCTCTTTGCTAAGTGCAAGAACCAAGCCTTTACAGAAGAGCAGTGGAGAACATTTCTGTCAGAGACAAACTACATCATCAATGGACGTCCTCTGTATCCAAGTTCCAATGACATCTGGGAAAGTCCCCCCATCACACCGAACGATATTCTTATAGGTCATCATCTTCCACTACCTCAACCAGAACCCGAAGAAAGGATCAACCCCAGACATCTTCTGAGAAGCACACAAGATCGAGTCAATGAATTCTGGAAATGCTGGATGCGATACTTCGTGCCAAATCTGTTACCACGAAACAAGTGGTTCCAAACCAGCGAAAATGTTCACGTTGATGATCTAGTTTTGGAGTTGGATCAGAACCACAAAAGGTCTCAGTGGAAGTTGGCGTGTATCATTGTCACGTATCCAGGAAAGGATGGCTTGGTCAGAAAGGCCAGAATCAAGACCCAGGATGGTGAATACGACTGGCCAATCCACAAGTTGTGTCTCCTAGCAACCAAGGAGGAACTAAATGTGGAATTTTCCTAATTAAGCTAGTTCCCAGAAGCAATAGACATGCTATTTTCTGACGTTTCTTATTATTGAACGCTATTACATTTATAGTCGTTGCTCAATTAGGTATAATTAATTAAACCTAATTTCCGCACTGGGGCGGAGTGATTTGCATTTCGTGCAAACAATTTCATAACATTTCCATATTGTCAGTTATCGCCTCGACTTAGTGAGACGGGAAAAAATAAGGTCAGGTGACATTAAGTGACGAGAATTTTAAAAAGAACAAGATTCACTTCTTCAACGGACACATTTCGTTGGTCAGTCGTCGATGTGGGATTTCAAGGATTTATAGAAAACAAATTTTGACTATGATTGTAACAACGGACGGTTCCCGAACTGATCGATGAAGGAACAAAGCCGTAAAGTCCAGTACAAATAAAATCTTCAAAACCTTCAACTCCCTGGCTAATCTTCGACTCAAGTAACGCCTTCACGCATAGGCGCGAATCAGTCAGCTTGGGAGCTTAAGTATTGATTATAATTATTCAAAAATAATGTTACCATGCTATGAGTATTTTCTAGTAATTAAATATTTTTGCACTAATTATTGCTTGAATGTTCAGTGGTAATTGTCTTTATAATAATCTAAGTAATGGTTTATTGCAACATGTACCTTGACCAGGAAGCCAATAAGATTGCTGAAATTTGCAAAATACTGTGGTACTAAGCATAATTATATAATTTTGTTAATTTGTAGTCTCCCCATTTTGTTGTTAGGTGGAAAACACTGGAGATCCTTGGGATTTTACTAATGGCCAAGCGCTGAATTATTTTGAGTGTCTTTACTTCCTTGTGGTAAGTTTAGTACTACCAGAACTGAGTACTCCCCTGTGAGAATAACATTAATAATTAGAATCATAAAAATAATAAGAATAATAATTATTCTTACAAGGAAGTTCACTCTCCACATGAAACATGACAAGTTTCATACAGAAACCAACTATTGGTTGTGGCAAATTTTGATCACCAGCGAAAATTGCTAGGTTTGCCCACTGCTGTAGTGGCAATTGAAAATTGCCGATATCTGCATGATTACACACGTAAATTCGCTGAGAATCTTCAAAAATTGCCGGCAATTGCCTAGTGTGTTGACTCCCGTGAAAATCGTTAGCTATTGCTGGCGATAATTTTGCGGTAATGATCATGAACATGTAAAACTGCCTGGTATGTTGCTGACCAGCTTAAAATTCTTTATTTGACTGACAAGTTACTGTAAAACACAAATTAATAATGCTGTTCATTGTTAGTAAGACTTTGGAGAAATGGAGTGGCTAGTAGAAGCATTGATGTTTGAGTCCATTTGACCAGGACTTCAGTGTACTTGTCATGCAGATCAATTATTTCATTATTGGTGTAAGTTTTTCATCTTTTGACCACTCAATACAAGTTAGCACAAGTTCTTGTCAGCATTGTTTTCTTTGGTATGGCCATGAAGACTGCACAGAAATGACTTTGCAAATTGTCTAACTTGGATCCACTTGAGAGGGCAACACATTGCAAGTCTGTGTATGGAAAGTGGCATTTCCAGACTTGGTCGATTGATTGATTGGATGGCACTATAATTACACTCAGAAATCAGATGTCTCTTTTGCCCATGGAATCCAGGGGCAAGTTGGGTAAAAGCTAACGTCCCATGTAACTTCTAACGTCAGACGTTCACTCCAGTCAAAGTCACTGCTTTAACGTCTGACATTAGCAGTTATGTCCAGCGTTAGGTTTTGTACAACTCACCCCAGAGTCTTTCTTGCCTTCATCCAAGGGCAAGGAGACAGCTGACATTCAAGACTGGTCACATTTTTCCAGGCACCCTTTCAATGGCGTGTTTTCTGATTGGCTTTTAAATTATAGCTTGTAGAAAAATAATTATTTTTCATTTATTTTAGTAGGTGTTAATTGCATCTGCTGATCTTAATTAATTGATTTCCAGGTTACCATGTCGACTGTTGGTTTTGGTGATATATCTGCAGGAACATATTTTGGAAGAACATTTATGATGATATTTATCTCTATTGGTCTGGTATGTGATAATTATGTAACTAGCACTTATTCTACTTCAAGGCTTAAAGGCAGAGTTTCACATTTCAGCGCATGTGCGAGCGATGACTTGAGCGCTGTCAAGATAATTGTTTTTAGACCAATTAGAAGCGCGTTCACAACCCTGGCGGTATACGGCGGTAAATTGTTATACTGTAACTTTTTGTCGATAGTATATGAAATAACAGGCCAAGCACGACTACTGCTAGTTGTTGAAGTTATTCCAGCCTTCAAAATAGAGCTTGCCCATGTACAATCGTAACGGCTTTGTCCCTTTGAGCAAGATGATTTGAAGGCGACATAGCGAAATTGTGCCGGTAAATTGTGTGGTCAGTTGAGCTATTGATCCGGGAGAAACCTCAAGCTGTGATACTGTTTGGAGTGTTTGATATTCTTAGAGCCATTTGAAATCTTTGTGCCTCTGTGTGTGCTAGTTCTTTGGCAACTAGTTAGGTTTTTGTGCTCAGTTTAATTGCAAGCTTCCTAAAAGCCGCTTAAAAGAGTGACGTTTAATTTATAATAATGATAATAAATAAACATATTTATGCAGGATGGCCATTTCAGTTATAAAAACTGCTATCAACATGGGTCCTGCGTTAAAAATAAATAAATGAATAGTTAATAAAATAAAATATTAAAACAGTTAAAAAGCTGTATAAGAAATCTAAGAAAATAAGACATATAAAAAGCGATAAAAAGACTAAAACTAGGTTCATATACAATTATTAAAAATATCGGCCCCTTTATAAAAAAACGCTCTTTTGGTCGATTCTAGTTTAACCCTTTCAATAACTAATTTGTTCTTATTCCTAATGTCATAATCATGAATATTATGTCTTTTTAGTTGAAAATATTCAGAGAAATAACTTGGGGCCGTTCCCTTGAGGCACTTTTCAACCAAGTTAACAATGTGATTTTCTCTTCTTCTCGTAAGAGTGTCCCAGCCAAGACTTGTAACCATCTGTTCCGTGGACAAATGGGCAGTATTCAAAACTATTCTACCACCACGCCTTTGTAGGCGTTCCAGAACTTCTTCATTCCCTTTACCACATCCATGGAAAACAGCGCCACAATAATCCAAAATATAGGAAGAATCATTGATTTAAACAATCTGTTCAATCTGAAAGGATCCACGAGTTTCTTAATGCGTAATTTGATGTTTGCTTGTGGTTATCTGCAAGACACGTAACTTTCTTTATCATGGATGTCAGATCCAAATTAATTTTTCTGAGACTGTTGCCATCTCTTTTGATCATAAAGAAGCTACAGCTTCTTGGGCTGTCGTTTTAACTCCACTTTCGTGGTTGTGGTTAAAATAGAAATAGAATTCTTGGAGTTAGAACATTGCACCTCTGTTGTCTTATGGCGAACTACTAGCATCCAACTGATAGATCTCCAGCAGCAATGTGGACAAAGGTTATTGTTTGACCTGCTTGTGATGGTCTGTTCATGGTTCTTAACGATTTTCCATTTGTTAGATCTGCAGCAGTTAAAATGCTGGTTCGTAAGATTCAAGGATTCTTCAATCTTGTGAATGTATTGTGTTCTGCCGTCCCATCGCCAGTCTACCACGACGTCTCTTCTGACCATCCATTGACTAAAATGCCGATTTCGGCTGCTAAATCACTTTCAACATTATAAAAATCAAAGTAATAATTATTCACAACAGGAATTAAAGACTATAAAAAGTGGAAAGCGAAGAACGGATGTGCAAAATTAGGGCAAGATTTCAACGGATTTTTCCACCATAAGCTCAGTTCGAATTTAGTGTCGACCCGTACAATTTATTTTTGAGCTGTTCCGCTCGCACATGCGCTTCTCCGTGAGTAGCGGACTTTAAGTTATACAGTCACAAGACTTCTGTTTGATGGACAACATTATGAGAATTCAAGTACTTAACTCCTCTATTTCAAGTTTTTGGATTTGATTATTAAATAAACTTTCTTGTGTCAAACAAGGTAAACTTAGGTTGCAAGTTGTCTGCGATGGTGGGTTAAGCTGTTTATGATGTTGTTTTTTTCTAAAATTTACAAAGGAAAATTGTGTGCAGCTGAGACCGTTATTTTTTCCTGGTTGATCTACCAGTCCTTGCCAAATGTTTTGTAGCAGAAGGCAGCATAATACAGACAGGTAGCTGCCAGGTCACCTCGCTTGCTAGAAGTCTAATGAGAATTATAGTACAATGCTAAATTTTGGCGTGCTCCCATTGCTTGAAATCGGTCACGTGACACGATAATGTCTCTTCTCAATGGGCGCCTATCAGCGCATAGTGCCTATTTTTGGCAATTTTTGCTCAAAATTTAGCGTCGTACCATAAAAACAATAGAGTCCTTCTGTCTCAGGCCCTATGTGTGGTAGGTTCCCTCAGATATTTGATGTTCAACTTCATATCAGCCCTCAAACTACATGCTCTGGCTAATACTTGTTGTGAACATCAAATTTCCTTGGGCAACTGATAGTGCCTTGGACAGAAGAATAAGTGTTGTGCATAAAATTTATGCAATATGCAACAAAATTAATTGCCAGCTGCCAGTGCATTTTGAAAGAGGGCTGATCTACATGTGCTACATGCTGGTGTGCATGCATGGTCTTGTTATTTTAGCAAGAGGGCATTGACTGGAACCTCTACAGTGTAACAACATTTACTCATGTCTTGATTCTTTTGTTGCCTAGGGGATGTTTGCCACCTACATTCCGGCCATCTTGGAATATTTGTCATCTCATACCATCTACCATGGATCATATAAGTTGCCAGATGGGAAAAAGTAAGTGCCAATATGTCTTATTTAATAATTTTTATTTTTTTTTATTCTTTTGTTATCTTGTTATGTAGAATGCAACTTCTGTATCACAGATCATAAGTTGTGAGCATTTTAAAGGCCTGGCCAATCTAGGAAACATTGTTGCAGAAACATTGCTGCAGACCCAAATGTTTCCCAGTTTGGCTATGCGAGAAATGTGTTGTGGAAGCAAATTTTGCGTCCTGGAAGCAAGGAAATGTTTCTGAATCAAGTCAAAACCATTTTTGCTTTATGGACGCAAATTTTGCTTTTGAAACGTAATGTTTCCCATGCAGTTTAGCTACCCAAGGAAACATGTCTGGAAACAATGTTTCCACAACGTTTCCTAGTTTAGCAAGGCCCTAATGCTGTTCAATTACATTTAGTTTATTACTCTTTTTAATCTAATCTTTAATGGTTTCCTCTATGTTTGTTAGTTTAAATGTTACTGAAATGTCATATTTTAGTCTTGAACTTTTCCTCAGGGAATGAAGTGTTCATTTCAGTAGTTTCCTTATTAATGTATTCACTCTTTTTTGACTGATTAATTCCAGGCATATCATTCTTTGTGGATACATAACAAGGCAGAGTGTAGAGACATTCCTGAGAGACTTTCTTCATAAAGACCGATCAAATACTGCAGTTAATGCAGTCATCATGGGGAAGTAAGTATTGTACATTCTTCACGCAATCACAGGGTTAATTCAAGAAATTGACATAAATTAGGGGTCCTTTGGAGATTTTATAGGGCTTGTTTTCATGAAAGGGGGCGCAGGATGTTTGATCCCCATTAGATTTTAATTAACAGATAAAAGTGAATTGCAGAATTAATACAGTGGAAACCTGCTATAACAATTAAACTCCTTCGTAAGGAGGTCCCTGCTGTAACGAATAATTGTCTTTAGTCCGACCAAAGCTACAGTAAGATAAATGGAACAGAACCTGGATAAAAAGAACCATGGTATATCGAAATCCCCTATACAACGAAAGCACTCCAGAAGTCCAAACTTGGGCTGAAGTTGAATGGGTAACAGATTAAGATCAGGGTCTCATTCAGTGGTTGAATTATTTCTGTTTTTACTCCAGCTTTTTGCCAGATGCAGAGCTCGAATCGTTATTAAAGAAACACTTTGTCAGTGTATCATTCTTCAAAGGAACTGTTTTAAGTGGAGAGGACTGCAGACGAGTGAAGGTTTGTCCAAGTTTACTGTGTACTAGAAGTAATAATTATTGTAATGTACTTTCTACAACCGTGGACAAAACTACTTGACACAAATTGAAAACACTCCTGTATTTTCCTATTGTCTTTAATAAAACCTCTCACACTACTGCATAAGTATCTGTCCTTCCCCCCTCCCCTCTTTCAATGTTGTTTTGAAGACCACAGGATTTGTATGGGCAAGCATCATGGCCAAAACAACATTGTATGGCGGTGGGGAGGGGGGCAATTTGTACATGTCTCCTGGTGTCCAATTATAGCATTGACATTGGAAAACAGGTGGATCTGTCTCAAGAGTTTTGTCTGAGGTTTTAGCTCTATTGTTGGGACACTATATGAGTCTGCAAATCAAGAG
This sequence comes from Siderastrea siderea, assembly GCA_964030785.1. Lineage (NCBI taxonomy): Eukaryota > Metazoa > Cnidaria > Anthozoa > Scleractinia > Rhizangiidae > Siderastrea > Siderastrea siderea. The sequence continues at coordinate 19,494,031 of OZ034974.1, read as the reverse complement.
GTTGCTGGTTTAAATATTAGGCAGACCATCACCCAGCATCTTGACAAGTATTTGCAATTGACTGATTGACGATTACATAAATGGGGGCATGGTAATGTAGTGGTTTGCACATTGAAATTCAGATCTGAAGGTGAGTGGTTTGAGGCCTGATCGCTGCCAGGTGTCATTTCCTTAGACAAGAGACTTTACCCCACATTGTTCCTGGCCAGGTGTATAAATGGGTACTGACGACATACTGCTTGGGGTAACCCTGTAACAGACTAGCTTCGGCTCCAGGGGGGAGTAGCATATACTCTCTGTTGCTTCATGCTACAATAGCCTGCGTAGCAGGCGAAAACAGGGAAGGGGAAGGGGAGCAAGGACACGGGAGAAAAATGGGGGACTGGGGGCTAGGGATGAGGGAACGCTTGCTACAAAGACCCCTATTTTTTCATTTCTGCGGCCGCCAGCGGCCGCAAAATTCTGATTGGTTAATTTTTGACAGCAAGTCCCACGAGAATCATGTAATTCGACGAGGACGTGCTGTTAGAAGATGAGAGCGATGCTAAAATTCGGCCTGATCGCAGGTTAATTTCAACTTGGTAGCGAAATTGTCTTGAAACCGGAGCGAGAAACGGCAGTTTAGAGCTTTCTAAAGGGAAGAGATGTTTTCGCGGTTTTGCCACTGACGGGATAAAGCCCTAGAAAGAAAAGATTTTGTCATTGTCAGAGAAGATTTTAAACAAGTATTGCACCGTTTCACGCGTGAATTTCATTTCATTCCTGTTATCGGAATGAAGACTTGCCTTTTGAGAACTATAAATCGGAAGAAGCCCCACTATAGGCGAAGAAATTATTCTTTGAGAACAGATCGTTGTTTTAAAGAGATATCTGCCGTTGCAAGACATCACTGAAGCTGTTGACTTTGTAGGGAATCCATGGTAAAGTAAATTACATTTTTGATTGTAAATTTGTATTGAAATATTTATTTTTATAATTGCCCTTTTCTTCATATTATGGCTTTCGCGTAACTTTTGAAAAACGTGCAGTTCGGTCAATTTAATGCCGTTCAAAATGTATCGCGGTTCTTCGCTTGCGTGTTTTAAAATAAGCTTACCTTTCCTAGAAGTGAAAATTGAACGCGTTTGGTTTTCAGAAGCAAAGGGGAGTTTATCTTACTACATCTTTTTATTGTGAAAAACTTTGTCTCTTCTTTTGAAAATAAGCGCCGTTGAGTGTTGTTCAATTACATAAAGTGCTCTTTGACTTGAAAAAGAATTCTCATCCTAACTTTATTTTTAGACGCTTCATTGAATTCCTGCGTGAAGCCAGTCATGCAAAAAAGCGCGTGCCTGTTTCTGATTGGTGGTTGCATTGACAGTTAACTTAATTGGATTACATAAAAATCGGTGGGCGGAGATGAAAAAATGGGGGTCTTTGTAGCAGACGTTCCCTCGTCCCTAGCTCCCAGAACCCCATTTTTCTCCCGCTCCCCTTCCCCTTCCCCGTTTACGCCTGCTACGCAGGCTATGCTACAGAAACCCAGAATTTTAAGCTGTCTGGCTGTGTAGGCCCCCTGTGACTTGTGTACAACTTTTCTTTATCTTACCTGCCAATGCTCACATAGTTTGGTATAGTTCAAATGATTGTGTCCATGATCAGTAATCATCATTTTAATGGCATAGTTTCCAAAGAATTTTTGTGTAGCTGTTACTGTGGCCAGTTATGTGTACAACAGAGGCAAACAAAAGAATAAACCAATGAGAACTTCAAACATGTAACACTTCCAAAAAAAGAAAGCATGGGAAAGGCATGTAACAAAGTTAGAATTGATTTTATTCCTAATGATTAAATATTAATTGAAGTAGGGAGCTGGAGGCACAAGTTTTTTGTATCCATCACAAAGCATACTTGAGCCAGAGCTAAGTCAAAGGCTAAATGTTTTTGACAGTTTTTGTGTTGAATTCGCTTTCTGTGAAGATTATTATTTAGTTTTGAGTTGGCTTTCACTTCTGCACACTTTAACTTGCCTTTTAAATATCATTTTAGATGCATTTGGCAGATTGCTGTATTGTGTTATGTAACAAAGAGTGCACTGATCCAAATGAAGAAGACTGCGAGAACGTCATGAGGTAATATATAGCTATTTCAATGCAAGGGTGTGCGGAAAAAAGCCCTAAATGACTTCTGATAAACTGCTAAATTCTCCTTCCAAATTCCCTTTTATTTGCTTGTGAAACAAAAGGAGAACATGACATTACATCAAGAGCCACTGAGGACCTTATTCCATGCACCCCTTCAATTAACACTGTCAGAAAGCCTATGCGATAAGACTGGAAGGTGATGTGGCTAATGTATTAATAAATTTAACAAACTTAGCTATGGCTCAGCTCTACTGAAAATAAATTACATAGGCAAGTGTTCGTGGTAATTTTACCCACGCTATGGCAGTGTCAACCATGAAATTACAGCCAAATCACAAAAGACTTACAGTTACATGCATACTACCTTTCGGTCTTGTAGAGTAAGCTTGAGGCTTTAATATCCAACAACGTTAATTAGTAATTTATTATCAGACCTTTAACTTACTGAGCTAACTGGAGAACAGAATTTCCTCATTTTGATTGATACTATGGTCTGGTTTCAATGTCCATGTGAGAGTTTTATTTCTGTTCTATACAGTAATAATAAATTTTGTTTCCTTTCACTTTAAATAAATTTGCAGGGTGGTAGCTATAAAGAACTATTATCCAGGAATTAGAATTATTATTCAGCTGCTTCAGTATGAGAACAAGGTGAGTTTGTCAAAATGTTTGAGTAATTTTGGATACTATGAAATGGTGCCACTAATGGAGCAGTTTTGATGGAGAGTAAAACCAAAACCCAAGCTAACCCTTAAAGCCCCAATAGTGACAAACATCTAATTTCTCCTTACAGTATCATTACTTGATCAAACATACTCAGGTCATGAGAATTAAGGAAGTGATCACTAAAGATGAGGTGTCTTGATGTGTGAGAAAATTCTCTCAACTAGTACCATGAGAGATATATGGAGAACAGAGAGGAGAACAAGCATGTTGATACTGGGGCTTGAAGGGTTAAAATACAATTCTTGTAGTTTACTCTTGACTCGCTACTCATGGCAAATACAAACAACACAGTGAACTGAGTCATAGTCAAAAGCAGATACTTGTTACTGGTGCCAAGCACTTAAGAAGGCGTGCATGAGCAAGTCATGATATATCTTGTTTTTAGTTTCACTTAATTTGTATTGTTTATTGGGTTTTAATTGGCACTATGCTTTTAAAGGAATCAAAAACAAAAAAAATTCAAAACTGAAGCAAATACAAAATACCTTTTGCTCTTACAGCATGAATACCTTAATTTCTCATTGATAATTTCATTAATAATAGTCTACATAATAAAATTATTGATCAGGCCCCAGTTGTTCAAAAGTTGGATAGCGCTATCCACCGGATAAATCTCTATCCAGTGGATAACGCAATTGGTTTCCCTAACGCTTATCCACTGGATAGTGATTTATCCGGTGGATAGCGCTATCCAACTTTTGAACAACTGGAGCCTGAAAGTAATCATAAAACAAAATATTTGTATTTCCTAATTGACTGTGAGCAGTCTCTTTTTTCTCCTATTTTTTTGTGCAAGAAGACCAAAGTAAGAAACACAGTCACATTCAGTGGCAAGTGGCAAAGTCACAAGCTGCAAATAGCACATTCCTCCCTCTCCCCAATCCCTCCTCGATTTTAGTGTTGATTTGCCTAATTTATGTACTTTCCTCTTATGTGTAGGATCTGAGGAAAATAGGTTGACTACTGGCAGTCTATTGTTTTACAATCACTCTTTTAAATTTTGAATATTCTTTGTATTTGTAGTCGTACCTGTTGAATATTCCATCGTGGAATACTAAATGTGGAGATGATGTGGTCTGTATAAGCGAGGTAAAATACATTTTTTTATCTTCAATTTTCCACATTCTTTAACTAAAGTTTCATTTGCTTCTTTCAAATTAACTTTTTGCTATTGCGTTTGAGTTATGTGCATATACTTGGCTCCTTGTGTTTTAACCATATTAATCTATTTTAAGATGACATGATTGTAGTTAATTTAATGATTTGATTTTTGAGGTGCTTAACTTCATGTAAAATTGCTCTTAATTTGTTTATTTTCTATTAGTGGCAATAATGTACAGTATGCATAGTCTTGTGTACATGAACTTTCCACAGTAATGTTAAACAAAGTGACGTCATACATGTACTCCAAAAGTTTATTAACCTCAAAAACCTTTCTAGGTCAACAGCACATTATTATGGACTCTAACGTTGGTAGTTTTCAATTGATTTTCCTCCAACAGCTCAAGTTGGGATTTATTGCACAAAGTTGTCTGTCTCCAGGATTCTCAACACTGTTGGCCAATGTGTTCTCCATGAGATCAAACGATTCAGTAAGTCTCATGATCATTAAACTAAAAAATAAACTCAACAACAACGAGTGCTCTCTCCCTCTCTCTGTTGATGCTTTAATGGTTAAGATTGAACAAAACAATATGTGAAAACTTTTGAACTAATGAACATGTATTCATCTTGTTTACTAATAAAATTAGTGTTGATTAAGACTCACACTGGTTTGCAAGAATCCAGTCCTTCAGAGGCAAAAACTAGGGGCCAGTAACTTTTTGTGGTTAAATAAATGACAAGCTTGAACAAGCAAGAGATACTTTAATTTTTATACTGGAATGTGCTTTGTGATTTTCTCAGTTTTGCAGTTAACTACTTGACTTATTAACAGGTGCAAGCTTAAAGTTGTTTTGTTGCAAATTTATCTTGCATGGTTTTAGGACGTTGTTATAAGGCATAACAGTACATAATATCTTGTTTTCAAAGTTGTCCCCAGTTTCTGTTTTTGAGATGGCATCCTTAAAACCAACATGACCACTATCTTGTAGTCAACAGGTCTGCCAAGTCCATATCAAATGGTAGCAGGTGCTAGTCTGAACCAAGCGTCACTAGCGCAAAACAAAAATGCTGTATGTTGTCTTCAAAAGCTCACTGACTCATTTTTTCACCTTATTTGAAATAACATTCATTTGCAAGTCTTCAAAATTAGTAGCCAGTTTTGGGTTCACCATGCATGATCCAAGCACCAGTTTAGCTCGGGTTGACACATACCGGTAATTGTCACAAATTGTATTTTTATAAACAAATCGTCTTGTCTTGTTTATGCTATTAACAGTAGCTTTTAAGACATTTGATCCCTTGTTTAAATAAATTTTGTTTTAATTGCTTATTTATTTTGCAAATTGCAGTTTGTATGCATAACAGAAGTTGATGCAAACGTAATTCACAAACCATGTAAATTTGAGTTAGCAACCATTAACATCATGCTGTTTGACAACAGTTTTTTCAATATATCAATTTGTTTAAATTTTAAGTCACAATATTATTTTTCTGCTATACAAAAGCTAACTAAAGTTGACTCAAGAACTTGCAGCAAGTTTTTTATTTTGTTCTTGTTTTAATTTGTAAATTGCAATTAATTTGCATAGTGCAAGTTTTCTGCCACATTAAAGTTGACTTGATACTTCACAGCACCTGCAAATTTGTGTCACTTGGCAGCACTTGCTCCTAATTTTTCACCAGTTCAATTAGCATATGTGCTGTTTCACCTTTTTTTAGGGGGGGGGGGTCATTTTGTCAAAATGCTGTGAGTCCCATAAAAATGTGTGAGGCAAAGCTCGAAATGTGTTCTATTTTAAATTTGTTTACAGGTGACAGTTACAGATTCTGATTACTGGAAGAAATTTTACATTGAGGGTGCAAACCTTGAAATGTACACTGAGACACTAGCTATTTCGTTCAAGGGCATGAGCTTCCAACAAGTGGCTGAGTAAGTATAGTGATTTATGTGTATTTATATACCATAATTAAATTATGGTATATAATAACAGCAGTATTGGCTGTAGAAAATAGCGAACCCCTTGAAATTAACAAAATTTGATGTTTGTCAGCAAATCCCTGCTCAAAGCACCTGGTTGTTTAAATCATGACAACAGCAAGCAAAAATCATGGTAACTGAGAGGAAAAGTCAAAACTGATCTTTGAAACGGTATTTGGTAGCCATTTACAAAGCTATTTCCATCTCTGAATTATGCTTATAATAATAATAATAATAATAATAATAATAATAATAATTAACAATAATAATAATAATAATAATAATAATAAACAAGAATAAGAATAATAACAACTTAAAAAAATATATCTGTGGCAGTCTAGAATAGTCAAACAAAATGCTACTAATATCGATTTTGTGATTAAGAATCTCTCTTGCTGCCTGCTTCAAGGTCTGTTGTTTTTGTTTTTTACAATTCCTTCTATTTTGAAGGCTATCATAATTTGACCTTACCAGATTTGTCTACCATGACCAAACTTTTCTTGGTCTTAGGTTGTTTGACTTATAGAAGGGTCCTTATTAGAGAAGGGGTTAAAAGAAAGGGGGGCTTAATAGAGCTTTTACGGTAAGAAAAAAGGTTTTTTGGTCTTTCTTGACCTTGTGATAAGATTGGTTTAATTTGACTGTAAAATTGGTCAGTTTTTTAAGCAAGGTCAACATTACATTCATCTCAACTTTGTTTATCATATTTTTTTTCTTGGTGACAGGATTTGTTTTGGAAAACTTGGGCTCCTTCTTATTGCCATAGAAACTATTAAACCTGATGGAGAAAAGATGTAAGTTAAGCTAGAAACAGTTAATGTGTGTTTGTTCAATGTGGTGGACAAATTCGTACACTGCAGTGGCATAATTGGTTTTTGCTGTCTCATTTTCTGATGCCCAAAGAGGAATTTTCTTAGTTAAAAGTGGACATTGGGTCAAATTGTTTTAAATCTTAAGTTCATTCCCTATTGTTGTGAAACTCGTTGTTTAAAGAGCTCTTTCCTTTTGCTGTAAGGTTAATCTTATGTAAAAAGAGCACTGACCAGTTGATTTACAATATTATGCTACAGATGTTACATGTACATGTATAAGTAGTGTTATAAGTGCATGCATAAGACAAACGTGCCTTTTAGAAAAGCATTTAGAGATGGCTATAGACAGCAGAAAATTTGTGGGTTTACTGTATACAATACTTTCCATGTTTGATTTTCAAGATTTGCTATCAATCCCTTGGACAAGATCATTGAACAAAGAACCAGAGGATACTTTATTGCTGGATCATCTACAGAAGTAAAAAGGTACAAAAATATTATGTAAAGCTATTGAATGGTTTTAAAAACCTGATAAACGCATGTATTTATAATTTTTTTCAAAATAGAGGAAACAAACCAAGTACATGTACAGTGTAAGCATAATATAAGGGTATTATAATATTGTTGAAATGCAGGACTTTCCTCCCTCACAACAATGCAGCAACTTTGACAACTAAATTATTGATTGCTACAAGCCTCAGAGCATGTCCGCTAATAATTGGTTCATGAGAAACTTGTACAGAATGGAGCTGGTTGAGCTTAATAAGGAAATCCATGCAAGCATATTGTATTGGGCAATTCTTATGGTAAAATCAGCCTGGCAGTATAGTGTTAAAAACAGGAACAAAAACAATTGTAGCTTGTTATTGTGACTGTTATCTTCCAGGGCATTCTACTATTGTGTGACTTGTCACGAAGAAGTGAAATCACCAGAACTTATCAAAGAATGTGAATGCTCTAAAGGTATTTATCTATAGATAACCATCTACATATGTATCAGAAATATTCTAACACCTTTCTCAAGCTAAGAACGTGAAGACTAATGTGCAATACTAAAGTCTTGAATTCTTTGTAGACAAGTGGAACTGTAATGAAATTTTCTCCGGGGCAACTAACATTGCTATAGTTAAGCACTCTAATTTGTGAAGTTTTATCAGAACCAAAAATTTGTCCCTGAAGCCTTTTAACTCCCTTGGGTGCCTGAGAATACCTTTCTGTCAAATTTTCGAAATTTGGTCTCATTTGAAAGATTGAGAAAACAAATGGCACCTGGAAAGAAATTCGTGGTAGCTTTCATTTGAATGGTCACCTTTCAGTATTTAATCAACAGACTCAGAAAGTAGAACCATCTTGTACAAGCTGCAGCATTTTTTTTTGAAAAGTCACACTTTAGGATTTTATCCATGGACTCAAAAGTCAGAACCGCCTTTTAGAACATAAACTTAACAAGCGGTGAGAAATCACCGCTCAGTAGCTTTATTTGAATTGTAAAGTAAAATCTTAGGGTTTCATCCAAAGAATCAAAACTTGGAAACAAAATAAAGAGTACCAAAGGACGCCATAGTCAAAATAATGTGTCACACAGTCATGCACACTTTTCCCCACGATAGTTCGTATAAATATGGGATCGCGATAGATTAATTGTTAACCTGGGGGTGGGGTGGGTCAGAACAGCCGGTTAAAATGCCCATTGGACTTACTTGTTTTCTTTTGAACACTTAAGAATTTCACGCACAACTTAGAACCACTCTGCACATCATGTTACTGTACTGCAGAGAAGTGCTGCTCCCATGTATCTCCGTGAAGGTTTCATTAGAATGGTCACCCTAAAGGTTTTCATTCACAGACTCAACAGCCAGAACCATCTTGTAAAGCATACTACACAGTACCACAGGACTGTAATACTGGGTAGCTTTTGTGTGAATGGTAACATTTAAGGTTTCATCCAAGTTTCGAGACACTCGAAGAATTTTTCGAGACTCTCAATTAGGGATTTCGAGGAAACCATTTTTTTCGAATACAGAACAGTAACAACGAATGGTAGCAATTTACGTGACGCGTAAAATCTGAAATCTGTCGGCTGATCAGTGTTTCGATCTCATCTAGTCTAGGTGAGAAGTAATTAATAATTTAAGTGCTTATTCTGTACTAGGAGGGAGTCAGCAACTGGGGGGGGGGGGGGGAGTCTAACCAGGGATGGGAGAGAAGTATTTACACAGAAGTGTAATGTTGGTCAAGAATGCAACGCATGGTTTTTACATGTAAATCGGACTTACTGCAAGGTAAGGTCTTGGTCAAACAGAGTCAACATGATTCAACATTGTTGAATACAACTTTGTTGTACGATTTGAATGAACAAACATGACGGCAATGGCTGACGAGAACATAAACAAACAAAAGCATTAATTAGCGAAACAGTGATTCTGCATGTGCGTTAAACATTTTGGTACATTTCTTTGCCGTTCTGTGCACAGCGACAACGTAAAATGATCAAATTAAAAGTTTTATGTAGAACTTGAACACACAAGGGCAAATTTTCCTTTTTCTACCTGAACTGGAACGTTGTCCTTACAAATTCAGCTCCTGCTGGATAGTATCACCACACCGGACAGATTGAACAAGTTGGAATAATTGCGAAGAAGTTACAGTGCGACTACTCGGACCGGGCCACTTGGAAGAAAATTGACCAATCACAACGCTAATTGAGAACAAAAGATAGCAAAGTATTTTCGTAAACAACCAGTGACATTGAAACATCCAGACAGTACATGTTCGAAAAAATTTGAAACCGTGACCTCTGATCATGACCTCTCGGGAAACTGCCACGTCTACGATTGGTTACTTTCGATCCTAAATTTTGAGCAGAACATTTAGAGGTCGAATTCGCAATTGATTGCAAAATTTTTGCCAATAAACAAACCTTAACATCACGGCTTAACTGACAGACGACCAATAACATCACGAGATCGTCGACCAATCAGAACAACGACCAGAGACTTATAACATCTACTGACGATTTACAGTTCACTTGACTCTGATGATGACTTCCGCTCAGGTTGTCGAAACGTCAGTCAATGTCACCTTAAACAGTCCTTCTCAGGACTACACTCACCCGGACGATCACAATTTACCGAATTATGATATGACTCCTGGGTTCAAACCATTTACAGTTAAACAAACCTTAAACAATACTTTCGCTTCAGCAGTACAGCTAGTGCCTGAGTATGTTTGTAGAAGAAACCTTTTCCGAAAAGAAATTCGGTAACGCAACAAACTTGCTCAGTTCTGAGAAGCGTTCGCTCAGCGCAGCGAGTATAATATAAACAAACACAGATCTAAAGATAAATATCGACATTTGTTTGCTTTAATCGTTTAATAATAAACAGAGGTTCCCAAATCTCCTTATTCACTACCTGCTTTTTGAATCAACCGGTGCTTATCGTTGATGTATTGGTTCTGGCTTATGCAGCCCTTTCAATTCGCAGCCGCGGTCTCAATGCTGCAAGGAAATCCAAATCGAGCTTTTAGTTCCATTTCAGCGTGGTGCAAGTCTGAAATGTAATCTCGTAATAGCAAGGAATGTTACCAACTATTGCTGTATATGCCGCCCTCGCGATTCAGTCTCACTTGTATTTTCTGGGCAAAAGCCATTTTGGAAACATTTACATTTACCGTTAGCTTATAGCTTACGTAGCGCGACAAACAATCCGCGAGATATTTTCAATAAACATTCAACGAAAAAATGAGACCATTTCCCGAGAAGTCCGCAGAATAAGACTTTCAAATTTATTTGGAGAAGTATTGTCTAGACCCTTCAACGTTATTGGTCAGCTTATGAAAAAATGTTGGCTTCTTTTGTTCTCAATTAAGGCTGTGATTGGTCAATTTTCTACCGAGTGGCCCGGTCCAAGTATAGTCGCACTGTAAAATGTTGGGAAATCGCTTTTAGATTGATGTTTTCCTTGGCGTTGCCGTTGTAATTGCGTAAGTTCCCCAATGTTAGTGGTGGTGAATGGAAACGTTGAACCCATTTGTATGTATGAGGCACATCACACTGCCGTCTCACTTTCCTCAGTTCTACCTCACTGATACAACACTTGTTAAGTAAAACTCTTAAACTTAACTACCTAACTCTTGTATTTCCTGCCAAGCAACACCAGCTTTTAGGTTTTGATTCTGTGTTAACAGGTGCTTGGGAAGACTAATAACATGATAAGAATCGCTAATGATAATGCTGCATGTTTGTGCTTTAAGCTCTCTGGGTGCTCTGATCTCACTAACCTTGCTTTACTTGTTCAATCACAAGGGTCTCTGACTTTCCGTGGACTAGGCAAAGCTGTTCTCCTTACTGCTGCAGCAAATAGTTAGTATATCTTCCACCCTCTAATCTACAGGCGCTAAACATTAATGCTAGTAATCTGTGATCATTTACCTTATAAATCATCATCTTCATCTGGTAACTTAAAGAAAGTAATGGGTTTTCTTTAGATACTTATAACTTGGGAGTAAAAATTAATTTTAAATTTCAATTAGAATATGTAATTCTCACTCAGTTGTCCCTGAGATATAAAGAGACTTCTCATAGGGTAAGCTGTAACAGAGGTAGCAAACATGCTTTCTTGGATAATGTGCTGGTATGCCGTGACAAAAACAGACACTAACCTTGTTAACCCTAATCATCTAACACTAACTCACTAACTCCCACACTAACCCTAGACTGCAGTCTAGTCCACTCAATTTAAACGCCTTTACTTCTTTAAGCTATTCAGTGCATATATACTGATTTAATTGGCTGGTAAATTAATGCTTAATGGTGGCCTGAAAAGTAATAATTGTTAATGCTGGTAAGCGTTGTAAAATGATTATAATTACTGCCTGTGGTGCTCTAATTGCTTTAACCCTCTCATCTCCGGCAAAAGCAATTAATTTCTAACTTCATTCTGCTTAAGCACTTACATCATACAGCAGGAGAGTCAGTTATGCAAATACATGAAGGTGACTTGAAAGTAACCAAAACGTATTTTTGAGGCACAGAAAGCAATGTTACTTGTAGTCATGAATCAAGAAGATATAAAACATGCAAATCTTTGTTAGTGTATTTGTCTATGTGTTTTCATGTTTGTGAAATTGCACATCAACTGATACAACTCATATTTGTGTAATGCCCAGGGGGGGGGGGGGGGGGGGGACTCCCATATGAAAGTGACGGGGATGCTCGTCGGAAAATTAAAAATAACACCCTAAAGGAGACCAATCTGGGCGTGGCTCCGGCTTTATTTAACCCCTAAGGGAGACCATGCTAAAACAAACAACTAAATAGGAGCTATAGAGATGTTAATTGCGCTAAAGATGTTGCAATCGAATGCTGTCTTCTATGTTTAAATTTTAACAACGGCGATTTCTGTGCTGCTCTAGACCACTAACACAGTATAATATAGATATTTCTTCACACACTGAACCCTAAGCGATACCTGTGTGGGTAAAAATAGTGGCTTTCCGTCCTCAACACCCTAAGTGAGACCAAAATCTGCAATTTACACCCCTAAGCGAGATGACGAGCATCCCCGTCACTTTCATATGGGAGTCCCCCCCCCGGGGGTGTAATGGCACTGTACGTGACTAATACAGTGAAGATCTTTTCACTGATGAAGAAGCAGAGGTATTAGTAGTTGTAGGATAATTTCTGAGATTTCAACTAATTTCAGTCTTTACTGGTAGTGATTGATTGAATGAGTGATCGATTGACTGACCGACTGACTGGTTGACTGACTGAGTGATTGACTGACTGACTGATCGACCGCTCGATTGACCGACTGACTGTTTGACCTTAGTGATAGAATATTGCCCCTGTATTCAGACTTTTTAAACGGGCTTCTATTTGCAACATACATGTACACCACTTGCAGTCATTTCTTTTTTACTCTGAAGATTCCTGGGCTTTGCATAAACAAGTAAGGATAGGCCGGCCCAAACAAAAACAGACAAACAAACAAACAAACAACAAAAAACAAGCAAATACTATGGGGTTGTTCTAGTTGCCTGTTGTGAGCACCCTATTTTTTTGGCCAACCTTTTTAGGGTTTAAAATAATGCCATCATGATGGACCATGTGGTCCATTTAGTGGTTTTAGGGCTTAACACTGCTCTTGTTACAGTGGAATCCCGATTTTTCGAATACTCGATTATTTGAAACTCCCGATTCTTCGAACCAAAAGTCGTTTCCCTTGGATTTGCTTCAGTCAAACACTGTAATTTTACCCCCGATTTTTCGAGTGCTCGATTTTTCGAAACTGCCGATATTTCGAACTAATTCTTTCTTCCTTTCAAAAATTTACATTCGATTTCTCGACCTTTGAAAACTCAGGAACCAACAAAAACCGGTTTTAGCCACATACACACCTGCATGCAATTAACAAGTTCCGGAGAAGGTGTTTTCATGTAATTTTTATTACAAATCAAGTGACAGATCTGTCATTGAAGTCACAAAAACAACACAATCGAGGGTCTTGAATGACTGTACATGATCAAAGTTCCCTCGTTTAGTTGCATTTTTCAAGCTCTTGCCGTAGCACATTAATAAATTTTGCTATTCCTTTAAACCGTGGAGTACAGGGTACTTTTTCTCTGATACAGTAAGGGGAAGGAATGCAGTCAAGAGTCCACGCAAAATTACAGACACATGTATCAGTACAGTACTGGTTTTTGTTCTGCCGAAATTGGCTTAAGTTAAATCGTTAAATTTTCGTTTTGTTTTAAATGCACGTTTGGCTGGGAAATAAAGATGGTCCACACATTAACAAGACTGATATACCGTTGTTGTCTGCCTTCTTGGATCTTATAAAACCATATCACGGTAAAACAGGTCTGATTTGATGCCCCCTTCGATTTTTTGAACTCCCGATTTTTCGAACCAATTTCCATTTCCCTTGGAGGTTCGAAAAATCGGAATTCCACTGTATATATAATATTGCCTTTTGGTTTTTTTGTTTAGCTACATTATCTTAGTTTTGTGGGCATGCTTGGCACTGTGTAGAGTTTATAGCACTGTCACTTGCACTGTATCGTCACTCTGATTTAGCTAAGGAGTGTGGATTAATCTAAAGGCATACTAGGTGCCTCAAAGGTTTTCACTATGAATACTCTTCCTTTATTAAAGCACTGCACTCAGATGAACTCTTAGCAAGCTTGGACAAGCTCTCCAATCGTGATCCCATGTATTTGAGTTTTTCACCTAAAGAAAGTCAGAGAAATGGAAAGCCAGCTAGAGGCAAGTTTTAATAAGTCTTTCATCCAGTGAGGACTGCCAAGGTTGACTTTGATTAATGTACATGATACCTTCTTAATGCATCACTGAGGCAATTCACTGCGTGATAATTGTGGCCTGTATAAGGATTTGAATATTGATTGCTTTTGCTACTTTTCATAAAATGATAAGTGACTCCATTTCCAACTATTGAACACTATACGTAATATGTTTACCAGTTGTTTCCTTGGCCACTCACTAGATTAATGTTTGGGAGTAGTCAGTTTATTTCTCCTTAGCCTGCATGTGCACATGTGCTTTAGACGTGTTGTCTGTTTCTTCATTTCCCCACGTATTGATAAGCCTCTCCTACAAGCTAGAATATAGTGTATTTTTGTGAATAACCACCCCAGGCATTTATTAAAAATTGTGTCCTTTTGTTCCTTTGAATTGCTAACTAAGAAAACAGACATGAAAGTGAGGTGCACCCTTATTTTGATTCGTCTTTTACATATTTTCCCAAAAGTATCTGTCCTTATAAATCACAATGCCTTTTTTTGATTGCAAAATGTTATGCAGTGGTATGTAATCTTTCCTAATTTCTTCTGTTTCCTGTCACCCAGGAATTGTGCTTTCTCAGTGTCCTCTTTGTTCCAGATTCCCATTCACTTCTGTCCTCTTTTCTCTTGTATTCCGCCCATGTCTCTCGCCCTTCACAGTGGTGTCTGCGTTTATGCACATGCACCTCTTGTGTGTGTGCTTCACTAACACTGCTACCTTTCACCTGTTCTTAAAATAAATAACAAGCAATAAATTTTCACAGTGGGTCATGAGTTATATTTATCATGAAGGGAGATTATACTGAGTTGATGCAATACAAGCTTCTCACATCTGATGGAAAAAAATAATAATTGCAATCAACGAAGAGAATTGCTATGCTGAGCTTGGGGCTGAGAGGGTTAAAAATTATTGCAGCAGTTCAGTTTTTTCTTTAACTCGTTAATTATTTATTAACGTCCAGCAAAGTAAATCACAAGCATGACTGAGGGTTGGATAACTGATCCTAACTAGCAAACAACGATTTTGTTTCTCCGATTCCTTTATTATTTTAATAGTTTGAGGAAAAAAAACACATGAGATATTGTTTCATCCAGATAATCAAAACCTCGAATACCATTCAGGAAAGGTTTTTTGAGCGCCATTCATTAAGGAAGTGTGTCTATGTGATACAGGTGCAACTTTCATTCTGGTATAAGATAATAACTTTGTACCGCATTTATGCGAACTATTTTTACAGCAATGTGAGTGTAATTCAAAAACGTAATAGTTGGAAGGTATGATTGACGGAAGCGTATTGCAAAGTGCTCAGAGGTGTTTTGAAAAGAAAAGTCGCGTAGTAGTGAAAATGGTGGTAAGGGATATAAACGAACAGTCATATTGTGTTTTCATTACACCCATATGATTCTTCTTGCCACAGTGAGAATCTCTGCCTGAGGGTGACCTTGCAGGGGTATTACTTGCACTGTACCTACATGAGATTTTGGACGGGTATATATACCATGTAAACAAATTCAGAGCCAGAAGAGTGAACCAGAGTGATCGTGCACCGATGTGGAAGTCTTACCTGTATCATGTAAACACCCCCTCTGATTCAGTAAGATAAAACAGGGATCCAGTGCTACAGTTACAATTGTGAACAAAAGTGCTTCGGACACTGCTTAAAATTTTAATACCAACACAAAAATGCTACTTTTAATCAAGTAAAATGATATTAGGTGGTTTTTGACAAGTTTCTGACTCTCTTTATCACAACTCTTTAGGTTGGGTGCACAACAGCAATGTTTTTTTTAAAATATTCATTAAATATTGCACCCAAAAGTTCATTAATATGATATTTGATAAATTTCACTGCTATTTGTTATACAAATAAAAGGAGTTACTGACTTCAAAAGGAAATAAATCATAAGTCCAAATAGAGGACCTAAATCCAGTTAAAAAATTCTTAAAAATTACATACCCACTAAGACTTGCATTTTCAGTTTTCTTGTTGCAGTTGATCTTAAAAAGCTAGAGTCGGTATTCACTTCAGTGACATCTCAGTGCATTTTCACTCCAGCAGCCACCAGTCCTGTCCATTCCAATCACTGGCAGTTGCATTTTCATCCATGATGACCAAGTTGCCGCTCCATGTGAGGATCATGAACATGCCATTCCATTCATCTTCACCAAATTCGTCATAGCACCGCATTCCCAATTTCGAAAGCCTCCCACTCTCTTTCAATTTTCTAGATCGGCAGCATGGGAAGGCGCCTAAAAATGACACGAATCAGATCCTTATAGTGGAAACAGCTTGGGACTTGGAAAATGCATCTGTCTGTGAAAAGCACATGCGAATGGAAGAGCGTAAGCAGAACAAAGCCACCACCAACAATTAACGATTAGCAGTTGCACAGACGCAAAGATTCTCAAAACTTGTTAGTTGTAATGCTCAAAGATCCAGAAGCAGACAACTGGAACTGTCAGTGGAATTTAGAAAGTTTGTTTGAGTTAACAGTATTCTGGGAGTTGAAATGAGTGGGGCTTACAGTAGCCCTTTTCACAGTTAACTTTTCTAATTTGCATTACAATGCATTCGAACGTGAATGTGAGGCAATTTTGGGTGGAAACTGCAAAATTGCACTGAATTTCCTCTCATCCATGTTCAAATACACTGTAATGCAAATGAGAACATCATGGCTGTCACAGTAAAAGCTTTCTTCAATTACGTTCAGTTTCGAAAATGCTGGTTGATCTTATTTGGCACTTTGAACGACATACTTGTCCGTCCGGAAACGGTAGCAATTAACTGCCCCCGCCCCCTCCCCGCCTTGATATGCGCGTTTGAGGTAATGTTTCGCCAAAGAAAATTCCACTTTTCACTGCAATTAAATCTGGATTTCTCAGGCGATTTAGGCCTTCCAAACAGATATTCAGCCGATACGAAGCATTGGATGCCCCTGTACCACATTCTTCTTCTTCTTCTTCCTTTTTTTTTAGCGACTCAAGGCACTACATTTCAGACCTCCCATAAGTGAGTACCCCTTCCAGGGTTCTGCTTTTTCTGGCACTTTTAAGACTCACTCACAAGAGGCTCAGTTGTGTTGTCAAAGTGCCAAAGGAAATTTTGTAATTATTTTTATGTAAAGCTCATGTGATCAGTAGCATTGAACTTTCCCCCCTAGTACTGAGATGTGAAGTACATGTATTAAACATTTTAAGTCATTTTGTAGATCTTGTTACCGAAAGTTAACGTAAAGGTACTGTATTAAACAAGTGATTATATTCCTTTGGCTTAATGCAAAGTATATTCTGTTATCTGCTGAAGGCAAGTACCAATTCTAATTTAAACATTTCAAGTTTAATCCTTGTCTGTGTGTTTTACAGTCAAATCAGTAGAAGCCAGGATGCCATTTTCTTTTTCCAAAAAAAGTGCTGGAGAATCTAGACAGGGAACATACAAAGTTCTGAACAAGCTTAAAGCGTAAGTGCCGTGTGGCAGTAGGCTGATTACTGCCATATGTCTCCTACAATCTTGAAAAACTCTTGAATTTCATCTTCTAAAAAAATTGATTTTCCTAGATAAAGGCCTTGAAAAGTGACTGAATTCCCAAGAGGTCTTTGAAGAGCTCTTGAAATCTGATGGAATTTATTTATGTAGTTAATATTTATTTTTATGTTCATTCGTGGTTTGCTACGCATTAAAGAAAGAAAAGAAAAAGTAGAAAATCCTTTGCAATACTTATACTTTTTCCAGGCGTATTCTCGATAAAATTTCATAATCGTATCAGTGTTGAGACTTGCGCAGAAAATAATGCCATTTTCCTCTTTATAAGACGATAACTGGAACTTTCTACTACAACTTCCAGACTTCATTGCGTTTTTTCTTTCATAATTTTGTATCCCAGTGACTTTTTTTTTAATAACAATAGCCCTAATTTGTATCGGAAAATAACAAGCTGAAAATTTCTGTAGTTGTATAATGACGCCATCGTGAATATAGCCTTTTAATATTTCTCATTAAATACTCCAGTTTTGGCGAGAACAAACCGTGTCTCTTATTTTGTTATTTCTTTTCGTGGCAATAGAGCGGTTTAGCTCTAGCGTCACGAAGTACGTTGCATTTAATTCTCATTCGCGTACAGCTAATTCTCAAATTCAGCACGTGTTACTTTGAGCTCTGCTTTCTGAACCTCGCTATCGGAGGTTTGAGCTGTTGTTTGCTATATACAATAACTTGGTTAAGTTATCGATAGTCAACACAAAACCTCTGTAATAGTAACGTTTCCATTCGAATTCCTTCATCAAGAATACATGATAACCACTGCATTCACAAGAGAAGCTTTCAGTGGGCCATTGTCCCGATGGTTTCAATTTTACCGCAACACAGCAATTTCTTTAGGTTTTTATTTTTTTTTATTTGTTTATTCGTATAAGGGTCATTGTCATGTCATGTGGAATTACAAAATTTAAATAATAAAAGACAAGTGAGATGAATGCTGGTAATTTAAGAAAAATAACGCCATTGTGAAAATGGCATATTAAGCTACATGTAGGTGTCGTATAGGCTAGAAAAGCAACTTAATGTGAAATAATTTTTTTTCGTATTGTAGCTTAAAAGAACAGCAGTCGCATGGAAGTGAAAAGAAAGTTTGCTTTGACATCTCAGGGACGTTCTGCTGGTGTGAACCAACGAACTTTGAAGATAGGCTGTTGGTATGTTACAGCAAATTCACAAAGCACTTAAAACATAAAAACTGTTCCTTGAATAGTGTGCGCACCCTACAAGAACAATGATTTCGTGGTAACTAAAGCGTACAATGTGCAATGTGGGACAAAATTGTTGAGACACATCGCAATGACTGAGAGCTTTGGACCATGAAAATTACTTACAAATAAAAGTCTCCCCTTTCCCCCCGAAAACTCCATCAATGTCCCTTGGCCATCAAAAAGGTTTTGATAAATCATCAGTCCTTTCAAACAACATTTAATTAGGGGAAGGAGAGGCAAAGCATTTCTATGCGTTCAAAATGCGTTTGGTCTCAATTATTGTCGAAGCTTGTACCTTATTTACAGTGTCAGGGCTGCCACAATAACTGAAAGGGTACAGAAACCGCGCTGTGTCCAAGGACATGGACAAGTAAGATAATTTTGCGTGAAGTCAGGGAGATTTATTCTCATGTGATGGTGAAAATGTTCGTCTTGCTAGAAGGTTTAAAAGGGACTTTTTTGAGTCCTTTCAAAAATGCAGCTTTGTCAATACCCCGCTTAATATTGATACTGGTTATTATGGACAGTTTTATTAGTCCCGATGGAAAAAGCATGACCAAGCATGAGGTTTCTTCCCTTTGACCTAGAGTTATATACTTATAATCCTCCAAACAAACGTTAGCAGAGATATAAAACTTTGTTTTGTTGCTTATAAATTGCATGTTTTTGTCTTAGTATCTACAAAACGTGTCTGTAATGCTTAATCCGAAATCCTGCTTAATACGGAAAGTTGTTCATGTCCCTTCTGTGTATGCTAAGGCGCGTTTCTGACCTACCAGTCAATTCATACATACATGTAACTTTATTTAACCTCGGTAGAATCTTCAGTATATTAAAAAGTGACAATTTTATAATTATGGATTTTTGTGGCTTTATCAAGGATACATCATTCGTGGTAACTGAAAACTGGTTGACTATATATATTTTGACAAGTGGCAGCCCTAACAGTGCCCTGTTTGTGTTTAGCTTTCAACATTTTGCACTTTTTGTCTGTAGAACCGAGAAGAAGCCATGAAGATAACATTCTCGCACCACATAGTTGTTTGTGTTTTCAATGAAAAGGACTCTCCTCTATTGGGACTAAGACCTTTGGTGAGTTCATTGAACCCAGAAGTTTTGTAATTATGTAAAGCAGTCGGGTCATAACCTGAAAATATGTCTCTGACGGTAAATGTAGAAAACCTTGCTTTATAGGCAAATGATATTGACCTAGCCCTCCAAGCACTGACAACAAACCAAATGTACTACACAGTTAATTGTCACATTACTGGTGTCCTTCTCAGGAGTGATGACAATAAATACTGTAAAGTTCAGTTATGGGTGCAAAATGAGGTCATATTTCGTTATTTAAGCTCGTTGTGAATATTTATCACAGGTGATACCATTAAGAGCCAGCAACCTTCTGCAAACAGAACTGAAGAAGATTGTGTTTCTTGGAAACAAGGAGTACATGGAGAGAGAGGTATAATTGTACAAATTATGCTGATATCACCTGGTTTATTTTGAAACTTGTTGTTAGTATAACTATACTGCTGAAGAAATGTCCCATTTTCAAGAGCTGTCGTGAATCTTGCCAATAAAGTGAAGTGCTTCGACATAAGTTATGAACCAGCGCCATTTTGTGCAGTTGACGTAAAATTGTGTGAAGAGTGCATACGGTATTTTAAATTGAAAGTGAATTACACGGGATTGAATAACGTTCACATGTAGATAATCCAGGCCAATTTGATAATAAAAAAAAACAGCACAATGAAATCAAATGGCACAAAAATTTCCCTCATTTTTTGGTCAATGTTTTCCGATAACAGTCGCTTAATTGGCATCAATTATTATCAACTGATGACGATTATCATCTATCATCGATTCATCAATTGGTTAGGCTGGGAATTATTAAGCCTTCAGCAGATTTTAATCCCTGCAGGGCAATTCCAAAGAGAAGTCAGAATCCAGTTCTGCTTATTTTGTTCATGCTGTTCAATTTGCTGTTGGTAACAGAATGAACAAAATACTCTTCTGTTCATTGCCAAACAGAAAAGGTCCAAAAGAACGTTATTTTTATTTAGAGTTCGTTTGGATTACACGAAATTTAATAGGAGAGGGAAAAAAAAATTTTAGTTATAGTAAAACGACGGCATAATGAAAATGGCCAACTATCGTTTATTCTCATAAATTACAGCAGACTACCGCTATCTCCAACATGCAAGGAAAACAGAAATTGTTTGAAATTTGCGGAAGTGCGTAGTTAATAGTAAATAACTTGGCAACATCATTCAACGGAAATGGGGTTTAGTCAGCGATAGCGAGGGGATTCGTGATAATCAAAATGTGTGTTAGCGAGGGTCTGATGTGTTCTGTTCTAAAACAGTCCTAAAAGAATGCACACTAGGTCGCTTGATTGCCTGTAGTGGTAACTTCATTTATTGCGTGTTTTAGTGGCATCAACTGTGTAATTTTGAAGATGTGTACGCTTTACCGGTAAGTTATTGTTTCTTATAAATCTGCTATTAAGTGTTCAGAAATACAGCCATCTTCAGTTCAATGTGTAGAATGAAATACAGTACTCTAATGCTGATTGCGGACAATTGTGTTGTACGGCTGTTAATTTTGTTTTCTTTTTTTAGGCTTTTTTGTTTGTTTTTGTAAAATTTTGTTATGTGTTCTAAAGCATTGTTTCGTTTTTTTGCTTAAAAAATGTGTAGAATTATTGCGGTGACAGAGAGTCATAACTTGCTCTGCTTGGTCTAATTTATTGTTGTTCCCAGAACGGAATTGAATTCATTACCTCATTAAAACTGAGATACTGGGATACAACAGTTTTACGCCAACACGTTTTGTAGTTTTTATTTCCTGTCAGTTATTCCGTTATCTTGCCTGTCAGGGTTAATTGTTTGTGTTGCACGCCACAGGGTTCTCCATTTTGCCGAGCAGATCTGCGGGCTGTAAACGCCAATCTAGCAGACATGGTGGTATTTCTCTCTCCTTCAACTGCTAGCAAAGCTGATGATCCGAAGCTTGCCGACAAAGAATCCATTTTGGCGTCGTTAAATCTCAAGGCAATGTCGTTTGATGATGCAGTTGGAATGTTAAGTGAGAGTGCAAGACATGCTTTTGCGGGGCTTGATTTTAGTGAAGGGCCACAGGTGGAGAGAAGAGGCTCTGCGTTTGGCTGCAATATTCCCATAATTACAGAAGTTGGTAAGGACTTCTACTACAACAGTTATTTAACTAATGTAAAGTTTCGAAAGTGGCGTCCTTTGTTACTTTATTAACATCCTTTTGCTCTGTCGTTACCTTCTGAAGTTTGCTTCTTTCGGGTGGTGACTACATTAGGGTAGCTAAAAAGTGAAATGATTATAAGCTGATCTATGTTATCTAGACGCGTAATTTTTACCCCCTTCCTTCTTTCCCCCCCCCCCCCCCCCCCAAAAGGAACATTTCTCAGTGGTCTTTCAGTTAAACTCAAAGAAATCAGTCCGTTCAGGCGCTTCTTTGTAGTCTACAATATTTTGCTACTTTAGGAGGTTGTTGTTTTGGGAACTTTAGGAGTTTGCTGCCTTGGGAACTTTACAGTTCAAAAAAGTTTATTTAACCCAAGTGAAATGGTGTACTTAACCTAGTACATCCTTCAAATTTTTAAAATGACAAAATGACAAGAAGTTTGCAATTGTTCGCTAACGTACAGTCGAACATTTTGCAGCAAAGCCGTGAAATTTTGAATGATTGTTGCTAGCAAAATTTCGTTCTTTTTCACGTCAGGGCATGAAAAACGAGAATTTCGATTGCACTTCTTTTGCACAGTATTTAAGTCTGTGGTGAACAGGGGTATTATCTGTGGTGACCACACTAAACATATTTGAACCAAGGGGGGGATGAGGGTGGAACCAAGGGGGGGATGGGGGGTGGAACCAGGGGGGGGTGAGGGTGTAGTAAACAACGTAACCTGCGATCAGGTGTTTTATTTTTTCTTCTTTATTCCTTTCTTTTGTTAATCTGGAATGTGCTAACCTGCGATCAGGCCGAATTTTTAGCATCGCTCTCATATTCTCTTATGTTGGTCGCTCGCTAAAATAGGGCCTGATACAATCTCTCACAAGAGTTCGTGTCGGCGGCCAAATTTTGGCCGCGGGAATCTCGCAATCTGATTGGCCCTTTAACAATAGAGCTGTCAACGGAAGTAAATTGTCTACGAGACTCGCTCACAATTTCGATCCGACCGCCAAACCAAGGAACAAGTCTGCCGAAGTAAAATATGTTGCTCTGATAAATTCTCGTCGTTCTAGGAGAATTGTCACCATTTCTTTTTCTCCTGAGAATGGCGTTCGGTTTGACGCAAGCTGTCTCTCACCTGGAGCAGAGAAGTACAGCAACAGTGAAGTATGTATTCCGTTTTATCGCATCGTGTCGCGGAATTTTCATTTGACGGCTTTCAGCTAGTATTGATAACATGAACAGAGTAGTGGCTGTTTCCGCGTTTTACGAAACAAAACGAACAGCAGACGAGCAAGTATCTTTCGCCAAGAATGATCAACAAGTCAACCGATAATTCGGTAAACTTAACGGTAAACTGATATTTGGCTACCCTGCGAGCAGATCGAAGGGCCTCTGCTCGCAGGGTAATGTTTGGCGAGAACCGCAATCAAGTCGCAATAACGATTTTCAGTTTATTCATTCATTGTTTAATACTTATGTCGTTTTAGTGATCTCTGACATTGACATCAAAGGATCTGACTAGTTTTATAATAAATGTTCTTCGTTTTAAAACTCGCTGCTGCTTAGAGATAAAATTCGCTGCTAATTTCAAATATTTATCACTTCTCGAATTCAATTACAAAATACTCCTTTGTTTATAAACGGTTTTATTTATATCTTTATTCTAAAGGATGAAACTGAAGGTATTTCTCTTAATTGCCCAAGGTTTTTTACGCAGAAAATCGGTGACAAATGGGAAGAGAATATTTCCAGATACCACCTGAAATGGGAAATGATTCAAGCATGCAGCATATTTTGGTACCGTGATGACAACCTCGTCGTGTTTTGAATTTTCATTCAGTTTCAGCTCAGACAGAGCAACCATGTACAGTACCGGAACCTTCAAGTTAGCAATCGTGTAAATTTGAGTACTTGTGCCTAGAAGATATATCGTAGCGTATGATTTTCTTATTTTGCCGACATTTACGTGACTTTCTGCGAATTGCCGTTATGGGAAATTTGCATACCGAGGATCGTCCAAGCAGAAGAAATTTTGATTGGCTGTTTTGTTGAATGTCAATCAATCAAAAAAAGTGGGCGGTAGACGTTCCGTAGAAGAATTGTATCAGGTTCTATTTTTCGTTTCGCCCGTCCCGCCTGAATGTTTCACCGAGCGAAACGAAAATAGAGCCTAATCGCAGGTTAGGAATGTGCACGAGGTGCGACATTTGTCTGCCAGTTGTATATACTATTATTTCTGGACCAATTATGAAAACGTCGAGAATCCGACTTTTTCGCACCAAGCCTTGCTGTCATAGGGAGGTTATAAACAAAGGAGTGTCTTACCAAGAGTACTTTTAATTAACAAGTAACAAATCATCACTGACTTTTGTTGCTCTTACATTTTTTATTTTTGTAAAGCCTTTGACCAGAATGTACAGTATCTGGATATTGATGACGATGATGATGAGGATCAAGAACTTTACCTAACTCAGCCGTTTGCCTGTGGAACAGCCTTCACAGTGTCCATGCTTGACTCGCTTATGAGTGCGGTGAGTTTAAAAGCGCAGAGTTTTGTTTGGTTAAGAGCAAATTGAAAAGCGTAGGTTACGCAAAGATAATATGACATTACCTGTCTTCAAGTTTTGATGGTAGAAATGGAACAGTGACATATTTTGACGATTTTGGGGAGACGTCAAGGGCAATTTTGAATTTGCTTTTGTAAACTGTGCTTTGTTTTGATATCATCTGCGTTAAAATAAAGTAAATTGGGCTCAGTAAAGAGGTTCAAATGCTGACTTTTCGAGCGTCAGCCCTTCCTCTCTGACAAAGCCGCAGCTCTTCAGTCTCTACAACTACCAACGATTTTTGCGGTGATTTTACTTCCTTACGAATTTGGTGTGACAGAAGCAAAGCGCATGCGATGTCAACAGTCAAGCTTCCACCCTCGATAGAGTAAACAGACAGATCGCTATTGAAATCGCACGCGGAATCGCTTATGTAGGCGGCACCTAGCAAATTAGGGAGTAAATGTAATGTAGATTTGAAATTTGTACGGTGCAGAAGGTGGTAATGGCTGCTTTGGTCTCACATTTACTCAACGAGTGTAAATAAAGTGGCCATTACCTTCGCAGCCCCTTCACCGTGCAAATTTTAAGAATTGCATCTCATTTCCTCCAAGCAAATATGAGTAAGCCTATTTTTTCTCTAGTGGGTGAGCTTTTACCTGTGGGTAGTCTGCATCATGTAAGTGAGAGAAACCAACTGCGTGCATGTAGGGATCTCTCAAGAACATGTTTTCGATTAGTTGTTTGGCAACATCTTGTTCATCAAAATGACCCTCCAAGAAACCATGCTGTCTTTTAGTAAGCAGACTAAAATTCTACATGGCTGTTGTCTTTCTCGTTACAGACATACTTCAACCCAGACATTTTAACCTTGGTTCGACATCTGGTAACGGGAGGAGTCAATCAATTTTTGGAAGAACACATTGCTGAAGGAGACGAGCTTAAGGGAGGACTGGACGCTGAGCAAACGGCAGACACAAGAAGTCGATGCAAAATCGTACAGATATCTTTGTTTGATGGACCACTAGCGCAGTACGGGGTAAGAACTTTCGAGAAAACTCTGAGAAATATTTCTTGGCCTGTTGTGCACCTAACGAATGGCTAATAACCTTTGGCAGTCTTTGAGACAAATAAAGCATTTTTTCGGGACAAGCTCGACTGTCTCTAGGAAAAGCTTTTAAATCTCCTAGACGCTTGACAAACTGAACCATACATAGTCTTATATAGGCCGCATATGGCATAAATCGTCCTATAGGATCCCCAAATCAGCAAAATTTTACATAAGGAGACCATGGAGGAAGAAATATTTTTATCGTCGTAATTATGAAGCCCACGCAGAACCCAAAGGGTTAATTGATTATTTGTTTTATTCTCCAGGATGGTGGCAAGTTTGGCGATATGTTTTTGCATGCATTGCGGGCCTCATCCATGATTTGCCTTGGTCTGTATCGCTTTAGAGACAGTCACAAACGACAAGTTGGTATCCCATCAGCTAAGCGATATGTGATTTGCTCTCCACCTTACAACTTTCAACTGCAACAAACAGATCTGGTGTTTGTATTGGCACATTCAGATCCACAGCTAGAGAAATTCAAATCGTAATGGCGTAAAAAAGACTCTTAGGTAGTCTACATATTACGGTTATTTCGAATGCCAAAGAGAATTCATTGTTACACCTATGTTGCTTCCATATGAACCACACGAAATCCGTAAGGGGTGTTATAGAAATTTCACTTCTTTTGTTCATTTTGGATTCATACAGAACGCGAAAGAATTCTGAATTCGGAATAGCCCTGATATGTTCTAGAAAATGCTCCACAAGAGTCTCTTCACAGTCAAAATGACACGCAATATTTGCAGTTTTAGGTGGATCATGATGCAAACCTTCAATGATAACATTAACACAAGTAAAAATATTCAAAGTAGAAGTCCCATTTTTGACTGGAAGTACGAGATATGATGATAGTTACTTTTATTTCCCAGGCAATGTTTTTGATGTTTTGATAAAGGATAATAACGTGTTTATAACAAATGTCCTTTTCGAGTATTAATTCACATTTTACAAGTGTCGTGCAAAGACACCATAGTTTTTAAATAATTTGAAGCATGTTTAGACAATGCCTTTTGAAGATTTGTGTGTTAGAATGAAAGACGAAATAAGCAGAGAAACAAGTATTTATGAGGTTATTATTTACATTGCAGTATCTATTTATGTGTATTTATTTATTTTGTAGCAAAACGTCCGTAAACGAAACACACACGTATCTGTTACAAAAAAAATCATTTTCTGCCATAAAATGGCTCAGTGGAGGAAAAAGTGTCTGTTTCGGCTTTTTTTGTCGGTATGAACTTCACTTTGTCACTTCATTTCTTTTGCAAAGGTTTCTTTCAAACTTCTTAAACATACATAATTAAAATGATGCAAATTACAAGGGAAAGTGATATGTGAAAGTGCTATCTTTGATTAGGTAATGTGACTATAACATTCCCTGAGAAGTGTTAAAAAACTTATGGAGTTTCTTAAATGCTTATAAATGCAGCAAGGCTCCATTTCATTAAAAGCAGTGGTCAACCAAGTGATTTATTCGCCTCGTTTTCGGGCTGTGTGCACTAAAACTGCTTAATAATTGCACCCTTTGTTAAAAGCGTTTTGGAATTAATTGTTTATCGACCTTGAATATTTTTTTCCTCAGTTGAAAGATGGTACACTTCTTTCTCGTTTTATGGTTTTGTTCTTTAAAGGGGCTTGGTTAAGCTATTTCATCAAGAATGTAAGTTTCGATTAAAAAATGAGGCGAATTCAAAAAGGACTGCAAATCATTTAAATGTGACTTCTTTATCCCAGCAGAAATAACATTTCAACTCAAAAGTCATGTTATTCCAACTGGCCATAATAATAAAAATGTTACTTGGAGCCCCAGCATGGCAAGATCACGCCTCTTAAAAGGAACAGAAAAGTACACATGTGAATTATCTTTTGAGACATGATCTAAGTCAGTTTGTTGTTTAACCAATGTTTTAAGCTCCGCATAGACGGAGGTAGGGTTACCCTCTTGTTAGAGGTACATGCATGTACCGATATCATTCAACACGTGTTCCTTGTTAAGACTTATTGATGCGACAGCAAATTGTTTGTTGTTTTCGTCGTCGTTTAACTTGTTATACGTTGCTTAACGGAATAACGACAGCGCCCACCTCCTTGTGTGGATTGTTGATCTTAGATTGGTTTGTCCTTAAATGAAACAGTAAATGAAATTTTCTTTTTTCATTAAAAGGCATTACGGAAAGAACGTGACCTAAAATTACCGTACTTTCTTAGTTGTAAGCAGTTCACTAGATTGAGTTTTAAATATGCATTTGTTAGATACGACAATAAGGAGGCGGAGCACAATTGGTTTGCATTGGAGCTGGTCAATGAAGCTACGAAAGTTTTTATTACATTATTTTATATTACAGCATAAGCTGTACACTTTCATACGTTTTCACTTTGTGAAAAATTTTGAATAAATTTTATGAGGTCTTAGATGTGTGTGTCTGTTCTGATCAATGCTCCTCAGAGCATTAACAAACTATCTCAGAGAAGCAATTTTCCTTTCCAGTTCACAAATTTCGTCAGACCCATTGTTGTCGTAACTAGTCTGTCTTTCCGTGACGTCACATCTGGTGGCCATCAGTGCACTTTCATACTGTACCAGGGTGCGATCCTCTTCTCCTGGCTTCACATTCAACAAGAATCGTTTTAAAAATCTCCCGAATGGCCCAAGCCTCTTGCCAAACTTTACCAACGCAAATAAAGTAACCATTTCTGCGAATAAAGCCAGCAAAAAGAATACACTGACTGTGAAGACAGTCCAGAAAAGACCAATGAAGTCGCTTGATTCCAGTTTTCGGTACTCAAGAGTGCCACAAACTGATTTAGGAAACCATCGATTCACGATAGATTGGACCGTGCCATTTTCTTGATGTGTGAGGACCGACAGAGAAATTTCACGCAGCCATGGAGAGGTTTTAGTGACAGCAAAACCGTAACCTGACTCGAGGGAGTGATCTTTTAATAATTTGAAACTGCAGTTTTTGTCTGTGTTTGCGATCTGACTGAGAGACAAGTAATCTCCAATCAGGCCTTGGATCCTCCTGAAAAACAAAAGTTAATAAACATTCCAGTTATAGGTATATTCTCTTCTCTTTGGTTGTTATGGCCGTGAAATAAAACAAAGTAACCAGGCCAGGAGCCTAACAGGGTAGTACTGGGGAAGAGCCTACTTTGACCACATCTTCTGTCAGGTTCTCCTTTGTACACGCTGTGGTTATTGATGCTTCATTAATGGACGTATTTTCAGAAGAAGAACATAATTAAGCACACTTTACCCTTGCCGCATATGTTCAACTCCCTTTTCAAGGCTCGGCACGCTATTTTTTCGAAGGTTCATCTCGTAAATCTTTCTGAATGACAAATTAACGTGATGTTTGAAGTAATCTTCCTCGTTGGAGCCTCGTACAGCAGCCACCTGAAACATGGGAGGGTCAGAGATAAGCTGAAAACAAAACAAGCAAAATGTTTAGCAAACTATTAAGTTTGATCGACTGGGTGAGTGTAGTTCAGAAAAGGATTGTTGTACGCGTACGCGAAACGGACTCGCAAAAAGCCATTTCAGTGAGTGTGTGGATCAAAATGATGAGAAGGAAGGAGGACGAAGTTGGTAAGCATGGGACGAGGTAGGTGATATGATACGATGAGGGTGAGGCTGACGATGAGGAGGACGAAGATAGGGTGACAGTGAGGATGAATATGACGAGGAGGACGAAACTGACAGGGATGGGACGAGGAAGATGAGGAGAACAAAGATGATAAGTATAGAATGAGGATGAGGATGGAATTGACGAGGAGGACGAAGTACAGAAGGATCCGAACGAGAATAAAGATGACGAGGATCGTATAAAATGGAAATAAAGGGGAGCATGAAGAATATAAGGGTGGGATAACGGTAAGGCTAAGGATAACGGTGATTAGGATAGCATGAAGATAATCGGATTTGGATGAGCATTTAGGAGATGAGCATAGGAAGGAGGTCGGTGATGATAGCAATGGGTTGAGGTGGATGGGAATAAGGATCGGATGAGGAGAAGGACGATGTTGATGAGGGTGGTTTGATGACGAAGATGATGAAGAGTATGATAATTGAGGGTGAGGATGAGTAGGAAGAACAAGAAAATAACAAGGATTGCTTGAGAATGACAAAGAGGACGGAGATGATAAGGATGCTCGAATTTTCCTTTTGAAGCAATGTTCTGCGAACAACCTCCCAGGGGGGGGGGGGGGGGAGTGGTACTCCGGATTTCAAGTGACGGGGATGATCGAAGGACTTTTTGGGGTCTGAAAATTTTGATTCCGGGATTTTTTTGGGTAGGAAAATTGGCAAGTATTTTTTTTTGGGGGGGGGGGGGTGGCTTGATTTAAGTGGGGATTTTTGGGGGTATCCATATTTTTCCGTGTTATATCATTTAATCCTTTCTGGAAATTTTTAGGGCTCGGAAATTCGGCATGGGATTTGATAGAAAATGGGTGTGAAGATGGCAAGGAAGAAGATTGATGAGGGTGCGGGTGAAGATATAGAGTTAGAGGATGAAGATGATAAAGAGGGGATGAAGGCAAGGATAAGGATGGTGACTGTGATAAGGATGGGACTACCTTGATAAGGATTTGGTGACATTATTAGAATGAGGATGGCGAGAAGGTTGAAGATGGTAGGATTGAGATGAGGATGATGATGTTAAAGAGGACGACGTTGATAGGGGTGAGAAGAGGGTGAGGATGAGGTGGTTGAAGATGAAAGGGATTGGAAGAGGAGAAGGACCAAGGTGAGAATAAGGAGGACTAAGAGGTGGATGATGATAGGGAAGAACAAAGGACAAGGATGAGAGAAGAACGAAAATGATTTGAATTGCATGAGGGTTAGGAGGACGACGAAGATAATAAGGATGAGGAGGACGAACACAATAAGAATGGTAATGATAAAGAAAGCGAAGTTGATAATGATGGAATGAGGGAACAAGATAACGATGGGTTTGACAATTGGGACTAAAATGACAAGGATGGGACGGAGTTAAGGATGACAATTAGGATGAGGATGTTATGGATGGGATAAGGATGATGAGTATAACATAGGAGAGGATAGCAAGACAAGGAGATTGAGGATATGGGATGCGAATCAATGAGGAAGATAAAAGGATGAAGATGATGAGAAAGGGATGGATATGAGAATTATCATGAGGAGGAGAGAATTAGTGAGGATGAGGAGGAGAACGAAGATGTGATTAGGATGAGGACGATGAGGGCAATGAACAGGAATGGCGCTTTGATGAGGGATGGGATTAGGATAAGACGGATGAAGATGTTGTATGATGGATGGGATGAGGATGAGAAGGACGAGGTAGAAGATGATAAGTATTGGATGAAGAAGATGTGGAGAATGAAGACGTGATGAAAGTTAGGAGGACGACGAGAACAACGAAGACGAAGATGATAAAGATTGGGTGAGAACAAGGAGGACAAAATTATAAGGTTGGAATGAGGATCAAAAGGATGAGGAGGACGAAGATGATAAGGGCAGGATGAAAACGAAGACGTTGACGAAGAAACAAAGTTCACAGACCTAACAATTATGCAATAGATTTAGCGGAATCATGTACGAATAAAATATTTGTTAGAGGCACCCACCTTTGGATCATCAATTCCAGTTATAGGAAGGCCGATATTTTCTTGCAGTAAGAATGCCATCAGGTTTGCACAGTAATAGTTTATAACGATGAGAGCAAGTAACGAGTAGACATAAGACACAAGCCTTGAGCTGGTGCTTAGTGGAGTCCTTTCAGCTCCAATGTCTTTTCCAAATGCCACACCACCAACATAACTGATGGAGTCTGTAAAGATAAGCCATGATACTTCTGTGACCTTAGCCAATTGCCGTTCGTAATCAAAATCGATTTTCTGGGTTATCTGAAAGCAAAACTGTAAACAACACAGCACAGCCAAAAACAAGCACTTGTTGCCTGTAATAACAAGAAGGACATGAAGAAAAGTAGTGCTGCAGTCGGGTTTCGTAACCTATCTTCGGCCCAAGATAAGCTAGTCTCCCCCCCCCCCCCCCAAAAGAAATGCAAAAATTGCTTACGATAGTAGTCAACCACTAACAAACCCAACGTCGTAGTCGCGGATTGTTCTATGAGAGGAAAAGCTGAAACTCAATTAAATACGGAACCAGATTGAAAACAACCTTGTTTGCTATGAAATGTTTTACTGATTTGGTGCACGTGGAGATAATGATGAATTGTCATAAAAAGAGCATTATGGGCAGTCTATTCAAGTCTTACCTAGTAATGTGAACCCTTCCTTGCCGCTATTCCCTTGCGTTCGATAGTGCCCCTGAGGACTTTTACGGTCCAGCCACCAAATTATAATGAAAACAGCACAGGACGTTCCTATCATACTTAGCCA
This sequence comes from Siderastrea siderea, assembly GCA_964030785.1. Taxonomy (NCBI): domain Eukaryota; kingdom Metazoa; phylum Cnidaria; class Anthozoa; order Scleractinia; family Rhizangiidae; genus Siderastrea; species Siderastrea siderea. The sequence goes on along the minus strand of OZ034974.1, from coordinate 19,461,988 downwards.
TAAACTCTCGCTAAAAGGATGAAGCCAGGAATCTCGAGATAAAACTGAAAAACATATTCAGTGAAAGATGCAGAAGAGGTGAAAGAAAAATGAAACATGAAAAATGAAACGAAAATGACACGTCTTTGGTTAGGTTACGTGGCCCAAGAGCTGTCGGTAAACTGGAACCCTTGTCCGTTTTTCTTGTGGTGTTTTGTTCCTTTCTCTCACAATGCCTAGCTTTCTCCACATAAGTTAAAGTTTCTCAGCTCTTATTTCTGAAGTATGAAGCCGTTAAGGGTATTACTACTTCTAAAACGACATTCGACATCGAAAGTTACCTCCAGCATTGTTTAAGGCTTCATTTATAGTGAAGCTCCCTGTAAAGCACCATTAGTAAGCAAATATGGTAACCTATCGATGCGAAAAAGTTTGGTTCTGACGTCAGCGTACGCTCGCCTGTCCGTCCATCTGTGTGGGGAGGGGGAGGGGAGTCCCAAGGCAACCCGGGGGGGGGGGGAGGAGAATGCCATCTTTTCTTGGCAGAAACTCCATCGCTGCTTTTGGGAAACCAGCTTTTGTCTTGAGGGGAAATTGCATGACTATCGTCGCTTTTGAAAAAGTTTAAAGCTTAACCTTATTTAGCAAAACGATTGTTAAATGGAAAGAAAAAGTTCAAAACAATATACTAAGTTGTCTCTTTTGGTGGCAGGCGAAATGCCCAAGTTGCGAAATTTGCCTTCGAGGACTTCATCTTTGTTGTGTTCTGCTGCAAACTTGGCCGGCACATCGTGTGTGTTTGCGGTTATTTGGCAGCGGTCTCGATGCAGGTTATCCATCAACGTTGCAAGTCGAATGAAAGATACTTTCAAAGGCATTAAAGTGCATTCTAGATGACATCTTCCAATTGATAGCCCAGCTAGGGTCGCATAACAGGAAAAACAGAAGTTTGCACAAAATACGTACCATGCCAAGTTACTTCTGAAGCTAATCAGTTTAAATAATTCTCTCCACGCGTTAACAACTATGTATGTATATAATATCAGCTTTTTTCCTGTTAGTTAGTGCTTACTTGCATTCCTTCAAATTTTTTGACGTCAGTGAGACCTTATGTTAACTTTCCACAGATTTTAATAAGGCTATACACAAAATTAGTAGCTCCTAAGTCTTTCTTCGTTGTTTTGTGTCAAGACTACCGATGATCTCATTTAGGAATTAAAGAATTCACGTACCTTTGCACATGTCAGCCTTATTCACCAAGATGCCGAGCTCCAGGAGTAGAGTTGGATGCGCAAAACTGATCACTGCTGCTCTTCTCGTGTTCAGTCCCATTTCCAATGAAAGCATTGCCCTGCCTTCAACCAATTCCTGGACAATACCATTCCACTTACCAGTGCTATCATTAAAGACTCCATATTGGCCATCGGGATTAAGGTAAATACGGGCTTCAAAATTTAAATCTCTCTGGAGAAACTCGAGAAAATCCAGCGAAGCGCCAACACAGCAAAACATCTTCTCTACCAAAGCGCCTGAAGTGTTAACACCTTCGGTCTGATAGCAAGGAACAAGACGGCCCACACATTCCTCTTCGCAGGTAGGATTGTTTTTGTAAACAAATGGTGGATATTCGTTCACTGCAACATGGACGATAGGCCGTGGAAGTTCTAGAACTGGTGTTATAGATTTTCCATTGGGAGAGGTGTGAGTTTCCATGGCAAGGCCAGTGGATGCGCCCATTCCCACAGGAAACCAGTTTTTTTCACCGATAACATCTTTGTTAAGGTTCCAAATTGTAAAAGTGGAATACTTTTCAGATACATTTTGTTGTTGAGCAAAGAGCGTGGTTTTCCCGGACAGTGATTTTTGTGCCATGTGCCTATAGCGGTAAAAAAATGGAATTAACGGAAGTTAGCGAACATCACACTTTTGAGAAGGAGAAAAAGCAAAGAAAATCAGGGTTTTCCAGAAACTGAAAGAAAGTCAACCAAGGATCTCTACTGATCATCCATCGGATTGAATAAGCAAGGTTAAGACCACGTACACTTTAAAAAATAATTCAACTAGTATTATCAACTCTCCTGTAAGGCAGTGAATTGTAAGGCAAAGCCAATCGCCTTGGATAACGAAAGTTGGTCAATTAAAGTGGAATATTTGAAAAGAATGGACATGTTATACCAACAAAAGATCAAAAAAGGTATCGTTAAAGCTCGAACCTAATTATTACTTAAAGAACTATTTATTTATGTAATGTACCTTTTGGTAGTCTGCCGGACATTTCTGGAGTCAATTATTTGTCCACAACTGTTTACATCTGTTTTATCGCGAGAATCTCGAACGCTTTCTTCAAAGGACAACTGAAAGAAAAGCATGGCGTCTTGGAGGGCGTTGCCATAGATGCTGTGGTCATGACATTGCTCCGGTGTTTTGAGGCTTATCTTTAACAATCCTTCAGGGAGATTTTGAGAGTTTGTAGTAGTTAAGTGAGCGGTGATATCCGTTACAATCCAAACAGTCTTTTGTCTGCTCACACCTAACTTTTGAATCACCTCAAAGAATTGAGCTTCGTAGCCAAGTCGACTATGCATAACAATAACGTCACTTCCATGTCTGATTACATGCTTTAGTTCTGTTTCTGTGGTATTTCCAATCGCTTCATCCATTAACCAGACTGTTTTAAGGATCTCCCATTTCTCTTGGAACGCAAACCTTATCATCTCGTCAGCAAACGTCTTTCCTTCGTAGTTGGCAGATAGTATGAAGCAAACAGTTCGCCATCGATGTTTCGTGATAATTTTCCAAGCTGAAGTTGCATAGTAGTAAACTGAAGGAAATGTTACCCTTGTAAATTCACCAGGAGTTTCCTTAAAGTGAAAGAAATCAGGTGTTACCATCAGTGTTTTTTAACAGAATTCTGTTCGTTCTTATCTTCATGAGTAAGTGTAAATGTTAATTATTAAACTGAGCTTATGGGAAATTAATCACTATACATACTAGTTTAAACTAACAAAAATCTGATAATTCCTAGAATGAGGAAATCAAAGTGCATCACTAATATGTATTATGTTTACCTGAGTCCGAAGAACCTCTTGATCTTGGAAAAGGCCTACTGTTACGACGCTGGAATCTTCCAAAAGGGAGGAGAAAGCTAACCCCTCTCTGGTGATGTCGATAAAAATCGCCCCTTCGACTGTTGTAGAATGATTTTCCATAAATAAAAGAGCTTCAAGTACTCCAGCTTGGCTGCGATCTATTCCGGTTACATTTGCTTTCAACCATCTTAAATTGATTACTTCTGACTTTCGTGGGAAAATGTCTTGGCGAAGCATCTGTTCTATCTCGTCGTGAAAGTGTTCGTCACAAAATGTGTTGAAAAATAATAACACGGTAGCATTGTAGGTTGCTTGAGAGTAACATATAGCTAGTACGGAAATTAAAAAGGATAAAGTTTTTAGTCTGATAAGAAAACATTTTGCTTTTGCCGACGAGTCGATTTCTTCAACCATTTCCAACAAGATTGCACTTTCCAACACAACGCAAAGTTTTGAAACTTGTGTTTCTAGCCTTCCTTACTTTCCAATCTTCCTTCTGCAAGTTAAGAATATATCTTCAGCTCGGAAATTTTGTTAACCACAAAATAGGCTCGTTTTCAGATTGCAACCGCTAAAATTAATCGCAATCCGGTGACAGATACATTATGTTCTGCATTGCCAAGACAGACAGTGGAATATAAGGAACAAAACAAAATCCCTGCAGTTAGAGGTCAAATTTCTTCCTTAACTTAAAGCATTTGACAGCCCTACAGGGAAATATTTTTGATTGATTCTCAGCACCTGATCACTGTTAATAAACACTACAGCAAATTTGCGGTTTCAGAAGAAATGTCATTTAAGGGATTGTACAATCAAAAACTTTACATTGTATATATATTCAGTGTATACAACACTTCTGGTCTCATTGGCTGACGAGTAAATTGAAGAACTGATCCTGTCAGCTGGACATAAAGAATTTCACTTGCAGGAGGCTGACACTGTTGACTACTTATTTACCTCCTTTCAAGATCCACAAAGTATGTTTTCCTTTCATAAATTGAAATTTAACGAACGCTGAGTTAAAATAAAAAGGCTGATTTTAAAGCTTGCTGAATCCAATGGAATTATTAATTTGCAGTAAACCTTGTGTCGTCAGCTGTTTTTGTTGCTTTGGTTACTCGTTGGTTGTTTAACTTCACAGACAACAGATGTTTACAATTCATACGAACGATGTCAGGATCTATGTAACATTTATTTCAATGAACGACCCGGCAGCAATGGCTTAAATTTTAAACGTCAACCTGGAGGAGATGTGTCTAGCGTCAAAATGATGAGGGTTCAATCTTCAAGCGATTAAATGAGCTCAACTCTTATAGATGCAATGATTTGAGCTTTTTCAGTGTGGAATGTACTATGCCCCCCCATTACGAAACTCCTAACTAGATATTCACTTACCAGATATTGTTATCGTTCTTTAAGGAAAGTGGTCGCTTTTTTCCCATCAGGAAGCAACTCCTCGAAGCGAGTCACTAATTAATCACAATTCCATGGACATTGACAATAGCGCGAGTAGTTCGCAGAGTGATCCACGATGGTAAGTTTCAATTAGTAATAAACTTACTAATTGAAGCCAGCAAAGTAAAACTGCAAGTCAAGCTGTAAATATGCCTAAGCGTCTTTCCCCTAATCTTTCTTTCTCTGCGTAAAATGTTTGCAATTTGTAATTTTTTGCACGTAAACGTCACTTTAGTTGGTTTGTTTATCAAGTGTGAACGCTAAAACGAAAAAAAAATCGTTAACCTAATTTCAATCATTCACTCGCCTTGTTCATATTCATGTTTACACTGTTTGCTTTTGCCTAGGTAACGTTGAAGGTTTGTCAGCCTTCTGTTGTAACTAATGTTGGTCTTTAATAAGTAATTTGGGATACATTATGTAAGCATGTTAGGCATAGTTAGGTATTGTAAGTATTTAATATAAGCATTGTAAGCATAGTAAGCATATAAGTACATGTATTCTTGAGTAGTGGGAATTGTTCGTTTAATTAAAGTCTTGCTTGAAAAAAAAGTGGTTTGAACAGCAGAGTCGCGAAATTCGCGAAATTCAGTTGCGAGAAAGAATGTAAAAGTGAAGCGTAGATTCTCGTGCGAAAAATACCACCAGCCGATACATGTATATAGTCTAAGTCGACAAGGACCAGACGAAAATCCCAAAACATTCCAAAGCTCAACCATTTTACTGCTAAGAAAGACTTTTTTAATCCTCTTGTAATTAAAGCCCCACCAGTATAACAATGTTTATGCTTTTTGCTCTCTTAACCAGATGTTAATTCTGATAATGTACATTGCCATGGCTGAGCTCTGTTTGATGGACAACAAGGAAAACTGAGACCATAATTCTGCCCTGCCATATCTCGGCCACTCTCCTGGTCGTTTAATTGATAAGAACTGAACCAAATTACATGAAATATAGAGACCCTAATTTATTTCCAGCAAAGGTGAGGTCAAACATGCCTCAAATAAAATAGCCCAAGTTACACTGTTAACTAATCTACCAGCTGTGGGAGGGAAAAAGGGGTGGAGAAGAACCTTTCCGTCCTAAAAAAGGGGATTGTAACCTGGCCTGTACATAGTTAAGTATGCCTTAATCATAAGTCCCGTATTTAAACTGATCCTAGCTGGTAAAACATTAAACTAGCGTAGCAAATTGCAATCATTTATTCTTCTTGGGAATAATTTCTTTGCTATTTATGTTAAATTTTTTATCTGTTTCCTTATACCTGAGAATTAAATTCCCAGGTGTCATTTTTACAGAGTTGATCACGTGCTCCATTCTCATGTCCCTTTTGCTTGAATTTGGCACATATTCAGCTAAAGAAAAACTAATCATGATAACAGGCGACCACATGGTTTGCATATCTAATTCTTCATATTTTTTTAATCTGTCCTGTTGTTTGTTTGTTTGTTTTTTTGTTTGGAATATTTAATTTCACCCTTGGAGTAAATGCCTGCTATAAATGCTAATTTTCGGCAGTCGGGCCTGATGCAATATACCCCGCGGAATGACTTTTAGTTTAGAGTGGGCTTTATATTAGTCATTTTATGGCAACATTAAAATTTTGCAAGAATTCACAGAAAACAGCATACCGGCTGCTAAAACAGCATACAGGCTGCTAAAACAGCACACAGGCTGCTAAAACAGCATACAGGCTATTAAAACAGCATACAGGCTGCTAAAACAGCATACAGGCTATTAAAACAGCATACAGGCTATTAAAACAGCAAACAGGCTGCTAAAACAGCATACAGGCTGCTAAAACAGCATACAGGCTGCTAAAACAGCATACAGGCTGCTAAAACAGCATACAGGCTATTACAACAGCATACAGGCTGCTAAAACAGCATACAGGCTGCTAAGACAGCATACAGGCTGCTAAAACAGCATACAGGCTGCTAAAACAGCATACAGGCCATTACAACAGCATACAGGCTGCTAAGACACACTGCATGAAATAACAAATATACGGTGGTATCATGAGTCCGTATACATGACGTATACGGAGCGATATCCTGACGTATAAGGAGAACGATGTATAAGGACTGTCTAACGATCAGTATACGCTTAACTCCTTATACTAGTGTATACTAAAAATTACACATACCCGTACACTAAGTACTAGAGCACCGTATATTCGTTCTTTTGACGAGTGTTCTAATGCTCTAAATTTACCAGCTTACAACTACTGAATATATTTTTACCCTGTTGAGTTACTGAATGGTACTTTTTGTTTTATCTTTTCCGGCTGATTTGTCAGGACACAAGGGCATACTGTTTTGTATACTGTGACTCATACTTAACCGTTCGTAAGTGTTAGGGCGTCGTAAATTCACTTTAAAAAATTACCATGAATGTAACGTTTCCCACAGTTTAGTGTGCGCACGTGTATATTGTTTGTATACTGTGGTATACTGATGTGTATACTGAGCATTATACATGTCCATTCTTCAAGCGTTAAAAATCATTTCTTTATCAAATAATTATATATATAACCTTATTTTTACCAAACTGAAGCTCCCACGATTATAGGAATGATTAAGCCTTCAGTTTACCAATGTAACGTTTCCCACAACTTTGTCCGGACACAAGTGTATACTGTTTTGTATACTGCAGTATACTGATTTGTATACTGTGCATTATACATATCCGTTCTTTAAATGCTCTAATTCATTTCTTTATCAAGAAATAAAAATCCTTAACTTTAGCAATCTCACGTTTCCCACAAGTGTCCGGACACCAAAGTGTATGCTCTTTTGTATACTGCAGTATACTGAGTTGTATACTGTGCATTATACGTATCCATTGTTTAAGTGCCCTAATTAAATCATGGACCGGTTGGGTCATCTGACTCAATCAAACTGGTTAAGCCACCTGACTTAAATGAACCAGTTGGGTCATCTGACTTAGCTTGATCAAACTGGTTAAGCCATCTGACTCAAGTGAACTGGTTGGGCGATCTGACTTAAGTGATCATGAACCGGTTGGGCCATCTGACTTATGTGAACCGGTTGGGCCATGTGACTTAAGTGAACCGGTTGGGTCATCCGACTCAATCAAACTGGTTAAGCCATCTGAATTAAGTAAACCGGTTGGGCCATCTGACTTAAGTGAACCGGTTGGACATCTGACTTGATCAAACTGGTTTAGCCTGTTCCAGGCATTCAGATAGTGGAGCGCGAGCGAAAGCTAAAGCGAGCCAAAGAGCGGGAAAATACGAGGGGGGACTGGGGGAGAGGACGAGGGAACGCCTGTGAAATTTTCTCAAAGGAAGCCGTTCCGGTATACCAGAATCTGGTATACCCTCTGATTGGCCAAATTTGACACCTCCTGTCAACACCAGAGGGTTGTTGGCGCAGACAAGAAATGCGATATGGCGTGCCCGTGCGAAGGTCATCCTCCATCGAGTCACACACGGTTTAATATCTGTTTACGGCAAGCGCTTAACTTTTATTTAACAAGGATACTTTGCAAATGGAATAAAAAGATTGTCTTCAAAATGTGTTTCTGGGAAGAGGTCTCATCGCCATTCTTCCAACAGGATTAGAAATAGCTTGATCTTTCAATTATTTCCAAGGTTAATCAACGCATTGCAAAGAAACCCTGTTTCTAAGATAATTGTGGTCACTCCACTTATCGTAATCATGAGAGATCAAAAATTAAACGAGCTTACCTGTAAGTGAAGTTTGATTGTGATTCTCCTGAGCCGTTGCGTAGGAACGAAGGGATCACGTGAGATTGCGCGAGCAAGCTTGCCTTCAAATTTTAACTTTGTCGAGTAAACACCAACCCAAAGGGGTAGGGAGATGAGCCAATGGCTCAGTCAACACCTCAGTGGGTGGGCACGTGATCCCTTCGTTCCTACGCAACGGCTCAGGAGAATCACAATCAAACTTCACTTACAGGTAAGCTCGTTTAATTTTTGATTCTCCCTCACCGTTGCTGACGTCACTACGGGACCACGTGAGATTTTAAAGCAAGGTGATTATGAGACAACAATATAAACAAAACAAGTTTAATCCAAGAACTGTACGCGTGTCAAGGTACAATGTGACAGCTCAATAGTTGTATACAAAGATTCTATTGTAAAACGTTAGACAAGACTGCCTGACCAAAATTAGCATCAGAATTCTGTTTGATGGGTTTATCATAAAACAATGCAAAAGTAGAAGCATTTGACCATCCAGCAACTTTCATGATGGTTGTCACATCTAAACCAGACTTCTTTGCAGCTGAAGTCGAAGCTGAACGAGTGCTATGGGCTCCAAACTGGTTTGTATCAATACCAGCATTTGCCAAAACAGACTTAACCCACCTTCCGATTGTATCTTTAGAAACTGCCTTGTGTAGCTTTACAAAGCTAATGAGGACTTGAGTTTCTTCTCCTCTAAGAGGTTTCGTACGAGTAACATACTCCTGTAGACACTCTACAATACAAAGTCTAAGATCCTTTAAATATGCCTGGAAAACAGGGTCATGTACATGTGTACCAGGTCTTGTTTGTTTCACTGGTTTAGAAATAGAAAATGAACAACTTGACTCTGTCAAGGTCATGTACCTGATATCTAGCAGGTGTATAGTCTGAATCCGCTGACCTGACAATAACATTAACAGTATGGTGAGCTTCCAAGAGAGCTCCTTCAATGACAATTTTCGAACATGCTCAAAATTACGCAAAAATTCTAACACAACATTAACGTCCCAAGTACTTGTGTACTTTGGTAAAGAGGGCCTCCTCTCAAATACTCCTTTCATGAACCTTACAACTAAGGGATGGCTACCAGCAGGTGTATTGTCAGGAAAAACAATGACAGTCGACAGTGCACTCCGGGCTGTGTTCAAGCAACTATATTCAATGCCAGAGTGAAAAAGTTCAGTCAAAAATTCAATAACATCTGTTACAGTTGGTTGCAAGGGATCACAAGACCGTTTAGTTGAAAACTTATGCCATCTGGCAAGGTAGGTCCTGTACTGTTCTTTGTTGATTCTCGCCATGATGACATGACGATTTCAATAGCTTGCTCTGAAAGTCGTTGACTTTGTAATGACATCCTGACAATTTGCAAGCCATCAGAGTCAACTTGTGATGGAGAGGGTGAATGACATTGGGGTTGTATGGCAGCTGGAGCACTTTCTTTCCTCGAGGAAGAATGAGAGGATCCTGAACAAGGAGACGTATCAAAACTGGAAACCATGGCTGTGTTGTCCATTGTGGCACAATTAGTATCCCGGAGGCTTGGTCGGCTTCCACCTTCTGCAGAACCCTATCAATGAGATTAAATGGAGGAAAAGCATAAAAATAGTGCTTGCCCCAATCAACAGAAAAAGCATCTATAGCAAATGCACCAGGGTCAGGATGCCAAGCTATGTAAGGCTTAGTCTGAAAATTAAGCCTGGATGCAAATAAATCAATAGATGGGGCCCCAAGGGCTTGTGTAATTGACACATAAATGTTGGAGTCAAGCTTCCATTCGTTTGATCATGAAAAATTCTGGAGGCCTTATCAGCAGCAGTATTACACTTTCCAGGCAAATGTGCGGCAGATAGCCAAATACCCCTTGCAATGCACCACATCCAAATAGATCTGGCAATGTGATTGCAGTCAAGTGAATGGGTGCCACCCATATTATTGATGTAAGAAACTGCTGTGGTGTTATCAACAAAAATTCTCACATGGGTATGAGACAAGTTTTTACAGAAGGACTGTAATCCCAGGTAAGCTGCTTTTAACTCAAGGCAATTGATATGCTGGTGAGCTTCATCAGGTGCCCAGCGGCCTCCTGATGATTGGCCCTGGAAAACAGCTCCCCATCCTTGTAGGGATGCATCTGTATTAAGAGTGTAAGATGGATTACCCTGTGAAATGGGTTTAGAAACATTTTCAATGTTGTCAACCCACCACTGCAGATCTGACTTTGCAGAACGTGACAGCACCATGTTTCCATCAAAATTACCATGACGAAACTTAAGGGCGGCAGTCTTTTCATTCTCTAACTGCCTATAGAACAGGGGTCCCATAGCAACCCCAGGGCAACTAGCCACAAGTTTGCCTATGACAACTGCCACTTCCCTGATGGTAGGTTGTGTTGTGGTCAAACGATTTTTGCAAACATGCTTGATATTTTCTGCCTTGGCATGAGACAAAGTGACAGTCATGCTCACAGAATTTAAGACAAAACCAAGAAACTCTAGAACCTGTGATGGCTCTAAAATTGATTTGTCTGGGTGAACATAAAGGCCCAGACTATCAAACAATTTAGTGGTGGCTTGAACATTATTCTCACATTCAGGCTTGGTGATACCCTGTACATAGGAATCGTCAATATAGCCAACTGACTGGAAACCCTGTTTTCTGAGCGTGCTATAAGCAGGTTTGAGTAACTTCGTAAATAATCGGGGGGCACAAGCTAAACCATTAGGTAAGCAAGTAAACTGGTAGAGCTGCCCTTGCCACTCAAATTTCAGATATTTTTGGTGATCTCGGTGGATTGGTACTGAATAATACGCATCTTTAAGATCAACGGACGCCATGAAACAGTTTGGCCTGATCATGCTAATAACATGTTTCAATGACTCCATCTTAAAATGATGGTATTCCACAAACTTATTCAACTTTTTTAAGTTGAGAATCAGCCGGTGAGTTCCATCTTTTTTGGGTCTCAAAAAGATAGTGGATAGGAATTCACCTTTCTCGTGAGAGGATTTTAAGAGAACACCTTTATGAACCAATTTTTCAATCTCAGCACTAATTGTCTCAGCTTCTTTGTTGCTAAATTGGTGTTGGCAAGGTGGCTGCCTCTGATGAGGGAGCTGGTCAAAATCAATTTTGCATCCTTTGACCATGTTTAAAATATGTGGGTCTGTTGTAAGTTTGACCCAGTTTAACAAGTAACATTGAATCCTTCCAGCTTTAAATATTCCAGTTTGGGTTTTTGAATCCACTAATTTACAATCTTTACTCACCGACACGCTGTGGATTGCTACTGTTTTTGCTCCGCCTTCTCCTGCCGTTTGCGGAGTGGAGTGAATGGCTTTTGCCAGCGTTGTCCTCGGTTGTTGGGGTGCGGTCGGTGAGTTTGGCGGTTTTTTGAAAACTGAGATTTGCGGTGGTGGTTTTCGTTGGCCTTGGTACTGCTCTGTAGCTTTTGCCCAACCCTGTTGGTGGCACTGATGTCTTGGATTTGTTTTGGGAGGTCATTCCCAAACAATAAATCAGTAAAGCCAACATGTTCAGCACAAATTTGCTGATACTGATTGTTCAGATCAGGTCTGATCATGTCACGTCGTCTCTGGATGAGCTCACAATTTGCATGGCCCAACAAGGCAATCACATCCAGTAAGATTCTTGCAACATTTTCATCTGACAGTTTCATGGAAGAAATTTCACGTTTCATGCACTGATCTGTAAGTTTGATCAGTGGGATCGTTGCTTTCTGAATAACGTTTTGGAGTCTTTGGAGCTTCAGGTCTCGACTCCTAGTGCCTGATCTAATTTTAGACCAGACTTCAGGGTTGACTTTAGTCCCTGTGACATTTTCGCAGTTCCCAGGTCTGCTGCAGTTTGAAAGTTTTTCTTTCAATTTCTCATCGGATAACTTTGTCCGGATCATTTTGTTTATTATCTTTGCAAGTTTTGGGCCCACATCACCTGAGCATGCCTCATCAAGATCGTATTCAGCGGCAATGGATCCCAAAAAATCGCTTTCGACAGTTTCCTCAGATTTCTCACTTTCCTTTCTCGTTTCGCTATCCTCAGGAAAAAGCGAATCTATAGAGAGGTCAATGGACTCGTTGTCCGTGGCGCTCGCGACTCGTGGTATTTTTCGAGCAGGAACTTCGTCGTTCTCTGAGTCGCTTTCAGATAGGCGATCGTCATGTGAACGCTTAGATGAATTACCAGCGTTCGAGAGAACCTCTGCAATGTTCGAAGACAATGACTTTGATATGTGGCGAAAGCCTTCAATCATGCTCTCGGAAATTGAGGCTTTAAGGCCTTCAATGAAGTCGTTCTTCGCCACGGCCGTTCTCTTTGAAGAGCTGGGCTGAGAAGCTGTTTTCCTCTTCTCTCAGCCTTCTTCGTTAATTGCTTGTCCTTTTCCCTCGGTTTAGGGTTACAGGTGAGTTCAGGAGATTCCTCCACATCTTCGGAGGACTCGTCAACGGGCGATATGTCCTCACAATCTTTTCCCGCCATTAGGCAACTTCGATTGCGAAGTACTTTGGCAAGAATCCCAAAAATTGGCGGCTAACTTCCAATTAGCCACACAACCAGCGTTACTTCAGGTAATTGTACCCGGAAAGTAAACAAATATAACAAAGCCGAGAGATTTCTCTCGCCTAAAACGCTGTAATGGAAGATAAAAACTCTTAACTCGACAAACGTCTTCTCTTGGCAAACAAAGTCGCACATTGAAGGCAAGCTTGCTCGCGCAATCTCACGTGGTCCCGTAGTGACGTCAGCAACGGTGAGGGAGAACCAAGTAGAACAGCTTCAAAGCATCGGAATTAGAGCGCTGGCTATCGAAGTAGACGAAGAAGAAGCAGGAGAAATGGATCGGCTAGATTATATATGAAAGTCATGAAAGCCTGCTGTCGAAGGAGGAAAGAACAACAACCAACATATCGTAGCCATCTTAATCGATGAAGACGACAAAGTTCATTCTGTCACAGAGTGAAAAGCTTTCTATTCATCAATTTGATAAACCGATGTGTATATAAAGTCGTCTGGGATTCTCGTTACCTTTTTTGGTCCAGTAGTGGAGATGACATTTGCGTTTCCGTATCGCAGAAAATGTTTCTCCATTCGGCATGTCAGATTTCTTAAAGCATCACCAGTACTTTTCCCAACGCTTCAAACTCGGGAGAAACCTATTTCGGTGAGCATAATTACATAACTTTCTTGTTTACTTTGACCTGACCTTGGGTTCATGTTTCTCTGCCGCTGTCGGCGGTCTAAAGTGGGCGGCATGGGCTTTTCAAAATAAATTTCACAGGCGTTCCCTCGTCCTCTCCCCCAGTCTCCCCTCGTTTTTTTCCCGCTCTTTCGTTCGCTTTATTTTTCGCTCGCGCTCCACTATCTGAACGCCTGGAACAGGCTAAAACTGGTTAAGCCATTTGACTTTAAGTGAACCGGTTGGGTCATCTGAGTTGATCAAACTGGTAAAACCATCTGACTTAAGTGAACCAGTTGGGCCATCTGACTTAAGTGAACCGGTTGGGTGATGTGACTGAAGTGTACCGGTTGGGCCATCTGACGTAAGTGAACGGGTTCGGTCATGTGACTTAAGTAAACCAGTTGGGCCATCTGACTTAGGTGAACCGGTTAAGTCATCTGACTTAAGTGAACCGGTTGGGCCATCTGAATTAAGTGAACCAGTTGGGCCATGTGACTTAAGTGAACTGGTTGGGTAATCTGACTCAATCAAACTGGTTAAGCCATCTGACTTAAGTGAACCGGTTGGGCAATCTGACTTAAGAGAACCGGCTCAGCCATCTGACTTAAGTGAACCAGTTGGGCCATGTGACTTAAGTGAACCGGTTGGGCCATGTGACTTAAGTGAACCGGTGGGGTTATGTGACTTAAGTGAACCGGTTGGGCCATCTGACTTAAGTGAACCGGTTGGGCCATCTGACTTAAGTGAATGGGTTGGGCCATCTGACTCAATCAAACTGGTTTAGCCTGTTCCAGGCATTCAGATAGTGGAGCGCGAGCGAAAGCTAAAGCGAGCCAAAGAGCTGGAAAAAACGAGGGGAAACTGGGGGAGAGGACGAGGGAACGCCTGTGAAATTTTCTCAAAGGAAGCCGTTCCGGTATACCAGAATCTGGTATACCCTCTGATTGGCCATCTGACTTAAGTGAACCGGTTGGGTCATCTGACTCAAGTGAACCAGTTGGGTCATATGACTTAAGTGAACCGGTTGGGCCATCTGACTTAAGTGAACCGGTTGGGTCATCTGACTTAAGTGTTGGGGAGTTGGGCCATCCGGCCATCTGTTAAGTGTTAAGGGCTGGGCCATCTGACTTAAGTGAACTGGTTGGGTGATCTGACTTAAGTGAACCGGTTGGGCCATCTGACTTAAGTGAACTGGTTTGGTCATGTGACTCAATCAAACTGGTTAAGCCATCTGACTTAAGTGAATCGGTTGGCCATCTGACTTAAGTGAACTGGTTGGGTCATATGACTTAAGTGAACCGGTTGGGCCATGTGACTTAAGTGAACCGGTCAGGCCATCTTACCCAATTACACTAGTTTGGCTATCTGACCCAATCAAAGTAGTTAGGCCATCGGACTTAATCAAACTGGCTGGACCATCTGACTTAATCAAACCAGTTACGCCCTTTGACTCAAGTGGACCGGTTTGACCATCTGGCTTGATGAAACCGCTTGGACTATCTGACTCGGTCAAACTGGTTAGGCCACTTGACTTAAGTGGACTGGTTCAGCCAACACACCTAATCAAAGCGGTTGGGCCATCTGATTGAGTGAACCAGTTGAGCCATCTTACTTGATTAAGCTGGCTGCGCCATCTGACTCAACCAAAGTAGTCAGGCCATCAGACTTAATCAAGCCGGCTGGGCCATCTAGCTAATTAAATCAAACTGGTTAAGCCATTTGACACAACCAAAGTAGTTAGGCCATCGGACTTAATCAAACCGGCTGGGCCATCTGACCTTATCAAATTGGTTCCATCTGACACAACCAAACTGGTAAGGCCATTTGACTTAAGTGAACTGGTCGGGCCATCATATCTTACCCAATTACTCTAGTCTGGCTATCTGACTCAATCAAAGTAGTTAGGCCATCGGACTTAATCAAACCAGTTAGGCCATTTGACTCAAGTGCACCGGTTCAACCATCTTACTTGATCAAACTGCTTGAACCATCAGACTCAGTCAAACTGGTTAGGCCATTTGACTTAAGTGGACCAGTTCAGCCAACTCACCCAATCAAACTGGTTGGGCCATCTGACTTAAGTGAACCAGCTGGGCCATCTGACTTAAGTGAACCAGCTGGGCCATCTGACTTAAGTGAACCGGTTGGGTCATCTGACTCAATCAAACTGGTTGGGCCATGTGACTTAAGTGAACCGGTTGGGCCATCTGACTCAAGTGAACCGGTTGGGTCATCTAACTTAAGTGAACCGCGTTGGGTCATCTGACTCAATCAAACTGGTTGGGCCATGTGACTTAAGTGAACCGGTTGGGCCATCTGACTCAAGTGAACCGGTTGGGTCATCTAACTTAAGTGAACCGCGTTGGGTCATCTGAATTACGTGAACCAGTTGGGCCATCTGACTTAAGTGAACTGGTTGGGCCATCTGACTCAACCCAAGAAGTTAGGCCATTTGACTCAAGTGCACCGGTTCAACCATCTGACTTGATCAAACTGCTTGGACCATCAGACCCAGTCAAACTGGTTAGGCCATTTGACTTGAGTAGACCAGTTTAGCCAACTCACCCAATCAAACCGGTTGGGGCCATCTGACTTTAGTGAACCAGTTGGGCCATCTTACTTGATCAAGCTGGCTGGGCCATGTGACTCAACCAAAGTAGTTAGACCATCGGACTTAATCAAACTGGCTGGGCCATCTGCCTTAAACTGATTGGACCATCTGACACAACCAAACTGTTAAGGGGGGTCATTTGACTTAAGTGAACCGGTTGGGCCATCTGACTGAAATCAAACTAGTTGGGCCATCTGACTTAATCAAACTGGCTGGACCATCTGACATAATAAAACTTGTTGGGCCACCTGACTCAACCACACTGGATAGGCCATTTGGCTTAAGTGAATCGTATGGGCGATCTCACCAAATCAAAGTAAACTCTTCATTTTAAAATTCCACACCTTAATTTTCTTTTCCTTAGAAAAGGTATATCCTAACAGCTATAGTTAAGTTTATTTTAAATAAAAAGTTGATGGTATACCTTGAAGTTCTGGGCTGTCGACATGAAATTCTGGGACTTCTGGGCATTCATCGCCTGAAAACTCAAAGTCAAGGTCGCTTGAATCTCAATAAGGCTCGTGGCTTAGCAATTCGTCTGGGTTTCCTACGGGCAAAAATAACGTATAACAAAACTTAAAATAAACATACTATACCTATGGTATGAAAATTGATTGATACATTTCTAAAAGCTTAAGTTTTCAGCCATAGATATAAGCTTAAGCTTTATTAAAATAGCAATGTAACACGTGTGTAAACAGGACTTCACACTTACCGGTATTTGCATCATGATGCACTTTCTTTCTTCGCTTGTGAGCATTAAACGTCCGTTTTGAAACCAGACGGTCGCAGTGATCACAAAATCGTTTCTTCTTCTTCGAAATAGACACACCTTCATCATTTGCCGATAAAACAGAATCCATTTCGCTGTAAAAAAATTGCAGAAGAAACCGAAGAAACCACGAACTCTCTCAGACGATCTTGAAGGACTGGAAAACGCGACAACAAAGGCCTGGTTACAGAGCTGATGTGACCGCTTTGGATTATGGATTGTAATAAATTTGTGGCGGGAATTTTCAGATCACGAGGTTGGTGATCAGAAGCAGTGATCAACTTTTTCCGATCTCATTCTCTTCGGTCCACGGTTTCAGCGACGTTAAACACTGAAGAGCATAGTTGAGTCAAATCATTCTTCGAATTTCCTTAACATGAGTCAGAATCGTGTCAGTACAGGTAATTTCTATTCAGTATCAAGAACTCCATCTCCTTCGAGCGGTTCGACTTCAAGAAGAACTAGCCCGAACTCTACACCACCGTCCTCACGAGATCATATGCCGCAGCTAATCAGTGGTCTTGCAGCCTGCCAGAAGTCAATAGAGGAACTGCTACAGGCTGTACGAAACTCAAACGAGCGGATCGAAGAGCTCGCTGACAAAGTAAAAACCCTTGACAGCAAGGTTGAGAAACTGTCTTCTCAATCGGCAGATGACACTGAAAGTGGTGCAGATGGACGAGGGAAAAAGAGAAAGAGAACGAAATCGTCTCTTATCGTCCAAGTGAGTGCAATTTTGTGATATTTTTTAATACAGCTTCGTGGTTGCCGTTGTTTTGGAGAGTTTCTATTACTAAGTTCTCACTGTAGAAGTTTGCAGAACATCGTCGCACAATCGATCGCCGTGCCGCCGTGTTCGGTAGATTACTTCTTTCAATGCTATTTCTCTGACATAACTCAAGTTGGTTATTTTTTTTTTATATAGAGCATGTTGGCGTTCAAGTAATAGTTTGAAATTTGTCTTACTACACGGTATTGAAACAAGTTAGTTTTCAATTTTCAACTAATTGAAGCCGTTCTTATTTATATTCGGCGTCTTAATCAATGTGACAAATTTTTCATTTCGATTTGAGCATAAGTGCCGGCTTTTGACATGGCCGCAAGAACTAATCAGTCAGGCTTTCACTCAGAGTGTTTAGTTTACACGATAGGCTGTAATTGATGTAACAAAGTGCAGCCTGTTTTATTTTCCATAATACCGTTGAAATAAAAGTTTACTGACGCTGGTTGCAATTGCGGTCTATTGTAGGACAAGGTTCACAAGTTCCATAATAGCAGAGATGCCGACAAGCAGTATAGAGGAAGCGAAGCGTGAGTAAAACCTGAATGATATACTTTTGTAAACTGTAATTTGGAGTGACTTAAATGTATAACTGTTTTTCAGTACTTAACTCGCTTGCATTTGAGGCGAATCTCATAACGAGTGCGAAGCTCTGTGTGCCGGTGTCCTAGCGGATTTGGACCCCCCGGTCCAAATCCGCTAGCGAATATGGACCCCCGGGGGACCCAATCCGTTAGCAGATTTGGACCCCCTCCGCTAGCGGATCTGGACCGGGGGGTCCAAATCCGCGGGGGGGTCCAAATCCGCTGTGACACCGGCATCGTTTTGCCGCCTTTTTTGCATTTAAAATTGTGCTTGCCGCTGATTCTGTATAAGACCCATTGGGGACCAGTTTCCCGATTTCTAAATAACTCTTTAATTTACCGGACCAATAAGTTTTCCCAGTCATTTCGATGCGCGTTTGTCTCGGTTCTACCTAAAAGGTCTTTTCGAAAAAGCAATTTTCTAACATGACTTTCGAGAACTGAGAAGTAGGCCCAGGAAACAGAGGACACATCCGTAGAGAGCAAGCTCTCTTGATCGCAGGTATTTGCAACACTTTTTGATCTTAATTCGTCCTCCTTAAACCGCAACGCGCGATTTATAATGGTTTTGAGGTGCTGGTGGCTGTGCGCACGTGTTTTTCATATTCCTATGACAAATGGAGGGGTAAAACATAACCATGTTTATTTCCAACATGAAAGCCGCTGACCAAAAAAACCGTTCGGTTTATGAATCGATTCGCAGCAGATTAGTACCGGTCTTATTTTTGGGCGGAATTATTTTTAAAACGATGCTCAACGTCAAGCTAAGATAAGTAAACTCTTCGTCATATAAAACATTTTTCGAAATCCTACAAATTTTTCCTGTTGTGTGAACTGCAACTATCGTGGTTCGTGTTGCAGACGACTTTATGAAAACATATTAGCACTCATTTAGGAATTTGTTTTAGATCAAAGAAAGGCAAAACGAGGAAAAACACTCTGAATATAGACAAATTATAATTTAGTCAGCAAATCCATTGTAGGAAACCTAAAATGTTTACTCTCTTTTAGAGTCAACAGCCCTCACAATACAAGGGTGACACAGCGGATTACTATCAAAATCACTAGAGTGGTAAAACGGTCGTTGGGAATTTGAATTAGCGGCGGCTCAATTCTTATCACGTGGCTTTAAAAGATATTGGTCACATGGTCTAAAATAATTGTCATGTGATTCGTGTTGTGAGACCCGCCGATCGGAATCCTCTTTTGCAAAGTGGTCATTAACCTTGCTTTTGTAAGAACACTTCGGTTAAGAAAACGTTTTTGTACCCTCTGAACCCCACCAACATTAAAATGCACTTTCAATTGGAAATCCGGATCCATATTTTGTCGTTTTTCGTTAGAAACGATGGAAGCGACTCCGAAAGGGATGGAAGCACATGGTGCAGAGCTTTGCCTCACGTGGTACTTCTCATTGCGATCACGAGACATTCTTTTTTTAACCACGTGATAAGAATTTAGCCACCGCCAATTCAAATTCCCAACGGCGTTTTTACCACTCTAGTGATTTTGATAGTATTGATGAACTTTGTCGCCAAGGCACTGGTTTTACTAAAGCTGCTGTGCAACGTAAGTAGTGCCATAGCAACCGTAACATAGTGGGTACATACAGCATTTAAAGACACTCATTCCATTGATGAGTGCACATGGGCTTCAGGTCACCAAGACAATAAAGGGAGTTTATAGAAATCAACGAGAGAATTATCTGTTGTATACCAAACCAGTAGGTAGCCAGCTTATTAGTTCTTTGTAGTAACTTTTTTCTGACAAATTGATGAACAAAATCCAGGATCATTCTGGGAGGTAAAGGGCAAGTACTATTTACAGTTTGAGTAGCCAATCAGACATTATGAAAAGAACACTATCTACTGCTTTGATACTAATATAACGCATACATGTAGAAAGCCACTTCTAGAATTTGTAGCTACATATGTGGAAAATTCAGTCCAGTTTAATTAAGCTTACCAAGCTAAACCTTTTATCCCGGTCAAACAGATGGGAAAATCGAAAGTAGTTGTTGTGAAATTTACACCTGGTCTAAAAAGAGAATTAAGGGCAAACAATATGGATGTCAAACATTATTCATTGGTGGGTCAGTCTTGATTGTTAAGTTCACCTAGGGTGAAATCCACAATGTAATTGGAAACTCAGAAATTTATATATACATGTATGATGATGAAATTTGCTACCGTAGCAGGCAAGTAACAAACTACAGGCAACCTTACTTTTTGTATTTGTGTTTTGCACAGGAACCGCCAAAAAGTATCACGAACACTTGCGAAGGACTGCCCTTGGTAAAATAACAGATGAAATAAAGTTGAAAAATAAGAAAAATCTTCGAAAAGAACGTGTATGTATATCCTTTACATGCATTTTTTCCATTTCTTAGATGACTGAAATAATCAGTTTGATGACACACTGAAAGTTAATTAAATATTTTACTGAAAAGCACATTTTTTCTCAGAAATACGAAAGAAGACGAGGTTATGTCAAAGATGAGAAGGAGTCACGCGCTTATGCCAAGCTAACCAAAGAACACATGTCCACTGACGATGACGACACTGACACTGAAGGCGAAGGAAGATGGGTGGCAAGGCCTCCAACATACCGAAGCAAATCCATTGAAGTTTTTTTAAACAGGTAAGTGGTAGAACAAAGGCTTATTAGTCCTTAAAGTGCCTGTGAAGGAAAAACCAAATGCAGCTTATTTGAAAGCCCTCCCAAAAGGAGAAATTATGGTGCTTAATAATTACTTTTGATCATGTCTTGTTTCATTCATTCCAGAGATATTTAAGTTTTTCTATTATACAATTAGAAAACTTGTGTCATAGTAGCAGGGACACAGCATGGAGTCAAATCACAAAATCACATAATGCATACTTTGCATAGTCATGTATCTTATTTAAAGTTTCAGTTAATATAAACCAGACTATTTCTGGAAATATTCTCCATTTTGTGATGTCATAAGTCAGTGAAGTGTGATCATCCGGGTGAGTGTAGTCCTGAGAAGGACTGTTTGTGATGACATTGACTGACATTTGGACAACCTGAGCAGAAGTCATTATCAGAGTCAAGTGAACTGTGAACTGTCAGTAGATGTTTTAAGTCTCTAGTTGTTGTTCTAATTGGTCGACAATCTCGTGGTGATTGACGGTCTAGGGATGTTAGTGATCGTCGACCAATCAGGAAAACAACCAGAGACTTAAAACATCTAGTGACGGTTCACAGTTCACTTGACTCTGTCGATAACTTCCTCTCAGGTTGTTGAAAAATCAGTCAATGTCGTCAACAACCTTTGATATGACTCCTAGGTTCAAACCATTTACAGCGATTTTGTGATTTGTTTCCAAGCTCTGTCTATGGCAGTGTGATGTCAAACGTCTTTATCAGGAAAAACCTTGAATTTGTCTGGAATGAAAAGAGATATGGGCAAAAAGAAAGCACAATCATTCCTTATTTTGAAGGGGCATTCAAATAAGAGGTTCAAAAGAGTACTTTTCAGCTGAGCATATGTGACTTGTATTCTTCATCCATGAATGCACTTTGCCAGCTAATTTTCTTATCAAAACTAGCTTGTTTAACCTACCAGGAATGGTAATGTGTAAATTAAAATTGCACGAACTAAAAAGTACGACATGGGATAAAACATTCCTCTTAAACTGATTTTCCTTCATTTTTTTTTGCACATGAGCCAATTGCCCTTCATATGCAAAGTCCATGAAAAAATAACACTGGGATTTTTTCCCCTACAACAGCCTTTTTTGAAATAAGCTGATTTCCACTTGATAAATTTTTGCCACATCATCACCAAGAAAAGGTAATTATTGTTGCTTTAAAAAAATGGAAGAAAACTTAAGACATTTTGAAAAAATGAGTTTAAGACAGCCAGCTGTACTGGTGCAATGGTAATGGCTATGATCCCATAACCTCCCTTACAATATCGCCTAGTGAGCCTCCTTGAGATATTGTTTGTTTACACTTACAATATGGTAGTTGCTAAGAAGTAGCGGTTAGTAAGACTTAACAAGTTTTCAATCTAATTTATTTGTTACTCAAGCCAGGAATGTAATAGACTGCGGGCAGTCTCTCTTTTGCTCTAAAATTCCGCCCACGCTACTTGCGGCTCGCGGCTTCGCCGCTCGCCACTCGAATATCGCGCTCGTGGCTTTGCCGTTCGTCCAGCACGGATTCTAGAGCGAAAGAGAGACTGTTGGGAACTAGGAATGTAAGGTTTTGACCAAGTCATCTATTATTTTAGAATTGGGAGTTAGTTACGGTTTCAGTCAAAACAACGACGACAGGATCTTCTAATTATTATTGTATTCTCTCCTTAGACTTGACAAGCGCAGCGAAAAAGCAGAGAATACCACAAACAAAAAGTGGAAAAGAACAAAGGCACGGAAGGGGGAGCCAGTAGAAAAAGAACCACCCATGGGTACTCCCAAATGGGCGCTCTCTGATGAGTGGAGGGAAATAATTGAAAGAAGAGAGCAGGAGCAAATGGAAGGGTAAAGATGCAGCTTTTCTTTTCAACAGAGGTTTTAAAATGTTAATTTTCTTGTTAGATGTTGTTTACATTTTGCTTTAGTTTACGAACTATAAAGGAAAGCACTGAGGAAGGAATTGTATAATACGCTGTATAATTTACCTGCTTAATATGGCTTACCAATAGGAGTTTCCTTTACATGCCGAAGAAATACAACCTAACTGTTTGGTTTCAGTGTTCGTTATGCATTGCTAACTTAACCTTTTTTGTTTTTACAGTAACGACGACGCACGAGAGACCGTTGAAGAGAACCATGAGGAGGACCACGAGGAGAACAATGAGGAGAACCATGAGGAGGACAATGAAGGATTTGACAGTGCAGATTCCGGGGGGGACTGTGAATTCAGCGACTATGATTGAATATTACAATTTTCAGTTTACAATTTATTGACTACCGTTAGTTGTTCATTAGCCTGGTGAATGTGACTCCTTCGTAGTGTGAAATAGAGTGACGATCGCTATTGATTAATAACAAAACTATTTGCAATTGAATCATGATCTTGTTGTGCTATTTTTTATTTTACCTCATGTAATTACCAAAGTAGTGCGAGAATCTTCACTGACGAAAGTCCTCCTTCAGCCTGGTCAAACATCGTTCATGTTACAGCTGATGTTAGGGATGTGAGAATGTGCCACTTTCTAAAAATCTAAGAATATGTTTGTTTCTTCTATGGAATATAGTCAGTACACAACCATTTTCATACAGTGTTATACTGTGTGGTATATGCACCCAAATTTTATGAGCAATCCTGCCATAAGTGTAAGAATCCGCATACCTGCCTTCCACACGATATCCGTGCACTTCATACTTCATGCAGTACACATGATAAATACGGACAAGTATAATGGCGAATAAGAAATCCTATCACGAGTGTAAGAACAGTATACCGGCATTCCACACAATATTAGTACACTTCATACTTCGCGCAGTATACATGGTGTATACGAACTTGTGTACTGACGATTAAGAAATCTCACTGTGAGACATAATAATCCTTATACCTTCCTTCTACGCAGCACCAGTATACCTCATGTTACCAGCAGTATACATGATGTATACTGATACGTGTACTGACTTATAAGGAATCCTGATACAAATGTGTAAGATCCTGCTATTTTCTGGGCATTGCCTGACGTATACTGATCCTTAACCGGTACCTTATACATCATGCCACGTCCTTATATCCCCCGTATACAACTATGTATACTGACCGTATAAGAGCTAAACAAGGGACCGTATTCGGATTATTTCATGCAGTGACAGCATACAGGGTATTAAAACAGCAAACAGGCTGCTAAAACAGCAATTACAGGCTGCTAAAACAGCATACAGGCTGCTAAAATAGCATACAGGCTGCTAAAACAGTATGCAGGCTGCTAAAACAGCATACAGGCTGCTAAAACAGCATGCAGGCTATTACAACAGCATACAGGCTGCTAAAACAGCATACAGGCTGCTAAGACAGCATACAGGCTATTAAAACAGCATACAGGCTGCTAAAACAGCATACAGGCTGCTAAAACAGCATGCAGGCTGCTAAAACAGCATACAGGCTGCTAAAATAGCATACAGGCTGCTAAAACAGTATGCAGGCTGCTAAAACAGCATACAGGCTGCTAAAACAGCATGCAGGCTACTAAAACAGCATACAGGCTGCTAAAACAGCATACAGGCTACTAAAACAGCATACAGGCTATTAAAACAGCATACAGGCAGCTAAAACAGCATACAGGCTTAGGAAACAAGTTCAATCAAAACGCTTTATATCACCTCACCCTGGTAACCACAGAAAAAGCGTCACTTCTTCTGTTTTGTTTAAACAACTTCACCCACAGTACTGATTACAAATGAACACAAAAGCCACTGTAAGAGGAAATCACAAATCGGCAGGTAAGACCAAATACTGCGTGGTAATTTAGAACCTTTTAAGAAACATTACCAATTTAGCAATTACATTTAGGTCAGACAAATCTCTCGGTCGTTGGGTTTGTTATACATGCAATAATACTATTGGACCGATAACTACCAAAGTAATGCAATTTTAAGATTACCTTAGAACAGTAATTTAGCACTATTTTGCAGTCATATTTCAAAACTTTAAATGCAGTTGTATTTGCAAACATGGGGCTTGGAAAAATCTAAACGAAACTTTCATAAAGAAGTAGCTTAAGAATAATGTCAGTCAGCGGATCCACAAGTTTAATGAGTAGGACTGGGATGCGAGAGAGCCGTATCCAAAGTCTGCATGGTGCTGATTTCCAACAAAAGAAGCCTCGTCAGAATTCTGTTATTCCAATCCCGTGATCAGCACGTGCACACTCCTTTCCTCCTCCTCCACCAATCATCATCACTGATCCATCACCATCATCCCAGTCACACCAGAAGCCGATCTTGTTGCTGCTTTGTATGCCTCCACTGCACTCAGCCTGTTGAAACCCATCTGTTGACTTGTACTGGCCGCCATATTGAACCGTACAACTTCCCACGCACCGGTTACTGGACCAAACCTTGCCATTTCTAAAGTCGCCATAACTTGTTATTTTAGAGCGGAAAGTTTGTCCAGCCAAACAGTTCCCTGTGGTCTGCAATAATGGCGTGTGACTGGAGTCATCACTGCCCGTGATCTTGAACTCTCTACCGCTGACCAACCAAAAAGCTGGTGAAATCATGTCAGCGTTGATTGATGGATCAGTTGTTGTTCCCATGGCAACTTGTTGGTCATACCACCAGTGCCTATCGCTTTGCATCCACGTCTTGCCGTCGTTGTTAGAGAATCGCGCGATAAGAGTCCATCCATAACCGTCGGCTGTTACGTCACAAAATACCTGTGCAAAGTATGAACCAGAGGGGGTGAGGAAACGGATGTATTTCATATGAGACTACATTGGTTATGATTCTCATTCCGGGTTAGCAATGAAAAATTCTTAGAAAGAAAGTTATTTGTTTATTCTGAATAACCCAAACGTTTTCAAGCATAATGCTACTCTGCCGCTGCTATTCTGAGTAAGAATTGGGGAGCAGGTCCCAAGAGGAGATAATATCGTCACTTCCGTGCATTTTTCACTCATTTGTTATTTCTTTGTTTCCCTGGTTTGTTGTTTGTTTCAGTGCATTTTTCATTCATTTATTTTTTCTATCTTTCCTCTGTTCGGATAGTTGGTTAGCGTGGTGATTTAACTGTCGGAGGATTTCAGTTATTGTTATGAATTAACCTAGCACTCCTTGATTGAATGATTGTAGATTTCTGAAGATTTCTTTTTTCGAAGTCTGAATGTTTATTGACAAACGTAACGTAAACAGAAATCCGCTTATTCCTATCTTCCTTCTGCGAATGAAGTATATGTCCTGAGCTAGGGAAATTTTTTTAACCAGAAAATTGGCCCATTTTCGTAACGTCAGCAGAAATGCGCTTATTCCTATCTTGGAATAGTCTCAGAAGAGCACACATTACATCAAATACAACGCGAAAATTTGACTTTTATTTATGTCTTGTATAAATCTACTTGAGGCAATAATACCCATTTTCAGTAGAACCGCATATGTCAAATGAAAACATGCATTCTGATTGGCTAACGAAGCAAGGGTATTTGTAATATTACAAGAGGTATTTATCCGAAATTCCCCGCGGAAACTATGGAATTATTTATTTATACTACAAGGCTGAGAATCATCTAACGTCATCTGTTTATTAAGTCACGCATGAACGATTGGCTTTCTTACAACACGTGATTCAAAGCAGGCAATCAAAAATTAAATCTCGTATCCAGAAACTACAATTACTGTAGGTACAAGTCATCTCGAATTTCTCTTTAAAATTACGAAGTTTATCAAAGTTATTTCAATTAGCCAAATGTATTGAACAATTCAAGGAACTCTCAAAAGTTGCGTTAGTATTATCTGTCGCTGATTCTGCTTTCGGCCAGTGGTATAAAACCGGCGTGGAATTCGCTCTTTCTCCAAAATATCGTTATAAGACAATTAATTAACACAGTATTTTAAATAAATTCGAACTTGTGGTCTATGCAAGTTCAAATCGAGAGAACATTAGTGCGAGAGATTTTACCATCCATAGTACTAGTTTACCGAGCACGAGGCTTCTTTAGCTTAACCTCAGCTCATATGCACGCAATCTGCCGAAGAAAATACGTTTTAGTAAGAGACATCAAAGTTGTTTTGTTGGTTTAAAATTGTACGTTAATGTGTCTTTGTTTGAATAAAGAAAACATGTCTCTGACGCAGTTAATTCCGCAGATTTCGAGAGCCGCTTCAAGTAATAACTGTGTTCCACTGCACATGACCCTTATAAAGTCACCCACGATATTCTGCACAATCAAGGCTGGGTGCACGGGTGTGGTTTTCGAATAAAGTAAAAAAAAAACATAGTCAGCTGGGTAAATAGGCGCAGTTGTGTTTTGTACAGATGACAGGTTGTGAGGGCTTCCTGCCATTTGTTGAATTGTAACACTTTTTTCTGCATCATTAATGATTAAGCGGGTGAGGTATGATCATCCGGGTGAGTTTAGTTCTGAGAAGGACTGTTTGTGATGACATTGACTGACGTTTAAGTTTCGACAACCTGAACTGAAGTCGTCATCAGAGTCAAGACTGTGACGCTGATGGTGAATTCCAAAAAACTTTTGCAGCAATTATTATGTATTCGAGTACCCTAAGTTCGACTAAGTTGTTAACACAAATCTTCCATCGTTATTTTTGAGACACATCTTGTTACAGAAACCTGGGCAACCTTTCAAGACTCCGGCAAAGAGAAAGCTGAACCATTAACACTAAGAAATTCCAGTTTAAAAGGGCTTGAATAAGGAAAGAAACATGGCACAGAAGTCTGTCTGCTCTCTGATGTGCACTCTCACTCAGTCACCTGAATGGAAGAGACAGTTACGGGTAAGTTAACGCTCGGTCAAAGGTGGAGGCTTGCCATATCTACCACCATGGAATAATTTATCTATATAGCATGCTAAATTATCCCACCAAAATTTCGGATCAGGGGGCTTTTTACTGATTAGAAAATCTGAGCAAAAGCGCAACCCGCCCAGTTGAGGTGGTGGACAGAATCACAGGCACACGAAAAATTTCCACGCCCTAAACTTTATCTACATGACCGAAACACGATTTATGCTCTAATAGGAGGTTAGTCTGATCCCCAGTGCAAACTCCTCAGGCTCAGACTGGTCTCGACTTTCGCCTGCACATGATAGTTTAATCACTTATTTTTCTGGTGGCATATTAATTAATCAGCAGTAGAAAAAAATCATTTCGTCCAAAATAAAGAACGCTAAAAACCGACATTAAAATCGCCTGCCAATAACATAGAAGCAAAATCTAGATCTCTCAGCAGAAGTTGCAAAATCGCTTTCTCCATTTTTTGCTCCTGATATGGTTCGGTTTCGCCTAAAGCGCTTTAATTTTGGAGGAGAACGAGAAAATTGATCTTGCTTTTGGGAGGAAAAATCACATGAATCAAGGAGGAATGAAAGGTCCAACTATGATCCTTTGCGTGGAATTCAATCGCTTCGTTTTTGACAGCTGAAACCGGTTCTCTTGGCGCGTAAAATAGTATGTTTTTGCTTGGATTTTTCTCAGGGCACCCAACGACAAAATTTTAGCAAAAAACTTGAAAGATCATTTTCTGCTTTCTTTGATTGATTCAGAGCTAATACAGATTGACCAGTGATAATATATAGATTTAGCCAGGCCTAAAAGCGGAGCCCCCTTTTTTTGTTTTTGTTTTGGTTTTGTTTTGTTGTTTTTTTATTGCTGGCACTTATTAATTTGTGAAAATACTCTCATTCAAGTCAATAAATTAAAAAAAATAATAAAAATAAAAACATAAAAAAATTCATGACCTCGCTGAGAGCCGAGCCCGGCTCGTCGGCGTCATTAGCCGGCGCTTATCCACTAGGCCATGAGCGCTTTTTGTTATCTCCAGATGTTAATTTTACTACTTGTTTCTTTCTTCGTGACAAGCTGCCTATTAACATGAAAATGCTGGTGTTTTTCCTGGCAAAATGTGTTCGGACCGCCGTAAAAACCATGGTTGTGGACACAAAAAACCAAAAAGCCCTAGCTCTGCTATATTTAGCGTCGAAACCGCCGCGAAAAGCTGCGGACTCAAGCGGTGTGCCGACCGAGTTCGCAACAGAACCGACAAGGCAAATTTGTACTTTTCGCCTGAACTTTATCGCCTAATTTCTTTCGCCTAAATTGAACTTTTCGCCTTCCACCAAAAAGACAACTGAGTATTCTTTTGAACTTTTTTTCCCATTAACAAATTTGTTTTTGACTTTTGTTATCTTTGCTTGTCTTGCTACAAAGCGAGTCAACGTGCGATTTCGCGCCAAAAACACGGATTCAGCACAGGGTTATATCCAGTGTATGCCACTTCATATTGGTGACCCTGTGAAGCGGACGGATGGACGGACGGTCACGTGTCTATTACGTCACTACCAAAATTTCTTGGCTTGATAGCTTACCAAATCTCCTTAGCAATGGCGCTCTGCTGACGCGCTAGCGCGCGGGCTCCGCTAATATGGTTGGTCGCAAAGCATTATGGGTGGACCTTTCTTTCCTCCTTCCGCAGGAATTAAATCTTAAAAACGGTGCTAAAAACTTGCATTGCGCTAGTAAAGTAATTAATGCAGTTTTTCACTATATATTAGATAACTTCATATGGTGTCAATCAGGGGGGGCTGGCAGCGAGGTCTGGAACCGAGTTTACATGATCGCCCCAGTAAAGAAATTTGGCCGAGTAGGACTGTGTACTAATTTTATTCCAAACAAACATGGCGGTGGCGAGGAAGGAGAATTAGCCGAATTAGCCGTTATTTGGTGTACGCGCGTTTGTGTTGGTTCAGCATTATTTCCGTTATTCCAAGTTTAAATATTCAAGGGAAGGTTTCGATCGCTTTTTTTTACCTTTCTTTCTATCTGATTTGGTTGCCCTTTCTGCTTTTTCTGGTACTGATTTTACGAGTTTTGAAGCATTTTCTGACACATTTCACAGCGGCCAGATTCGCTCTCCTGTTTCACTAAGAATTGTCGCTCGAGACTTTGTCCTTGTTTCATTAACATACACTGTAGATTTTTCTTTCTTTATAGGAACTACCCAGGAGGAGTCAACAATTAACTGTGGAGGTTTTGTTGATCCAAATTATTTTCTGTTTTGCTCAAGTTATGTTACTACCTTACAGTCCACAAGAGATTTTTTCATGTACAGCTCTCTAGAATCCTTAAATGGTGAAAAGCTGAGAGGTGATGTTTACAACACTCACCTCAGTCTTTGACTTCGCCACGTGAGTCACAGATATTGCCTACAGTGTGTAGGTATACCTGATAATAAAGCTTATTATTTTGGAGAAAAAGGTGAAATAATTTTTCATTTAGATTTTGTCTATCACACCTCTGGGGTGAGAACTGAAACTTAAAGGGGCCAGGTTGCTCAACTGACAGCAATACTTCAGCCAGTCATTTCACATATTTACTTGGTGACCTTGGCTTCATATAATTATATCACCATGAATGGGTATGTGGAAAATTGGCATTTGAATTCTGAAGGGACTTGAATTTTTCTTGACAGTGCAATTGATGTTGAACAGCTTTTGCAAACAAAACAATCATTTGGGGGTGGAGTTTGCAAAGGTTGCGACAGTCTGTAAAGTAAAGATACTCTGGCAAACACACCATCACTTTGGATCTGGCAGGCGTTGGTTATCCAAGATGCATGTTGATAAATATGTTTTGGGCAAAGGTTTTAGTTGGACAGGGACTTTGACTGATGACATATATATGGACAGCTATGTTAATCCTTAATTTTCTGAAAACACTTCAAAAGGACTGTTGCACACATCAGCCATTCTGGGGTTATTTCAAATCTCCTTTATAAACAGTTACTGAATCCATGCCAGCCTCGTTTTGACAACCAGCAATACAACACTGTTTTGACCTGTTTTCCCCTACCTTATCGGTAACAGTTCTGAAATAATGATCCTCACAGTTAAATGCATTCAACTTGAGCAGTTGAAAAAGCAAACGAAAAAATTCAGTCTCGACCAGGATCAAATTTGCCTTTTCAACTGCTCAAGTTGAAAACATTTAAAAACTGCAAGCCCTTTATGGCCACATTTGTTACATCAGGCAGTTCACACCTGATTTATTTCATATGTATCCATCTTCAAAAAAACTGAATTCTCCTTGGCAATTGGAACTGTCTCCTCATCAGAAGTACAAATGTCTGAAAGGGTGTGAGCAGAAGTCAATTGCTCTTTTAACAGAAGGGACAGTTTAGAACTTTTGCATTGTCTAATACTCCATTATTGCATAGTTCACCTGGTGTTACTGAACTCAAACTACAAATTTTTCACTGAAAAATGGGCCTGAATGTCTTTCCTTTGAATTAAGCTTCTTGTACAGGCTACAGGCAAAAGACAAAAAAATCATATAATTGCAAATCCTTCAATGTTTTCAGATTACCCTAGCAAATGCTTATAAACCTTCTCATTGGACAGTTGCATGCGTAATGTGGGAAAATGCTTGGAAATGTGATAGTTCACTGCATTTTCCATTGAATTAAGCTTAGCATCTCAGTACAATATATGGAACTAGGGAGTTTTCCTAAACCTAGGTGTATTTACTTTGCCAATTCTTTAAGTTCTAAATAAATGTAAAGAAGATCCTCGCAGTTATTATTATTCTTTACATTTATTTCTTCATTCCGCAGTTCAAATATACGACTTTCATATATTCACAATTTCATCTTTAAGTTCTCTTATCAAAACAAGCAAACCTCAGACAGCTCTGTTTGTAAGGTTAAGCATTCTTCTTTTGTTGGTTGTCCTTTATAAGCTATCCTTTCCAGTTGCAAAATTCTATCATCTCAAATGTTCTTATTTTTCTTGTAACTGCAACCAACCAATATATTTGCAGAAACAACTGCCGCCAAGAAACACTCAAGCCAAAAAAAGAAGAATTCCATAAAATAAACATGGTGTTTTACATGTAATTACGCTTACAGCTGTAAATAAGAAGCAAAAAACTTGAGACAAGTGTATGTGAAAGTTCAAGCCCATTTTAAATACATTCTTAGCCTTCGCATTCGATTTTGTGTCTTCATTGTGAAACAGACTTAAAGAAGACTCGCAATCGAAATCTCCTCTTTTCGCTTTGTTGGCTGGAATATTCCACAGTTTCCACAGTAAAAAGATTCTTATAAATCTTCCTGAGATGACGAAATCCACAATCATCTGCTAAAATATAGTTATAATTTGAGCGTAGTTTGTTCAACACTCAACTGGGAAAATCTCAGGCCGAAACTTGTCACTTGCATATTCAATATTGACTGCTCTACTAACCTAAAATAAAGCTGGTCCTTCATTCCATCGATTTTGATGGTCTCAGAAACAGAAATGGATCGAAATGGAAGGTCGAAAGCTGCAACTTTAATGCCATTGTGGCTGTTGACACCGCGAACGTTTATGTTTTCGATAACACAACCATCACGCTCATGTTCTTGACATAATACACAGCAGCAGTGTACACAGATCCAGAATTTAGAGAAATGTGGTGCCCAAACGCTGTACTGTCGCCAAAAATACTAACAGCAAATAAACAATAACAAAAAACGAATTCCTTTTCCACAATCGAGTCACCACGAAGAGAAAAACCCATATTCTCGAGTAGTTCGCGCGAGACTTCGTTGCACTTCGCGCATGCTCGTTAGAGTTTTCGAATGATTGACAAATTTCTTTACTGGGGCAATCATGTAGCGGCCAAAAGCGGCAAGAGCAAAGGTAGCTGCCAGCCCCCCCTGGTGTCAATCCTCCTTCAAAGACATCTCATCATCTGGCTTGGGTTATTCATGTTAGGGACATAACCGCAATTACAAAATTTGGTAAATGGTGCTTTCATAATTGATGAACTTTCACAGCAAAATTGGATTTCCAGCTTTTCCAGAAAAGGAGGAATAGGAGAAAATGAACGAATTTTACCTTAACCTTAGTTTCATTTGTTTCATGGAAACTTCCTTGCCAATAATTTGCATTATTACTGGATACCGTGACAAATTTGCATATTATGTCGTCACTGAATTAGCAGCTTCAACGGTTTCTACAGAGACCTATAAACGACAACGCCAATATCGCTTTTCCTTTTCCATCTACCTTTCTTTAAGGTCAACCAAACATTATACTTGGAGATCTTGTACTGATTTTCAAGATTTAATTCCTTTTATTTTGTCCTTAACATGCAATACGAAGAGGCTTGTTTGGAGTGGAGAGGCTTGTTTGGAGTGGTTATCGAAGATTATCCACAGAAGAGTAACGTTTATGGGATTTGGAGTGCTAAAGATAGCGTCCGTGATATCAAGAAGTCTACACAGTCAAGAGAGTCACATTAGAGCGCTCAACGTACAAAGCTTTACTCACCCTGTTAAGAACAATACGTTATAGAATTATATTTAATTTTGGATTGCGTTGATTCTTTAAAAAAAAATAAATTAATGGCTGGGTTATCAGAGCTGCGTTTAGCTGGTATTCGATGGTCTGGGTTGTCAATGTGGTTTTTCCGAGCAGTTGCAGGTTCTTTAAATTTAACTGTTCGTGTATACGCAGAATCGAATGAAATCCATGCTCCATTGACTCTTATAGAGCTTGTTGTTTCGTAACAAGATCCTTCTGTTATTTACATCGGTCATCTAAACAAAATCCATGACGTATCTAAGACGGCTATGTCTCTTGAAAATGTAGACCACATAAAAGGTTCAAACTTAAGAGTGAGTGATAAAGAAGAACATGCTTTCAATTATCAGCCCAACAAGAGATACGAGCAATGAAAAAAATTCTTGAGATAAGAGACTGACAAGAGGAACATAGTTATATAGAATCAGATCAAACTTCATTACTGGTTAACGAAGAAAAGCATATTGCCTTGGTGGAATAAAATACAAAACTCTTCTTGCAAAAAAGAAATAAAACATTTTTCTATTAAAAACTAACAAACCTACAAGCAAAAAAGCATCAACAACCACGAGATTTCCCGCCCCGGGGTGGGACGGTAATTCTCAAAATTAATGCACTTCTGTCGGAAATAAACCACATCGATTTCTTTCGAAAGAAATAGATTTTTTTAATCAATTCTTACGAAAAGTTATTTTTGAGTCAACCATTGATCGCCTTCAATTGGCATGATGTCTCATGGTGAGAGAGTGTGGAAGAAGCTATTCAAGGTATAAAACTTAATAAAAACGAAAGTAGATTATAAATTACTCACTTCAGTTTTTTTAGCATTTATTTTGAGTTGGTAGCTTCCACTTGTTCTTCCTGTATTTCTTGACACAACCTCTTTGCAAGAATCTTAAAATGAAAGCAAAATCTAGGATTCAATTATAAATGTGACAAATTATACTCGGGATAAAATGTGGAGGGTGAGGAAGGGGGTAGGGGTAGTGGAACCATTGTCTCAAATATTGTCTTGCTAAGATTTTCTAGTTTCATGAAACCTTGAATGTCGGTTTCCATCTCTGCTTGGATCTATGAACACCACGGCAAAACGTCTGCGCATGCGCTCACTAAAGCCATTTCCGGTTTTGCGTCAATCTCGTCCCCAGAGCCCGCGCGCAATTACGGCCAGCGGGATCGAAATGCCATAGGCTCTGGGATAATCAAAAACCGGATGCCACTTTTGCGGCTTCCGGTGTTTGAAAGCGCATGTGCGGCAGGTTACGAACTGAGCATGCGTTATGGGTCGTGTAAAGACAAAAAAGGCGTGAAATATTCCCTTGTTTTTATTTGGCTCCTTGACATTCACGCGAGACTCGCGTGAAATTGAAAATAATCCTCGCTCGCAGACTCGCGAAGATGGCCGCATCGATTTCTATAAATTTGTTTCACTTCACGTTAGAAAATTCAGTTCAGAAAGGAGACCGGACCTCTAATGAAAAGAACGCCAGTATGAGGCGCTGAAGATTGTTGTTGTTGAGGGTATATTGAAGATCTCTCAATGACTGGCTACCTCCATACGTTTTTGACTGAATGTGTGTGTTTTTTAGCAAAAGTGGTGAAGAGAAAGTTAACTCTTTTATTGTAGTCGTATCCTTATTAAATTTTTTGATAGAAGAACAAATAGCAAACATGAAAGGCACTGAAAACGTAGCCATTGTCGAAGAGTTTGAAGTGCCGCCGCAAATTTTATTTTACACCTTACGGCCCTTTTCAAAATCAACAAATTTTCAGCGGCATCATGAAAGAAAACAATAGTCATGGACGAGGTTCATTTAGCAGTCGAATAGTGTGTAGAGCCTGTTTGTGTTTTGTAAGCTTACTAATTTGAAAAGTCCGATTGAGCAAGAAATCAACCTTTAAAAAAACGTGACCTTGTTTTTAGCGCGCGATAAGCTTAAGCTTATGTACGCGTAAAAATTAGCTTTTTTACAGAGCGCGACTGCTTAATTATTAAGGAAGACACAAAGCAAATCAACTGTACTGTTGCTTTTAAACGTTCTTGGACAAACTAGAGAGGTCATTTATTTATGAAACGTACCGGAGCTTGCGTTGTGTTGTGTTCGCCTTTCGACTGTGCTGGTGTTGTGTTTTCTCCACCACTACGTCGGTAAATATTTTACAACGGTATAGGTTTTGTACGGAAAGCTCGTTTGCCGAAATACTCAAACATTACATAGAAGAAACGCAGCAAAATGACTTAGGTACAATTTATTAACGAGTACTACAGGTCTGTAAATAATTCAGCTCAGCGAAACCAAGGCAAACTGAACAGCCACTTTTTACTACAGCTAGAAACATTGAAAATCTACTACAGCTAGAAACATTGAAAATCTACTATCACAATCAAGGATGGCCGATTTCTTACAAAGACAATCAAAGTTGATAGTGAAAACAATTTAATACTAAAGAAAGACCTTTTACCTACACTCGAAAAGGTCTACTAGTCCTGCCAGCTGCAAACTTTCAAAGCGTATTTGTAATACGACAGATACAATGTCTTGCAAAAATAAACAGGATCGCTGTTCTCGTTGTTTTTGTCATTCTGTCTGGCCGCTGCACCAGTTTCTGCATCACGTAATTAAAAAATCCAATCCACCATTGACTTTTTAGCTACAGTGGGATTATCTGCTCCAGTTCAACAAATAAGCTAAAATTCTGTTTTCTGTTCCATCAAATTAAACTCGCACATGGCTCGGCGGAGTGAACGGATTATTTTAACGGCTTATTTTAACTTCCACGACCGCACTGGAAAAACTGTCAGCTTCCATCCGCTTTAGACAATATTGAGACCAATTTTCAACCATTGTCCATGAACCATACTTTAGAGCTGGAAATTTATTATTCCAAAATTGTGCTCCTTCGACGTCGTTTATCTTGAAGCGGGTATTCATTCAGCTCTGTCAAGAACCGCTGCAAAATATCACAAGGTTTTGGCGCCTTTTTCGTTTTAATCATGCGACCGACACTTGTTCCCTTTTTACGGCTTGTCTAACATGAATGTGAATTTGCACGCATTCATCGATTCTTTGGGAGTTTGTATAGCCCATTTTCTGATTTCTTTCCCGCTGTCCTTCTCCGACGTGATCAAAAACGTCCAGCAAAAACATCCTAAGCATTTTCGTTTCCTGATTTGAAACTTCTTTCTCGTAGACTTCCGGTGAATTTTTGTAGCCAATCAGATTTCGATTCGCCAGCATTTTGACATTAAATATCCCAGAGGTCTTGCATCCTTGGTGCTGACCAAAAGGAATGCGACCTCTGGGAACGAGATTGGTTTTGAGTTCATTCGGTGATTCGGTGTGCTTTCTGTCATAACGTGTTGGAAAATTATTTGTGTGGATCAAGAGCCATAGACGGAAGAAGCAGCGACGACAGATGTATAAAAGGTATGTGGGCGTTCTCGGTGGACCTCAGTTTTTTACCTGGCCCACTGATTTCAAATTTATTTATCGAGTAAAAGGCATTTCTGTCAGTTGTGATCATGAATGTGTTGTTCTTCCGTTTGTGAGTGTTTCTGAGTAGTTTAGAGCGGTCTAAACTTTTTCCTGAAAATGGGCCCACAAAAATTACCAGAAATCTTGAGCGTATGCCTCATAAAAAGCTGTGCTGAAGTGTTTTTTTTAACAAGAATAAACCAAATTCACTGTTTTCTTCAGTGGCCCGCTTTCGGTTTCCTCGAGAAGGTTAAGAAATTGTAAAGCAATAAAAACAGCAGCTGATCAGTAACTCGGATGATGGTTTATAAAATCTCAAAAGAAAACTTATCCCTCGGCCTGGGAAACTGTAAATAGTTGTCCTAAAGTGCAGCGACTGGTGGAATCAAGACCGGTTCGACCAAACTCTGCCAAACTCTGAAGGTGAGATAAGTAACCCATTTTGATAATTTTACTGACTGAGCAATCAAGCCGAATGACCAAGAACAAATCGAAAATTGAACGTAAATTTCGGATTTCGATAAGATGAGTTCAGTGCTCCTGATTTCTGACTATACTTTTAGTGGCACTACTTGTTATTTTCTAACGTGCGAACACGATGAAAACCACCTATGAGTAAGTTATATTTTGCTGTTGTAGATGAGCGACTTTTCCAGTTCATTCAAGCCAACAGCCAATAGTCCGCAGAGATTTGGATATGGAAACATTGCAAAATCAAGCAAGGCGGCTCGTGAATAAGAAAAGTATTATATGAGTACAGTACATACTGATCTTTTGAGCTCAGATTCACAGAGAAGATCCCCCAATTATCGGAGCACTTTCGGGCTTTCTGAGAAACAGTTTTCGAAATAGTACTCGTCTACAAAGAACCGCAGAATAACATGTGGGCTCAAAAGCTCTCAGAACTTTTTGTTTTTGAAACGAACACCAGTTTATTCCTTGGAAGGTCCGCAGTTAGGCAAGCCTTTCTCTATATATTAATTCAGTTTTTTAGCTGAAAATTTGCTATGAACACAAATAAAACCGTTGAAATGCTCAACATTTCATAAAATAAATATCTCACGCGGTAAATGTAGTTGCGAGGAGATGTTGCCACGCCGCGAACTGTTTATGAAAATGTTTGTACAAAAAAGTACGAAAGCGCTGATCAGCCTTCTGAAACATGAACTACCCTACATTTTCGGCCTACTCTTTCCCCTTATTTGTCTTGTTCAGTCTTTCTCATTTAGCGAAGACTGAACGAGACAAGTAAGCCAACTCGACAAAAACAAGAAACAAAAACAATGCTCTCGTCGAGCGAGAGTAGGCGCAAGTAGCAAACCCTTTGGTGCAAAAGTATGCCGCTAAAGTATTAAAAAAGCTTTCTAACAAGTTAATTCTTTTTTCTACTTTTTTTCTGAAACTCTTACTTTTTGCTTTTGAATTTCGCGCCACAGAAATTTTATTGTTTGCGAGAGCTTTCGTTGCATGACCGGAAATTAAGAATTAACCGGAAGCTCAGTTGTCCACTCATGCGCAGTGCGTCTTGCCGCGGTGCCGGATCTATGTTAACCCTATTCCGACAGGAAAAAAAAAGCGGAACCCACCATCCAGGTCCCACAAGACCAAAAAGCCCGGTCTGTATGGGGTTACAGACATCGATAGGAAACGTGGAGGGTAGAATTGACAAGGCAAATCTCGTGTAATAATTTTTCAGTCAGCAAGTATAAAAGTTTGATTCAGTTTGACTTTAGCAGTACACCAGTTAACAAGAAAAGCCCCAGGGGCATTACACCGGCCGTTGTTCTCCCTCCCCTCAGGGTGCAAATTAGAGACGAACCTAAGCCTGTGTAGCGAAAGACGCGACGAATATATATTTGTTTTGCCAAGCGAAAACCGGAGGACTGGGACAAGTAACCTAGGGGAAATAAAAGGGGCATTACTGGACCCCATCCTGACCACGGAGTGATAACCTTCAGTTCAATTCAATTGTTTGCCGCGTGCAGACACAAGTAACCAAAAGAGGCATCTGCCAATTCATTATTCCATCTGTCGGGGTGGGAAAGAGGGATCTGTTTGACAGCATCGACAACTACGATACAGACAAACATGTATATATTTCCTTGAGAAATTAGAAAGGTTTAGAAATAGCTAAGCAACGGTGGATGTCTATAATTACCAGGCATTCTTTGAAAACCCAGGGTTGTAACAGCTGTAACTGATCCCAGTTTATTGTTGGCGGTACATGCGTATGTCCCTGTGTCTGCAATAGAGAAGTCTTGGATCGTTAATACTCCGTTGATAACACTACTTCGTCCTTTTGGTAAAGCTCCCAGAGCGCGTGCCCACGTGATCACTCGGGGTGGGTAACTGAAGGCTTTGCACGTGAGTGATGATGCTGCTTCTTCGTCGATCACAATAAAACGGTCTGGAACTTTGGTCAGTTTGGGGCCAACTGTTGAAAATTAGAAAAACGAAGACAAACTCGTTATCAAAGCCAATCTTCGTTATTTCGAACAGTTTTTGGTTTCCTTTGCGTGTTTGAGATAGCAGCTGTTTGCTGTATCTACAGAATTGCCCGACTGTATATATTTGTAAATGCTTTATATCAATTATAGTCAAAACTGGTCAGGCGTTCTCGTCGTAAGCGGTCTAATGAATTCGTTAATGGAATGTTGATTCCGTTCGTTGATTGAATAACCCATTCGTGAAATGAATAATCCAATATTCAAATTGAGCCTCGATTCAATAATCGATTGGATTACTGAACAAAAACTATACCATATATGGAAGGGAGTGCGAGCGGCAAACATGGCGGACTAGAATAAAGAACAGGTAAGTTATTTTAGTATTCTAATTTTTCCATAAACACGCCATTAGCGAATGTTGCTTCTTTTTCTACCAGCTTTGGTGCATACGATTAATTCTTCCTTTTGATATTTGCCGTTTCGGTTAAAGAATACTTGTGAATATTCGCAAAAGCATACCAGTTTGGTCGATCGATTGATCTTTGTTGACTGCTGTGACACGCAACCTTTGCGTTATTTTACAATCTCATCTTGCACTTTATACTAAAAATAAATTTGAAATTTGGCATTTCAGGAGAAATATGTGGCAAGGCGTTTGTTCATGAATCAAAACAAAATTCGATTATTGAATCGAGGCGCAATTTGAATATTGGATTATTCATTTCACGAATGGATTATTCAATCAACGAACGGAATCAATTTTCCAGTAATGAATTCATTAGTCCGTTAACGCCAGGAACGCCTGACCGGCTTTGGCTATAAGTTTTGTTTGTTTGTTCCCGCCCGGTGAGGATCACTTTGTCGTTTATATTTTAATGAATCAAGTATTTTGCTGATCCAGGTCAGCAAAAGATCCACTCACTCCCAACGGTGTGACGCTGTGGTCCTGCTCATTTGGTTCAGAGCTTTATTTAGACCAAGCTGCAGTGACTCAGGCCCAGTCATTACTACTGAAATTAGGTTGTTTGAAAATAATTTAGAAACGGATTCAGCGTTGTCCGGACGCCCGTTGGTGCTTTCCTTGTCGTCTGTGGCAATCTTCATTATTCGTGTGAAATCAATGTTAAGTACTACCAGAAACTCATAAGGAGTTGAAACGTGTAACTCGCGTTCGATGCTCATAAATATTCATTTTTTCTAAGTACCATATTTGGAAACCCCTCGCTCCAGTCCACGCACGAGTTTAAGGCGCCAAAACCTTGCGAAGTGTTGCAGCGTTTCTTTGCAAACCTGAATGGATCAATGAAACTGCTCCGAAGTGAACGTCCGGGAATAAGTTTTTTCGCAAAAGTCGTACAATTATTGGCTCTAAAATGTGGTACAGGTTTGATGTTTCCTGAAAAAATTGTTGTATTCA
The DNA here is from genome assembly GCA_964030785.1 of Siderastrea siderea. NCBI lineage: Eukaryota > Metazoa > Cnidaria > Anthozoa > Scleractinia > Rhizangiidae > Siderastrea > Siderastrea siderea. Next base: position 19,421,431 of record OZ034974.1, on the reverse strand, counting down.
TCCCCCAAAGCGGATTGAAGCTGTGTGATTTTAACATTGTAGATGGAGAGTTGAAACGAACACAAAACGTAGTGGTTCCAGGTTCAGACGCCGCGGACGGGATGTGGCAAAAAAACATGTTAACAATGAATCAAACAACTGGGAAAGCGATCATTCAACTTATTTTGCATTACGTTCTCTTTATTTGAACATTTGGAGCTGCTTGAGCTCAGAGCTACATCGACTGCAGGTAAAACGATGTTATTTTTGTAGTATATAGCCGAAGAAAAAGTCGTCCTTTCTTATTCTGCTTATTTAGCTTGATTTTGGTAGCGAATCACTGAAAACGTATGACACTTCAATATTATTAAACGGTTCTCTTCAATTTTACTGTGTTTTATTTTTGTATCATGTCTTGATATTTCGGTGTCAAAAGTTTTCCGTATAAAATCTACCTTTTGTGAACATTTGTTGATAGTGCGACGGTGAAAGAAGCGGGACTGAAATCATAAAAACAACGCTAGACTATTTTGGTTTGGTTTCACAGTCTGATTTAGTTCTTACCCCAGCGCTTTGCTCCATGTTGTTTCAATTACTAATATTTTTTGCCTCAAAAATTTCCTGCTCGGTCTTCGAAACCGGTATTCTTTTCGCTTTGTCGTTCCTACGTTTGAAAGTTTTTTGGCTTCATTTTCCCCAGTTTGTCGGCCATTAATCTATGAACAAGTGCGCGAACTTGGTGTAAAATTACGTCACGTCGTTCACGCAGATTGATTGGTCAGTTCTCTCTTTCTTCGTGTTCCAAATATGGTACTTGCGAAAATGAATAATTACGAGCATCGTTCAAAACCTATATATGCGAGTTACACGTTTCATCCTTATGAGTTTCTGGTACTACATTGATGTTTCCGTAAACAGGAGTCACTGGGAGATACAAACTTTTTCATTTTCAATTTCTTCTCCCTGCGATAATAGGGCGGCGATATAAACTTCAAATGACGATATCAGTACAGTTGAAGTGGAAGAAACCATCAACGAAAAGTAAAATGTTATATGAATGAATGAATGAATGTTATATTTGTGCATTGTGTTTTATCTTGTCTTTAAGTGAATTAGAGCGCTCAGTTTGCTTTATAATTGTGCTCTGAGCACTTTAATCATGGGCAAGCAATTGAAAAAGCACATGTC